>VMKM01000001.1:1200000-1800000 GCA_008360985.2 Macquaria ambigua | reverse complement strand
TAGATATGAGCTTTGTGAATCCAGCAGAGAAAACCACACAACAAGAGCTCAGCTGTTTGAATGTAATTGATAGTAAAACAAGCTGTCACATTAAACTTGGAGCTAAAATATGTTTACCTGAATATTAAGTGTTAGGTGAAAATGTGAATGCGACTACTTATCCCATACATGACAAAAGCCATGTGTTTGTCATGAAGCCAAATTAGGCTACAGGGAAATCATTTTGTTAATGGGCTTTGAGTAGGACAACAGTGATGTTTACATTTCTAAAGCCAGTTTACAACATTTAAGATCAGAGTTCGCATTGAGCCGAAACGCCCCAAAACAAAAAAACACCAAGACCAAATCAGCCCATAACGTTCCTAATACTCAAACTGAATATTATTCATCTTATTACTATTCGGAGCATGAAAGCATCATAAGGCACCCGCTAAACAATAACCAAAAGAAAAAATAGCTGTGCACATAGAGGTAGCAACATAAGAGCAGAAATTAACAGCCAGCTGGTAAACAAGACGTGAAACACAAGCAAATAGGCCGTTTTCATGGAAGACATTTTGACATGTAGGAAAATCACTGGTGTAAATAATTAAATGAATGAAGATGAATTTTGCTGCATTGGTTTCAGGGTCTTGGTATTGAGCATGCTGGCTCACTGTCAAAAGGCTTACTGGGACACTTGAATGGAACTGAGCCATCGTTAATGTTATTAGTAACACCTGTGCTTTTCCTACTATGACAAGTCAAAATGTCTGCTGTGAAAAAGGTCTATTAGCCTCACAGTTAACTGATATAACACACACAAAAACACCAATTTAACAGAGTCAAGGTATAGGCCTACAGTAGACTGGCAATATATATAACTTTATGGCCATACAATTTTGATTAAGCTTTGGGGTATCCAGATAGATGTTAAAAGTGGCACTATATATACCACCAATGCAACAATAATACAGAGAACACCATTCAAGAAGAGCCATTTAAATTAGAAACATTTCCAGACAAACAAGCTTTTAGACAAACAAGCTACAATATACCTATTGTTTGTCAGGCCTGTCACTGTTCCTCTGTGTGGAAAAACTACTCTGCTTTTGTCCCAGCCGTTCATTACCCAGCAACATGTTTCACCAAATATTTAGTCTAGCTTAGTTAAAACCCCGTGGAGGTGCTGAGCATTATGTGTGCGCGTGTGCGTCAGTTGTGAGGGCAGTGCCACTAAAACCAGCTTTCCTGCCTCTCCGTATCCAGCTGTGTATCAGCTCAATCGCCCCACTGGATCCATGTACCCACAAAGGAAAGAGAGGCTGCACTTTTTTAAGGTTTATTTTTGTTTTTCTTTGGGTGGAGGATATTTGTTGTTTTTTGACTACACCTCTAGTGTAAAAATCCCCAGTTGGCATATTGCCATAGTAACTATAGTATCCTGTAGATGGCGAAGGCAGGACTGGCCTTGCAGCTCATAGTATGAACTAAAAGGACCATTAGGTAGAAATCAGTCCAATACCAGATTTATTGCAATACAAGGTACATCCAGGCAGGATCTCTGTCATTTATTTTTTATTTTATTTATTTACTCATAAAAAAAAACAATAAATATAAAAATACATATTAAAAGTATGTAAATACATAAATACGGTATGTTGTGCGTGTACAGATTCTGGCTAATCTGGTGATGGAGACCCTCCACCCAGAGCTGAGGAACGTGATTGGTCCACGTCTGAAGGGGAAGATGCAGCAGAGGCAGAGGAATTGGATGTTGGTGAGTTCCTATCATACTGCACGGTGCACTGCAGACATGCTGTTCAAACACAGGAGAGCCTCAAACAAGTCCAAACCACTTGTGTTTTTGAACGACTCCCTCCTCCAGATCTCTGATGCGGCGTACAGGCAGGTGTTGTCCCAGACCACCGGTCAGTATGAAGCACTGGTCGAAGCCTGTGAGGCCCAGAGAGTTCCACTGGACGCCAGACTGCGAACCGACATGGACCAGATCATCACGTCTAAAGAACACGTCAGCAGCAAGATACGAGGTGACCGAAGATCTACGTGAAACTCTTCATAATCAGTTAAATTTGACAAATGAATGTTTCATGCATGAGGCAGACAGTCCATGATGCATTTTGCTCCACATGTTGAATATTTTTGGCCTCACCACAGTCAGTGATTCTTCCCACCACTAGGTAGGGATGAGTGATCTGTTATCACAGATGCACAACTATATTTGCTTTTAATCCTCACACAGCTTTTTTGTCACAGGAAGCCCTAATTTTGATATCTAGGCCTATGGGTTGAATGTGGTTTAAAAGTTTATTTTTTAACCATTATGCCAAAAGCATTTAAATGACTATGTTTCATTGTGAGGCATGGCTACACATTTATATATAGTCAATGAAATGCACTTTTCAACCAAATTTAGCCCAGTTTTAACCATGGATGTGGTTTCACCTGTAAATATCCAAAACCATGCTTAGATCCAGGGAGTAAATTTGGAGCAATGGTTAGGAAGGAAGGAGGGAAGAAATAAAAAAAGACAGAAAGAAATATTTCATTTGATGGCAGAATTTAGTCTACTTTTACCACCTCAGTTTACCTTCTTACATGTCCAACATGCTATGCAAGATGACTTGGTTCACTTGGTGCTTGTTGTGCCGTGTAATATGATCTTCCTGACCTCAAGTGCACGCTTCATTGTTCTCTTACCGTGTGCCTCGTTGAGATGTAGCTGCGGTTTCTCTGGTTCAGGACTTTTTTGGCAGAGCGAAGCGATCAGTCTCGTCACTGAATAATGCCACACTGCTCAAGTTTCCGACGAGTTTGTTTGGACATGTGGCACTAACAGGGCCTTTCCTTTGTAACTAAACCTCCCTCCATATCTGGCATTCTCTCATTCTGTGTGATCAGCTGGCTTCTGCAGCACCAGAGCATCCACCCTTTGAGCTCTCTATTCAAAAGTTAACTTGGCACAGGCTACTCATTTTTTCATGTGTACTGTTTCCTATTAAGCTAAAGTGGCAGAACTGCATTCCATCACCTGCACTGTATGGGACTTTTTCTGACTTTATCTCACAGATAAAGCTTGAAGCTACAAGTCAAGTGCACAAAACCATGCAAGTTCAGGTTACATGAGGGTACGTTTGAGAGTGGTAATCCTAGCCGTGAATTTTATTTTTAGCAAAGGTTACATTGCCAACAATTGGGTGTATCTTAGAGAATGAAAGGTGCAGGGCTTCCACTGAAACAGCACAAGTGTGTTTACTTAAATGTTTCGCATACATACCAACCATTTCAACCTGGTTGTAAACAATACACTGTGGATTGCAATTACATATTTGCAGAGTTCATGTGACTACAGAGCCATGCCTTTATTTTTCTTCACGCTTTGACTGACTCTTCATCATCATCCGTAGTGTTACTTACAAGCTGCAGCAACTAACCATGAATTTTTTTTTTTTTCCATTCTCCATGTGTCGCTGGTGGCACGCAGCTCTGGTGTTGCCCAAGGCGGAGCAACTCCTACGGACCAGCGTCCAGCCCTACATCAGCTCCATCCTGGAGGCCCTGATGGAGCCCACCAGCCGAGGTTTCTCCGAGGTCAGGGACGTTTTCTTCAGGGAGCTGGTGGAGATCAGCAAGAACTCTCTCAACGGAGGGGGCAAAGAAAAACTGGGAGACGTGAGTCATGTTTTGCTTAAATTTTCTTTCTGTACATGAATTAATGTAAGGTAATAGTTCAATATAGGTGTTAACGTGGGCTGTGTCTGAAATCATTTACTGCTCACTACATAGTCCACTATATAGTGAGTTTGCAATTTTGTAGTGCTGTCCAAATGTATAGTGAGAATTATTATGTCCGATATAGTGGACTCAAAGTATCCCACAGTGCATCGTGAAAAGTAGTGTACAACTGATGGTCACTATAAACAAGCACTATATACCATCATAGAACTCCCTAGATAGTGAGTAGGGAGGAGTGAATGAGTGAATGATTTCGGACACAGCCATGGTTCACACTAATCTGACATCTCCAGTAACACAAGTCTACATGAGTTGTTTGATAACCAAGGTAATATAGAGGGAAAACAGGAGGGTGTCCATGGTTTTGTTTTGCTGAGCGCCTTAAAGCTGAATTAATTCGTTTTTGGCCACCAGGGGGCAGCAGAATTCCACAACAAGCTGACAGACACACGGCCCTGATATACAGTATTATCACATTATAAAGTTATGGCTAATGTGTCAGCAAACAGTTGAAGCTGAAAACAGCTGTCTGCTGCTGCTGCCGCTGCTGGAAACAGGGCAGATGAGAGCGGTGAGACTGAACCATACAGTAAACGTGAGCTAAAAGAGGCTAAAAATCTCTGTAGAGCTGCAGAGTTAGTTGGTGATAATTCTCTGTGGGTTCGACACTATGACCCCTTTTCACTTTACACAGTCTCTTGGTCCAGTTTTAATATAAAACAGGTTTTGATTAATGCAGCTTTAACAGACACTCTGTTACTTGCATCATCGGCTGTAACAGGAAATCCACCCCAAAAAAGTCAACTATTTTTCCCCCACATCTGTTACGCATACTGCTTTTTTCACACAAAACTGCTTCACATAATCACAGAACCAAAGCACGGACAGAAACCTCACTAAGATTTATACATGACAGGAACAATTACAAAGATTGATGAGTTGCCCAGCTCAGGGTTATACTTACTCCAACTGAGACTTAACTTTAGTTGGAGAATATGGTTAAGGTGTTAATGTGTGACTGTGAAATTATTAGAGTGCATGAAAAGACACTGTGTGTTTGTTGAAGCCTAGTCTTTAATTAGAAGTCAGGGAGTGTCCTCAGCTGCTCTCTGTGACTGATCCTGAACAATCGACTCAACCTTTTTCTCCATTTTGGTCTTAACTCTCCTTGCATGAAGCTTGTACCACCTTGATCACCATTGCCCTCCTTTATCTGTCCCCCCCTCAGCACATGGAGAGGCTGTCCATGCTCGCCTTCCACCCGGTGAAGATGCAGAGCTGCTACGAGAAGGTGGAGGAGCTCAATCTGGAGGGGCTGCAGCAGAGGTTCGACGTCTCCAACCCCTCTGTGTTCGTCAGCAGGGCTCAGATCCTCATGAGGGAGGTAACGTGTCACAGCAATTTTCTCTGACATAATACAAAGAGTCAGCACGTACCAAAGCAGTGTCAGGATGCCTAGAAACACTCCCTAGTTCCTAGTAAGACACACACCAGAAACCTGCCCATGTGGTGAAGTCTCTACTTACACCTGCTGGATAAAAAGAGTATGACAATTTGTAAAGATAAACAGTTTGAGCTGAACAGAAGCCGTGGTTTACTGTCACAGCCAGCATCAATCTGTTTCTTGTGCTACTGTATAACATAATATATATATTTTTTGTGACAGCAAATGGACAATGCAGTGTACACGTTTGAGCAGCTGCTAAACCAGTCTTTAGAGGCCAAGGGAGAAGATGACATGTGCAAGACCATCCAGCGATGCCAGGACAGGGTTCTCAAGGTAGGAAAATTAAAAACAGAGTAAAGACAGTAACTTTGTCAAATGTTTTCACTATTTTATATACTATAAAACAGAAGTTTAGGATCAGTTCACCCAAATCCCCAAATGTAACCATATTTTTCAGTTACCCTTAGTGGAATCTAGCCATGCAGATGGTTTTATTTTGAGATAAAAAGTAGAAATCTATGTGAGGTTCATTTTAGTCAGACCGTATCTGGATATACTGTATATATTTTATTCATCTCCAGAGGGAAACTGAGGTTTCAGCAGAAGCAGAATGAAATGTTGGAAGATGTGAAATGCTAAGGTAAATAATAGTGATTTGTGAAATGAGTAGAAAAGCTATGAGGAGTCATTGTGCTCTACATGTGTTTCCGTCCCCCCCCCCGTCAGAAATTTGATTATGACAGCAGCACAGTGCGCAAGAAGTTCTTCAGAGAGGCTCTGCTGCAGATCATCATCCCATACATGCTGCAGCAGCTCTCGCCATCCTGCTCACCTGTGAGTAGCACCCAACACAGCCTCACATCACCTTTCTTACCACTTTTTCATTTTTCACTCTCTTTAAATTGCATGCATTACACTATACCATGTCATTACAGCATTGGGACTCTTTCCACCTATCTAAGGGCGACTGTACTCTGAATTTTAGCCCCATGCAAAGCCAAAAGTGAAAATTCCCATAAGTGTGAAAAGAAAATAATAACTTGTATATGTCAGTGGCTTACTATACCTCAAAGGATCCACTGAGCCCGTCCTTACGGTGGCTGACAAGGGCAAATGCGCTACAACGGCCCAAAACATTTCCATTAGGAGAAATGTGCTGCAGCTTCAGAAACGATGCAAAGTCAAAAAAAACACAAACCCCAAAAACAAATGCAACAGAAAAACGCAGCATATCCAGTCAATAAAACAGAAGTTCTCCAGGACTCTAGGGGGAGCTCTAAGAGGAACAGCTTGATTTTCGACTTGAGAGAGAGAAAGACCAGACGAGAGAGTGTGTTTGATTTTGATTGAAGCGGGAAGAAAAGAGTAAAGAGGCGACATAAAAATGTATGTATTCTTTTTTACATTTGGTCGTAGTCTGTTCCCCCCCTAGAATCCTGCTTAATGTATTTGTTTTGGCTTTCTGCAGTGTGTACGTCCCACAGCAAACCAATAAGTTGTTAACTGATATGTAGGCAATGCGTTTATGAAGCTCATCACTGCCCCCTCATCCCCAGGAGCTGCCTTGCTTCAAAGAGCTCATCTTTGAGGACTTCTCCCGTTTCCTGCTGGTGGAAAATATGTTCGAGGAGGTGGTGCTGCAGTCTGTCTCCAAGGACATAATGATGGGTGAGGGCCAGAAAACACAAGATTTAGAAATTATTGTTGCCATGGCAATAGTAGTGGTAGTTAGCAATTATATTTAGGTGCATTTTTGAACCTCCTTGTTAACACATTGACTGATTTTCTTGTTTTCCTTCTTTGTCCAGCCGTGAAGGAGGCAGCTGTCCAGAGGAGACACAATCTCTACAGGGACAGCATCGTTCTGACCAACAGCGACCCCAACCTGCACCTGCTCGGGGAAACCCCTTCAGTGGACTGGGCTATTAAGTTTGGGGATGAGCGGGAGGGTTCTGCAGATGGTGGCGGTATTGAAGGAGGGGGTTCTGGGAGAAGACGCAAGCAGGTGGTGTCCATGATCCAGCTGGAGGGGTTTCCTCTGCCCTACGAGTCCTGCCTAGAGGTACCAGGTGTGGAGCTCATCCCCGAGGAGGATGGCGACATGTCTGAGGGCAAAGAGGAGGACCGAGGGGAGGATGAGGAGGACCTAGGCCAGTTTGAGGATCCCAAGTCTCCTGACAGCGTGGATGAAATCAGAGACCTGATTAATCCGGTGGTGGAGCTGGTGCTGCCTGTGTCAGAGGAGAGCCAGATCGACACGACCAACGGGACGGGGCCGACCACAGGCACCATCACCATGGAGGATGGGGTGCAGGAGGAAGTGACACATGTCACCACGATGGTGGAGGACGTCCCCAAGACTCCCCTGTCTCCACGCGACAAGTCGTCCCCGCAGACAATTCTCCAGCAGCTGGTGGGAAGCAAGAAGAAGGAAGCTGATAAGGGGCATCAGGAGGAAGCAGCCATCAAGAACGCCAATGAGGAAATAGAGATAGTGGTGCAGGAAGATGACAGTGAACGGATTGCTGAGGTCTCGGCAGAAGAAGCAGATCATGCGCCGTCACCATCGCCAGCACTGGCTACAGACAGTGGCTTCCAGTCACCGACCAATGAGGGGCTGGATGAAGGTGAGCCTCGGCCAATCACAAACAGTCTGAACGGAGAGGACAAAATTATCGACCCAGTAGAAGTGGAAGTGATTTTAGCGTAGGAGGAGAAGTGGAATGAATGAGGATTGTATTTAAAGGTTTCATTCAAAGCGTTGCCTTTTCTTTACTGTTATTGAACACTCCAAAACCAACTCTCCCATCCTCCCCTACTTTTTTTTTTTTTTTTTTGGACGTTTCTTTGGTGATTGGTTCCTCTCTACGCAGCTTAGTCAATCTCAATGCACGTTTTCTTCTTAGGTTGTGTATGACACTGAATTCAACATATCTGATTTATATAAGTAAGGCTCCTTTGTGCTATGTCAACAGGATGAGGGTCCATTAAAAGGATCAGGGATTTTAAAGTGATAATCCACTTATTTTCAACTTATTTTAAAGGTTTAACAGTAATGTCTGTAAATGCAGCAGGAAATAATATATTTTCTCAATATATCTCACATTTATACAGTCAAATAAATAACAGCTTGTGCCTTTAACTGTACTGCAAGTGAATGGATCCCTTTTTAATGGTCACAGCCTCTACCTGGGCAGCAGGTCAATCAACATTTAGATGTTCTATGGGGATTAGTATGTGTATTTTAACTATTCTTTGAAATACCGGTATCTATTTTTGTAAAATGTAATTTTTTAAAACATGTAGCTTGTTTACTTTGAAGAGCTTTTTCCTGTATTCGCAAATGGCCTTTATGTTTCAACACTAGATGTTTTAGTACAACCTGTCAGGAATGATTTACACCTCCACTGTGATTTGATAAGTACGATGTTTTCAACTTTTTGACAACAAAAAATTCATCATTTCTTGTCTCTTTGCCTGTGGGTGTAGATGACCAAGATACAGTAAATAATGGCTCTTTAACTAAGAGGGAGATTCTTAATGTTAGTTTCAAATATCACTGATATTTTTTCCAACTTCATTGTAAGTACATTGAATCAAACATGACAGTGACATTTCTATTTAAAACCAAACTTTTCTAATTTAATTCAAATCTTACAATCTTGGTGAAATATTTTATTTTTATTTTATGTCAGTTGGATGAAGTACAAGAACTTTGTGTCCTTATCTGTATAAAAAAAAAAGTAGTGCATTGTAGCGCTTTATCTTAAGGGTGAGTAAGTAGGAAGTTTCCTGGAATTAACTATTTAATTTGGTACCATGTGTAAGGAAATTAGAGACAATGATTTTACACATACTGTATGTTGAATTTTATGCTTAGCTGTTGTCAAACTTAAGTATTTAAGTATTAAGGTACCCTCAATTCAAATAAGGAAAAACACCACAAAAAACCCTCTTTAACAGGAAACAAAAGGAGAAACCTCAGGAAAAGCAACAGAGGAGGTCCTTTTCCAGGACAAATGACATACTGAAGGTGCTGTATATACAGAGTACACAGGAGGGATCAGAGGTGGGATTAAAGCATGGAAACAGAATGAAAACTTTAGGTAAATAAAGTACAAACATATCATTTTACGTCTTAATTTTTTATTAGAATTAGTACCAAATGACATAGTCCTCGCCAGGAACCTTCTTGTGGATTTGCAGTTACACATCAGTTTCTTGTCAGCATTACACACTCTAACAGGTGAATTACTTTCACTTTTGTACCAGACTGAGCTGCAATCTAATGTTAAAAGCTGAGAGAAGAGTTTCAATTCCTGCTCAGTTTCCTGAGTCAGTGTCCTGTTGTGAAATCGCCTATTGCCACTGTATCCAAGGCACATTTTGACTCACACATAAGACCCATTACTTCCAGTGGAGGACCATCAACCCTCACCTTCTCCAGTTTATTTATTGCAAAACCTGTCTGTTTGGTGCGAGCAGCTCAACTTGCATGTTTAGTGCTTTTGTCTTCTTGACATATATCAAAAAAATATATATGGATGAATAAAACTAGTTCATCAACTTTATTCTTTATTTGTCAACCAAGTCTTTCTCGAGTTTTATTGTGGAAGAAAACCATCACTAAGAAAATTATTGTTATTCATCAGTAAACCACCTCAAGTGATCAGACATGTATTGAATGTTTCTCTTGTCAGAATCAGTTATAAAATACTCTGTTTCAAAAGAGATGAATAGCATATTTCAAAAACACATCTGAAATATCAGTTGCAAGGCAACTGTTTCTTTATAGGTTCGTGGTTTGTCAATGATTGCCACATTGTCACAGATCGACTGATGTACATGTGACAATGACTGATCTGTTAGTGACCAAAAGTGACACATGACAGAAGTTTACAAGCTACAATCCTGTGATTCAGTTCCTCACTCTGGGTACCGTCTTATGACCTCTGACTGTAAATCTCAGTCCAAAGTGTGAACCTACGTCTAGGTTACACACACACACACACACACACACACACAGTTGCATTTTAAGCAGTCAAAAACAAAAGTTTTACTTTTAAGTCACAGTAGCAGTGTCTTATCAACATAGTCAGAGCTCTCCTTTTCTAATGGATAAGCAATCTCATTTCTGAATCATCTGTAGTGTCATAACATTGTTTGGTAAAATACAGTGAACTGTGTAGTGGCTTTAAATGTCTGTCAAGGTTGACCAGAAAAACAAAAAATTACAGAAACAACCGTTTGCATGCCACAAGCTATATGACATCCCATCTCTGAGTTCTGTTGTACTTCTGCTGTGGACCATTCAAATGCATTTCTCCTCTTTGAATCTACTGTATACTATTTTAGGATAAACTAACATAAATGAAGAGAAGAGTTTAAGCAAGCAGCACTCCCTCCCCTGGAGACTAAAATCCATTTTTCACATGCATTACTCACGGAGTCGTTTGCTGTTTGAGACGAGGCGCAAGACTATGCCTCATGTCCCTTTAACACAAAATAATCACCTTGTAAATGATGAAATTCTACATATTGTCCCTATGGTCAAAGACAAATATTATAACTTTGTATGTCCACTTGAAGAGTGAAACTGGTGACAGACAATCAGAATGATTTTATGCATGAAATGTCCACATCCAGATGAGTTTTAAGCGACAGTTAGTGTTGTGCAGCTCGTTCTTAAAAACTTCACAAATAGCAACTGTGTCCAGATCAATCAAGTAGATTCCCATTTAGTATCCATAACATGCGATCCGTTTAACGTTAAAGCAAGAAAAGCCATCCTCTGTCTGAACTGTCCGTACCATCAGATCCGACCCAGGAGAGGGAATGAGATGAAATAGCCGAGGACAGAGCCCACCACGACCCCGAGGAAGATCCAGGTGTTGTAGGACATGACGCACAGCATCAGCATGTAGCCCAGAGACACCTGCAGTATGTGGAGGGCAGTCTGGATACAGTGCAGCAACCAGCTGAAGAGGAAAGAGAGGAAAATAGGAGTTACACCAGGTACAATAACCTATATGAGAAGATCATCACCTCATATACTTGATTCAGTAAAATAGTGTGAATTCAGTCTGTCAAGATGTAATGGATTTTCCTAGTCAAGGACTTCAGTTACATATTGTTTTTGAGTTCAATCATTATGACACAATAGGTGATACTTAAGCCGTTTAACAGAAAGGGTGATGTTCAGTCTCACAACTCAGTATGAATGGAGGTGCACAGATACACACAAAAGCACAAAGAAAACCGCTACAACAGAAAGCAGTGGAATGATATGAAGCTCAGAAATGACCGCATGATCGCTAAACTCTACATGTTTGATTTAATAAAACAACAAGGTCAAAAAAGCACAAAGAATATGACTGCTTGTACATGCAGGATTTCAGGTTGACTTTCTTCAGAAGCCCATTTCTACCAGAAAAAGGGGAAAAAAAGCTCATGGTAAGTCAATATTTTGACCTACTAAATCAAAATTATGAGATTAAAAGTCAAATCTTTTACTTACCATGAACAATTATTCCTACACTGACTAACTTTTCTTCCTCTTCTTTTTTATAGTATTATCTAATATTCCATTCTTTACATTTTGCAGTAAAATCCATGAGAAAAGAGATATGATCACATTGTTGACTATATGATTATAACCTGGTTGTATTTCACAGGGACCCTGACCTATTTCTGGCGTTTGAAGCAGGGGGGTGTGAATCCATGGGGGTCAGCGAGGATTCGGAGGGGCTGCTGTCCAGTACGGAGATGCTGTCGCTGCGGTAGGACGGAGGGGCAGCGTACGGTGACGGAGGCTGGGCCAGCTTGGAGCTACTCCCCAGCCACAACCGCCACACTTTGAGCACCTCGTAGAAGACGGTCAGCAGCAGGACCACGAACACTGACAGCACCATCCCTGGAGACACAAGGACACAGCTGAACTCAGGGTCACGAAATCTCTCGCTCATTCCCGCAGTACTGTGATGCTGATGATGCTCTGATGCATTTTTCCAGCTTAAAGGAATACTCCACTGAAAACTTCATTGGTAGCTCACTCACTGAGGATGCCAGGCGTAGTCAGCTTAGATTCATATCAGTTACAATGAATGCTAACAGCAACCCAGAGTTGTAGCAAAAATGTATATGATCTAATCATTCATAGAAAATAGAATAATAGAAAAATCTTCAAACTATTCCTGCTGCATAATCCTACTGGCTGTATGCCGATACATCGGCACAGACTAACTATACTATACTGTATGTTGGCCACTAAGTAGGGCTGGGCAATAATATTTTTCATATTAATCAATATTGATTACTATCATGATAAATGTCAAATCATCATTTCTTTCAAGTTCAAAGGCTGATTTTTGCTCCTGAGTGAAAGTTGAAGAAACCAGACGGTTAATTGGCAGGTGGCAACTAGTGTTTAAGGTGCATTAGCATCCCCCTCTCCTGGTGTATGGGTGTACGTTATATACTCTGTTGGCATATCAATCCAGTATGTTTTAACCAGATGAACTGGTTCTAAAGAGTTTAATGGGAGAGATCTCTCGTGGAGATGCTGTTTGACACTCTGCAATCTTACCTGCAGGCCCGTGCACATCCCAGAAGTCAAACAGCAGTGTCACGCTGCTCGACACCCCAAAAGTCATCTAAAGACAAATGAGAATATTATAAAAACCTGATGTTCACTGCTTAACTGCTGATCTGAAAGTAGTCTGTAAAGTTTAAAGGCACCGTTTCAATTCGGAGAAACATGAGTAACGCATGACCATGGAGTGGCAACAATGCTGACCTCAGCAGCCTCCTCCCCACCAAGATCAGTCATGTAAGACTGAGAGCTACTGCACTGCTCTGCGATCAGTCCTCGCCTCCTTCATTTTCTGGCCCAATGGTCTTTGATTCCAGATCTAAGCAAGCTTTACTCTCTCTTTTTTTTACTCTCTTAAAAGACCCAGACACTCATAATAACAAAAAGCACTTCTCAACCCAAAGATTTACATTTCAGAATAAAACACAGGCATATAATAAACAACAGGCATTGTTAAAGAACAATAAGATATATGCATGAAAAATTTAAGATATACACTTCTATTATGTGAATTATTTTCTAACAGCTCCTTCTGTTTCAGTTGTCTGGTAGGAAAGTCATACTATGCATGCTCAAAACCTCTTATGTTCTACACAGAATTTTCGGATTCCTTAAAAAAAACAAAAAAACAAAAAGGATATTTATGCCGTTCTGAACAAATATCTATTCAGCTGATCTTGCACCACAATTACAGAATGTATTGTCCCACAAAAGCACACTCTGTTCTGGCCTGCTGCTGCTGCTGATGTGTGACTGACAGAGGAATGTACTGTTTGTGTGTGTCTGCTGCCCAGTCCCTGCCTGCTAATTCACCACTTGTCCTGGCATGAGCATCTCACTGGTGAAGGTCTAAACGGAACCTGCAAAGCCCACGTTCCAAGTGGATTAATCTATTAGTCGATCGACCGAATATTTATTAACAATTCTAATCATAAAAATAAGCACAAGGCCAAACATTGTCTGGTTTGAGCTTCTCAAATGTGAGGATTTGCTGTTTTTTTTCTGTTTTACTTTATAGTAAAATAGAGTGCTGCAAGAATGAGTCCTAAAACCCAGAAATTAGTTAGCATTTCTGCACTTCTGGTTCCCTCATCTCCGAGTCAATAGGCTCATTCGACATGAACTGCGCCTCGCTTGGAAAGTGGATGAGATCAGACAGGAGCAGCAGGGGGCGGTGACAAACAGCAGCAGTCAAGTCAGACAGATTCCAGCAGCCTTCAGTGAATATACAGGAAGTCCCAGAAATATTTACTTCCTGTTAGATCCACCTGTAGGCTACCTGTAGTTTGCAGATCACTTTCAGATAGCTATGGCTGAAATAACCTTTATTATGATGCATACCAACCACACAAGATATGTTTGTTAACAGATTAAACCTTCATTGCGCATCATGTAACCAGGATGTCCATTTGAGTCTGGCCAAGGAACATTTTATTTCTATCAAATCAAGGGAAAATCAGTAAATGTACCACAGTAGCAGGGAGTCTGGTTTATCACCACTTATTTACATAGCTTTGGTTATCACTCTTATCATTTATGATGACACTGCACTATCCAAGTTACTTGCAGATCTGTGAAGGCAGTTACATCACTACAACAAAGTTTGACGGGGCAAGAAAGCAAACGATCAGACGGTTTAGCCAGATTATCTAAGCTAACCAAAATGTGAATGCACCTGTAATGTTGGTAATAATCTGTCATTGCACCAGGAAGTTGGTCTGTAAACTGTGATGATGTTAACAACAATCAGTTTAGGTTCATTTTACCGTTCGCCTTCTTTTCTCCTCCAAATACATCTTGGGGTTTGTTTAGAACCTACCTGGTTGTCTGACTGCTCATGTTTCTTGCCCTGTCAGACTTATTTTTAGTGATGTCACCATGTTCCCAAATCTCAGCAATTAACTTGCTGAGGGCAATGCTATCATTAGAAGTGATGACCAAACCTATGAAAATAAGATCTGATTGTGACAGCTGGAAAAGAGGACAAGCTGGCAGAATAGTGAGAGTTATTAACCGACTGTCATTTTCAGTTTTATCAGTTCCACCAAAATCCAATTCTTTTTATGTCAAACTTCTGGAAACTGAAATAGAGACTCACGAACAACTTTAACAATTAAATAAAGTAAAAGGTCAAAGCAACAAGTCTATAAACAGTGTAAAAGTACTGTAAGCGCAACATAGAGGACATAAGTATTTAAGGCAGCGTGAAAACATCACAGAGAAAGTCAAATATAGATAACTTGAGTCAACAATCCAACATGAGGCCAGGCACAGCCTGATCATTGTGAGCTTATCTTTCAAACCACTGTAGCTTACATTTATGCTGAGCATTTTCCAAGTGCATGCCAACTTTTGAGATGTTTTTTCCAAACTGACAGGCAGCTGCTGGTCGACATTCCTATGCAAACCAACTTGCAAAGATTTTTTTGCAGTCTTGAAATTTAATTTAATTGTCATTTTCAACCATAACATGTTAAAGATGAGACAATATCATCATCATTAGTACATTGAAAATCCTGATTGCAATGACATATCTGAGTTTGAATTCAAATTAAGTGCATTTGGCCAAGTAATATATATATATATATATATATATGGTATTTTAAGTTTTATTTGGTAAACTATAAGCCCCAGGTTGGGACTCTCATGTATTATCATTAGCATTACATGGTAAACTATATGATTACACACAGTATGTAATCCATCACAGCTAAAATCACGTTTTGCTTATTTTTATCACAGCTGTGTGGCTGTGTGCTAATGCAGTGTCTGCTCATTGACTCTGTTGTGCTGTACTGAAATTTATGGCTGTCTGAAAGGAAGAAGAAGAAAAAAACTCATAAAATGCGTTTTAAAATAATGTAAAGCACATGTGATTTAAATGCGTTAAATGTAGGGCTGGACAATAATCAATATTATCATATATTGACTTTCAGTGGAATTGTAGCTAAAATTAAGGGTTTTGTTTTATGTGTTAAGTGTCAGCCAGATTGTCTAGTCATAGTTAAATGGACCCTTTAAAACTAGCCTAAAGGTTTCACCGGCGTTTTCAAGCTGTGACAGGTAAATTAGTGCTAACTTATCCCCTACTCTCCAAACTGGGTGCACTGCCTAAGTGGATCAATAAGTATTCATTATGTTCCTCTGGGATTGTTATGGTTTGCTCCCTAAAGTTCTTATCATGTTTTTCACACGCTGAGTGTGTCAACGCCACACTTTAACCTGCAGGGAAATATTTCAAATGCAAAATAACTTATTCAAGTAACACATATTAAAAAACGTATACTGTGACAAACTACAAACACACAACTTACGGACATCATGGTGAACTTGTTGAGCGCAGACCACACACACCACAGTTTCAGCGGTTATTAACTCCAGTTCTCCATTCCCCCAATTGCCCGGGCTAGAGTTGTTGTTGGAGTGCAGTCATGGACGAGCAATTTCTCAAATGTACCACAGTAGCAGGGAGCCAGCGGTCCAGCTACTGTGCAGCGGAATGGAGATAGCGTTACCTCGTGACTTCAGAAAAATGAACAGAGGGCTGACGGTTAGTGGAGTTTTTCAGCAACTGGCAACAAAGACCCAGTGCGACTAAATAATCAAAGTAGTGAAATAAGTCCCATTAAACTCGTCCTGAAACCCAAATGTTACCGTCGACATTATAATTATAACCAATAGTTAGCTAACGTTCGCCGAGGAATGTAACCGATGTGCATTTTCGAGACGCTGCGCATGCGCAATTCGGATCTTCCGCAGTTTATTTACAACAAATGCTTGGATCACGTGATAAACGGAGATAGCCGAAGACATTCGTATCTTTTCGGCTACTTACACTGTAAAACCTCTACTGTAAATATTTTAATCAGCGGAGAAGCGAAGGCATAACAGTCCTTCGGAGTTGACAGTTGTTACTGGAAGGAGGCTGATTATTATTTCGTTGTTGTTACCATCATGTTTTTTTTCTTAATAATGGAAAATCTGGTCAACCTACAAAACAACGTCAATTATTATGGTAAATATATATATATTGTTTTGCTGTGCACTGTATGTTTGGCAGACAGCTCTTAACCTATTGCCATGTTTCTGGGGCTACAAAGTTCATATCTTCCATATTATGTCCCACACTTGCAAACATACTTATTCTTTAAATGTTCTCTGAACTGGTCTGCAATACAATCTCTGCAGTTTCTATCAAAATAGATTGCTGCTTTGCTGCAGCTGCCTGTTATCAGCCTCAGCAAACATCTTTATCCCACCTTTCTTTTGATTTTAGTCAACTTTTTTTGGAGCTTTTAGGAAAACCGAGAACTTGCCAGCAGTTTCTTTGAGGATCCCTGCGATTGTAGGCTACACGTATCTTCCAGAAATATAAGACCATTTACACTTCGGTCTAGCTCTGGATCAGTTGTGTCTATACACTATTTAATCTGTTTTAAGTCAGAACAAATACAAATGTTTGCTCTTATGTAATGCACTTTGAATTTCCTTGTGGTTGAAAGGTGCTATAATGGTCACTGTTTCTTTAAAAAAAAGCTTAAAAGTTTGGGAAGCATGTTCTCATTTCAGAACAACGGCGGCATAAACAACAAAAACACGTCATATAATTTTATTGTTATACTGTACAGTACAACTTTGATTCTGCACTGTAAGTTGAAATATTACATTTACTGATTGAGGTGCTACTATTAGTATCTGCATACTGCACCTGTAAACAGTTTACAAGTAGAAAAATACAAAACCGGACACCACTCATCAATATGTGAGGGGGAAAGAATGAAAAAAATAACACAGCAGGTGGGGCTTCATAAAGCTATAGTACCTTTTGGTGGAGAAGAATTCAACAGAATCAAGAATGATAAAGGCAGCGTGAAATGACTTCAGGGAGCTGCTGCAGCGTTCTTGGAGATGAGAGGAATTGCACATATTTTTCTAAAACAAGAATAAGAACAAATTCAACAGATCTAAGGTCCAGTGTCCTCGCTGTTTTTAAAAGCTACATTTGTATACATCAAGTGCACTTAGCACAGTCCACAGGAGACAAAACAGGAAGAGCTGCACCAGCACATCCTGACGTCCTCCCTGACAGAGAAGAAGAAAGTCCATCACGAGCTCCTGTAAGGGGTGACGGAAATCCAGATTGTTTAAGGCATGCATTCACAATAATGTAGAGTCAGAATAGTTTGGGTTACTGTCAGGTTTCTAACAGTAACAGCAGTTTGTTTGTGGAAATTTCAGAGCTGATGTGTCTCACAAAATAAAATACAAATTCTGGAAAACATGTGGCAACATGATCTGCAGTCACGAACCAACACCAGCACTGTGATTGTTTTCTGAACTCACAGAATGGACTTTGACATTGTACTAAAATGTGGTAAAATAAGACAAACACATCAATAGTGACACCACATTCAATAGGCTACAGCAGTTGTGCTTAAGATTTTCAGTGGTATCAAATATGTGCTGATGCTTTTACAACACAGTAGGGCTGGGTGATGTGGTTGAAATCTTTATAATTAAATATATATATAAGGACATTTTCTGTCATCAAGGTATGACACAATTTGACAAATGTGTCGGAAATCAGATATAAAATAATCAAACTGATGTTTGAAGCAATGAATTGTGTTCAACTGTTAAAATTCTTCATATGTGCAAAACAAAAACTTCCAGAACTCATTTTGTTAGTTGTTACTTTTTGTGGAGAGATTTTGTAGAGAAATGTGTGGAGTGATAACATGATGAGATCACATCACGATATGATTAAAGTTAAAAATGTTGAATTATCACCCAGCCCTTGTACACAGGCAAAGAAAAATGTCTCTAACAGATCATTTAACACAGACGCTGGATCACAAACCAATTTGAAATTGTTTGAGTGAAAACAGACCTCAGGTGAACTTAGCATCTTGTCCAAATGAGCTCTGTTTATTACACACACACACACACACACACACACACACACACACACACACACACACACACACAGTAGATGTGCACTCAGAAACCCATGCACTCAAATTGTAAAAAGTGCTGTGTTGTGCACATGTATGTTTACCATCTGCACTGACTGAAATTACAGAGGATTCTCATTTCACTAAAGTAACACTGAAAGAAAGTTAAGGCAACAAACGGGAGAAAAACCAACATACAATCTTCATTCAGACTGAGACTGACAAGATGATGCAAAACATGCATCACATCTCAAAACGACACGAAATACAAACCTCAATTTATCAGTTCTGCTCAACAAGCAGTTAAAGTTAAAGGAAATAAGATGTCAAATTACACAGCAGACCTCAGCTGGTGCATTGCAGAAGCAGGGACTATTTCAGTTTGCATGGCTGATTATGTTAAGCTCCAGTTTCAAGACCAAGTAGAGATCAAGCTCGTGCCAGTGATGACCACAAGAGGGCAGAGAAAGACTGCGTCAGTGCTGCAGTCCTCATATCCAGCTGCAGGAAAGATCAGCCTCATCTGCAGATACACTGTCCTCTGAATACAAAACTGGTGTCAAAGAAAAACCTCCCAGTTATATGAGCCAACACAAGGTGGCAGTACGGAGACGATATATCATTTTTCTTATCTCAGATAATTCATCATTTCCAAAACATGCACATGCTCTTTTATGTGCTGAATTTCATTTTCTCAACATAAATTATCTTTAAATCATTCATATTTTTAAACATAAAAATGTAAATATTCATGTTATTAAAGACAGTGTTTAAAAATATACAGATTTTATGTGACTGGATTAGTTTGTATAACTATTTTGAAGCTATTTCTTTTTACTGCTACCTGTGTTTCAAGTTACACAACTGAGAGGTGTTGCTGAGACACTATTTGTCTTTAAAGCCCCTATGTGTAGGATTCGACCAATTTCTGACTTCCAGTGGTATTACAAAAAAAGACACTGTAGCAGACAGCAATGCATGCTGCTACAGTACACACACACTGCACTCATTTTCATTGGGACTGTCTAACATTTCTTCAAACAAAGACTTAAACCATTAGAATAACTTTAAAGATGCTGTAATCACAGAAAAATCCTACACACAGGGGTTCTAACTAGCTTTACAGACAAACCACAACCTTTATATATCCAGCATGAAGACAGCTCTGCCCAGCTGATGATGACGACAACTGAGACACAAACAGACAGCAGGGGGCCACAATAACAAATGCACAATTGGAACAAGACTGAAAAAAGGCCCTTTGATCTCGTCAAACATGAGCCTTCAGTAGGCCGAAATCATTTTCAAGGCATCACAGATGCAAAAAATTATTGAAAAAAACAAAACAGATTTTACTCTGCCCCATGAAAGGAACATGTCCAATCACTGAACATTTTCTAAATGCTGTATGATTTATATCCAAAACACTTCTTTTAGGCACAGTGATGTTCACCCGTTCTGTCTGACACTACCTGGCGGGACATGAGGTGAAATTAAAACTTATATTCAATATAAGATATGATCCCTTTTTTTACTTATTGGAGGACAAAGAAACAATCTTTGGGGTGTTTGGGGGTGGGGTGATGGTCCATCCTCTTTAACCCAGCGTGTCTCTGTCCTGATTTGTCGAGAGGCGAGTGCAGACAGGTGTGGGTGGGTGTGGCCATGATGCTTCATCACCTGCTTCCTCTCTACTGTCTACTGTTGAAACTGGAGTTGGCGCTACTGCAGCTTTCCTCATAAGTGGGTGGGGGCTCTGTGACACACAAAGGCAAAAAACAATAGTCATTAATACTGTAAACAGTTGAAGTTTGACTCTTTTCAGCTTTGATATGAAAGAGTGAGTTTCTGTAATAATAAAGGCATTACTATGTGGTTATTATAGAATTATTATAGGATTATTGAGGTTCAACTATAAATGCCTCAGCAACCAAATTTAATGAAATTAAAAGTAGAATTTTGCACAGCAAAGAGATGTAGTGAAGTTCTGGTATAACTCCTTGGTTTAGCAGTCATGCGTATGGAAGCACTTGCAGTGTCACGTCATCCACCACTTGCTTTCATTTGAAATTTAAAGGTAGCTGTCTTCACTAACCCGGTCTACGGTCCATTCAAGAGCACTTACCATACCAAGGTGTTGATAGCATTAACCTAACTGGTGCCCTAAGCTTAACATTGTGCCTCAACAGAACTGTCATTTCAGCTACCAGCCATTGAGGGGACATCAGACAAAAACAAATGCTGTGTGGGCTTGTTACAGTAACAGCAACCTGATGGTAACTTTGTTGCACATAAAAAATTCTTTTTTTTTCTCTAAATACTAAGACATTTTGGCTGATTTTGGCATTGTCAGGACCTTCGCATGAGTAGAAAGCTGCATTACAGAATTCTGCAGGATTAGCAGGTACCCATACAGGTTCTGTCTTTGACAAAGTGATATAACTTTGTACCCACAGCTCTGGTGTGCTATTGTTTAATATGTGACTTGAGCCAGGTGATTGTGAGATTACTTGTGTTTGTCTTAATAAGGCTTACCTATTGGAAGGACATATAACAACACTATCACAAGAGTCGACTGCTGACTCACCATTAGCCAGGGTTTATCTGGTTTTAGAGACTGAACTTCAGATGACTCATTACTTGATTGTGATTGTGGTGAAAACATAAAAAAGATCATCAAAGCATCGACAGTGATAAGGATGACAGACTCATATGAATATGCAGTTGTCCATTATACTGAACTGGTATCCTGTGTGTCCCTGTACGCTCTGTGCATGTGTTTGTCTGAGTGCCAGTGTGTAGGATTTTTGAAGAACTAACCATGAGGGTAGTCCCAGCTGCTGTACTCTGGAGGGAGGATGAGCGAACAGGAAGTGGGGACAGGATTCACGTTTCCCTCAGTGAAGAAAGGTATGGTGGCCCCGGTGGACACACAGAACAGGGGAGCAGAAGCGTCGGGCCGTCTGTGGCTGGGAGGAAGGGCTGCACCGGGCGCGTGGCTGAAGGCGCTGGGGGACATGGTGACCGACTGACCTGAGGGATCCTGCTGAGAGTGACTCTTGGTGGGAATCTCCTCACTGGCCATGCCCCCTGCACACAGCTCCTCCTCTGGCTCCTCCTCCGCTGGCGGGGCGCTGGGCATCACGCCGGCTGCACTGGGTGCGATGGTCGCAGCGCATTGGTCTGGACTGGAGGGCATGGGCCTCGACGGAGACAAGTTCACAGCGATGTTCCCAATGTAGATGGGCAGAGTGACGACTGCATCTGGAGATTTTAGTGACACCTGTAACACAAACATGACTTATGAAGGGAGCACAGGCCTCAATTCGATTTTACATTTATATGGCAAGATAGTTAAGGCTCATTACATTTTGTTTTTATTTAAAATTCATCAGTGTTTATTTTGGCTAAAAATCTGATTAAAAAAAGTAATTAAATAAAATAGGGAAGAAAATCTGATTTAAAATATACAATTTGGATACAATTCATATTTTTTTCCTCACTTTATATTACCAGAAGATTTTCTGAGCTGTGAGACCCTCATCTACTGTAAACTACTGTGAACAGACACTGGAAGCACAACTTTTCGATTTGTGAGAACATAACATTTGGGTGAAAAGTGATCTAAACAGATATGGTCTTTTTCTTTTTTTTAAATCTGGGTAGTTTCTGTAATACACATAAAAAACTGAAAACGATGAGCCTTGAAGGATAAGATTGGTGATATTCTATATGTTTGTTATTGTCAATAAATCCAACAAAAATACCAAAACCAATGATTTTACAGTACTAACAAGTATTGGCTGTGTGTCCAAAGCCTGACATATGAATCCTCTGTGCCGTAGAGCTCCACTGTTTTCCAAAAAACACATCAGTGAGCCACACTGTTGCCCTGGTGACATGTTCCTTCATTGCAATGACAACACACACTAGTTTATTTTGAATTGATCACACACACCGTCCTGCTGCTGTAAATACTCACTAGACCACCAAATGTGTATTAATCCGCAGGTGAAAATAGTCCCCAACAAATATCCTTACTCCTTTTTTTAGTAACGTTTGATAACAACTACAGTGCCCATCTTTCAACTTGTTTTAAAAATGGAACTATATATTTGTGAGCCGTTTTTAAAGATTTATATTCAGTAGAAACCACTGGGCTTGGGGCTGAGAGCCAAAGACCGGCTGGGGAAGTTGGGACGTGTTCAGATTATTGTTTTTTTCCTTTAAATATACTCTTTTATCCAAACCAGACTGTACTTGTAAGACAAGAAAGAGAAAAGAAAAACTCTACTCACAGAGATTTCAGTTAAAATTATATATTTTCTATATTCTTTGCCAGCTCCTGCTGAATGAGGCTGACTTTTATAGTTTTAGATTCTGTATAATTGTAACTATATTCTTCCATGTTTAAAGGCGTCAGAAAACAAAGGGACTATATTAACACACTAAAGTACTGTGAAAATATAGTACATTTATTTACCTGTGCATTTACACAAATGTGGTATGTAATTAGGTTAAACATTTACTCTTTTTTTTGTCATTTGTAAGCTGACAAAATAGGAAAAAAACAAGGCTGCTGAACAACTGATCCAAGCAAATAATCACTATAACATCCCTAAAATATTAAACAAAGAGAGTTCACTCACTCTACAGTGAGTTTATAATGAGTGGGTGTCATCAACAATTCACTGGTTTCAATCCGGAGGCATTGTATACAGTAAACAAAGGTATTATTCATCAGCGTGTCAAGAGCTGGTCTGTCAGAAAATGAACCAGAAGTAGCTGAACATGTACATGAAGCATATCTAGCTGCCATGTGACAGCAACAAGAACCTGAAATCTAATGTGTGCAGGTGCCAGCAGAAAATAACAAACAAGACCCAATAAACAGTAAACAGTGTTAATATAATGAACTTTGGAAGCTCAGAGGATAAGTATATTTAATAATTTTGTCTACATTTAAATTTGTTGTGTAGGCTTGTGAAGCTGCCATCAACCTACTTAGTATAATGTTTAAAACAGACACAACACACACACACACACTGACCTGAATGAAATAGTCAATGTCTATGAGGCTGCAGCCGGCCAGCGCTGACTGAGGAAGAGGAGGGACGATGATCTGTTCTCTCCACTCTGCGTGTTTTCCTGCCTTCACTCCGGCTCCCTCCACCTCTGCGATGGTCCGCAGGTCAAACACAGGTCGCTTGGTCTTGTACGTTACTTTCTGGTGTAAAAAAAAAAAAAACATGGACACAGGCATAAAAAGATGCGATAGTAGTGACTTCAAACTGCTTCCCCCACCTCTAGCTTATTGGAAGGAAAAGTGTTCCTTTGAAATGGATCAAGACAACCTCTATTACTGTTATCTCACAGTACAGAGAGATTTTATGTGCGCCCACATGAAAGGAGTCCCAGCAGAGATTTATAATACATCTCTAAAAGGTCAATATCCTTTAAAATGAAAATTTTCAGGGGGGCAGTGCACACCGGCGGTGCACATAATAACAGTTTATTGTATATAGGGCAAAGACTGTGAAGACATAGATCTGAGCTGGAGAGATGGGATGATGTTTATGGTGTTAAGTGTTGTGTTTCTCATTGTTCTTCATTGATTTTATGATCTATTTTCATTCGTTTTTTCAGTGCACCTGTTCGGCACTCAACACCTGAAAAACCAATAGAAAGAACAAAATCATATTTCCAAAGAAGTTAGCCTGTTGAGAGAAAGCTGTAGTGGTAAAAAATTCTAATTATTACTAATTAACTTCAATAATCTACCTGTAAAAGACTGGCCAGTACATATCCCGTGTCCTTCCCAGACTTGTTGTGGATCTCAGCGGCTAACTTGATGATCTGACCGGGGATGTAACCCCTCAGGTCACTGTGAGCTTTCAGCATCAGGGTCCCCGTCTTCACCAGGAGGTAGCTGAACTTCTTAGTGGTCACAGCGTAACTCGGCTGCTGCGGTGACAGAGTAGCAGGATAAATGTTTGTTTGTGCGTTGCTAGTAATTAAGAAGCCTCATTAGCAGATGCTGTGCTGATAATCTATTCCTGCTTAGTTCCAGAGTATCAGGAAACATTGACATTCATGACGGGCAGAGAGTGAAAGATAAGTAAGTAATGCAGGGGAGTAAAGGAGAAACTGAATCAGAATCTGCTCTGCCATGAAATCAAATAAGTGTCGACCAAGACAAAGGTTGATCAAATAAAGAGATACATTAAAGTCCTATCTTCTCCTTCTGTCTCTATATGAAAAACTTATTTCACTCTGGATTTACTGAGCAAAAACAGAACAGCAACATTTCAGTTTGTAAAGGAATAATATGAGCATAGAGATCATTAAAAAGTAGCAAGATTTGTGCACCGAACACTTACTTCAATGTCAGGGACCTCATTGAGGTTGAGCAGGTTGAGTAGGTAGAAGGGCCTCTGGGCTTTGTAGTCCTTTGAGAAGCGAGGCGTGTCGATAGCTACCTTCACACGGTAAACAATCTTCCCAAAGGGTCCCTCGAAAGAAGTCGGGGCGGCAGCTGAAGAGAGGATTGGGGGGAAAGACAATACAGGTATAAGTTTAACACTGAAGACAGTTACTGACATTTCGGCTGAATTGACTGACGTAAGGACTGCTAAAGCCCATACGTTTGATTTATTAATCAAAAGGTAAAAAAAGGTATTACTTTCAAATGTGAAACAGGCGTTTTGCAACTTCAATAAGCCATAAAAACACAAAATACTGCTTAGAATTCAATTGTTAAACACGACCAACATAGACACATGTTGTTACAGCCTGTCATGTGCATAAGTATCGTAAAAACAATTATTTTTTTATCGAGACAAATGATATTAAAAGGAAATTCAAGTTCAAAGGACAAGTACATATCTTAATGTATATTTGTTAAGTGGAAAAAGAGACAAAAAATTGAAGAAAGAAAAAAGAGAAAAGAAAAAGAAAGAAAAGGTTTAACTGATTAATGTTTAATTTGTTTTGCACCAGAAGCTCAGTCAATTAACACGTTCTTTAACAAAAGATGGCAATAATGAAATGCCTGAAAAAGATAGATTAATCAGGCTAAAATGTGGTTTTATTGTATTACTAGTAGAGGAAAGACAGAGCTGAAATCTGTGTCCGTGTCCATGCAGTGCCTCTATCAGAGCTGTCACAAGATGTGAGGACCCTTTCAGACTGATTCCTGCACATGTGGTTCGAGGAAAGGGCAGTGACGAGGAGGAAGCAGGGAGGGGAAAGGCTGGAGGGTAGGAAATTTAAGAAGAATGAGATAAAAATAACTATTTGGGGTAGAAAGCAGCCAGACAGACAGAAGGAGAGAGCTGTTCAGAGCCAGAGGAGAGGGAAAAACACACACATCAGATTCAAAACCTCTTCTGATATTGTGATTCCGTACAAACAATCTGCATATACATGACCAAAGTGGATGCAGAAAAGGTGATTAATCTGTTGTCAAAATAATAGCTGAGCCACTCTTTCACCCTCACTATTCTAATGTGTTCTTTTTTTCCTCTAATCCTCATTCAGATGTTAATGTCAGCGCAGCAGGCGGCTGCTCCAGGGATAGGACAAGTCTGCTGCTGCTGTCAATAGGAATTAACCACGAGAGGTGGGTTGTTGTTGTTTTGTTGCAGCTTGACAGCTTGGTAGCAGAAACCGAGCTGTGGACGGACTGACAGAGGACAGAATGAAGCACCAGGCGGACTTTCCCTGGAGACCAGAGTGAGCGGCTCGTGGCAGCTCAAAGTGGCCGAGGATTGTGCAGCCCGACTTTTGAGCTCAGACAAAAACCATCCTCTGACACTTTGAGCTGCTGTTGTACTTGTATGTGCTAACTTCATTTCAACATTTCCTTTTCAGCATGGACTTGTGTATCTAGGAACCCAGTAAGCACTTGATTTGCAGGTCAAAAGAGGTCTTGGCACCTACGTTAAAACTGGGCTATTTGTTTAAAAGTGATACTCATTCATGGTTCCCAGATTGGGATTCCCCCGACATTTCCTCTAACGCCACCATGAGGTTCACATTTGTGTTTTTTTGTGAAATGTCTTGACAACTGTTGGATGGATTGTCATGGAATTTGGTACGGACATTAATGATCCCCTCAGGATGAGCAGAATATCTTTGGTGATTCCTTGACTTTTCAATTAGCGCCATCATCAGGTCCAAATTTCAATTTGACCAATACTTTGGTTCATGACTAAATACCTGCAAAGCTAATTAGTTGTACCTTGTGTTTAGTGCTAATTAGCAAATGCTAGCATGATAACACACTAAACTAAGATGGTAAACACGGCAAACATTACCTGCCTAACATCAGCTTGTTAGCATTGTCCTTGTTAGCATGCTGACATTAGCATTTAGCTCAAAGCACTGTTGTGCTCAAGTACAGCCTCACGAAGCCACTAGCATGGCTGTAGACTCATAGTCTTGTTTGGATGTCTAAGTTACATATAAAATGTCAGCAGCATTGAATCATCTCAACAGCATTTAAATGACTAAATTTCAATATGTACAAGTTCCTAATTACAAGTTGAAATATAGTCATTGAAATGCTGTTGAAACAATGACCTAGAAGTCTTAAAAATGTTTCACTCTTCATCCAAAATCCCAGTTTAAACCTTGACCTTTGACCTGCAAATCATCAAAGCAATGCTTACTTGACAACCAGGACTTTCAAAGTAACCTTTTTTCAAATTGTGCTTAAGTTCACGAACATAGTTCCACTAAAATTAAAAATCTGAATTTAGATCTTGACTTCAGAGCTGTACATATCAAGTAGAGAAGGATTTATCTGCTAAATAGGGAAGTAAATTGCTTGTGAGAAGAAATCCTGTTTGGAGGTAACACTATATTTGATGTCTGGCTTGCCAGGAGATGTAGCACACACTTCACACATAGTTTGTCTGAAAGTATGCCCCCTGATTTGGGAATAGCAGCCAGTAACACCCCCCCAATCCTAAACCCTCCTCCCAGCTCAGTACTGATGTTTTGAAATGTATCAGTTTCATTTCAGAAATTGACAGTGAGATGGAGGATACTTGGGGATTTTAAGGCTGTCTTTGTCTTCTGCTGTGGAATTTGATAATAAGCTGCTCACTGGTTATTCAGTTTTATTCTGTTTATTTGTATAAAAACAAGGGAGCTTACATGATACCTAGGGGCTCATCTACAAAGGATCAAAGTTTATAGCACTCTATTAAAATGTATCACTTTTTCCATCTCCTTTGTTCTCTCTTCTCTTCCTGAACTTGTATCTCGTGTCCCTTTGGAATCAGGCCATTAACCACTTTATCCAACCCTATTTATCCCTCTAAGTGTCCTTGTACTGAGTTTATCTCAGCTTACGCCTTCCTCTTCTCTTTAAATTTCTTTATTCCCTCAGTGAGAAATGATCAGGCCAGAACAACACCTGATGCCTCGACTGCAGATAACTGGGCTGGGCTTGTCAGAAGAAATTCTGTTAGTCTATCCCTGTGCAGCTTTGCTAAAAAAATACTGACATTACCCAAGGCTCCTTTTCCTATCTACCCATTGTGAGTTTGTGAGCATCAGCAGGATGACCAACAACCCTCTGAACTCCACCATGTCCATCGTCTTTCAAGCCATTTCTATTGATCTTCTCCCCTTCCTGACAACCTTCATCATTTTTGCTCATTTTATAGCTTTTCCTCAAATAAACAAATAAAAGTCAACTGAAACAAAGTGGTAGCAATATATTAAATATCTTTAAAAAAATAAGAAACATGTAAAAATTAAAGTACTGAAAATTGACGATTTTCTCCAAAGAACTAAATGATACTATCCGACCTCAGCTGGTTTTTAACACCTTGAAACGGATACAAACGGACATGATCAGTGATACACAACTACCAAAATAGTTGTATAAATTAGTTATATTTTATGGTTCTTGATTGTTCTGGCTTATTCTTAATTGATGTGTTTATAATTCATTTTGACAAATGGACTCTCAGTTACCAGTTTATTAGGTACACCTTGCTAAAATGAATGCAGTCTTATACAACAGTCCTGCCATAAATCCTACCATAATGAAGGTTATAATGTTCAGTTTTAGTTGGAACTGTTTGGGGAGGTGATGAAACTTTATGGTTATCTATATCAATGAGGGTACACTAAATATCAGAGACATCTCTCAGTATAACGCAATGCAGTTCGACAAAATGACCACAAGGTTAAATCAACAACTCTCTAAAACAGTTTCAACAAAACTGAACATTATAACCTTCATATATTTGCAGGACTGTTGTATTAAACTGCAGTTTTAGCTTGGTATACCTAATAAACTGGCAACTAAATGTATGTTACCGATCTTCTTCAGTCCTAATAACATATAGAAAACACTGTAACATGCACATCTCTTCCTTACATTATGCCATCTAGCTTCATGTAGCTGCGTACATCAAGTTGCTGGCACACTGCCAGTCAATGTAAACGGACTGACTGCCTTCATGTGGCACCTTTATCCTAAGGACAGTGTACAGTACTTTACAACCCCTCTCATTCATCCAAGCACAGGTGGCAGAGCTGCCATCCAGTTGCTGGACCTGCACATCAGGAGCAAACTGGGTTCCAGTGTCTTCCTCAAGGACACTCTGACATGGGAGCTGAAACACCAATGTAGTGATATTTGGACGACCTGCTGTAACTGCCATAGTGTTAAATGAAAGTGCTAGAACTACTTTTTCAGTATTTGTGGTGGGTTTATATGAATTATTCACTTTTTACTTCCCTTAAAAACAACTTTGAACCATTACTGTCAGTGCAAATGCTCTAACATACATTTAGATGAGCTTTAAGGCCTCTGTCTCTCTGTCTTTGAGTAGGAACTGCTCTTAAGTAGCTCAGTGTTCACATGTAACTCCCGGCATTACATATCTTGCAGATTCCACATAATATGAGGTGTGTTTTTGGGTGTGCCCTTTCGTTATTTTTATTCATCTGTTGGCTGGTTGTTTGATTTCAATAAAACTTAATTGTTATTATACTTGCGCATAATGAAACATAGTCTTGTTATTCCAAGACAGTGCAACCTATCCAAGATTGTGGAATTGTTGTTTTTATGTAATGAACTAAATGAATTTTTAGAAAATCTAAATCATCACCATGATTGTCTGTATTTTCTACGTGTTTTGATGCTGACATGTTTTTATACCTACACATGAACATTTCTCAAGGAGGATAAAAACCTCATTATCATCACCAGCTCTTTAAATCCTGTGTTAAAAGTCACGTTGGCTCATTCTACCTAAAGACTTGATTTGCTGCAAGTCTATATGATAATGATATACAAGAGCATATCAGTCTGTTTGCTGTACCAGCAGGGGGCAGTAGGAGACACTTGATTCTCCAATGAGCCACTTATCGCTACATGATAGTTAACATGCCCTGTGCTGATGCTCTCAAGTCTGAGGGCCTGAAATGAGGGGAGGGCGAAGCATGGGGGCATGAAGACCAATTAAACAGTGACTGCACAACAGGAGAGAGAACTAAAAATAACCCAAACCCCCCTGTACTTCAGCCCACTCCTGAGAGAATGTAAGATACCAGACAGACACTGCACAGTGTGGGCCCTCACAGGTGTTCAGCTGATCTTTGTGCTACTTACATGGTTGAGGTGTTGTCAGCCTTCCGGAAAAATCAACTTAGCTGCATTTAGAAGGTGTTTGTGAACAAGTGGCATGCGGAATAAAGATGCATTATCACGCTGAGGCATCATAATTGGCATGTTCCTCCCAAATCTCTTAAAGATCGACTGTGTAATGAGCACAGATCTGTGTGCGTATGCTTTGTGTTGGAGACAATGGGCTTAGAGCTGAACACTTTGTAAGTACACATATTAGGAAAAAGTCCAATGTTATCAGAGGCTATCACACCTGCATTGCTCTGACGTCATCTGGGCCTCTGATAAAGCATGAGCGGGAACTGAGGGTGTGCCCCTGACGTGAGCTTAAACGGGTCATCAAGGTTAATCCCACACTCACCTGGAATGAGAAACTGGAAAGGGAAACTGTGTTCGCCTGCCGCCAGAGTTCCTGTAAAAGAAGAAAGTTGATCAGTAACACAGTAGACACAGACTGAAAAGGGAAACAATTCTAATGACATTTACAGCTGCACATATAGTGACAACTCTCAGGGTTTGTGTGCGTATGCTTGTATTTACTTCGACTTCACATTAGATGACTTCACATTAGATGTACAGGTGAGTCACCGTGCCTGTGGGGCTCATCTACTTTCCCATGGGAGATGGGGTTTCTGAGACAAACAGGCTTTGCTGTTCAAAGACAGCTGAGCTGAGATGTCTTTTTAGTGAACGAAACTAGCAACTGAAACCAATCAGCCAGCGTCAGAGGAAATGATAAACTGTTGGTTGGTTGTGACAGCCAACCCATGTAGCTGGCAAAGTTGGAGCATTTCTCAGCAAAGTTAATCAATGATTTACAAGCACAGTGAGGCCAGCAGTGATCGACCCAAGACTGAGTGCATTCTGCTGCTCTGTAACAACATCTACGGGTCGGCATCATTGTGCCAAGTCTGCCCCTTTAGATTAAACAATAAGGCTTGTTTTATTCTAGATTTTTCTTATTGTCAAATCCGGCAAGAAGACCCAAACCAACAACCCTGTCTACCCTGTCTCTGGCACTCAGGCCCAAGCCTTTCCTACTGAAGATGTACATCTTTAAAAACTCTCGAAAGATATATAGTTTTATTTTGAAAAAAGACTAAATCATTTCCTAAAACAGCTGGGCACTGTAGTTTTTAGGAAACGTTACTCAAACAGGAGTAAATGGTGAATTTGTTGGGGACTATTTTCAGTTGTGGAATAATACACATTTGTTGATCTAGTTAGTATTTACAGCAGCAGGACAGTATATATGAGATTGACTCAAAATAAATTACACTGGTTTTATTGTAATGAAGGAACATGTCATCCAGGGCAACAGTGTGGCTCATTGATGTGTTTTTAATAGAGTGTGGACAACAATGGAGCCCTATGGTACAGAAGAATAAGATATATCAGGCTTTGGACACACAGACAATACTTGTTAGTAGGATCAGACTATCGTCAGCTTTATTCTCAAAAGATGTTGGCATTAACAAAAGGTATTCAGAATCTCATGCAGAGAAAGACAGCGATATGTACACTAGAAATAAAAAAAAAAAATTTACGCACAAGGATAGAGTTCAATCAAGCAGAAGAAAAAGAAAATTTTCTGAAGTCCAACAACATCACTCTGCAAACTTTGTATTTCTGATGTTATCAGACAACAGAGGGCAAACTGAAGCAGACTCGCTGTGTTTTCAGAAACAAATATGGCCTTCTGAGGAACAGGAAGTGCTCTGAAATATGAAGAGGGTGTTTTGAAATAACACAAACTCTGTTGAGAATGAGAATTTGCATGAAATAGAAGCTCTTTTATCTCAGTTGGTTATTACACTGTGTGTAGTGTTCAGATATGGCACCAGTTGGATAAAGTACTCCACCCAGAAAGCAGTTCTCGTATATCTCAAAGCCTCAAATATTTTAGATGATATATAATTCAGGACATGCACTTACTGCATGTGTCTGTCTGAATACCTGTGTCACACTAAAATAAAATCCTCACAGGGCCTGGGCAATCATCTTCTCATTACACAGCTTCCAAAACGACAACATTTTATAGCAAGTCACTCATACTGTGGCTCTGTAATCAGCAATTATCAGCTCATTCAAATTTGGCTTCTTGCTGCATTAATTACATACTGTGAAGAAAATTTTTCATACTTGTTTACTTCACAAGCTCAGTTAAATTGATAACAAGAGCATAAGGCGCCAATAAGGGCCTTTCCATCCCTGAGCCAGGCGGGTTATTAATTCTCTAGATTAGCTGACAGCCCAATTAAATTCTTCCAGACAGCAACATGTCGCACCTCATTAGGGACGGGCACAACTTTTTCCGTTGGTCTCAGTTTCCTGAGGGGAAGCACTCAGACTGTGTGTGTGTGTGTGTGTGTGTGTGTGTGTGTGTGTGTGTGTGTGTGTGTGTGTGTGTGTGTGTGTGTGTTCATTTGCATCATGTTTACTGCTAGAGGGAGCAGTCATGCTCTCAACCAGCGCTGTGCAGGTGCAACAGCCACTTTGTATATATGCAGAGAGCCTAGCTAACACAGGTACAGACAGAAATAAAAAAACATGATGAAATAAAACATTTAAAAGAGGGGTAGATTAGATTATACATTATATAGAGCAAGCTGTTGGAGATTCTTAACCTCAACATAATAACCCTAATCCCATTTGAGTATCCATCTAACCTCATATCAATCATAGACAATTCAAACCCATTCTACCTACAGCACTGATGACTAAAAAGAAAAAGACTATATTATAACACCCTAAAGTTCAAAACAGAATAGTCCAGTTTTCAAAAAAATAGTTAAACATTGCTGAACATTATTATGTTCAGTTGAATACTGTGCATGTAGGTGAAACGTGTAGTTTGTTATACATCTATAGGTGGCGCTACTGAGCCATTTTGCCCCCCCCCCCCATGTGTGAGACCTATAAAATATAAAAATTTTTGCCATTTGTGACGCATGTGCAAAATTTCATGAGTTTTTGAGCATGTTTAGGGCCTCAAAAGTGCGATTCATTCGGACAAAGAATAATAATAATCCTTACAAATACAATAGGGTCCTACGCACTGTAGTGCACGGGCCCTAACAAGTTTGCAAAACTATGGTTACAGATACAAAACCCTGTTTTCAAGTACGCCTTTTAGAATTATATAATATTCCATAACGCTGAAGTCATGCGATTGTGGTGTAGTTCGTTTGTAGCCTAACATTAGCTTTTTACTTCTGCCGATTGCATTCACGTTTCAAAAATCATAAAAGTGGTGTTCATTTGTGAAGATTATCTTGCTGAACAAAACGTGTCAGTATCATAAACGTTTGTTTGCCACAGAGATTATTTTCTGCAATAATCCAAAATCCCATTGGCTTTTTGTTGAGGGAACCAGGGCGATGCTAACTTCTGGGTTGGTCTACAAAAATACGTCATCCCTGCAGCGCTCTATACAAGATGACAAGAAGACCTTGTACTTGTAAAGTGCTTTTGAAAGTGTGTTCTCATTCAGTAAACTGAAAGAAAACAATGTTAATGACAAACAAATAGTGTCTGTGCAGAGATGTGTAAAGTATCATGAATGGATCATGTAAGATAGGAAAACACGGGAAAGGCTACAGTGAGTCTTCCTCAAGCACGGTCTAAATATAAAGCTGTCCGTTCGTAAAACAAGTCGACAGCGTAACTGCAGCAGTGGGAGGGAGATCCTGACTTCCCTGAAGGTCATTAACTGAGAACAGTGACAGGATGTAGAGCGGACACTGGTCTTCACTCCTCCAACCGTCAAGCATCTGTGGCATACCACATTATCAGTCAGCCAAAGTGAGCGTTGTTTGCTTTGTGTAAGAGGGTGTGTGTGTGTGTGCGTGTCTGTCTGTGTGGCGGTGGTCTTCTGTCACCCTTCCTGTCTCGCTCTCCCTGCAACGCTTGGCCCTTGGGGGCAGAGCAGCCCATTTTCGGAAGAGAATGGGATACGGAAAAATGGCAGAGATTAGGGGGAGCACGGGGGTGGGGGTGGAGGGGTGGTGAGTGTAATGAATTATTTATGTCCTCCTCCGTTTGGAGTGTGGTGTGCCTGGTGCTTTACTGTGTGTACTGAGTTGTTGAATGACTTTTACTCTTACTTCAAATATACTTTGGCCTAAATTATTTTGCAAATGGGGTATATATGATGGTATTTATTTTATTTTAGTTTTTATTTTAGTTTTTGCACACCAGAAAGGCAAACCTGAGTGTTCAACAGTGTGGGTGGTGTTTTGCTTTTTTCACACTTTGGTTCACTTCACAATTTTTGAGACTAGCACCAAAACGATACCTGAGTTTCGGTGCTAATACCAAAATTATACTTTTTTTTACTTTACTTTAGGAAACATAAATAAGTAGATAAACCTTCTTTTTTTGTCATTTAACACAAGAAACAAAATTTCATGTTAAATGTTCTGTCTAAACACAAGCAGCTGTACAAGAACTTTGCCTATATTTTATACTTTACTTTTACATGTTTACATACTTTGGCTGTTAGTTTTCCCTAATTCTACTGAGTATTTGGCACCTCACTATTGTGACATTTGATCTCACAATAGTCTATATTCAGTGTAATGCGACATTTCAACTTTTCTCCAGAAAATCTAAATCTTATTTGTGTTTCAACAAGTGCAACTCCCTGCTAGTTTATCTTGAAATGGGGCAGAGCACTAACTTATTTGGAATTCTTCAAGATAATGGAACAACGTTGATAGACTTACACTCTACACAAGTGGAATTAACCAATAGCATTTAGTTTATTCACTTTCAGCGAGTAGTGTCTAGCCATTTGTTTCTCTGTACTGAAGTTTTGATATATCCCCCCGAAACATCTGTCTCCACCTCAATATAACAGAATGATGATGGTACTCAAAACGTTGAAATATTCAGAAACTAATACTCTGTTGCATCATTTTTTTGTATGTAAATTTATAATATGCAAGTTAACTAGAAAGTATAGCTGTCAAAGAGTGTATTTATGTGCATGTAGTGGAGTAAAAAGTACAGTATTTCCAGCTGAAATGTAGTGGAGTAGAAGTATAAAGTAGTATAAAATGGAAACAAGTACAAACATTGTACTTAAGTACAATACTTGAGTAAAAGGAACTTTCCAGCAGTATAGTACTGTATGTAGCATAATAGAGTGGTGTATACCACATGTTGATGAACACAGTCCTGAGAGTTAAACATTAAACTGCTTCTTGGTGTTTCAACCAGCATGGATTACATGCTCTAATAACTGCCATGAAGGGCAATTTGCATTAACTACAGTTTTCATGCATGCACGGTACAGTTCACCTTCTGGCTGTGGGTGGTATCAGCAATGTATATAAAAGACGGAAGATCACGCTCACAACAAAAGGTCCTGTAAGCTCTCGTTTCCGCGGGTGAGCAGGGCCTCAGTGCTGTGGCAGGGCAGGATGGTGCCCAGAGACTGGGGGAAAAAATTGAAACCTATCCTCTGTGGAACATGTCCAACCTTCTCACCAGACAATGCTGGACACTGATGACCATGTCTCACCTCAGGGAGGCTGCATACAGAGAGGCAGGCTGGAACATCCCTGCAGGGGACTGCTACTCTGACTGATTGAGGCTTTAACTCTTCACTACAGGGCTGCAAAAACCTGCTGCTGCCATCATGAGATTAAGCCTGTTGCAGCAGATTTCCCTTTAACCAAATGAGGTGAAAGGCAGGAGGCTTCAGTCACGTCATAAAGTGTTGCTATGAGAGGGATGTGGAGGTTCGGGAATTTCAGTGCTCTCAGAGGAGAGGGATAAAACAGTTTGCTGACATCCTATAAATGAAATAGAGAATCTACACAGTCACAGTTAGGGCGGTGCAATATGACGATATATATTGTGTATATACTGTATATATTTGTTTCATATTATGCTCTATCGTTTCTTTTGTTGTGTCACAAATTACACTCTTTACGGCAATATTTTTCATCATCTGGACGGCACTTTGCAGTCTTTTGCATGGCATGGATGCAGGCAGGAAATTTGCATGAAGACAACACAAACAAACATGGAGGAAAGTGAACTTGACACAGAACAAGGTCATTCTGAACAGGAGAAGGTCTCCGACCAGCCAAGACCAAACAAGGAGCTCGTACCTAAAAGAGGGGCTAATGCTATCGCATGGTTGTGGTTATATTACACATTACACTTTGCAAATTATGCCACAGACTGTTCCTCACAGACTCAAACACCACTAACCTCTTTTACCACCTACGCAAGAATCATGTCAAATAGTACGGAGAGAGTCTACGGCTGAGAGCCACAAAAGTACAGTCGAGTTCTCAAAACAAACCCCACACTCAGACATTGCAAGAGGCTTTCGCCCGTGGCACAAAGGTTCTAAATAAAAGGAGAAAAATAATCAAATATGAGCAAGTGCCTTTTATATGTCGAGTACATAATTCAAAATGTAATAAGAAATAGGCTTTTCCTTGCGGTCATTTTATATAAACTATTTATTAACTGAATTTACAGAAAATGTGCTATATCGTGATATGTATCATTATCTGGATATGAAATGACCTATATTCGGATATGAGATTTTGGTCATATTGCCCAGCCCTAGTCAAAGTCACATGAAGGTGGTGTGCTGTGCTGTTTAAGGACCATACCAGCGTTTTTTTTATGTTAAACCATTAACTTCTTTTTAGTGTTTTCCTTAACTTCCAGGCAGCCATTGGTTTCCATTCAATGTAGCACACATGAGATGAATTATCTAGCAAGTAGTAAGTCTTTAAGTATTTTTGTAGTGTGCACAAATATGAATGAAGATCAACAGCTGATGGTAGGGAGTGAGTAAAGTGTCTGCTTTTGGAAACTGTGTACACACCAAACAGGCAAGACATGTAAAAATATTGGAATGATCCTTTAACTCATAGAATAAACGTTTTAAGTCCGTACATCAAGGTCTGTCCTGTCATTACCTTTGTCAGCAACAGACAACGTGCTGTTGAAGTACTGCTCCTCCAGAGCCCACGAGTTGTCGTTTATTTTGTTGGAGATCCCACATGATCCCTGACAGTTCACCTTGATGGCTGTGGAAAGAGGAGAGGGAATAAAGAGTCAATCTAATGTCTGAAAACAAGTGGTCCTTTATATGTTTACTGGTATTTTTACTGCAGGATTACTAAGAAACGTCCAATATGGCAATTACAGGGCTGCGACTTATGGTTATTTTCATTATTCACTCATGCAGATTATGTTCTTGATAAGATACCAGTTTCTCAGAGCCCCCGCCCCCCATTTTGTCCGACCAACAAAAATGCTTCATGTAAACACCTTTTAGAAACTTGTAGTGTTGAACTTTGTTATTTCTGACTCTTGAGCATGTCACCAAAAGACTTCTAACAATCATTTTCCTGGGAACACTTCCATGGGAATCACATTCCTATTCATTTTGTTTATTTACATGTAGCCACAGTCAGTTTGGGACACCACAGTGTGAAAAATACAAACCACAAGCACAATATACACTGATTAGCATGAGAATGTCTCACAAAGAGGGACGCATAACTAAATCATTATGGGCCTCTGGTGCTGGTCATGTGCATTCTGCTGTAGTGGTAAATATAACAACAGGCTGTGAATGGTGTTTCGGTCAACAGATGGAAGAGAGGAGGAGTAACTTTATCAGGGAACTGTTGTGAAACTAAAGAGGTCACTGTAAATAAAGGCCTGGATGCTTCAGGTTTGACTGGTTTGGATCATAGCACTGATTGTGCGTCACCTGCAGAGTCAGGTGCATTTTCCTGGGGTGATGATCAGTAATCTTGATATGACTTCAGCTTTATCTTTGAGGATTAGGTCAACACAAGAGAACTGCTGAAGTTAAGCAACATGTTCTCCTGTGTCACTGCTTAGGGTTATCGTGTTATCGTCTTCTCACGCTTGATTCAAACATCAGGAAGATAACGTCATTTATTTACACAAAATGCCTTTACAAGTTCGCACTGGTGCTGGGTGTGTTCTATGACAGTCCACCAACAAGGGAAAAAACTGAAGTGGGCAGCAGGAACAGCACTGCAGGTCTGGTCACAGCCTCTCTCTCTCTCTCTCTCTCTGTATCACCCCTCCTCTCTCTATCCCTCTTGTCTGTCTGTTGATCTGTCTGTGAGGAAATGAAAACCCTCTGATAATGCACGCGCGCACACACACACACACACACACACACAAAAACTGTAACAGAAGCCAGAGGATTAAACAGAAAGATGTCCCAGCCACAGTATTATCTCAGTATTCTGACAAGCAGTCAGACAGACAGACAGACAGTTAGGGCTAAGTATTGTTTTAATGTTTTGTTAGCGTCCCCAGTGTGACACCTGAATGTCTTCATTCTTTCTCAGAGTATGAACTTTTTACCATTTAAAAAAATATGCCAAACTTCTCAAATGAATCTGTGACTATAATTTTGCAATATACAACATAAAATTAACAGCACTTTAACATTTAAATCAGGTAAAAATCTAACAAGAGAAAAAGTAAACAAGAATAAGAATCTTACCAAGGATTTGGTAACAACTTTCTGTACTTGACAGTACCGATGGACGATATGGATACATCTTCTTTCACAGTATATGTCATTTTATATGGTGAGATATATATATCAGGATATAATACATTTTCTGTTGGTTCAAATGAGAAACCATTTATGGAGAAAATAACCACAATGTGTTGTGAACCTGTTTTGCTTTGGCACTGTGAATGTCTGTGGTCATTTTTCATTATTTTCTAACATTTAAAAGACTAAATAATTAATGGACTGATCAAAACACAATCAACATTAATCGATAATGAAAACAAGACTAAGAGTATAAGCATGCTAGCGGCTCAGTGAGACTGTACTGTACACAGCGGTGCTTTGAGCTAAATGCTAATGTCAGCATGCTAACATGCTCAAAGTGACAGGGCTAAATGCAGATGTATACCATGTGTAATTTATACCATGTTCACCATCTTAGTTTAGCGTTTTAGCATGCTAACATTTGCCTGAGGCTGATGGAAATGCCATAAGTTTACAAGGTATTTGGTCATAAACCAAAGTATTGGACAATAAAATTTACCTGATGGAGGTGCTAGATGAAAAGTTAAATGATCACAAAGTCATTCAAATTCATCCTGAGGGGGACATGAATGTACCAAATTTCATGGCAATTCATCAAATAGTTGTAGAGACAGTTCACTCAAAACCAAAATGCGAACCTCATGGTGGCGCTAGAAGAAAAGTCAGGTGATCACGAAGTCAGCAGGATTTATCCTCTGGCCACCATGGGCATTTGTACCAAATTTCATGACAATCCATTCTATAGTTGTTGACTTATTTCAGTAAAAGCCAGAACAGTCTTGCTCATTGATTTACAATATTTCCAACAATGGTCTAATACAAAAAGATATTAAGGATAGCTACCTCATAAAGAGTGTAACAAAATGTCTACCTGTTGCCGTCATATTGCCCAACCCTGCATTTTTTCGATATGCAATGAATACATTGCTGCATGCTGCAGGCATTATTTGGTCACTAATCAAAAAGAATTCTAGTTTGATAGGAATATGTGCAGCCAAAAAAAAAAACCTAAACACAGGTTCTGACGTCAGAAATATAATGCCACAGACTGTGTTGATCCTGTGCTGGCATCACAGGACACACACACACACTCTCAAAGTGGCAGATGGCTGCGCTCTCCACACCGGCAGGACTGCTGGCACAGTTTGGGGGAAGGGGGAGGGACCTCTGTTGCCGGTAAAAACAAAAACCAAAATCTGTGGCTCACAAAAGGAAGCGGTGCCCTTCAGCCACGCAGACTAACGTCCATTTATTTGGTCATTAATTAAACCCTGCAACCAGCCATCTGCCTCATTCATGGAGGAGAATAATACCTTTATACTCCACAATAACACACCCTGTGAGCTTTCTGGAGTCATTACACTTCACAGAAGCACCAATATAATTGTAAAGTACCCAAATATGAACATTACTGTGACAAAATATTGTTTACAGCTGTCTGTTTTGGAAAAGTGAAGAGTGCAGCCCATGAAAGGTCAGCACAGAGGTAATCTGTTAACATCCCCAGCAGCAGGAAGAGCTGCAGCAGAGCTGAATAGTGAACAATTCTGTCATAAGAGATGGGCTGCTTCGGCAGAGAGACTGGCTGTCTGCAGCTGAATAATGGGCCGGCTCTCCACAGACACATGGAGCCAGATGGACCAGGAGTAGTGATGGTGTGATTGATGAGACGCACATGCAGACATAAAGATGATGTTGCAGACACCATGAGGGCAGTAGAAATCCAAAACTAAAGAGTCATTAGCCTGGTTCTAGTATAACCTCATGAGATTTATGCAGAGGTCATCTCTGTTCTTAATGTGTGAATTTACAAGACTTTCCTCAGACTTCAGTGAGATTTACTTAGATACTTACACATGTATAGTTAGTGTGCATCCAGTTCCAGGTCCATCATATGTGAATGAATGTTAAGAGGACAGAACACCAGTCACTGCAATACAAAATGGCATTTCATTGTTGCTTACCACCTAGGATGGCATTTGTTATGTTAATGACTGAATGAGGACTCAAATCTGTGATGTTGTGGTTATGTAGCAGGCTATGCGACCTAGAGCATCTGGTCACCTGACATCCTTATTTTGTGGGCTTTCCGGTGGAGTGGAGGAATGGAATAGTGAGTAGTACCAAAACGTGGGTGGTGTATCTACACTAGAAGACACCAAAGCAGATACTGAAATGTCATTGGTTATTCAAAAAATCAAGTTTTTAGCCTTTATTGCATTTTCTCTTTGGCAACTGGACAACTTTTCCACCTCAGCCAAGCATAAAAACCTTTGCAATATGTGAGCTTTTTTCTGTTTTTTTTTTGTTTGTTTTTTTAAATCTTAGGCGTTTCCACTCATATTTTAAAATACATATTGAAAATGTGCATAAAAACAGGTGGATGAAAAAGTGCAACTCTGGCAGCATTTTTTGTGCAAATTCAGGAGATTCATCCAGCTGCTCTGATATTTACAGATGGCAAGAGCATGCTCAAATGCATCAAAAGAACTAAATCCTAAAATACAGTATAATAACAATATGAGAAAGTTATGGCGGCATTTGGTAATGAAAGTTTTATTTTTATATAATTATTTTTTGGGCAAACCGGGGATGATGTAGTTCATAATCTGCGCCCAAACCTCAATAATAAATGACAGTTTTATCTTTTAATAGGCTTAACTTAAAAGTATTGGGGCTGCTATGATTTAGTGGAAACCAGAGATAATGTTTGGGATTTGGTTAGTAAATATGAGTAAAACCCAAACTTTGTGTGTGGAAACGTCACACCAAACACAGGCATGGTAACCCCCCATGTCTTTGTACCAAACACAGACATGGGGGTTACCAAATCAAATGAGGTCCCTTCCTTTCTAATACTACTACAGTGTGAAAAAGGCTTTAGTATTCCAAAACACTAAAAGGTGCAACAGCTAGCAGTGTCACGGTGCAGCATCCTGATTCTTAAAACAACACAACTTTGTAACCCGCACAACTAACAGCACAAATATCACTCCAGCCATTGTGGTCTGACAGGGCTCAACAGACATTTACTCATTCCAAGTAGGAAATAGTCCTTGAAGTTCCAGATTCATGCTAAATTTGAGATCTACACTCCCCAGTTTAAGTATTTCTTTAGACTAAAGTCCTGCAGCGCAAACTCAACTCACAAGATTGAGTTTGGTTTTGTGTAGTTGACAGTTTCCAACTTGTCTACTACTCATCAGCAGCTATGGGTCACACCTTGTTACTGCCAGCACAGGAATCTACGCCAGGGGCCAGCTCTCTGCAGAATAAACCACAGCCTGAGGGAGACTGACACTCAGTAGTAAGAGGGAAGCCAGCAGCAGAGCATGCTCTGACTCAGCAGCTGCCTGGATTTGTTGCCAACACACTGGACTCTGTCCAGGTCCTCTCCACGGTTCAATGAGAGCGTCTGTAGGCAGAGATGGTCCTGGTGCTACTACTCATTAGATTTTACAATGAGACTGTGTGGGCAGACAGATCCAGGAGAGAAGATGTAATCGATCTGGGTGCCTAAACATGACTGCTGTGTTTTATTGTATCAAAGAGTTCTCTGAACAGGGTTAGAACAGGGTGTTGTTGGGTCATGGATGATGTGGGTGGGAGTCGAAAGTTGTGGATAACTAAAGAAGGTGAGCGCAGATTGTTATCTGTTTTATGCCATTGTGCATTGTGCAAGTGTATCCTGTTTTCAGCGCACTTGGCTGGCAGAACGTCCCAGAAGGGATGATAAAGTCAAACATAAGATGAGAAACAGACTCGACTGAGCAAACACCACACCTCTTTGTGTTGTAGTGTTCATTTCAACTTCGTCCCTTACTTTTGTACATCAGCAAAAAGTGTATCCTCATGCTTATACCTGGCTTGTTATTGTTTGAATTTTTTCGATACTGGTGCTGATGCAATACCTGACTTTCAGTACTGAATGCCACTTTCATATACTTTTTTTTTTTTTTTTTTTTTTTTTTACTGTTAAATGTTGCCTAAACACAAGCAACAAAGAACCTAAATGAAATAGTCTAGAAGTGGAACATTTTATATTTAAATCAGGAATTATCTGATCAAAGAATAAGTAGAGAAGATTATGAATCTAACCAGACATTCATGCCAGCAAAAAAGAAGCCCTACTTAACATGGCCAATTATCAAGTTCAAGTGTTCAAATTGTCATCCTTTTTAAAAATGTGTTTGCTTTCAGTTTAACCCATGTTTAAGTCAGTTTCACCAGAGAGAGCTAGCTTAACTGTTAGCAAGTAGCAATTGTAGCAAGCACTGTTGCTATGGTTATATACAGTTTAGTACAGTGGTTACAATGTTGACCAGAAAGTTGTGTACTCTTAATACGATTTTAACCGACACGTGTCAGAAATGAGTATTTTTGATTGCCGTGATATAAACCTTTCTATAGCTACTGTCTTCGTGTTGTTTGTTGATTCCTCTATGGCATCCTTCCTATGCCTATCCTTTCCTCACACTTTTTTGATAAAGTCATTGAAGCCACTCCAACTTTTCTGTGTAGGACGTTTGTCCTTCAGGGCATACGTATGTGCCAGTAACTCAATACTGTTGTCTGCTGCTTTGCCAAACAAAGAGCTTTATTTTATGGCAGAGTTTCTTTACAGAACATTATGTCACACATATCGCTAATAAACACTGAGTGAGGAGAATGATTTTAGCAACTGTTTAACTTAGCAGGGAGAAAGGCCGAACTGTGTGTGTGGGGTAAAACAATTAAGTCAGAGCTTGCTGCCAGTTGCGTCAGTACATGGGAAAAAATGAGTCAGCTTGGTGATGGTAGGGAAGCATGCAGGGAAGCTGGGCTGATAATAACAGTTTCTTATTTACACTGATTACACAGAGTCCAGTTTCAGCTGATGGCTGGAAGCACAAAGGGGCCTCAGTGAGTTTGTTTAAGGTCTGAACTTTACAAGAACAAAGCAGGATGAGAAAACCCTCGACCTCTCAGACAAAACACACCAGAGAAGAACTGGGATTTCATCCTGAAGTGGGTCAGGAGTGTGAATGAGATTAGAAAAGACTGCTTGAATTACTTGAATTGATCAGCATTCCTTACATGCACTAAAGGGCTCCACGGACGTCATTTATACATTCCAGCATAATGAGGCACGGAAACTACCAAAGCAGTGTCTGTGTGATAAGACTGGACTGTTTTAAATGAAGCTTCTGTAGATATCTTACAAACCACCAAACCTGCAGCAGATGCAGCAGTTCAACCTGTGGTCTCGTAAGGTTGGATACTGAAACGGTTAAGTTATAAGTTGATTAATTAGCCTGAAGAGGTTGTTATAACTGAGGGGTCAAAATTTTAAACCTGGGATGCTCCTAAACATGCAGTACGTCTAATTTACATGAAACTTCTCACACTTGCACTGATGGTAGTAATGAATGCACCTAAATTAAGGCTACATTTTAAACAAAAATGTGTATTTGCCAGGCCCTACTGGTCCAGTTTTGATGGACAGACCATAGACTGTATTAAAGATGGACGATGCGTCTCCACTTCCTCCCACTGTGCAAAAATGAAGCCAAAATATCCCGGATACGGGCACTGCCATCTTGCGCTGGTAACGTCATTTGGAGCCAGAGTCTACGCAGTAATGATCTGCAGCTATCGAGTTCCCGCCCATACACCTACCTGAACCAATCATGAGCACTCCACAAGCTGTCTATCATGACATGACACCCCCTTTTTATTGCATCAAATAACTAAATAAAACCAAACTTATCAGAAATATTAACACTTGAACAAACATCAGCGTGATAAGAACTACCTAAACAGAAACCATCTTTGAGAACATTTTATGTGACGTGTACTTTGATTTTTCAGTTTGGCCCATGTTCCATCCGCTAACATGGAGGGGGCGGGGTTTATGACCTATACTGCAGCCAGCCACCAGGGGGCGATCGAGATGTTTTGGCTTCACTTTTGGGGAGCTGTCATGTCGTCCATCTTTATATACAGTCTATGGGACAGACCATCCTGCGCGTGCATTATTCATGGGGAGACAGCATGTTTATTTCCTACAGAATTATTCTGCACAAAGATGAATTACAATTTTGTTTGGTCATGTCTCTGCAAGACTCATTTTACCAGCGAGGTCAGGGCTCAGACAGAAAGGATGTTTTCTGGGGGAGTTTTAAGAAATTATTTTTTCTTGTAGCATTAACAATAGCCGTGAAGGACAGAGACCAACATGCACTGACAGAAACTGCTGACCCTCTGTTACCTGAATATTTCTAAAACCTTAATTTGTAAGCTCCAGAGGTCACAGCCTTCACTCTGTACCACAGGACGGCCAAGTAATCCGATGCTACACTTACTACCTTCATTAAATCTTTAAGCGCTGCAAACAATTAGTCCCTCTCTCTTTTCCATCATCTCCCTCCCTCGTCTCCTTCCTAATGCTTCTCAGTGAGACATGTCAAACACGGCCACCTGATCTCATGATCTATTACTCCTGACTGTAAGGGAATCCCCTGCAGCAGAACAGAGCCTGGGCTGTTCGTTCAGACACGTCCTGAGTTACCTCTCTGTAAGATCTGTAACAGACAGAAACGCTGCACTGAGAGCTGCTTCAGTGAAAGAAAGATAAAATTCATGCACGGCTTCATGCCCTCTATTAGAGCTTTTCAACCATACAGTCTCAGAAACTAAGAAGACACAAGAACAAAATTCAGGAACTACACTCCGCCCCTAAACGCCAACGGGGGCGGTACTGCCCCCCAGGGGGCATTCAGAGAACGTGGGGGGACGTTTCTTTAAGGCGAGTTTACACCAAAGTTTCATGACGAGATGAGTTGAAATTTGCAAAAGAACGTGGTCTGCAACATTCTAAAACCTGCCAGTTTATACCGATGCGACTAGACGAGACAGTGCATCATTTCCATAGCAACGACTGTTTACTTCAGTGTTTCCGTCAGCTTTCTGTAGCGCAGCTCCATGCTGCCTTCATGGGAACACGACGTCAGAGTATCCTCTATAAAATTTCACCAACATGGCGTTTATTGTGTCAACTCAGGAAAATGGACGCTCTCTTCCTTGGTATTCCCCGTGGAGGAAATTAAGAGTTTCTTCCTCCTGAAAGCATTAATTTCTCTCGAGGATACACTGTGATTGTTGTGTTATCGCCGTGGTTACAAATTTACAAAGAGAGATATTACGCATCCAGACACACACTATAACACTATTCAATTCAATTGGCTTTATTGAAATCACTGCATACAATTCAACATTGCCAACGCATATTAACACAAACTATACAATCATAATAAACAATTTTCTAAAACAGTATTAAAACCAGACACCTGCCACCTGACAAGCTCAGTTACAGCAACAGTCTTCATTAAACATCTTTAATAAGTCTACAATTAAAGGAAATGTGAATCCCAAAACATTCACATTTACAAGGTTTTATTTACCAGGTTTAATTTGCCTCGAATAGCACAAAACAGTGTCAGACCAAACTCAAGATCTTTTCAAGAGACATGAGTATGACAGGGGAGAGAGAAGACACAATACTCAAAGCACATACATTAACAATGTCAGAAACAACCACAAACATCTCTAAAATATGTCCAAAGTTAACATTGTAAAATCACCCAAGGGAATGAGACATTCAAGTTTTAAAATCCTTTGTAATTCATGGGTCATTATCAGAGACTGCAAAGACCAGAAATGCAAGACACCTGTCTGCAAAGTAGTGACAATCTACTACTTTAGTACTAAATATAAAATACACATTGAAACAATTAAAAAATAAAGTTTCTTCTCTATTTGGGAAATGGGCTACACAACTTTCCTGTCCCATAACTTTTGATACATTTTTCCGTCCCTAACACTAGTAACAACCAGTACTTGGTTGCAGTCTGAATGCAGGTTGTATATTGTTGTAGCGCTCTTCAGGCTTGGGTTTGACCAGTCAACTATTCTTAATACTGCAAAGTCCATCACAGCCGTTTCTCTACATCAGGAACGTATTCCAAGAGGCTTCTCAGACGGCAAGAATTAAAAATGTACTTCAGTTTTCTCTCTCTGGTCAAACTGTCTGGAAAGAGGGCCATATGTTTGTTGCATTTGCAAACTCTTCTTACTTAATATATTACCCAACATCCTTTGATGTATCACACCTCTAAGCTTGAGAATATACAGACTGATGACAAATTAAAAAGACAAACATCAAATGCGAAACATCTGCATTTGATATATTTGTCTTTTTTTTGTTTCATACAGGTTCACTGAATGGTTTGATGAGTATGAAAAGTATGTGAATCATATGCTGTGCCATTCAGTCACCAGATCTCAACTCAAATGAGCACCTATGGGAGATTCTGGAGCCACGTTAGACAGCACTCATCACTACCATCATCAAAACACCACCAGTAATCTGTACCATGGACCAGCCCAAGCAAGCATACAATATTCACCTCTTCTATGGTTGCTGTCTGAAAAGCTCAGATCAGTTTATGATGTTTGTTTTTGCATGTGTGCGTGCATGTGTAAGAGGCTTATCCCCGCAGAAGTTACATCATAAAACAACCAGCAGACGTGTAATCTGTACTCTGCACACTCGCTCCCACGTTACCCATCACGCCACATAATTTCCACATTTCACTGCATTCGCCTCAAATCCAGACAGACATCATGACCTGAGGAGACACACACTGCCTCTGTATTCTGTCCTTCAGGACAACTAAACATTTAAGATACTAACATAGATTATCACCTGCTTTTCATTAAATGACGTGTAGCAAAAAGGGAATTCTTGATGTTTGTATGAGGCTTGAAATAAGATGTGTAAACACTGCCTCTCTGCCAACTTAGGAGCACTTTTGATTGTATCTGTGTCAGCAGAGACCTACACTTAAGTTTTGGCTTCTCCCTTGCAGCAATCAGCAATGTCCTCAGTTGACCTGATCTCCCTGTGTTGCTGTCAGATACAAAGCAGCTTGTTTCAACTCGTTTTGAATCAATGGACATCAAAAAAACATCAAAAACAACATTTCAAGATCCAGGTGTTCATAAAAACTCCAGAAAACTCTGAGGTTAAATGAACTACATTTGAAAACTGGGTGTTGGTAAAGTTGTATCTTCTTAATCATGACAGTTAAGGCCACCAGATCTGACTGTGAATCATAAACCAAGGTTTCATGTGGTTTCATATGGGTCACTACTACACCTACGTTTACTGTTAAAACTGACCTTCAGTGTGTTTTTATCCAGGGACATACTTGCAGTAGAGAGATATTTACTATGCTCCAAACTGCAGTCATCAGCTTTGATTGTGTGATTAGTCATTTAGTATCAGTTGCCACCCAACAGTGACCTTCAGACCTCTGCTCACACCCTCTGAATGTAACCGTCTGTTTGAGTTGCTATCGTTTTTTTGTCATTTGCAGCATCGATATCTGACTCATCAATACCATCCAAAGACTTTTGGAACACATGAACCATTGTCACAAGCTGAACCCGTTTTACTTTGAAAACTCCAGCACTGCGTTTTAGTGAGGACGTGCAGAAACAGAGACTTTTGAAAACGATGACGCAGACACCCACGTTCGCTTCCTGATTGGGAGTTATTAGTCATGACGTGTCCTTTCCTGATTTGACTATAATGGGACCCTTTTCCACAAGAAAGCAAACGACATCAGCCTTGACTACCAGCGGTAGTGATACGCATTTTCAGGCATATAGTATGGACAGAGATTATTTCTGAAGTGGTGATAAAATGCTCATGTGAATGGAGATCGTTTTCGTTTTAAAATGAAAATGTATTAGTGTAGATGTTGCCTCACAACACACAACCACAACACTCAAGTTTGAGTCAGAAATCATGCTTAGAGAATAATGGAAGCAGCATCAGTGAATGAAAGCAGATCATTTAAACGTTTGTTGAACTAAGAAATGTCCTGAATTGAACATGACAATAAAACATGGTGTACAATTAATGTTTTTTTAATAATCGATTCATCTATTGATAACTATTATTCATTATTCATTGTTAAATGGCTTTTTTTTTAAACCAACAGTCCAAAACCCGAGGACATTTGATTAACAATGATATAAAACGCAAAAAGCAGCAAATCTTCACACTTGGATGCTCAGCCCTCTGTTCTGTGAACCAAACAGACAACCTTCTGATCAGCAACTTTCTTCTGAGACTACAACTCTCTGAATGGGCCAATACATGCATGTCTCCCTCACAAGTATGAGTATGAACTATGACAAAAGACAAGTTTTGTCTAAAAAAATGTGGGTGAGGAGGGAGAAGTCGGTGGAGGAAGATCTCTTGTGGCTTCTCATAAGCTGGACCAAACACACACACAAACAGGTTCCCCTCTAAATATGTGTTGTGCAGTGAGTTATTCATTGTGGATTCTCAATTCACATCCACCAAAACCTCATAGCCCTTCAGCCCTCTTAGCAAATACCACATCCTGCTTCTCTGCTGTCTTTAAGATTATGACAAAATCTACATCATATGCCTCCTGGGATTAACCTGGTTCAATGAAAAGTTAAAACTGCAATAACGCATATTTTGGTCTCTTGCATAAGACTAATACACAACTAGTAAAAATAGTTCTACTTTCTTCACTAGCTAGTTGCCAACTTTGTCTGTCTGCCGTTTGGAGTTGGGTAGTTAGCGTGCAGTGGATTTATCAGAGCTTGTTTGATAAAAACAGCGGCCTAATGCTGATAAAAATGATAAAACGATGATAAAACGTGACTTGCGAAAAAAGCAAACATGGAGGCGGACGGCTGTCGTCAGCTGGTTGCACTTGAGTGTGCCATGTTTTGCGCTGAAAAAAACAAAAAACAAAACTGTGGATGGAAGTCATGACTGAGAAGACAGAATCAGCATGGCTTACACATTTTGCAGCAGGAGCTGGAGGTGAGTTGGAAATAAAGTTGTTAGTTGTTATTGTCAGTCTTACCGCTAACGGTGACGCTTCCCACTCAGCTCGCTCTCATCGTTTATTGCGTGTTTATGCTCAATATTCCATCGCTGTTCTTTCACACTACAGGATTTCAAGAAGTAAATATCAAATATGTTTGATATTTAGGATTCGAAATCAGGGAGACTCAGATTCAGTCGGCAACATTCAGATTATGTCTGTAAACCCCTCGCACTACAGGATCATTTGGGCAGATAATCTGTTCTGACCAGCCTCGAATCGGGAACACCCCCACAATTGTCAGGAGGGGCTAATCAGACCCAAAATCTGTGCAATTATGCTCTAGTGTTGGGCTAGCAAGAAATCTGTGAGAAAAAAAATGTCTACAGGCTTCAGAGTTGGTCATAATTCACTGGATCATCTGCCACCAGGTGACTGCTTTCACATTACATACAGTCTCTAGATTCATTGCTATTTTAAAAATATTGATCACTGCAGCTTTAAATTAAGGTTTGATTGAGATGATCCATTTACCATGTGGGCCTGCCTGATCACGTAACATTTCACAACACCAGTACAACCATAAAACCGACTTCTTATCTCCCAGCTGACAAGTGTTCTATCTTTAGTTTCTTTGTTAGCACTAATCAACATTTTGTTCCACTTCCACAGAAGAGCAACATCCTCTCTGCAAACTCGTTTTACACAGCACAGGAAGTGGGACAGCTTTTTAGAGACAGGAAGAGGTGGAGTGATCATTGGTGTGTCTGTGCTTTTCAGGGGGAATGAGACAGAATCCTCTTATGATAGACCTAAATAACCAGTCGTGGGGGTTAGGCAGGGTGCTGCTGGTTATGGAGGTCAAAGGATAGTTATTATTATTAACACGACTAAGTCCAAGGGGAGAGGGAGCAGCCAGTGCCAAGATTTCCAGCTGACAGCGCCACGGATATGGGCACAGCACAATGACTGATGAAGTACATGTGGATCAATGCCACCCGCCCACATTGAAGGGCAGCAGAGAGAATGGAGTCACTCTGAGTCACTGTTATTCTCACTGAGAAATCATGTGTCACGTTCCTCATTTCAGGACAAAAGACACCAAAGTCAGAGGGATTAAAAACCCCTTTCTTCCTCAGTTCAAGATAATTTATTCATACAGTATAATCCTTCATAACAAGCAAGGCTAAAAGGACAATGCAAACAGAAGACAGAAAAAGAGTACTCTAAAAAAACTTAATTAAGCGGTAATTAATCACAAAACAAATGAAGTATAATGAAAGGTCATGGCAGCCTATCAAAATAAAGGAGAACCTCCCAGAAAACCTTCAAATCTTTACTTTTAGCAGTACTGCCACTATTAACAGCAGTAGCTGCAGTTGCAGTAGTAGTGGAAGGAGTTGCAGTAGTAGTATAAGTTGTAGTAGCAGCAGTAGTAGTAGCAGTAGTAGTAGCAGTTGCAGTAGTAGTAGCAGAAGTACTAGTAGTTGCAGTAGTAGTAACAGTTAGCAGTTGCAGTAGTAGCGGTAGTAGTAGGAGTAGTGGTAGCAGAAGTCGTAGTACTAATAGTAGCACTAGTAGCTGTTGCAGTAGCAGCAGCAGTAGCAGTGCAAGTAGTACTAGTATTAGTAGCAGTAGTAGTAGTACAATACCAGCCATGAAGACATTTAAAACAATAGATTTATTCATTTTATTCGGTATAATTTACTAAAAGGCTGATGTGTAAAAATCTGTCCTCAGGATGCCTCAGTCCTGGTTTCAGTGCAGCTCTTCTGTTTTTCAGACAGATCTCTTATCAGTCGCCCTCTGGGAAGTGATGTCATGATTTACTCAGGCCCCTGAGTCCAGACAGTCACACAGAAACCTCAGCCTGCAGGGATGTCTACTCATACACTGGATTCATTGATTTATGCAGTGTCAATTTCACCTCAGTTTTCTTTGGATAAACAGTGTTTGCTTTAAGGAGATCAGCTGAAGTCAAAGCAGTGATGAATAAACTGCTAAAAAAGTAACAATCCATTTATCCAAAGAATACATTTCTCTTGTGGGACGTCCCTGAGTCATCCTACATCCGGCTGTCAGTTCCTGTGTGTCTGTTGCTACAGAGACAGAAATCCCTCCCACATTGTTGCCTCCACCACACCAAACCCTCACCTAACTCCAACCATCTCTAACCTTAACCTACACATAATCACATTCGTTTAACCTTTTATTTTGCTGAGCATGCATACTCTTTTAGTTCCGCTAAACTGAGAAAATAATGAGGAAGAGAGTCATGAAGTTACAGAAAGGGTTAAGTGTTTTGATTTTTAGGTGACACTGCAGATTATTCAATGAGACCACTGCGCTAATCAATCACATTACTTCTGCCAACATGATCCATCTTCCATCATCCTTCTTTGACATGGATAAAAAGGAAAATTCATTCAATTCATTAGTTCTACCTGCATCACTTGTTCGGAATATATACAGCTTTCATAGCATCCAACAGCCACTGAATACTGATTACACACCCCATGGTTTGTGTTATCTTACAGTAAGTTGTCCTCAATAAATTCTTTGTTGAACTGATTGCTGCAGTGTGGACAGGTGCTGACTCATCCAGGACAGAACAATCATGGCTGCCACAGCCATGGAAGAATACACACAATTGTTAATTTAAAATGAGATTTAGACTGAAACAATGAGTAACAGGATGGGTTAATAATTCGCTGACTGTGCACTCAAAAAAGTGACTCTTACCGTGTGATTCCCAAACCACAAGTCTTGAGTACAAGATACAAACAGCTCAATTTAAAAGGCACAAAGTGTGCGTGTGTATGTGTGTGTGTGGCCAGCATCATGTGAATCTGAGGGGAAGTCTAGTCTTGTTTACATAAAGCCGGTGGTTTGCATTACCACACATGATGATTGGGTTACAGCGAATGTTTGTTCACAAGTAAGCTGAGATCCACTAACTGTCATGCGAGATGTCAGTTACGCCTTCACGTCTAAACATCTCATTTACACACTCAACTGTTTTAAAGTCCACTTAGATATACAGCGGAGATAAAGATAAATAAGACTACAAACAGGCAGGAAGTCAGATCAAGTAGACTTTCACTTCAGGTGATTCGTTTCCTTGGGTTTCACTGGCAAACAGCCACCAGGCCTGTACATTTTATTTCTGAGTGTGTTGGAGCCTGAAGTCAATACAGGTATGTCCCACATGAGATAAAATGTCCATACCAGCTGAGACAATAAGTCAAAACAGAAACATCTCCTGTATCAGGTGACTCTACATAAGAGCCGGGACGCCGGGCCAACCAAGAGGAGGACTAAACCAAACAGACAGGCTTGGCTACGCCCGCTATACCTCGGGTCTATAACGCATCACCTTTAACACAGAGGGATCCCCTGCTTCTCAGTAAGGGTGTTTTAATAACACTATAACCAAAGAGACTGTTGATATTGGATGATTCTGAAAACAAAAACATTACATTTATTGAAGACATTTTTGAACTTTCATTACCATTTTTTCATTGACTATTCATCCAATGCCCATGCATGGTAACTAGAGTTTGTAAAGTTTATTGTCCTTTAGGGAAATTCTATCTGTGTCACTCCGTGGCAATCGTCAGACAACACAACAAAAACATCGCACTAAAAGTAAATGCATGTTCATTTTTTCATTTTCATTTTCATTTCAGAAGAAGAAGAAGAAGAAGAAGTGGTCAAATGTTGTGATTGTCATTTCCGGTAAGTGCACAATGGCCATGTTTGATTTGAGACACCACCACCCTGTCTAAATTCACATTACTATGCAAGTTAGTACATAGTGTACACAGTGTACTACATGGAAGTGTACTAACAGAACTACTAGTGGGCTGTATTTAGGCACAGCGATAACACAATAACATGCTGATGTTTAGAAGGAAATGTTTACCATCATCTTAGTTTAGTGTGCTAACATTTGCACTAAGCACAGTTTGTTGTGCACGTTCAACATTATGTGTAAGTAATGTGTATAAGTGGCTCATTCATGTACTTTCACTGAAGCATTCATGACTCTGCTTTAATGGCTGTCTTTGTAAAGAAGATAATCAATAGAAATGCTGTCTAATGGTCTCCATCATCAATAATAGAGTGAGGCTGAGAATTTGGCCTCTGCAATATTCGGCATCTCAGAGAGCTTGTATCTGTTTATTAATATCCCTCTGTATTTATTTCATCATATGACTTGGTAACTGTACACACCTGACTCACAATGCAAGATAAATAATAACACACTAAACAAGGATCCATACAGCTCATATGGTGCCACAATCTATGTAATGGATAGCTGGTGTGGATTATCAACCCAGACACATACAATCGAAGGACAGATGCAGGCAGCTCTTTGGTAAAATATCTGAGGGTGGATTCTGCTTTTCATGGACGCAGTGCACATTTGTGGCAGGAAATAGCTGCTTTTAAAACCGACTATCAGGGACTCATCACCACTGAATGGAGGAGAAATGGGAAAGCTGACTGGACCAGAAGAATTGTTGAAGGTTAACTTTGTGTTGTTTAACTACTTTAAGCACTACAATGGTCCCATACTTGTTCAAGGCAAATTCTTGGTGGCCCGATTTTACTGCTCTGCTTAATTAAACAATCAGGATGGAAAATCACTCTTCAGTTAAAAAGGGTTGTAGCTGTTTGCATTAATAGATAGCTATTATTTTGGTAAAAATGGAGAAATAAATTGGCCCAGGAGTGTACCCTCTCTTAAAGGGTAACGTCAGTATTTTACAAATTTTGGGGTCTAAATGACAAATAGTTACAAAAAGTTTTGGAATTGGTCAAGTAGATCACCTCCGGCGGCATCCAAGAAACCAGAAACAGAAAGTCTCGCTCAATGAAAAGTCTTGCTCTGAAATCTCGTGAGAGGTTGAGTTGTTGCAGGAAGATCCATATACTCTGCCTCCTCATCTACATTGTTGAGCTAAATATTCAGCCATGACTTTGGAAATAAATTCTTGCTAGCAGTTCCTAAACTCTTCTTTCCAACTCTGACTCACGTTTCCACCGTCGTCTTCCTGCAACAACTCAACCTCTCGCGAGATTTTTCCTTGAGCGAGACTTTCTGTTTCTGGTTAAACAAAAAGGATCTTACTCTTTAACAAAAGGTCTGTCTCTGTAGGGATCCTTTCCATAATGTTGTCAGACACTTAGAATAACAATCTGAGCCTGTCAGTGGCAAAAACAAGCACTTTTAGCGGACGTACGTTGACGGGTGCAATTGCCCCAAAGGATTACTTGCAGCCATTGCAGCCCGTACGTGCATGTCGGCGGAGGCGATCTACTGGACTAATTTCAAAACTTTTGGTAACTATTAATCATTTAGACCCCATTTGTAAAAAAAAAAAGCAAAAAAAAAGGGCCCATGTTTAAAAATACCAGAGTCACCCTTTAATCTGCATCATTATTGCTATTCCATGTATGAGAAAATGATTTCTCAGATTACTACCCTTGTGACTCATAATCTGATTTAATGAGACTTCCTTAATCAAACAAATGCAGAACATGGATTCAATGAAGAACCTACTCTGACTGTCCAGACATTAAGTGTCCAGATTTGCAGTAAGAAACCGACAACTCCTCTGTACTCTCTCCTCAAGACACAAAAACAGGAAATTCTCACGCTCGCACAAAGCAGCCATGCACACATTTACCCTGCTTCAGCATGATTCAGGCCATCTGATTGATGGAATCATCAGACGGCCGTGGTTGAGAGGGGTGATGTCACCGGACACATAATGCAGCCTCGGCATTTACAGTACATTAACGGACACGCTGAAAGCCAGAGATGGAGCTCAAGTCTCCTCAGTTGGAGTACCTTCGCCCAGAAGTCAGTGGAGGACAAAAACAACACCACCCTGTACATCACCTCTGAAAATACTCGTTCACAGGCAAGCTTTAGTGTCATTTAGGGACAAGACAATCATTGCTGATGCTATATGCTGTAATAGAACAATTGGGGGGGGGTTGTATGTTGATTTGGCTTTATCTTCTTACACATTGAACTGTAGGCACACTGCAGTTTATCACACTTGTTGCAGGCGTGAACATTGACTTCTTACAGAGAAACGAAAGTAGATGGACCGACCATGCAGTAAAGGCAACAAATACTATTCATGTGCTTGTAGCTGATCCAAACCCTCAGTCACCAACATCAACATATCTCCACTTGCTCTTTCCAGCATCTTAAAATACTCTCATTGAGCTGTTCACTTGACTCGGAGAAGCTGCCCTGCTGTTTGTCATGCTCCAAGGACAGCCTGCATTCGCCACAGCAGCCACCACTGCACGGTTTCATTTGGGAATGACGCCTGGTGTCAGGTACAGACTAGCCACGTCCGTGTGACCTTACAGTGTAACAGAGCTCAGCAGGAGCTCTCACCTCTGCTGTAACGCCATCTGCTTCAGGTCAGCCTGTGCATTATGGCAAATTAATCTCACGGTGTCTGACATACAGGGGGAAGTGCTGCCAGATAACTTCACAAAAACCTCCATTTGTCCAAAATATTTCGTAATATTTTCTTTTCTATCTGCTATTTTATACACATTTAAAATGAATGAAATTAAAAGTTGTTCCATTGTTATATCAGTGTTGTACATTCCCTTCAGATGTTGCACTAAACTAATGTACTATGTGAATAACTCACTGCAGTTTGTCACTGTTTGTTGTTTCCTGATGGTGAAACATGAACTTTTTTCACCTTACCACCATTGCACTTCCCAGAAGCCATATTTATTTACTGTCAATTAGCATACCTCCATGCCAGACTCCCTTTGAGTGTTTAGTTAAAGTTGATAGCAGCCCTCTATTATCTGACAGGAATACCCACAAGGATCCCTTACACACAATAGATTCTTTGTGTACTTCCATGGCAACTCCAAAAGCTGCTCTCCACCTTGCTAACGTACTTTACCCCCCATTATTAATTATTCCCTCTCTGAGATGTTGGCAGTAAAAGCTTGGAATGTCCCTTCCCAAAACATGAACAGACTTCTGAAAATAATTTTTTAAAAAGCAATAAAGTGTCTAACACCTGTTGTTCTGCTTTGCTTTTCTTTCTTTTTTTTTTTTTTTTTTTTTTTTTTTGATGCTTCTCGTCGTTCATGCAAGATCCCCAAACAATTTCAAGGGTTCGTCAAAAACAACACATGGAAGCAACATGTTGTAACAAGCAGGATGTGGTCCAGGATGTGGGTTTCAAACGACCTGACAACCGAGCAGCACCAACTAGCTGACATGGCACAACAACAAGTCCACAGCGGCGGCTCGTGTCATGAGGAGGGTATATGGAAACGCTCGGTCCACTCCCACCGCAGCACCACCACAATTCGTGATGTCCGCACCAAATATTTTGAGCCTTTAAACCGGCTGACAAAGCCCCGCACGGCTGGTGTTCAGTCCTCTATTCTTCCTCATGTCCACCATCACAGAGGGAAAAGTTTATTTACATCGAGCTGCGCGCTTCACTGAACCAGACGGTGAAAGACACGCTTGCAAAAAATGTTCCTCTCTCTCTGTTGAAAACATGTTATAGGAAAGCTTACCTTTGTACTGCAGCGAGTAGCTGGTTCGTATTTTCACAGTTCCGCTTATGGACTCTCCCGGACCGTAAACCACCTTGTTGTTGGTAAAAGTAATATCAAATTCTTGAAGCTTTCCCATGGCTCCGCTCTGCTCCTCCGCCGGTCTGAGTCTCTGAAAACAGCGAGGAAGAAGCGATGCTGCGCGCTCGCTCACCTGCTGCCGCGAGCGCCCACTTAGAAACAAGTGACGTCACGTGGACTACCCATTGAAAGTAATGGGAGGGATAACTGATATACCCTGTGGTTTATGGACTAAGAGTGGAGATATTTTATATAATTCAGTTGCAGGATCATTTTGGGTGACATTCTCAGTCATAAAAACATAAAAACCTGCTTGAATTGAATTTGATTTAATGAACTTATAACACTTGAACAAATGGACATTATTGAACTGAATATCTCCCTCCCTATACAAATGTTGCTATATGCTTATGATTTTGTCTTTTTGTGGGACTGTTGATCAGTCTGTTTCTTAAAAAAAAAAAGAGCAAGAAAAAAGGGATACAGAGCTCCAAATGCCAGTAAAACTAAAGGGGTATGCCATTGTTTGTGATGCTATTTCAAGAGGTGTGTTTACTTTTTCAGGTCAAATGTTGTTGTGAACGGGGAGATGCATCCAAAAAAAAAAAAAGCAAAACAACAGTTGTTAGACACTTTATTGCTTAAAAAAAAAACTTTTCAGAAGTTTATTCATGTTTTGGGGCTCAAAGAAGTGTCATTCAAAATGCAAACTTTATCCCGTTATCTACTTTAAAATTGAACATAGTGCTCAAGTGTCTAATTGTACTTTAAGGTTAGAGTTAGGGTTAGCGTTTCATGTCTGACTGCCAGTACTTTCCAAAATAAAAAAGTAGGAAGGATGGTACTTCACAATTTCTGAGAAATTTTGTACAGTAGGTAGATTCCCCAGCGATGTATCATTACAGATGCATTCCCTGTATCTTTTGGCAGCCATGGTTGGACTGAACTGCTGGTGTGACTTGAGGAATAAAAAGCTCCTATAACCCCACTGTTCCTTACACTCTCTATGCAATGTGCAGCTTTTCTATGCTAGAATACTAGCTGGCCCCAGATTTGCTGTCATTTAATCTAACACACTAAATACTCAAAAAGAAAATTACGTGTCTCTTGCCTCTTATACACTTCCCATCTCTGCGTATACTTCCTGTCTCTGACTGTACTTCCTGTCTGAATGTGCAGCATCAGTGGCTGGAGCAGATGTGAGAAGTTATGATGGCTGTTGTGCATGAAAAGCTCACCGAAAAGGTTGATAGCCTGTTCTGTCTTCACTTACAGTTTTCACCATGGATCTTTAATGTGTTGCATTTACCAGAAGACAAAATAAATTACATCAAACTCACAGCGACAGGCATTATAATAATTCTCTCTCCTCTCTCTCTCTCTGTCGTCATCTCACCAGGCTGCTAATATTCCTGGTAAATGCTCTGACACAGATGTTTCCATGACGACAGACAAACACCACGGTTGCCAAGTTACTGCCTGTATCCATGGAAATCTGGTATGCGGTGGCATCTGATCTGGTCTAAAGACTCCCTCTTTTTTTTTTTTTTTTGTTTACTCATGTTGCAAAATCCTCCCCTCAAACAGCTTGAATAATGAGTCATTTTGACACCGCGAGGCTGAAAGTGAGAGGATTGTATGTCAGGAAGTGACAGGATAAGATGTTACGGCCATATGTCTGATACACTGAGCATCAGGCTGAGGTGAATCCATGCCAGTACTGAGAGTATAATGACTAGACAACCTCATTCACGTCTTTTCTGCCTGCAAACATCTTGTTGTCCTTTTTGTGGTTTAATGCTGCATGATTTCAAACCACGTCTCACTTATCCCTTCTTAAAGTGCTACACAGATGGCTGTAGTTTGTTGTGACACTCTGACCTTTTGTCTGGTGGTTCTGAGTGGTGAATTACAATTGTTTAAATGTATGTCAGTGAGATAAGAACCATACTAGTGGCTCCACCTGGTGGACAATTTACATGGGTAACACTACTATAGTGGGTTTGGTTATTTTGCTGGAAATTCAATAGAGAATGATCTTATAGATGCAATAACAAGATGGAAATATTAACTGTGCAATAATGACAAACTCAAATATTGTGATATTTTAAAACAAATATCTCAAAATAAATATGTACTGTAATCAAATATTGTGGGCATCACAATCAGTGCTTCCAGAAATACTTTCAAAATCATTTGTAATGTGAAAATGATAACCAAACAATAATGATTCACTGTTGATTTTCTTGAGCTACAATACTCTTTAAATTGTACTGTAACATAACCTTTAAATATACAGTACTGTGCAAAAGTTTTAGGCAGGTGGGAAAAAATGCTGTAAACTATATATATATAATTATATTTCAAAAATATAAATAATAATTGTTTATTTTTATCAATTTACAAAATGATAAGTGAGCGAACAAAAGAAAAATCTAAATCAAATCAATATTTGGTGTTACTACCCTTTGCCTTCAAACCAGCATCAATTCTTATAGATACACTTGCACAAAGTCAGGGATTTTGTAGGATTATAGTCAGGTGTATGATCAACCAATTATACCAAACAGGTGCTAATGATCATCAATTTCACATGTAGGTTGAAACACATTAACTGAAACTGAAACAGCTGTGTAGGAGGCTTAAAACTGGGAGAGGAACAGCCAAACTCTGCTACCAAGGTGAGGTTGTGGAAGACAGTTTCATGTCACAGGTCATACACCATGGCAAGACTGACCACAGCAACAAGACACAAGGTAGTTATGCTGCATCAGCAAGGTCTCTCCCAGACAAAGATTTCAAAGCAGACTGGGGTTTCAAGATGTGCTGTTCAAGCTCTTTTGAAGAAGCACAAAGAAACGGGCAACGTTGAGGATCGTAGACGCAGTGGTTGGCCAAGGAAACTTTGTGCAGCAGATGAAAAACACATCAAGCTTATTTCCCTTCGAAATCAGAAGATGTCCAGCAGTGCCATCAGCTCAGAACTGGCAGAAACCAGTGGGACCCAGGTACACCCATCTACTGTCCGGAGAAGTCTGGCCAGAAGTGGTCTTCATGGAAGAGTTGCAGCCAAAAAGCCTCCAACATGGAAACAAGGCCAAGCGACTCAACTATGCACGAAAACATAGGAACTGGGGTGCAGAAAAATGGCAGCAGGTGCTCTGAACTGATGAGTCAAAATTTGAAATATTTGGCTGTAGCAGAAGGCAGTTTGTTCGCCGAAGGGCTGGAGAGCGGTACAATAATGAGTGTCTGCAGGCAACAGTGAAGCATGGTGGAGGTTCCTTGCAAGTGTGGGGCTGCATTTCTGCAAATGGAGTTGGAGATTTGGTCAGGATTGATGGTGTCCTCAATGCTGAGAAATACAGGCAGATACTTATCCATCATGCAATACCATCAGGGAGGCGTATGATTGGTCCCAAATTTATTCTGCAGCAGGACAATGACCCCAAACATACAGCCAATGTCATTAAGAACTACAGCGTAAAGAAGAACAAGAAGACCTGGAAGTGATGGTATGGCCCCCACAGAGCCCTGATCTGAACATCGAGTCTGTCTGGGATTACATGAAGAGACAGAAGCATCTGAGGAAGCCTACATCCACAGAAGATCTGTGGTTAGTTCTCAAAGATGTTTGGAACAACCTACCAGCCGAGTTCCTTCAAAAACTGTACCTAGAAGAATTGATGCTGTTTTGAAGGCAAAGGGTGCTCACACCAAATATTGATTTAGATTTCTCTTCTGTTCATTCACTGCATTTTGTTAATTGATGAAAATAAACTAACACTTCCGTTTTTGAAAGCATTCTTAGTTTACAGCATTTTTTCACACCTGCCTAAAACTTTTGCACAGTACTGTATATCTCAATATTACGATAATCAAATTGAATTGTATATTACAGCACTGATATTGATTTACTGCCCAAATCTAGCTCTAACCTGTTTTGTTTTCTTTATTTTACATTTTATTTCCTATTCTAATATTTCGCAAACAAGCAAGCAAGGAAGGACGAACACAGACAACAGCACCATTGTGTCTTTATTTCACTTCACACATGTAACACATGAAGGCTCAGAAAAAAAGAACTTCATTTTCAGTTCTGACAAAGCTGTTGTACAAAATATTCTATCAATTTCTCATTTCTAAGGACAGTTACAGTGCTATAGAGGTAGCTGCCTGTGCGCATGGATTGGTTTATTAACCTAGATAAATAATATAGTAATAGCAATAAACATTAAACTCAGGTAAACTCACAGGCAGATATATATTGCTACATAGCAAAGGGGGGACAAAGGGGACTGAGTAGGCCGGGGACCCACAAAGATACTGGAATAAATAGCCATGGATGCGGGGAGGGGCCCCTAGAGAATTTGGTGCTACACGCCTGATAGCAGGTACCTTCCTCCTACTTGCTCTCCTCTTCATCTTCTAACTCAAGCAGACAGGTGGTCGCGATGGCCCTTGTCACGGCGTACGGGTCGCAGTTTGCCGCAGGACGGCGGTCCTCGAAGTAGCCTTTCTTCTCTTGGCCCACCTGGCGAGGGATGCGGATGCTGGCGCCTCGGTTGGCCACCCCGGCAGAGAAGTCGTAGATGCTGGAGGTTTCATGGAGACCTGTGAGACGCCTCATGTTGTCCTGCCCTCCATGCGGGTCATACACTCGGATGTGCTCGGCGTGTTTTTTGCTCAGCTTCTCGATGGCCTGCTCGATGAATCTGTCATCAGAAGAAAGCGGAGACAGTTGAGATATGGAAGGTTTCTGCAGAGACCGTCTGTGGATGAATGTTGTCTACTTAAAAACTAAAATGATGAAAGTTTCAGAACTTCCCAAGACAGTAGGTCCATGCTTCACTGAATAAGTATAATGATATGACAATCAGGGCTACTGATGATAACTTATTTCATATTTTTCTAATGTATCAACTTGCCACAAACAACAAATTGGTAGCTGTGTCTTGCTATCACATTGCTCCTGTGAATAAAACCTGACAGTCTGCTTAAACCTGCAATAAGGATACAAGCTGTAAACAAAACACTGACATCACCTTTCTGTTGATATAACAAACTTGTTAGCAAATAGTTTCTTATTTATACATCCAGAAGATATATTAGCATTCATTTGGAGTCATTATTTTGGCCACCTGATCAATGTAAATCCAATATTCATTCTCCTTTTAGGTCTGTTTTTGGTCTCCACCAACTCCTGATGGAAATGTCTGATTCTTTAGCTGCTAAACGCTCCACTATGTTCAGCAGCTAGTTGCTAACTTTGTTTGTATGCCGTTTGGTGGTGGAAAGGTAGCATACAGTGGGTTTTTTGAGAGCTTTTTGCCAAAAATAGCTGCCTGTTGCACCCAGAAACAATGCTAATGAGAGCAGTGACAGTGAAGCAAAACAGTAAAATAGGGGCCTGAAAACCAAAACAATGAGCTGAGGGGAACAACAGAGTCTGGTGATAATTCTTTGTTGGTTTGACTAGGAGCAAAACCTTTCACATACATACATGTTCTATTGTTAATGCAAAAATGTTGATTAATAGCTGCTTTAAGTTACAGAATTTACAGAAACACTTTGCCTCATATCCTGTACTCTACTTAATCAGTCTGAAGTTTTGTTTCTTTCTACATTTTGAGTATGTAAAACATTTTAAAAATACTAAATACTCAGTCTTGAGAGAAAATAAAATGAAGGGATTACCTGAAAAATGCATCTACGTATGTTGTGAAACTCCAGAGAAATTTCAAAGGTGCGTATGTCAATATAAAATGTGTCACTGTAAAATGTTCATCTGGTGAAAAATGTTGTTAGTTCAATAAGATGGAGTGTGTTTGTTGTGCCTTTATCACTGCAAGTACCAAAAATAGTCCAATATGTAAAAGTACAATACACTTGAAGGTTTTCTTCAAGGCACAGAGCATTTTTTTAATTGTATTGTATGGAATTATGAAAGACTAAATCAAAAACAGCTATGTTTCTTAGAGATTTGGGATCACGCAAACACAATTAGAGCCATGTTTTAGCAACTGTGAGTTGCTAACATTAATCTTTCTAGATCCAATTTGGCCTGAAAAACAGTGCTCAAATAATGAATCAACAGTAACATCCTTTAAAACTGCCATCTGCAAAAATGTGTTCACTGAAAATGTAAGGTGGGCTTCATTTTTGGGGAAGATTTTTGGAAGACAAAATACTCAAATATGAGCAGGATTCAATCAATGTGCCAATTTTTGACAAAGTGTGTTATTATTTCATTGGCTGGGATAATTAAATCCTAAATTATTAAGGCTGTTACCATTTCAAATTATGTTATTATGTTAAAGTCCCCCTCCACTCAAAAACATGTTTTTCTTCTTGTTCCTCCAGTTGAATGTTTGAGCTTCACTGTGCAGAATGATGGATGTGCAGAGTTTGACACTAGAAGGATGTTTTCACTTTCATCTGCTGAAAGTGGAAAGTTTCACAGACTCTGGAATTTTTAATGAGCTAGAAGGAGTAGATGCCTTTTTAAGGATTTTAGTCTGGAAATTATCCTTTTTTTTGTGGAAAAAACATATCAGACACACATTATTGTTTCAAGCAGACTATTTGTAAATACATGTCTGGAGGGGATCTTTAAGTTTCAAAGGAAATGTTCACTCACTGCAGTCCTCCTTCTTCCCTCATCTGCTCCGTGCTGACATTCGTGTGGCAACCAGTGCCGTTCCAGTTGCCCTTCTCTGGTTTGGGGTCTAGTGTTGCAACAACCCCGAAATCTTCACACACACGATGCAGAAGGAAGCGCGCAACCCACAGATGGTCGCCCATCTCAATGCCCTCACAGGGACCCACCTGGAACTCCCACTGAAGTTAGAAGAAGCAGAGGCAAAGAAGAGAGGGAAAATTTGACTTTGTAGAGGGGAGGTGTAAAACAAAAACGAGCAAGGACAGTAATTAGTTGAATGATCGTTTCATGCTGTCCATGGTGACACTTGCCTGAGATGGCATAACTTCAGCGTTGGTGCCGTAGATTTTGATCCCCGCATAGAGGCAGGCCTTGTAGTGGCACTCCACAATGTCCCGTCCATAAGCTTTGTCGGCCCCCACCCCACAGTAGTAAGGGCCTTAAAGTGGGTGACATGATGGGAAGCTTGTTAAGACAAAATAAATATAAACGTGTACCTAAAAATACTGTAATAAATCTGTGATTAATTGACAACCCCAAGATATTTTCATTGTAGCAGCACTGGAGTTGTAATAAATAGCTTTATTAATGGTTAATAAAAAATATTAATGCTTATAAATCAGTATTAAGGCATTATAACGTAAACTTTTGTGTTGCTAGTTTTGGCAGCTTGTCCAGCATGACTTACTTTTACTTACTTTTTCTTGCAGACAGCTGCACATTTGATGATTAAGAATTCTTTATTAGAGACTTACTATCATTTACATGTAACTGCAGACCTGATGGCTTTTTACACTGATTCCCAACCTTTTTGACTTGTCGCCCACTCACGTGACGTTCCCCCCTCAGATTATTTCATTAGTTTTAGAGTTATGAGGAGGTAAAACTCTCCATTTCAGTATTTCGCAAAGCAAAGATTTGAGAAAAGTCGGAAAAATAAACATACATTTGTGGAGCAGAAATGATTCATGTTCTTATTTTCTGAATTGTTAATCGTCATGTGACCCTGCAGATTTATCTTGCAAACCCTTTGTGGGGTCTTTACCCACAGGTTGGGAACCAGTGGTCCATTAGAAGTGAATCATTACAAAAAAATGATGGGTTTCTTAGCTCCTAATAAGCCATCAGTTCTACAGTTAAAAATGTTAGTAAATCATTGATTAAGGGTCATTTTACTTCAATAATCAATCAAGTCTTTAGTTATTAACGTCAATGAAATAGATATTGTTCTGGATGCTCTACAGCTCTTGATCTGGATCATGGACCCGGGATTTCTCACAACCTTTAATTTAACTTTCAATGAGCCATTATTTTGACTTATAAACCCTTTATAAGGTAGGCCTTATCAAACAGTAGTACCTTTTTTCCAATATGTCTTCCACATGAATTGAACAAAGAGGAGAGAAATATGAGTGCTGATTCACCTTGGGGTGCTGGGTATCCATTTGAGGGCCAACTAAAAGGATGTCCATCTATTCCTAACAGCGTGTACTCCTGCTCCATGCCAAACCACATGTGGTGCTCCTTAACCTCATCCATCACTTTCTTGCAGTGCACCCGATGGTTAGTTTCTGGATAGTAAAGACAAAAACCAGAACAGCTTGTTCACTCTGACCTACTTGAACAGAAAAATGTCAGCAAAACATGAACAGAAGTGTGGAAAATATACCTGCAGGCAAGCGGTTGTATTTGAGGACCTCACAGAGGACCAGCTTGTTGGGGTCGAGGGTGAATGGATCCCTGAACATGCTGACAGGCACGAGATACATGTCGCTGTTGGAGCCTTCGGCCTGGTATGTGCTCGAGCCATCAAAGTTCCACTCAGGAATATCTGACACAGTATGAGTACCATGAAACCTGACAAGCTCACAGATTATTTTGGCTCTGATGTGACCAAGACAAATTCCTGTTCCATTGTTAGTACTTGGTGACCAGAAGAACTTTGATCTTTTACTTAAATAAAACACAGCAATGGAAAAAATAACTCCATAACACTCCTTTACAAGTTGTAAACAGCAAAATGTGCCGAAGTATCCAAATTGGAGAGGTTTTGCCAATGGGTGAAAAACATGTATTGTTAATTTTGGGGATTTCAATGCTTTCTGCTCCGTTGAAGAAGGTAAGAAGGAAGGATGGGGATGAGGATAGGAGGTAGGAGACAAAGGAATGAACATGAAAGGACAGAGGGTAGAAAAGATAATGTTAGTGTCATTTTTACTGGTTCTTAAGCTAAATCTGCTGCTCTGAACATGCAAACACTCTACTGTGTACTGAACAGTAACAAATATTTGTTCTCCAGCTAAGCCTACATATCACTGAGGTTACACCAGGATGTTCTTACACCTGTGTTGTGTACAATGTCTGCAACCCTCCCTTTCCATGAAATTACTCCCAGACAACAGAGCTGTACAGTTGAAGAGTTAACCCTCCTGACAGCTTTTTCTCATATTTATTTGTGAATGATTCTTTCACTAGATGATAAACATTTATCGAAGAACCTGTCAAATGCCTTAATCATTCTGCAATGTATACACACACTCAGTAATCTGTGATTTTAGTGCATCAGACTTCAAGGCTGAGGGACATGCAGCTTAAATAACCTGTAAATTAAATTATTAAATCCATGAATTATTCATTCAAGAGCAGACTGAATTCAAATTCAATAGTTTTACACTTAAACAAACTAACTTGTGCATATTTTACCTTTATCTTGATGTGAACAGTGTATAGAATTAAAAGGTGGAAACTGAATCCATATAGTTAAGTAAAATATTCAGTTTCAATATTCATTTACCCTCTATGCTCTTTGGCTCGCTGTCCAGGGTCCGGGTCTTGTTGCGAAGTCCCTCTCCGGTGCCGTCGATCCAGATGTAGGTGACCTGGCACTTGTCTCCCTGCGGCAGGTTCATGTACTGTTGGCGCACGGCCTTGTTGAGGTGGGAGCTGATGGACAATGACGCCATGATCACCTGTAATCAGAGAGGCAGAACACAAGCCAGAGGTGGTGTTTTTATTACATTATGTGACTTGTTAGCTCTGGTGTCCCTGTCCTTGGTTTTCCCTTCATTCATCCAATGAAGCTTTCTTTTTGTCTTTCTTTTCTTTAGTCTTTTGCCATCATTTTTTTTGCTATCATCCCTTTCCCTCTGCACCCAACTTCTGCATGGAAATACCAAACCTGGAGATACAGCTGCTTCAGCTTCATACTACATTTCACTATTATTTTGTCATTCTGTTTTGGAGTAACTCAGCTGATTTTATGTTTGCTTGGGATAGAAACCTGCAGGGCTAGAAACATATTTACATTTGCATTCCCTTTTCAGTTACAAACACAAGTAGTTTGAAGTACAATTACTGTAAATAAAAGTAGAATAGAGCAGAAAATACAGAACATTCATAGCATTTGGTGTCTAGTCTTGGCTCTGGCTCTCTCTGTCTTTGCTTTTACTTTCTTTTAATTTTCTTTCACTTTTGTGTTCGGTGTCCGTAAAATAAAAGTGATAAGTGGGTCAAACCTATTATACTACTACTATACTATCTATTTAAAACAGATACACACTATGGTAGAGTTTCACCATTTGTACCTCACCAATTATGAGTGTTTTTGTTACAAAATCTGTAAAAACTGTATTTGTTAACAGATCCAGTTGTGGATAAAGAACATATCTTTTGTTTCACTTTTGTTAACTCAACAACTCAAACACTCTTAACTTCATTATTATTATTTAAACTATACCCTGAAACCTGAAGATTAAAAGAATGTATAAAACTCCTCCACAAAAACTGCCACTTTTCCAAATCTTTAAATATTACTATAATGTGTTTTACAAACTCCTGGTTAGTTCAGGCAGCTTGCGGTGTATCACAAGTAAAGAATGGGCAAAAAATATAGATTTGACATATCAATTATTTGTCAGATTATACAATGTTCAACAAATCAAATCAAATATAATACACAGAGATAAATACTTGGACTTACTGCGTTACAGGTGACTTCAGGTACAGGCAAGTGTCTACAAATAACTCACTGTGTAACATGCCTCAACCTGTTTGTAGTATTTAACTGGTATGCAAATGACAGCGCTGGTGACGCAAGCTCACGTGTCCTGGATGCAATATGATGTTTCAGAGGCTTTCAGTAAGTGTAGGTGTGTGCTCACGTTTGTTTGATTTATGTTTCCATTACATACAGCATGATGTTTTCATTAGACAAAGTCAGATCCTTCATGCCTCTAACTTCAAGCAAAACCATTCAGATCTGTGACAACGTTTCAAATATTATTACCTCTCTTCTGTGGAGAAAAAACAATTCAAGCAGTAAACACATGACATCAATACTATAACCTCCTCGGTCAAAATCGACCCATTCTGTCAAAGTCAGTCAAATCATAGCACAGGTATAGCTGAGGTGGACATAAACCCCCATGAGAAATAGTAATGAACACCCACCTGTGCCAGAGAGGCCATCTGCTGATAGTGTCTGACTGCTGTTTGCTGAGCTGAGAGTCTTGCAGCTCAGTGAACACAATTAGGGACTAGAAGCTACTCACATGTTCAGTTTCCGTCAGGCTAGCTGTCCTGAGATCAGGCAAGAGGGCAGAAATACAACAACTCCTACAGAAACAGGACTGGTCACATGGGACAGTGTGATGGTGGAGCTGGCCAAAGACGTAAGCAATCTAAGCTTCTTAAAGGGCCAAGGAGCCTCCAAAGGCCTCTGGGCCCCCCCAAAAAAACCTGTATCCAAAAAATGTCAACTTTTCAAGAACTAACAGAAATGTCCTTGTTTTAATTGGACAACAGTGCATTTTTGCCATTGTTATCTAAAGGGTTTTAACAAGGTTTTATAAACGCACAAAGTTAATAATTTCTCTCAGTCTTCTTATTATGCTTGTTCATTTTTCTTTGATATTACCTGACTTTATTTTATTAATGCATTTTGAGCCATGCTAGTGGTGTAGCTCTAGTAATGGCAATGTCAGTCTGTTACTCGGTTGGTCGGTCCACCACTTTGGTCCAAACCGAAATAATGCAACAACTATTGGATGGATTGCCATGATACTCTGTGCAGATATCCATGGATGAATCCTACTCACTTTGGTGATCCTCTGACTTTTCCTCTAGTGCCACCAAGAGGTTGACATTTGGGGTTTTCAGTGGTTTTCAGCTACAACAACTATTGGATGCAGTGCCAAGAAATTTGGCTAATTAGCAAATGTTAGCATGCTAACACACAAAACTAATATGGTGAACATGGTAAACATTTTACCTTCTAAATATTAGCATGTTAGCATTGTTATTGTGGGTATGTTAGAATGCTGACATTAGTATTTAGCTCAAAGCACCTCTGTGCCTAAACACAGCCTCATTGAGCTGCTAGCACGACTGTAGACTCTTTGTCTTGTTGTCTTGTTTTAATACATCTTGTAACTATAATTGTCTCATTGTCTCACATTTTGTGAACTCACCATTTCATGTAATGTTATTTATTAATGTGATATTATAAAAGATGTTGCTGTTTGAATGAGTTTGTGTTCTTTGAAGCTGAAGATGGATTTATAACAGGGCAACAGATAAAGTTCAAGCTAGGATAGGCATTCAGTTTCAGAGCATGAGCATAAAATTCTGTATCTGTTTGTTCAGTGTGTGGATCTGTGTTTTGGAAGGTGTGTGTTGTCTATTAAGGCTGTACATAAGAACAATCAAAAGTTGGACAGAATCAGATATCAAGTTTGAATTCTCAACATTTTCTGAGCATGATGTCACTGGATTACCTGGAACACCCTCAGTTCCCTCCCTTTTACAATTTACAGTAATCAACAGCAGCCAATGGCACACTTCCTTGACTGTAGACCAGGCTAAATTACACAGAAACATTGTGGCTTATGGCCAGAGGTATTCAGGTTACCCAGAGGCTCTCTGCACTCTGTAAATGTAGAGTTCTATCTATCTACCTCTGAAACTTCTGCATCCACCACAATACAATGGAGAAGAATGAAATTTCAAAACATTGAAAGAATTACATTTGTAACGTATCTTTCAAGAAACATCGTCACAGATACTGTGTATAATCTACATACCTCCCTGTTAACAGATTTTATTGGGACTATAAAACAGAGCTCACAAAAAGAGTAGAGAGACGCACTCAACCGTGTCTTGACTTCACCAGAAAGCTCCAACTTCAGTGACTGGCTACCAGCTTCACTGTAACTAAAATTTTAGTCTATTTTAAACTCTGTGGTCTATTTAGTATTGACGTCTTATTGTAAAAAGCCAGCAAAATAATTCAGTGTTTTTAATGACAGTCGTCTTTATGAACCTGTGATCATGCTGAAAGGGGAACAACACAATTGTCACAGTCAACAACTAAGATGCACTACATCTTTGCAAGATTTCTGATTTCCTTGTTGTGCAACATTCCATTTATAATTAGGACTACCAACCCTCTGTGGAAACAATGCTTAAAGTACAAAAGAGGCTAGTGTACACCACACCCAGACATTGATGTAAACACTTGGTCAGATCACCCTAATCGTAATTATTGTAACCAAGAGTTATCTAGCTCATCAGGTTTGGTTTTAATGTGTAGAATTCTATCTATCTACATCTGAAACCACCACAATACAATGGAGGAGAATGAAATTTCAAAACATTGAAAAATTACATTTGTAACGTGTCTTTCAAGAAACATCGTCACAGATACTGTGTATAATCTACAGACCTCCCTGTTAACAGATTTTATTGGGACTATAAAACAGAGCTCACAAAAAGAATTTGAGCCTCAATGCAATATGAAGAAAGGTTTAACCATCTGCATCTACAGAGCACATCTGCTGGATTCTGCTACCAAACCTCTCTTTGGGGTGTGTGAAAGGACAGCACTCCAGCATCCTCCCACAGTCCAAAAACATGCAGGTTAGGTTGATTGGTGACTCTAAATGAATGTGAGCGTGAATGGTTGTCCGTCTCTATGTGTCAGCCACAGACTGTATATAAAGATTTATATACAGTCTGTGGTGTCAGCCCTGTGATTGATTGGCAACCTGTCCACGGTGTACCCCACCTCTCGCCCAATGTCAGCTGGGATCGGTGCCTGCCCCCCTGTGATCCCCCAGAGGATAAGTTACACAGGGTTGACATTATGGGTTCAAAGTGAAATATCTTGACTAAAACTTTGGTTACTCTTGACCTTTTTCACCAGATCAGAATTTCAGTTTGTCTAATACTTTGGTTTCTGACCAAATACCTGCAAAACAATGACATTCCCATCAGCCTCAGCTGTACTTTGTGTTTAGTACTAATTAGAAAATATAAGCATGCTAACATGCCAATGTTAACATTTAGCTAACCTCAGTGCCTACATACAGCCTCACAGAGCTGCTCGTATGGCTGTAGACCAGTCTTGTCTCCAGTCTGGTGAGCAAGTGGCTGCTTTGAAGGACTCTAAGGTATATAACCTAGCCAATAATCAGAATAAATTGACATTGTGTTCATTATAGCTGTTCCTTGTTTGGGAATGGGGGTTATTTCCCCCTCACAACAACATCATTTTTAGTAGGTTTTAGGAGCAACTTAACATATGTCCATCAGTGCCAAAGAAGAGTATGATTGGTTGGACTGGATTCTGTCTCTAGCACAGGAAGACGACTTCGGAGGTCTGGAACCAGGCTACTGATATCAATGCATTAATTGCATTGATATCACTAAATGAGTAAAACCACCATATGTTGAAAAATCTGACCCATCTCTTTAACATTGCAACACTTCCATAGTGCTCAGAGTATCCCACACCATCTCAACGTACTACTTAAAGGTTATTTTTATGGCCTCTTAGCCTTTATTTGATAGTTGACTGTACTGAGAGACAGAGAACAACATGAGAAACAGGTCAAAGGTCCCTGACCTTAAACAAACTGGGAACATAATGATTACATGGTGCGTCTTGGACAAATAAAAACCATCAAAGATGCCCCTGATATTTCACATTTAACCATCAGTCATGCCAAACAAAGGCAAAGGGAAAGGCTTTAAAAGTCTGTCTTAGCAATATAAGCAAACAAAAAACTGTGCTCAAAACAACATTTGGTGCAGCTCAAAAGTAAACAGATGAAAAGAGGCTCAGATACTGATCTGATGTAGGCCAAGATATGAAGATCACGACTGACACACAATGCCTAATGTTTTTGAACAAAAATGCTGCATTTTTGGCCTTCTTTAATCTTATCCTCTCATGGCCATTTGCATCTTGATTTATGTCAGACTTAATCCTTTTGGTAAAGATGTCAAATGGTTCATATGTGACAGAAATAACCACAGTAATAATTGGTTCAAATGCCCAAATGTGCAATTAAAATGAAAGGCGAGGTGAACTGGATCAGGCTTGCAGACAACAAGTTCACACTCAGAAGTCACTTAAGTCGAAGTTATTCTTCAACAAGTGTCCATCCATGTCTGGCTTCTCTCTTCATTAGGCTTTTCTCACGATGCGTCCGCTCTTCCTCAGGTCCCTCCCTCCTCTGTCAGTCCTGCCTGACAGGCTGCTTGCCCTCCAGGCTCCCTGACACACCTGGGCGCTGAGGAGGAAGTATGGTTTGTTACAACAGGAACAACAGGACTGGATGTTCCACCACACACACCACATAACTTCAATTCATAAGATATTTTCAAGATATTCAATTTTGTCTGAGGCAAATAAGGTTGTATTTCATAACTGATTCATCCAGAGATTTTTTTTTTAGAACAATAGATCAAATAAAAACTTTATATTATATTATAAAATGTCAACACTCTGCCCAGTCCTCCCCACACAACACTCTGCAAAGCGCACATTTTTTGCTATAGTTGAATATTTGCTATCACTATTTATTTATGGACTATTTATAGACGGCTTTGGTGAGTTTTGTTTTGTTTCTGTCGAGTTTGAATGAAGTGTGTTTTACAATGATCTGCGAGGTAAAATTAGTGTTTTTGTCAATGGAGTCTGGTGGCTTTGAGGAAACCACGGTTTGGTTCAGGACCCTTAGTTTCAATGAAGGGAAATCTTAATGCTACAGTATACGATGATATTTCAGACAATAGTGTGCTTCTAACTTTGTGTCAGCAGTTTGTGTTTAGCCCTTTCCTGTTCCAACATGACAATGTCCCCGAGCACAAAGACAGGTCCATAAAGAAATGGTTTTCCTGTTTGGTGTGGAAGAACTTGACTGGCCTGCACAGAGCCTTGACCCCAACCTCATCAAACACCTTTAGGATGAACTAGAACTCCAACTGCGAGCCAGGCATCATCGCCCATCATTGGCTGACCTCACTAATACAAACTTTCTGAGTCTATGAAATGTTCTTTTAATATTAAAGGAACATTCAAGGACCAGGATCTCTTACCAAATATGACTGTTCTAGCTACAACAACAAAGGTTTGCTGAGGAAATATTTGCATGTTACTCTGTAAGCATTTGGGAAGGTTCTCTTGTCGTCAAAAAAACTGCACCCAGAAAAATCCCACAACCAAAAATGGTTTAATGGGTGACCAAGGAAAACCCCCAAAGTATTCAGTATATAATGACACAGAAAAAAAGCAAGCAACTCTTTGTACTTGAAACCAGCAAATGTTTTTTCTTTTTTTTTGTATTGTTTTCTTACATATAAGTGACTAAAATGTAGGACTGGAGTATTAAACCTCAGAACCTTTGGAGTGCAAAATGTACTGATTATCCATAACTGTTAAATCCTAATTTTGTTAATTTAGTATTTCAATTCTTATAGAATATAAGAATTCTGATAGTATATTCTAAACTCAAGGTACACTTTTTGCAGAAGCTTTTCTGAAGCAAATGGAACTTGCTCAGGTGTCCTCATGCGACATAAGTGCTGAAGTGTGGTCACGTGGTACAGGTATATGATAACACCTGAGCAAGTCCCATTAACGGAAGAAAGCCGTGAGACACGGTTGAAAGCACCAGAAAAAAAAACTAGAAAATGAACCTTGAGTTTCAAATATTTTATCACAGACACACAGTATGTGTTCAGGTCAAGAATGAACCTCAAATGTTTATTTTATTTAGACAAAGTTCTCATACAGCTAACAGCAATACAACACTATAGGCCTATTTGAGAAATGTGGTTTATTTTGTTACATGACTTTTTCATTTTTATTAATTTGTATTATTTGTTTAGAATTTTTAAAGCAGCAGAGTAGGGTGACAAACTCTGTTGCTTGCATTGGTATCTGAAACAAATGAGTGACACCAACAATATCAGTGAATGGATTATCAATCAATCAATTTCTCTGCGAATCCTTTCAGAGCTGTTGTTGCACCTTTCAATAGGTTATAGCAGTGCCTCCATATTTACCACAAAATATTATCTACATTATCTGCATCCAGATGTTCTACTTCTAATTAAAACCAAATCTAAATCGCTCTCTCTCTCTCTCTCACACACACACACACACTCACCTTGAGCGCAGCAGAGGTCCAGCAGCTCGTTTGCGGGGCTTGGCGCTCTGTCTCCGGTACTGCATCCAGCCGCAGACCAGCTCGTGCGCGATCATCACGTACAGCAGGAAGATGAGCACGGCGGGATCCATTCAGCCGCACGCGCAGCTGGATGAGAACCGGGTGGTGCAAATAAAAACGGTCCAGATGAGAGCAAACAGCACCGGGCTGCAGACAGCGCGGGCTGGCGGTCTTCTGCAGGATGAGGGATGATCAATGATGACGAGCAGGAGAGGGTCCTCGTGCTCAAGTTGCCCCGTGTCCACTCCAACTTTAGGCACTCAAGTCGCGAGACGCAAACGGTTGCCGCGGTGGGCGCTCGCACACCACCCATGACAAAACACCATCCGAAATCATCAGTTCATCCGAGTGGAAACGGGAATTTTCTCTCTGTCTCGGTGACAACAGCAGAGAGGGGACATCGGAGGATGTTGCCGTAGAGACGCGACCGTTGCTAAGGACATGATGTCGTCATCCCCTCTTCCTAAAGATGAACGAGGCATTTGACCGTATCAGAGCCACGCAGGGAGCTACCAATCAAGAGCGCGCACGATTGTGTCCTCACACACGATTGCTTTAGGCAACCATACCATTCATCCTCTGACACAGGATGCGACCATTGATTATTTGCATTATTAGTTACATTTTTATCAATATATTTTAATTTATTTTACTGATCAATACTTAGTCCAAAGATTTGTAAAATTTATATGTACAGTATATCAACACTGTGTTCATTCGGATTTGCTGATGTCTTATCAGCAGCCAAAAAAGTATTATAACGAAACAGAAAAGCAAGAATATCTTTTAATTTCAGAGGTAACCAGAAAATCGAGCCTATTTTTAACTAATTGCTCGATCAGCTCGATCAATGTTAGTAAATTATCAGTTCTCATTAATCAAGTTTTTTGATTGACATTGATAAATTACATTTCTGCACTAATTTTGAGCATACTTTGAAAAGTTCACTTTAAACCCCACATAACTAATATGACTGACAAGATTTTTTAATCACATTTTTTTTAATACTTGAGAATATTTTTACTTTTAGCTCATACTCCTTATGATGTTATTTAATCCCCTCAGTAGACCAATTTACTCTCAGAGTGAAAAAGCAAATCAACACCAGTGTTTCAATGCTCAACTTTAATTTATTTTATCATCAGAGTTCAATTATATCTTGTTTCAAGGCAGAGTCAAGTCAACCCTGCAACACATCTAAAATAATACATCTGTCCTACAGTCTTTTTCCAAACAGTAGCATGCCAACTTCCTCTATAAACTTTCTATCTTTTTTCTAGTTTTCACGATGTTTAATTTGTCTGTTTATGGTCAATCTTTTCTTTCTCCTTTCTCTTTAAAAGGGGCACTCCACAACTCTCTATATAGTTGGGGCACTTGCGAGTCACAGATTAGAGATATTCTGACTTTTGGTCCTTAATGTGAGTCAAGCTCTACTCCCATACTGCAGCTCGGTAGTGTCTTTCATTAGACACTCCTTGCCTGGTAAACTCACATCTTTCAAGCTCCATGCCCCCAGTTCAGGCTTTCTGTTGTAAATGGGTAGTCTCAGAGCTAAAGCCGAGATAACCGGGTAAGGAGTTATTGAGTGAGTTATTGAGTGACTTATTTTCTCCAACTTGACAAAGCTCCTCCGCAGCCACAGAAGACATTATACAACAGATATCACAGGCTGAGTAATACTTGTGACTAGTAAACTGGCTTTAACGTTTAAAATGGGAGGGGTGCCCCTTTAAGCCATAAAGAAATTAGCCCAACCTGCTGAGTTCTCCTTAAACTAAACAAACATGATTCAGTGTTGCACTTGACCTGAAACAGTTGGAACCTCCTTACAGATCCAGAATGGATACTACATCTCCATGCAACCATTATCGCTATTAATGGGTTATGCCCTGTCTCAATTTAAAGAAAGTTAAACAAATTTCCATCCATGACACGTTAGACGTTCTCCTTCTGACTTCCATCTGTCTGTCCACAGGCAGAGAGCCGAGGGCTCCACCAGATCTGAGGCAGCTTTCAATATGTGGGCTATGCTTGTATTTTGTGTGTGAGTTTGTGTGCGTGTGTGTGTGTCATGTAAGGGCGACACAAGCAGTTCTTCTGCTGTGATATCGCCTTAATTTCACAAAGCCACCTTTAGGCAGCAGGACCAACGCTCCTCCTGCCTCACGCCACCTCCTTCTCTCTGACATCAGCAGAGACCTGCAGAAACACAAGAAGAAGAGTCGATCTGTCAGTGAGCACAACCATAATCTGTCCAGAACCTGGCCAAAGAAGGCTGATCACTTTAATGTTGTTAGTTAACAGCGATATTTTTGTAGTCTGCTGCATACAACAGTCTTCTTAAAAGCCCTGCACAAATATATTTGAGAGATAAAAGCCAAAAATAATGACCCCATGAATCATTTAGTTATCATAGTCTTCCTTAAAATTAAAGTGAAATTAAAGCTTTAACCAAAAATTTTGATATTACCTCAAATCCCTCACTGAAATGGGAAAGGGCTGCTGATGCCCATCCTAACCCAACACTTCAGTCTGCACCCTCAGTGGCTCTTAGCTCATTGGCTAAAAGTTGACTGAAAGATAATAATTTGCATTCAACAGAAAGGATTTCAGTGGGCACCATGTTGCTTCATCTCTGCTAGATGTGAAAGTAATGTTAGGTATTTGTTTTCTAACACATTAACCACAGGAATGTAAGTAGATATTAGTAGTCAAGTAAGTAGAATATTTGGGCTCATGGCTGAGTTCTATTTAGAGTCTACTTTCTGCCCTCTAGTGGTTAAATATACGTTTAGTGCAGCTTTGATTATTATGGTCAGAACATTAGTCATAAAAAGTATATAGTCCTGTATGCTCACAGAGACGTTATTGAAGCCAGCTGCCATTGGATGATTTTGTGCTGGTGGAATTACCACATGGTCCTGCTGAAATGCACACATGATTAATCATTAATGACAGTAAAGAAAAGATGATGCTAGCTACATTAAAGCTAAAATCTGCTACTCATTCTTAAAAATCTGGATAAAGAAAAGTGTCATCTGCACTGTGGACTGAGGGTGGATACATGGCTGGTATTTGTACCGTGGTTGGTTGATTGGTTATTTTAGAGTAATTTTATCATTCAAGAAACTAACAAACTGTTGAGGACGTTACTTGGCCGGTTGAGGACATTTTCATTTAGCTAGCTAGATGTTTACACACAACGACATGACCAGTGTTACATGTGCTATACTCTGCCATCTTTGTTGTAGTTCCACTATAATTTAATATGTATTTAATATTCAATATGTGCTCAGTTTTTCTCTCTGTGCTTAGTTTACATCATATTAGATTTGCTATCTTACATTTTCGAAATAGTCTTCATGTTAGAGGGCAGCCTTTGTTGCTACCTTGTTAATTTAGCTCTGAGTTTAGCTTCTAGCCTAGCCTAGCATACTAGCTTTACTTCTAATCATCCACAGTTAACGTAGCCTTGCTAACTATATGACAATGTTTTTTGCTAACAGTGTCTCTTCTAGAGAGACATGTCTGTGAGGTAGAAAAGCTTATCTGTGCTGCAATAAATGTTACAGGCCCTCAAGGGTTTTTGGGGAGTTTTTCCTTATCAGAACCGAGGGTCTAAGATTGAGGATTTCGTACGGGACAGTAAAAGCTACAGAATGTAAACCCCTCAATGTTTTGTGATTTTGGGCTATATCAAACTGACAACATTACTACAACTATCACTACAAGTCCGACGGTTCTCAGCAGTTAACTTGGTGAGTACAATCCTCAAATACTCATGGCAAAATTTGACTGGATGTTAAGGTTTGAATGTCAGATTAACTCACTGTGAGTTCTGGTTCATATGTTTCATTATGGAAACCAGCACCAGCTGAGGAAGAAGATGATGATGATTGACTGGTCACACTGACTCTCGGTTTGGTTCGCAGGTAGAAAACCAAAAGGGCAATCAATGTGCCGATCAGCAGCAGGACCACGATGACAGACGCTGCAATCCCTCCTGCGTTGTCTCGCTTTGGTGAGGCTACAGGGCAGATGGACAACATTTAGTTTCCATTTCTACCAGAGATTGTGCTGAAGACAACGGGACCACATTACATTACAGTTAGGGCTGCACTGCTGGTTTTGCATTTTAAGCCAGTTAACAACTGCTGACAATTAGACAAATTCCTTTACTGCTACTACTATATTTTACATTTTTAATCTTATATTGTACCTTCTAGGCAGCCATTAGTGTACATTTATTTTGGTATGTCAACTTGAAATTCGTCCCTGCGGCTGAATTACCACGACATGACATACAAAATTAATGTGACTGTGATACATGACCAATCTCAATTACATTTTACAAGTTTGAAACAGGATTAGTGAAGTAAATGGTCAACAATTACTGCAAAATCACTACACCTGGAGAGAAAAAGTTCAAGCATGTCTCAGTTTTTGTACGGATTAAACAAACAAGGTATAACATGTTAATTAGTGAGCTTTACAAGTGCTGGTGGGCTGATTTTTTTAATTTTCGGACAGAGCCAACCCAGCGTTTTCCCCCTGCTTCCAGTCTTTAGGGTTAGGGTTAGCTAAGCTAGGCTAACCTGCTGCTGGCTGTAGCTTCATATTTAGTGTACAGACTTCTTCTCATCTAGAAAAAAAAGCTTTGCACATATACAGTTAGCAGTTAACAGGTTGAAAAACAAAGCCACTGGCCCGTCTTACTTGTCGGTGGATCTGTGACTTTGTTAGCGCAATTGACTCCGACGGTGTACTCAATGTCATCCAGAGCTACAACACCTGATGTGCCTTTGATTCCTTCAAACACAATCTGTTAACGACAAAAACAAGATGACAGCAGAGATAGTAGGCTCGTTAAAGAAATGTGAATGTAGAAGTTGTAAAGGATTTGTCTGAAAACTCTGAATAAAAAAAGAAAAAAGAAAAAAAAAAATAAAGAAAAAAATATTCCCTCACTTCCGTCAAAGAGTGCTGCAGGGATGACGTATTTTTGTAGGCCAACCCAGAAGTTTGTCCCTCGAACAAAAGACAATGGGATTTTTTCATTGGATTTTGGATTATTGCAGAAAAACACCACTTTTATGATTTTTGAAGCGTAAATGCAATCGCCAGAAGTAAAAAGCTAACGCTAGGCTATAAACAAACTACACCACGGTCGCATGACTTCAACGTCACCACCACTAAGCTTCCAACTTGTAATTTGATTTTGCACGCTTACCTCTTCTACAAAAGCCTTTAGGAAAGTTTGAGTATAAACACAACGAGGCTGTAAATGCGGACGAGTGAGTAGTGTCCCCGACAATCTCTGTAGTCTTATTTAGCCACTTGTTAGCAACCGCCTTTTTTAAGACACGTAAAAGCTTCAAAACTCACGAGTGGGATATTTACTGACTTATTTTATGTCATAGAACAAAATGTGAAAATCTCTTAAGCTTATTTCAGGCCAAAAACCCATTCAAGAAACCCATTGACTTCGAGACGAGGGAACTGGAAGTGCAGAAATGCTAACTCATTTCCTGGTTTTGGGATTCATTCCTGCAGCACTCTATTACTGTCCAAAGTAAGACATTTAGCTATGTGTAGAAATTGATGTACCATGTCTTGTGCTGTGGAAAAGGCTTACATACAGAACACTACATAGGGTTGAAGTGTTAGAAGCAATATATTAGTATATAATAAAGTGAGAGTCTGACCTGGTATTCCTCAGTAGATGTGATGTTAATGTCAAAGCGTTTCCATGGTCCTCCCAGTTCACTCACCACCAGCAGCTGATGGAGACGACCTTCAGACAGCCTCCACACCCTCAGCTCGCTGTCCGCTGCATACATTTAAAAAAAGTGTACTGTGTTACAACATAACATTAACGTGTGGATACAGCAACTTGAGAATTGTATCTGACTGACCAGAGATATAACCAAGCACAAAAGTTAATTTACAACAGTGATCCTTACATGAGTACGGCTTGTAGGCCCAGAATTTCAGGCAGGTGCCCTTGGTCGCGGGCAGGTGAGGGCTCAGCAGCTGAGCGTTTTGATTGGCTGCCGTCCGGTTGCTGCTTGGAAAGAACAGGAAGTGACCTGGCAGGAAGGAAAGGGAAGGTGGACTATTTTACACTTAAGTACATTTTCGGTACATGTTGTTGGATGAACAAACACACAACCAAATGGACACACACACATACAATACGTTTTGTGCTTAAAAATGATCAAAGTATTGTTCTCTCTGCTTCCTGACTCTCAGTGTGAAGAGCTTGTTGATAAGAAGTGGAAAACATGACTTGCATGATCGTATATAGCTTTTGCCACAATGTCCGCAGTAGCTCTGTCCCTGTTTGTCTCTATCTCTGGTTTGTTACCTCTCTCTGTGCCCAAGGTGTGGTCTTCAGGTGGGGTGGGGTAGTGCCTCTCTGCCTCCTGACTCGTCAGCTCCCAGTCCAGATTGTCCACTTTGACGTTTTGAGTGTTGCTCCAGCTACACATCCCCCTCTCCAGACTGCACTTAGAACCTGAGATATTTAACAGAACAAAAATGGACACTAAAATAAAGAGGATACAATTGTCACAAAATGCTGATTGTATTGGTACAGCTTTCTTTTATGTCTCTATGCGTTGCTTTGTCTTTTGTCTTAGTCTTTTAATTTGATCTGGGTTGGGTATTCAACGTGTTAATAACTAAATGAATATGCACATTTTAATAATCTAAATAATTAGTATACTCTTTGATTATGCTGACTATTGTATAGCATTTCTCATTGTATTAATAATGATACAATGTATTTATACGACTCAAAGCCAGTGCAACAATGTGAGAGTGAGTAAAATAGTTAACAACACAAAAGAGGAATGAACTAATTAACTAGAGCTAAGGTATGCAAATATTTTCTCCAAGGTAAAGTTACAACTAAAGCTGGAAGGAAAGCTAAAAATGGGTGAGTAAAATCTTTGAAAAGGTACTCCAGTGATTTAGTATTGCACTTCCATAAAGTTGTCGGACTTACAAGAGAGAGATTAAAAATATTGGTCAAAATCAAAGCGGCAAAGACCAAGATATTCTGACATTTAGTCTCAAGGATAGACCAAGCCCCCAAAACACATGGACAATGGATCCTACATTTCCCATAATGCAACTCAATAGGATTTTTCATTAGACCTTCCCTGCCTGGGAAAAGCCCATGTCTTTCAAACCCCCCACATCCAGTTTGTATAACAGGTTTTCTGTTTGGAGTCTTCAAGCCCATAATTATTTTTCAGACTTTAGAAATCTCCCTCCAGAGCCACAGAAGGAATCATATAACTGTTTTCACAGAATAATGCTCCCTGTGATAAGTAAACTGAACATGATGTGTAAAATCAGTGGAGTGCTCCTTTAAAAAGCTCAAAAGCTGCAGGGCGACCAGGAGGAACCAAACTTTAACTTTCTGGCTGTAATATTGCCATTGTGGCTGCAACCTAACTGAGATGGATAAAAACAAAAATGAGCACTCACAGGTGCTGGTCTAAAATCATAGCATATTTTTTAGATGAACCTGCACACTAGTCCTCACAACAGTCTGTTTGTGTGTTTCTCACTAATTTTGCTGAGGCTGATACAGACCTTGATCTTCACATGGGTGAGCTGAAAGGAAGATGTCATCAACTGCAACGTGAGTGTCTTTGCCTCCGGCTCCGACCACCTCAAACTCCAACTGCAGGGCAGAATAAAGCACATCATCACCTCGGTTTTAAACGACAAACACGAGATCCAACATATAAAAGGTCCACTAATGACAGTTCTCTGAAGTTGCTGGGTCAATTTCTGCTGAGAGATGGAAAGTTTAACATGCTGCTTTTCCTTAGTAACTACAGTCTGAGTGTGGATTTTAAAGGGATTTAAAGACGTCTCTCTGAATTAGAGAGGTGTCTTTAAATTCAAGTGTAGACAAAACAGAAACTGCCTGACAAGTCTATAATTGTTCCAGCAGGTCTCTCCAGCCTCCACTCTGTACCTGCCAGTCCACACTGGCACTCGAGATGTTGCCGTTGCCATGGCGCCAGACATCTCCCTGGTTCAGACTGTCAGAGAAGATCTTCACCCTTTCTCCATTCACCGGCTTCATATACAATGTCAGAGAACCTGCAAAGTACACACAGTTCAATCAGGGGTATTTTGTGTGTGTTTCAGTGTGTGAAGGTATCTCACCTGGATTTACTCCTCCCATGTGATACCAAAAATGGACGCACTCAGTCTTGGTGGTTCCTTGGCGAACAGGGGAGGTGAGGACTGCCGTACCACCAGATGGAAGGATGTTCACTCCGGTGTTAGCCATCATGTAAAAACCTGAGCAAACCAACGAGGCAGAGGAAGATCACAATTCACTGTCTCTCAGTTTTCTGTATGTCTATTAAAATATAACTATTATTTAATGGGATTCTGTCTCACCCAGTTCAGTCTCCAGAGTGTGGTCAGTTTTGGGTCCAGTCATCGTGGCGGTGTGTCCGCTGCGGTGGAGCCAGTGAACTTTACCAGAGCTGCTGTACCCACACTGCTGGCCTTCAAAGGAACACATCCTCGGCGCGGTGCACGGACGGTCCGCGAACGCCACATCGTCAATGGCCACGCGCCCGTCAAAACCAGAGCGAACCGCTTCGAACATCAGCTGGTGATAGGTCAAAGGTCGGAAAGGGTGAGTTGGAAAGGAAGGATGATAGTGTTAAAATATTCATTGTGGCATTATATTATCCAAAAGCACTTGCTTAAAGCTGCAGTGATATTTTGTTTTCCAAAATCCCCAAACCATCCAATTAAACCCTCTTTCACTGTATCATCCCCCCTTGTTGTCGCTCATTTTTTTTAATATGAAAGATGCATGAAGCTCTGTGACATTGCATACATTTTGAGACATTGTTTAGTAACTTCAGGCTGACTGCAGTTATTCCATACCTGAAAGCTTGTGAGCTGGTGTGGTACCGGGCAGTGTGCTTCGTGCCACATGTTGCCATGAGCCCCGCTGCGGGTCCAGAGGACGGCCTCATAACCGTGGTTATCTAACAGCTTCACATTCAGAGCACCTGGAGGGGGTCAGTGGGTGAGGATGGGGCAGTAAGAGTGAAAAGGCAGAAATTAATCCATTTTCTGATTATTACCGGCTTCTATCAGGTAAGTAAGTAGTATTTAAATTCAAACCAACATGCCATTTTGAGACAGTTACTCATAAAGAATGATTTGAACAGACAGAATATGACTTTAAGACTAGATCCTTTTGTATTAAATTATTAACTTCAGGCATTTAAAAAAAAACAGCATATTCACATTCTTATCATTATTTCACTCTAAACTGCTTTCCATTCAGTTTCATCCTCACCTGTGTTCGGCCCGTAGAGTTTGTAGAAGAATGACAGGCAGTAATCTGTAGACCCTGGTAACTGTGTGAATGAAACTAAGTGTCCGAACGCGCCGCGCAGAGAAGGACTCCACATGTCCACAACGAGGCTTCTGCCTGGACATCGACAGAAAGACGGGCGGGAGTTTTAAGGCATCACAAGTACAGCTATGACACTCTGTATACTGCAGTAATACTGTATGCACTGTCTTATGATATACTTTATGATTTAGAGTGATAATAAACTATAAGTTGAACACATTTACCGTAAATAGACTATCAAAGATGTTGCCACTTAAGCTCTATTGAAACTTCCCCAATCTCTTATTCATTGATATCACTCATTAAAAGGGCAAAACTGATTCTTTGATTTAAAATAAAAAGTTGTTAATCAAGTTTTAGCTCAGTTGCTAACAGAGGTGTGACAAAGCCATTGTTTTGCAAGTCACAAGTGAGTCTCAAGTCTCGGCTTCGAAGTCACTTTCCAACAAACTTTATATCATTCAGAAGCAAATGATCAGCTGTTAATGTGTGTTATTCTTGTGACACAGCTACAATCTTTTGTGAATGTCAAAATAAAGAAGAACTTAAGCTTCTTCAACAGACTGGAGCACTGCTGTCGCTGTGTTTTCACTCTATGTCCCATGATACAGAGTGACTACCAGTATAATAATAGCTTGCAGCCTTGAGGCTGTGTTTGCACTTGAATAACATCCCAAATATCAAGAATCTCACCCTGATGAACATGGAAATTATGTGAGGTTTTAGTAGGTTTGATTGTTACATTTTCTCCTAAAACATTTATCTTAAATCAAAAAACTATGAACAATATGAATATAAATACTCTTTATATTAACCCATTAGCATATACGTAGATTATGAACAAGTTATTACTCTGCATAAATAAAATGATTAAAATGGATGATGTAATGGCCAATAAACACCTGACAGACACTAGTAACTTAAAAAGACTATTACAAAATATCTTCCTGTGGATTCTCTACTCCATATGACCCATTTAAAATGTGATGTTTTCTACCCATGAGGCTATGAAAAGATGGAGGCAAAGTATGTGTATGTGTGTGTGTATGTGTGTGTGTGATATACTCCTTACTCAAAAATACACTGATGTGCTGTATATCCATATACACTGCTTTATTTTCTTTGTTTTTAAATGAGCTTACCGATCCCGATGGTGTGGTCCATCCCATCGAGCACCGTCCAGTCAAAGTTGTCGCTGTTGTCCTGATACCATCCACACAGTCCATCTTCAAAGTTACATGACAGTGCTGGCCAAAACAAAACAAAAAAAGATTTAATCCAAGCATTGAGACATTTCTAGGTAAAATATGAATGTATGCATGATGCAATATCGTGTGTATACTGTAAATAGTTATGAGAGTTACCTGTTGGAGAAGATGGAAAATAGTCTGCATGACAGCTGACAAAGTGAACGTTTTTCACTTTAATCTTGGGGAATGGACAAAGTTTGACAGCACGACCTTCAAACGCCAACTGATAAAAACAAAACACGGAAAACAGAAGTGAAAAGTTCACAACATTCAACAAATTCAACTTCAGCACTAAAGTACATTTTAAACCAGTTCCACAAGATGTAGCTGTTTTATCACAACCTACTAAAGATGCCAATTGGAAATGACATATTTCTTTGCTTGTCTTCTAGCTGCAGTGCATCACCAGAACTTATCAGGTTATGTTCTCTATTATTTCCCTTTTCCCTTATATATCATGTAAAGATTCTTTTGTAGTCACACTTTGTGAAACTGGTTAAAATGTATTTTACTATTGAATATTTTTTGTACCAGCAGGACAAGCTTGACTTCCTATTTAATTTTGTGGCTCATATCTGTGACTCAATTCTCATCATCAAAGCAAACATTTCAAACATAAATATGATGATTAGTTAGTTGCCATCTTTGTTTGGCTGAAAACAAAATTGCACCTTGAGGAAGAGATTAAAATTGACTTTACTGTCCAGATAAAATATATTTTGTCCTGGCAATATAGAAGATCTAGACTTTGGGGATATATCAGATGTCTTCAGTCTATCTATTTTTGAGAACATATCTGTGAGTCAAATGTCACCATCAATGCAAACATTTCAAATGTAAAAATGATCAGTCTCTATCAGCCCTCTATCAGCCCTGATAAAAAAGCTAACCTGGAAGCGATGTTTTCTGACTCCGATAGACACGTTGACGTGCTGCCAAGCCCCCTCCCCTGTTCCTGTCTTCCCACTGAACTCCCACAGCTTAGGCCGCATTCCCAGCAAGCTGTCAATCACCCTGACGGACAGCTCATCTGCAGCAGAGAAACGTAAACAGAGTCGTATTAAAAGATCCGAGTTGTGCGTTCTGGGAAAAGGTAAGAAGTAAAAAAGAGGACATGTTGGATAACAAGTTAATTTAGTTACCAGTGTGATCTGGATTCCCAGTTAGTGCAAAATCAAAGCTGAGGGTGCAGGCTGGGCCTGAGGGGCCCAGGAGGGGGGTCCGTGTCTGGGCCTCGGTCAGCTGCTGGCCTGGGGCCTCGGCTACATACAGGTACTCCTCTAAGAAATATGAAATCAAAATATATATCTGTTGTTTTTTTTAATCATTGAATGTTAGTAAGTCAATAGTTGAGTGTTGTGATGACAGAGAGCTGTTGTACCTTTGGATGTGGAATTTTCATAGAGCACCCAACCTTGACTCCCGATGCTGGTGTCAGTCCAGCCGGAGCTGCCCTCAGCGTAAGAGAAATCCCCTGCAGGAACAATTCACGGAGACCAGAATCAGACAGTTTACAACTTGACAGGATGACTTGCATTTTTCTTGTATGTTGCTGAGCCAAGCATAGTAATTTAAAAAATAAAAGACAGTTCATCTACATGTTTAGTTAACTGCAGGTTTTGACTGTACAAAAAACAGAACAATATATCATATTACCTAAAAAACAATCTAAATAAGGGACTACACATTTGGTCGCTGTCTTATGAAAACATAATGCTGCCAATTTTTTTTATTTGAATGGTTTCGGATCATTTAAAGAATTCTATGCCTCTCTCTATAGACTGTATATAAAGATGGATGACATGACAGCTCCCCAAAATTGAAGCCAAAGCATCTGGATCGCCCCCTGGTGGCTGGCTGCAGTACAGCTCAAAGATGGTTTCTGTCAGTTTAGGTAGTTCTTATCACACTGATGTTTGTTCAAGTGTTCATTTTTCTGTTAAGTTTGGTTTTAATTAGTTATTTGATGCTATAAAAAGAGGGTGTGACGTTTTGATTGACAACTGTGAGTGTGCTTGCGATTGGTTCGTGCGGATCACTACTTCACAGACTCTGGCTCCAAATGACGTCACCAGCACAAGACGGCAGCTCCCGTATCCGGGAAATTTTGGCTTCATTTTTGTACAGTGGGAAGAAGTGGAGACGCGTCGTCCATCTTTATATACAGTTATGCTTCTCTCAAAAAGTCCTCCAACATAAACAAAGTCATTTCAAAGTCACCACCTATGAGCGTTTTCATATCTGGTGCCTGTTTTGGCAGGACAACATTGTTTGTTGCGGTTGCAAAAACATGGTCACAAGACGTAAAGGACGAAGGACGTAAACCTTGGTTGTATTTAAAGAGGTACTGCACACCTAAATGTGTTTTTTGAGCTGTAAACTAAATGATATGACTGTACTGTGATGAAACACATCAATGCTGGTGTTAATATTGACATTTCTTACCAAATTTATAAAAATCGGCATTTCATGGGTTGAAACTTTATATAAGAAAAGACTCTAATCAGTGTCCCCTGACCCACACACTATGTAGCCACGAGGCCACGCCTCCTACAGTCGTTGTTCCCTCACTGTTGCATTTTTAAATATGCTGGGAGAGAGGGTTCTAGCAGAATCTGAGGGTGGAGTTACACTCTAATGTTTGACCAAACAACCAATGCTGATGGTTTTCCTGCTGTGGACCGTCTTGCTCCACCTTAGATTGATTAAACATTGAAAAACAAGTCTGCTTTTTTCAGCTCCCAAACAGCAACAGCATTTTGTAATTAGCCAATTTGGGGAGTCTCCTTGTGGCCTCTGAAGCTTCACTTGTGCTTCGCTGGTTCTAATAAAGATCATCATTTCTTTTCAACCTTTGAACCTTTGCAGACCTGTTAAAAAAAAAGTAAAACTGAGTCAACAGGATGAATAGACTCACCACATTTGGCTTCATCCTCTGCTTCTGCACAGTCACGATGAAAATCGCACATCTTGTCCGGTACAGTACACGGGTGTTTAGGAGGTTTAGGAAAATCTGCATAGGAATCATTTACTGTGCAAGAAGAGGATGTGAAATAGCAGGTTTAGGTATTTACTCCCATCTGATTGCAGATGTGGAATCATTGCTTTTAAAGTACGGTTAAAGGGATTACCAGATGATAAGCGGCACTCAGGAGACAACACAATGCTGTCGACAGCGATACCTCCATATGTAAAGTCCCTGATTGCTGCCATTATCAGAATCTATAATGGAAGAAATTTTGACACAGGAAGAAAAAAAGAAAAGTGGAAAAGAGGATACAACTTCAAGCTCTGAATCATTCATTTCCAAAGTGCTTTATACCCATTTTGTTTGAAATATATCTAAAACATAAAGCCCTAATTTGTATAGTGATTTTGTCATTCAAGGAGTGAGGTCAACATGCTGTGCTTTCAATCCTCATCCTTTCTTTTTAAAGTAAATATTTCATTTTGGAACCAAATTCCCACGAGCACACAGTTTACAGACAGATCTGCGTAACAAGAACAGAATTACCTGAGATGTGTTTGAGGTCATTTAGAAACAGTGTTGCCAATACATAGTGCCAGAAAGTTGATTTCTCAACTGTAAAATAACTCTTTAATAACCAAATTTAAGATGCGTATTAAACATGTTTATGTATTTTTATTGATTTTTTGTCTTTATTGACATTGCCCACAGTTTATTATCTTTACATTTTAAATGGGCAGATTTTAAAGGCCCATTTAAAAATATTTTTCTCTCTCCACCAGGTGTTTCATTTCTGTGTTCCTTTGGATCATTGATTGCTTGGTCTCTAGGATTGGTCATAATTGGTTGCATATTAATGTACTACTGTAATGCGAATATGACGAGTTAAGCTCATCGACATAAACAGTTGGTGGCGCTAATTCTCCAGTCTGGTGCCACTACACCATTGCAGAAGAAGAGGGTGCAATGAGATGATGCAATTAAAAAAGCGCCATTCAAGCGTCAAATTGTGGAAAACTGTGATGGAAATATAACTTTTCTGTTTCTTTCATGTATGAATTTGCAGAACCTTACAGTCTCCTCATCACTCCACACAGATCTGATGTTTTCGTCTGATGCTATTTTTCATCTGTCTAGTGGAGCGGAAGCTTCAGTTTTCTCTTGCATGTTAATAAAAACAAATCGAATATTGGCTAGTATATCCTCATCAGATAAAACTCTCAAATATCAATATCAGTATTGGCCTCAAAAACCATCAATCAGTCGGGCTCTACTACCAGATGCTTGTGAGAATTTACATGTGTAGTCTGTGTTCATTAAATCCACCTATACATTTGTGATAAAAACTATAAAGTACTTTTTGTTAGCATGTGTAATAATTTTCCTGTTATTTACCTTTACTGATGAATCTTCAGTACCAATATCTCTGTTTTAAAGATGTTACAGGCTGCAGCTAGCATCATTATGGCTACAAACTCAGGTGAAGTACTCACTTGGAAAGTGGAGTTGGTGACAATCTCCACCTCTGCCTTCACCCAAACATCGCCTAGAGCTCCGGCCCTCTCCCACACCGGGTAGATCTTACGATCTGCCACCAGCACCGTCAGACCGCCGGACCTCGGCCCAAACTGGTGAGTGTACATCACCATCTACAGTGGAAAGATACAGAAAAACTTGTCAAATTAGGTTCAAATTATGTTTAGAAATGTCTTTTTTTTCTAAATTCAAATCATTAAAACATTATTGAACAAAAACAAAAAATGAAATGACAATTATTCATTCACTGCAGCCTGTGAGCCTTTGTTCAGTCATTTTCACCACTGTTTTCTACAAGTTTTTAATTTTGAAGAGTTTTCAGTGCATGTTAAGTCTGACGATAAGTAAATTACTGTAAAATTAAAGTAGTTAAAAACCTCTCTGGTAGAAGAAGGAATCAGCTTGGGACTCACCTTACAAGGATGTGAACTATTGGTGGGTTCAAGGCGGGGACTTTGGAAAGCAGCCCAGTCATTTGTGAGACCATCATCAGGGACAGTGACATACAGGAAGTAACCTGCAATAATAAAAATTATATCCTTTATTTATATATGGATTTATGTATGTAGTATTATTTTTCTAAACAAAGTTTCTTAAAATTCTTGCAGTCAACAATGAAAAACACAAGGATACTTTGATTGATCAGAATACGATACCTGTTGCACTGTTGTTGGAATGATCCCTGCCTGGTCCTTTCAGAGGATCTGAGATGGAGATGTTCTCCTGATTGGTCCTGACCCATTTCAGTTTGGACAGTGAAGTCAGATCCCAATCACACAGGCCCTCCTCAAAGTCACAGCGCCGGTACCCTCCTGGAGACACAACTTCCATTAACTGGTGACCACTGGATCTATATACTGTATGCATGTGGTGAAATGTACCGTGTGGATTGTATGGAAAGTTACCTCTTCTCACTGAATTTCAGGAATTTTGTGGAATGTTTATCTTCCATACAGATAGCGTTGGGGAAATGTGATCAATTCTGCAGGGAATTTTGGCACAACACAAAGTGGTGTGGAAGTAGAAGTATTTTTTGGTGTCATTGGGCAAAAATTCCATAATAACTGTGCAGCATATTGCAATTCAAGTGGTCTGTCCCTCCTCTTGGCTCCGTTTTCAGGCTTCAGAAAATCTAGCCCGTGACGCGAGACTTTGGCCAACCACCAGCTATTTCAGAGAGACGAAACGTTTGTATTGACGCGCGTACACGTCCCTTCAGATTCTATGTCGATACCTCAAAATGTAAGAAAGTAAAATATGTTGTTTGCTCTTTTCATTTGGTTGAACTGCCCCTCTCTTCTTCACATGTTTTGCACTGTTTTAGGGCTGCAGCTAACGATTATTTTCATTATTAATTCATCTGCTGATTAATTTTCACGATTAATTGTTTAACCGTTTAGTCTATAAAATGTAAAAATAAATGGGAAAACTGCTCATCACAATTTCCCAGAGCCCAAAGTGACATCTTCATATTGCAAATGCTCACATTTAAGAAGCTGGAACCAGCAAATATTTGACATTTTTGCTTGAAAAATGACTGAAACGATTAATCCATTATCAAAATTGTTCTTTCAATCAACTAATCAATTAATCGACTAATCGTTGCACTCTACACTGTTTTACAAACTCTTATATTTTGTACTTTGCCCGTTTGAGTCATCCGTGTCTGGACAAATTCCTACATATGTATTGTACTGTGGTGTCAGAGGGCGGCTCTCTGCTGTAATTCAGATGATTTCTCACCACAGTCCTCCTCATCAGTCCCGTCACCGCAGTCGTCGCTGCCGTCACAGACCTGCCGGTGCTCCACGCAGGCCTCATTCCTACACTTCTTCATCTCTGTTGGACACTCTTTCCCAGGGAATGGTACTGATGACGCAATGAGAGAAAAACAACATCAAAATAATCACCCTGATTATGCTCATTGTGGCTCTGCAATCTCAATTGATGAGTTTGTTGATTTATTATAATGAATTGCTGGTAAGGCCGTAGAAAGGCAGGGACTTCACATGAATAGGATATTCTGAGGGACTCACAGGGCAGAGCACAGTCCAGAAACTCCAGCTGGTCTACCGCCACATCTCCCCTTCGCCCCTCGAAGCGCTGCGAGTGAAGGCGGATCTGGAAGGTTGTGGGAATACGGCCCAGAAAGATGGTAGCCTCCCTCCAGCCCCGGACAGTGGTGGCCTCGGGACGCCACACTACAGCCTCTTGAGAGTCCTGGTGAAGGACGGACGCCCACAAGGGTGTGGAGCCCAGACCTGTGTGACCTACAGAATACTTTATTAGTTGGGCAGCTGCAGGGGAAATGAAGTCTCATCTCAGCGTACACAGTAATAAAAATATCTAATAATAATAATAATATTTCCAATTAATATTGAATCAATCAAATTAGAGTTATGAGAAACAATTACAAAACATAAATACAGGGAAACAAATATACATAAAATACATACAAATAGTACTAGTAAAACCAGTACAAATTAATATGAAATCCTGTCTTTAACATTGTGTTTTAAGATATAAAAGAAGCTGGCCAAAGCAGGCAGTTTGAATGTAATCATTAATGGTCGTTACCTGAGTCCCAGAGGAAATATCTGAGACGAAGGCGACAGGTTGGTGAAGACTGTTTCATCTCTGGAGAGATTAAAACTGCAGCACTGAGAGACTCTGTCCTCACTGCACTCACTCCCATAAATGAACCTGCGTGATGGGAAATATTAAATGTTGACTTTCACGTTGTTAACACTACTGTTTCCAGACTGAATTGCTGCTTTTGTTTCAATTCATATTTGAATTAGTGAACAAACCGGAGATGTGGGTGGTAATTCAGAGCTACTTTTGTCCAAAGCAACAGTACATGACTTTTTTTTTCAGGTAATTTGACATTCACATTTTTAAAGCTGCACTAATGGATCAAATGATTACCTGAAATGTGAAAGGTGTGGCTTGTAGTGACAATTAGAATTATCTCTGCAGCTCTACAGAGCTTCTCTTATGCTTCCTGCCTAGCACCAAAAGGTGATAACACAGTATGTCGGGGTTGTATTTACAGCTTGTTTCCACTGCCATAATAAATCAATAATAAATCAATCAATTAATCCAGCTTTAATGAAAAAATGGAAAAAACAAAACAAAGATATACATATAAAAGGAGGTTGTAACAACATAAAACAGTCATTAAAACAGTATAAAAACAAACAAAATACTTAAACCTACATTAGCTGAGTTTTTGGCCACTTTGCGGCAGCGGAAATAAGCTGTAAACACAACACTGACATATCACCTTTTAAGTTGACGATGGCGATCTTGTTAGCATACAGCCATATTCATTTAGAGTTGTGTTTCCGGCCACCTGATGAATGTAAATCCAATATTCACTCTCTTTTATCTCTGTTTTTGGTCTCCACCAACTCCTGAGGGAAATATCTGGCTCTTTTGCTGCCAAAGCCGCTAACTGTGCCTGTCTGTCATTTGGTGCTTTTTTTGCTGAAAACTGCTGCCTGCTGCGGCCGACACTATTAGAGCAGTGAGAGTGAATCAAAACAGTAAAGTTGCGGGCTGGAAACCAAAACAGTGAGTTAAAATACACTATAAAGCTCTGTCGGGTGATAATTGTCTGTGGGTTTGTCCCTATTAGCGTCCCCTTTCACATACACATAGTCATTTGATCAGTTGTTAATATAAAAATACTGATTACAGCACCTTTAAATAATAATAATAATAATAAATTTAAAAAATAAAACTAAATGTGCGTGATCATATGAGCTATATCAAAATATCAGCTGTATATACACACATATACACCACATCATATCCCTATATTTGATTTGTTTTGCATCATTATTTAGTTATGTTAGTTATAGTTAATCCTTTATAAAAGCAAAACAACACAATTCAAAAACACAATGGACAATTGGTTTCACAATGAAGAACAATTACATTTAGAGTGTCTCAGTATAATGTTTTGAAATCTTCAACTAGAACGAGAGATTCTCATTTCAAAGTGTCCATTATTTCCTCTCCTTAATCCAGCATTTTTATTTTTGATTAAGCAAGGACGATTTTCCCTCCATGCTATTATAAATTCACACCACCCCGTCCCTCTGCCCTCTTTTTGACACGTTATAATTTAATATCGCTGGGAAGACGAGCCGAACCTGTGTTCAACACTCGTCCTCCCGTTAAATAACGACTTTAACTGCTGGGGAGGGATCATCGTGGTTATAGCTGAACTCCCAGCTGCAGAGAAATTACTGGCTGTGAAAATCACATTATGATCTGTTAATTACACACTTCATCTGTACATTTCTTATTTACATGGTGCTTTCATTAGCAGCCTCTGCGAAAAACCTTAGTCACCAACTGTTGCCACTTAAAGCACAAAAGAAACACATGAATTAACCCTCATGGATCTTTTTTTTTGTAAGAAATATTTTCTCCACTCCTGTAACACATTAGTGTTTGGGATTTCTGTGCACTGTTCATCGATCGGAACAGGAACAAAATGATTCTTCCATCATTATAATAAGAATTTGAACAAAAACGCGTTGGACACTTTTAAAGACACCTGTGTCATATACAACATGAGGACAAAAAGACAAAACAACATAAAAAGGGATGAGTGACTGTGTATTAAACTATACCTGTAGCCGTCCCCGTGGTGTAGTCAGAGGAGGGTCCGCTGTTGGGCAGCGTGGCCCCTCTCTGACGTTTCTCCCAGCTGTACACTGCTGCATTGAGGGACTGGTCAGTCCATCCACACATTCCTGCATCCTCAAAGTCACACTCAAACCCTTTTCCTGTGTAGCCTTGAGAGGTGTAAAAGAAATAATAGTTAACTGTTGTACTGTATTACCAAAATACTACATGCATATCCAGACCGGAAAGGTTTTTACAAGTTAATAACTAATCATATCCCGTGAAGCTCCATGTTTTCTGCTAATGATAAAAGCATTACTGAGTTTTTCACTGACAGCAAGAATTAAGGCTTGAGATGATAAAAATCAAATAAGCAGAATCAGTCTTCAGAAGATTTTTTTGTCACTGAGTGAGTGACGCAAGTTAGTGTTTGAGTAGTTTGTTCCACTATGAACAGAGGATGTTTTAAATTTATTTCAGGAGACAATGCTCAGACTCCTTCTTCAGGTATCATTCTAAATAAACGCTTTTTGCCTGCCAGGCTTCAATTTTGACACATTATATTCACATTACAGTCCAACTTTTATTATACATTAAATGTAAATAAAGAAAGAGTCTATCATTAGATCAGGTGTTGGCCCTGTAGATACAATGCCCTCTCTGTAAGCAAAGATGAGAATAAGTTGCAATAAACAACAGAGAATTCAGTTTTGAGCTGGGTCCTCACATCTGATGCCATATTTAAATAACGTTTTTAAACTCACCACAGTCTTGCTCATCGCTGCAGTCAGAACAGTCACACACAAAGTCACATTTCATCCCAGGAGCGTGACACGTTTGAGCCCAAGAACCAGCCGCTGTGTAACAAGATAAAACATCAAAGTTAACTCAAACTAATACAGAACATTAGAACTGGTACTTGAAACACACGGTAAGAAAAAGTTGCAATACCACGATGAAAAAAGTAAAAATATAAAGAAATGTATTATATCTGAAGAAGCCTTCTGGATGAACATCTTCAATTAAAAAATCCACTCCAGTGATTTGGATGTACCTTTCACCAGATAACATAAGCAAATATTAAATGCAAAAGTTCTTATTCTGAAGAATGGTGCCTTTCAGAGTGTAAATAAATAGATAAATACATTCAATTGTATGCTGAATTGAAATATCGCCGGTGGTCTGGGCGACACCAGGTCTGACTTTTTCATGTGCATATTATCAACCTACCTCATATGACAAAACAGTCTTCACTCAAGGTCCACTTACTCACATGTTCTGAAGCTTTCGACTGCATCCCACAGTCATCACAGCTGTCATGAAATTTCAAACTTTACATTATTCTGAGCACTTTTAGGGCTTTTTCACAGTAAAAACAAAACAAAACAACAAAATCAAAACATCATCTGCTGATGAAGACCAAGTGATACAGTCAAAAACTCCAGAACAAGCAAGTAAGTGGACCTTGAGTGGAGTTTTCTCGACTGCTGATTCAAAGGTAGAAAATAAACCGTCAGACTCAACTTATCTCGTGTTTGGAATTTAAGCTCTATTGTGAAAAGTAACAAGTAACTCTAGCCGACAAACATACATTTAGCAGTGGAGTAGAAAGTATAATATTTTTATTATAAATGGAGGAAAATGAGTCTCTTATAATGGATATAACTTAAGTATCAGAACAGTATAAAGCTGTATAAAATCTCACAGGTGACTCAACCTCAAACTCTCTTATCAAGACTCATTAAAGATTTATGACCGGAGAGAAGTAATCAGTTTAACACCAGCAAAGTGCCATTTGTCCATCCAAAGGTCTCTGATTAAGACTCAGGAAATCAGAGTAGGAACATGATCGCTGCATGTTTCATAATGAGAAAATGTTCAGTTATCACACACAGAGCATGTTGCAACAGCAGTGACATGACAGAGGAATGTCTGGTAACTTTGGGATCACTTTTTACTGAATTCAGTGAAGTAAATAAAAAAAACTTCAGATGTTTCTTTGTGATTTAAAAGTGAATGTGAAGACTGATGATGATGATGTCTGATCTTGTATTTCTAAATCTTCAGAACTGTACATTTTGCTTTAGGAGACAGGGGACCAGTCAAGACTCAGCAGCCAAACAAGACAAACACATATTTGTTATTAGATGAAGTACTTACTTTAATTAATTTATTTATTATCATTATTGTTTTGTGGTAGTACATTTGCTTATTTTATTTTTTACATATATACAGTAATTTTGACAATTTAGTTTTTATTTTAATTTTAAAACATTTCAGGTATGCAAACAATTTAAAATTAAATGTGTGCATTCTTGGAATAAAGTATATACTGTGCGTATACTGTATAGACACATACTGTATATAGTCCAAGTCGTTGGCTTACATGTAGTCAAAATGATATATCTATTGAGTCTATAAATACTGGAATTAGCCTATAAGATAACCACCACATGTACATTTTATTTGCAGAATGTAAATTATCCCCAGGTTGCGAGAAAAAAGAAAAAACCCAGAAAAGATACAGAGGACATGAGCTCAGTGTCCTCAGTGGTAGCTATGGCCCTGCATTTGATAGACTAAAGACAACAGGTGAAAGTGAACAGCACCAACAGAGAAAATACCCAAAAACTTTTAAACTCTTTTGTGGCTTGAGTAGTTTTTTTTTTTGGTTGAAAGTTCTGGAAAAAGCTATTGAGTGGACCCTAAGTTAAAATGTCTTTTATACTCTCTCTATGAATTACACATACCAGCACTACCAAGTTTAGCCTGGACAACAGCAGCATTAATTCTACATAACTAAAAACTCACACTGTTTGAATGGAGTCTGGCTGAATGTGCTCTTACCAAACTGCAGAGTCAACAGCAGAATGAGGGCTGAGCTCCTCAAATGCAACATCTTCTTTTTCCCCTCTTCCACCTGATCAGTCTGAAGGTCTGAACACAACCTGGAGAGTCTTTGCTAGGTGACTCTGACCTCCTCTCTGTTTCTAAGAGATAACACGTGGACTTTAAATTCTCCCAGCATGCAACTGCAACAAACCATCATAAAATAGAATTTCCTCCAAATTACTGTTCCGCAGTATATACATCCGTATATTGCACAATAACTGAAGTAGACACCGTTGGCAACAGACATGCAGAGCAATTTACCCGTTATGGGTTCACTGACTTTGTTCCAAAAGAGCAGTTAGAAGTAAAGTGCCTTGCTTAAGAGAACTTAGTTTAGCTCAGAGTTTCCTAGATGCTCTCATGCTGCATTCATGCCATGTTGGCAGAATGGGAAGAACAGGAAAATGATATTCCATGCATTATTCCGATATGTTGTTCTTCACACCAGATGAATGGGAGTTAAGCTAAAATCATCTATTGTACTATGTTACATATTTTAAGTGGTTTACTGCATTAAGTAAAACAAGATATCAATAGTTTCTAGCTTATTTTTAATTAGCTCAATGGACTTTTTTAGTGTTAATATTAACCTTTGAGTCTGCAATACTTTTGCAGCCGTTTTGCCACTTATGTAGTTCTTATCTTATTATTAGAGAGATATCAAAGAAATGCTTAATTTAGGCCACTGTTGCCTCCATATATGAATAACTAAATTAAATTGACTGAACTACGCTTACTTGCTCTCACGATCAGTAAAGAGGAAGAATATGTTTAGAACATGTTTGGCCTAGCTTAGCGTAACCTAGAGCTAGAGCTAGAACTAGAACCACATAGAAACAGCTAGCCTAGCTCCAAAAGTGACAAAATACACCCACCGACACTTCACAGCTGTGTTGATTTACAATTGCATCTAAATCTGAATGTAAACATTAGACCTTTTGATTTTAGGAACAGTGTTCAATTTTGTATTTCTTAAACAACTGACAAATTGACAGTGCGCAGCATCTCAAAAGTCCTGCCCAGTGGGGTTGAAGATTTGAGCTGTGTAAATTTACTGTGAATGCAACTCAGCTGATTTTTGGATATACCGGCAACTAGCTTACTAGCAACAATTTACAAAACGTAAATAAAACAGTTTTGGAGTTGTTGGAATGCATATTTTTCACTTTTGATGGAGTCAGAATAACTGCCTCCAGTCTTCATGCTAAGCTAGGCTAAACTAAAATGTCCTCAGCTCTGCAGGGCCTTTTAGCGCTGTCCAGCTAATTGTTTTGGTTTTAAGATCCGCAACTTTACTGTTTTTTTGAGTCAGTTTTATATCTCTGAACAGTGTTGTTTCCTGTCACGGCATGTGGCTGTTTTCAGCAAAAAAATCTCAAACCCACCACTGTACGCTAGGCTACCTGCTCACCAAACAGCAGACAAACGTTAGCAACTAGCTGGTAAAGAAAGTGGAGCATTTAGTAGCTAAGGAGCCAGATATTTCTATCAGTAGATACTAAAAAGGCCTAAAAGGAATAAATACTGGACTTACATTTACCTAATGAATAAATAAACATTAACATTGCTCGATGTCTGCTGGCAACTGTTAGCCAACATATTAACCATATTAACTTTATGAGGTGATAACATGTCAGTGTTGTGTTTACAGCTTGTTGCGCTACTTGCAAACGGAAACTAAGCCAACAGCATATCAAGTATCCTCTCACTGGCAATATTACCAGTATTATGATTTCTATACTCATCATGATACTTCAGCACACTGGTAATCTTGGAAGATCATCAAGTTCATTTGGTCTTATCTACCCACATGAAATTAAGGCCACAACGTTCATCAGCAGTTTACAGTTTGGTGGCTGACAGGAATACAACTGCTGTTGGCCAAAAGTACAATAAGCCATGATGGGGGGCATTTAAATTTTTCTGCACTGCAACAGAAGGAACACAGTATGCACACAACTTAAAAGCAGATTTCAGGAAACATTTATTAAACATACATCATGACAAAGCATTTAAGGTTCACTTTCCAATATATCTTAGCGATTAGGTCAAATTTATGAGGCTATGTGACTCTAAAACAAGTCAGTGAGTGACTGTATAACACTCTGTAAAACTGCCATGAACAGTTATTTATTATATAAATCCACATGTGATTATACACCACTGAAATTCCAAATCTCACTAAGATAGTCATGTATTTGTTTTAGATCCAAATAGAGTACAAATGTGAAAAACAACTATTTCCTTACTCAAATTGTAACATAAAAATAACCCAAAATAAGGCTTGTTTTCTTATCAGACTTGTCGCTGTATGTCAGTCTTAGTCTTGGTTTATTAATGTGGTATCAAAAAGCTGCTTATGGTTTTTAATGACATTCTCTGCGTTCTCATGAGGGGTTATAGATAAGTGTGATGTCAGTCCAGGAGAAAGGGCGTCCAACAGAGGCTTAGTTCAGTTCAGTATCCTTCATTGTCCCAGGTCACGTCACAGTCTGGATACCGAGCCTTCAGTTTCTTGGTAGTTACTGCGTGGTTTGCTCTTCCAAATCCCTGTAATGAAAAGCAATACATTGATGTTCCTTTAGAGTTAGATTATAACCATGTATTCAAGCTCAAATACTTAATATTTAACACTGAATTTAATAATAATGTGAAAGGGATCGCTTGTAGTGACCCATCATTAATTATCAGCCAATTCTGCAGCAATACGGAGCTGTTTAGCCTCTTTAACCTCATGGTTTTGGTTTCATGGCACATTTCTATGTACTATGTAGTTTTTATTCAGCAGGATTCTCTCACCATGGAGTATCCATATACATGGATCTTCTTGGCCTGGGAATCATGTTTGATCCTCCCTCCTCCGATACACTCACAGTCCAGGTGGCCGCCCTTTTCCAGCTCCTCAGAAACTTTGTCATAGATATCAGCTGCAAGAAAAAGGAGATGACAGGTGAGCATTATGCATAAAGACTGTGCTTTCTAATCTATTTCATCTCTAAATATAATTCATAACAATTAAAAATACATTGATGAGGTTTATGACTTGTTAGAAAGACCTACATGTTCTGTAATTAAGATACAAACATCTGTGTGGAAATGAATATACTTATAAACAGAGTTTAATTCCTGCAGGTCTGGGCAGTTTCTATGGAAGATTTTAAATGCCAAAATCAAAACAAACTACAAAATAAAGTGAAACACCCATTATTATTTGTATTTCCTTTTTATGTATGCATATCCTGTGTCATAACTGTATGATAACATTTGTTAATTGACAATTATTTAGCCTTTTGTCTTTAAAAATTGAAAGAATTGTTTTTCCATTGTGACAGGAATTTTCCATGCCACATTAAACACAAATCACAACACAGAACACAAAGAGGTGTAGTTGCATTTTAGTGTTGTCCAGCAGAGAGCAGCGTGGACCTGCCTATACTAAATGCAAAGCACTGTCATCAATAATATATTCACATTAGTATGTGAATGTTTCATTTACATTTTACCATACCCAACCATGATAGTGTGTTGGAGGCAGTAAATTATATTTAGAGGTGTTTCTAGTGTTTTGTCTACCTCATTTACATCAATGAGGGTAGACTGAATATTAGAAACACCTCTCAGTATAACACAATAGTAGGATTTATTGCAGGGCTGCGGTATTAGTCTGCATTAGTTTTAGCTAGCCTATGTGTAGGCTAGGCTATTGCATCTAATAAACTGGCAACTGACTGTAGTTATTTTGTTCCCTTAATCGATCAGGGACTTTTCATTTTCCACTGTCATATCCTCATAAAGCCCATGCACATATCTAGGTGGACCTAATAAACTGGACACTGAGTGTAACGTACAGGTCTCGTGTTTTTGATGGACCCATGTTAGCCCTCTGTGGTTTAGTGCTCCTGACTCACCATGGTACTCAGCCCAGCCGTATCCTCGGACTATATCTACCTCCGAGTCGTCTCCCTCCTCTTTGCTGTGAACTCGGATCAGGACGTACTTAAACACGCCGGACGGGTCGATGTCTGCCTGCGGTATGTTGGCCATCAGAGCTGCAGCCTTCGTCTGTGTGCACATCTCCAGACTTCTCAGCAACAGCACTAGCAAACAAGCTAACAGACAGAAGGCGCGTATTTTCTCAACAAACTCCGTGTCTGACTACGTAGTAGGCTGTAAAGCTGTGTAGGCCGTTTTTATTCAGATCAAGGCGTAAACGGAGCAACATGAACTCGTTACACCTGAAAGCGGTTCCTCCAGCGTCACGCTTGTTCCGCCATGCAACAACAAAAAAACGACTTCCGGTTACAGCCTTCAAAATAAAAGCCGTAAAACAAGTACTGAATCATGTTAGCTTTTGACCAGGCCGAAAAGCAGTGTTTTGCTACCCTCTCTGTTTGAAAATGTCAAGCCTGTTTCACCTCTGTTTGGTGCAGACAGAAGAGTGCATTGCTGCACCTGTTGCCACACTCAACAGTGATGTCATGGGGTCCTGGAGAACACCTGTACATCACTGAAGCAAGGTGAGAAGTGAAACCACTGGAGGTCGGCCAAGACAAAATTAGCAGGGCATGTTAAGTTACTCTTTAATGCAGGCCCAGACCCCAACCTACCGTACTGACTTTGAGGGCTTACAGTTTCATTTTCTTAAACCACAACAGTTTAAATGATAGTGATAGAGCTAAGGTCAGAGGAGTGTTTTTAGAGGATTTTTCCTTATTGACATTACTTTTACCTGCCGTTGTTATTCTGGTTTGTTTTGTCTTGTTATTCTGATATTTATGGTTACACTGGATTGAATCTCACTTTATTTATTTTATTTTTATTCTTTGTATTTTTTTGTAGTGTGGAGAAATTTGTTGAAGCCTCTTGCCCCCCTTCCTCCCCTGCACTTGTGAATTATATCATTGTGCAAGCTAATAAGTCAAACAAGTAAATTAAGACTATTTGTATTGCATTTTTCCTGAACTTATTTTATAATATTTTAATGGCCCCAATTACTGATCTGTGCATTCACTGAGTAGGTAGGACGGTTAAACAGCAAATCACATTACAAACCACATTACTGTAAAACTATCTGAAATAAAACAAAACATACCCGCTTTTATTTTGAGGGCAATGCGACAATACCGGATGTCCTCAGAACGAGCCGCATACTTCCGTAAAGCAAAGCATTCTGGTAGTTGTAGTCCAGAGCAGACCAAAGAAGGAAAGTATAATTAGCTGAATGAAAAGGACCAAAATACAGTAAGCTCATTGTACAAAAGCAAAAACAAAACATTAATTTTGTTATATGGGGTAAAACATACAACGTGACCACACAGAGAGCAATGCAATGTCATGATAATTACAAATTCACAATGGCATTCTAGTGAAAATGTTGGTAAGGTATAAAATTAGTTTAATCTCTTGTCACTCTCATCTAACATTTATCGAATGAGCTGTTAGCGACATACAGTAAACTGCCTCAACTTTCACCAGGAATGTCTATTTTTTTAAGATGCTACAATATTCATAAGAATTCAACATGAAGGGGCTTTAATGGATCTGAAACATCTTGGAGGTTAGCACGGCTACATGTAAAATAAATGGTAAAATACATATTGGAATGTCTTTATGTTGCAGAATAAACTTCTTGAAATGCAGTAAATGACCATGTTTAAGACCACTGATTGGCCTTTTAATGTATAATGATCCATATTTGTTGACAATGTTTTCATACAAATCATTTTTGGAGGGTTAAATTGTTTGCATTTTTCACTCCTGTAATGCACAATAAAAGTAACACATGTAATGGGTAATCCTAATCCAATACAGCAGCCCTTAAATACTATTTTTATGGTGCAAAATATGCCATACAATATGATACAATGCAGTACAACAACACCACATACGTTAGATTAAAAAATGACCACTGAGCTGAATCAACACCTGTCAACTAAAACTGATCACTACTTCAAACAGATGGTTATTTGTTGCAGGAACAATGTATTAGATTTCATTAGCATGTTTATAATAATACATATAATAACACCTGCTGTTCACCACGTCTGTATGTTATTGATTATTTACAGTTAATCTAGACAGACTAAAATGTGAATAAAAACTGCCACCTGAAAAACATCTTTGAATACAAAACATGTAAAAAATTGTGATTCCTTACATATTAAACTGTTAGTTATTTGTGCTTCATTTTACTGTAACAGTGCTTCAGAGTACAGTCACACTTTCTACAAAAACACAAAAAGCTAGAATTTCTTACATTCCATACAACCTAAAATTGGTTTGACTTTTCAAGAATAAAAATTACATTCAGACTTCCCCTATAGCACCAATGCCACCAGGGGAGTACTATCATGGTCAGTGACACATTTTTCATCGTGTTGGCTCTGTACTCTGTACATTAGATTTGAATGAAAAAGAGACTATGAAGTTAAAGTCCTGACTTTCACCTTTAAGTTGAGGGTGTTTGCATCCACATCAGATGAAGTTGTAGTCATTTTTATACACAGTCCTGCAATTTTAGGGGACAGAAAGTAATTGGACAAGTTAACATAACTCCAAATGAAGTCATTCTAATGATGAAACTGTAGTCAAATCCTTTGCAGTCAGTGAAAATACAGTACAGTCTCCATGTTTAGGATCACTGTCCTGCTGCATTAACCTAAAACTGGGGGACTATGTATAAATAGAGAAACTGTTCCTACACTGTTCAGCCATTATAATGTGAACACCCTTAAATAAAGCATAAATTCCACTCTTTAACCTCGTAGTGTAATTTCAGATCCAGTGTGCTGGAGTACACAGCCAACACACAAAAAAACTGTCTTTCTCTTTTCTGACTGCCCTGCATGTTGCTGCAGTATCTAGATGGTGCTTTCACTGCCTCCTTTCGACTTCCCCTCACGAGCTCGGAGGAAGATGAAGACCAGGACTGCCACCAGCAGGAGGACAAAGAGGAAGATAAGCGTTCCCCACGCTCCCGGGGTCAGGGCCTTCCTCAGCCCCGCTCTCTCTGCTGGCAGCAAATTGCTCAAACTCAGTATGTAGCCGAGAGCCCAACCCACCGAGGCGTCCCCTGCCTGGAGGAGCAACAGCAACAAAAGATTGCTGCAAGTTAGCAAAGTGAGCGTTGAGGATACACTCTTTTTGTAAAGTGATGATGAAGTTCTCACCTTCTTCTGGAAGGAAATGCGTGGGAACGACGTCTCATCGAAGCTGTATCCTCTCAACATGAGAATCTTAACAAACACAGAGGAAGCACAGTAGTCCTGCAATCGAGACTTTTGATCTGGAGCAAGAAGCAGCATCTGGAACAAAAGCCAAGGCTGTGTTGTTAGAAAATGTTAAAATACAATAAATAAGTAAAATAAAAAATGATGGTCATCTACCCAAATGTACATGGGGTATGGAGTGTGCCACTAGAATAATTATAATAGTTTTTAGTGGTAAACTATAGTCAGTGTATTTAAACAAGGGTCCACGGCTATGCTAGTAGCTCTGTTAGGCTGTACACAGTGGTGCTTTGAGCTAAACGCTAACATGCTCACAGTGACGATGCTAACATGCTGATATTTAGTAAGAATGTTTACCATGTTCACCATCTTAGTTTAGCGTGTTAGCGTGCTACTATTGCTAATTAGCACTAAACACACCTAAGTACACATGGTGCTGACAAATACAAAACTTGGCCTGATGACGCTATATGAAAAGTTGAAGGATCACCAAAGTTATTACCATTCATCCTGAGGGGAACATGAATGTCTGAACCAAATTTTATCCATTGTGATTTCATCATCTAGAGGATGTGAACATATTTCATTGGACAAGTGAAATCTTTGACCTGCTGGTGGCACTAGATGAGAAGTCAGGGGATCACCAAAGCAGGATTCATCCTCTGGGCACCATGAATGTTTGTAGAAAATGTTATGACAGTCCATCAAATAGCTGTTGAGATATTTCAGTCTGAACCAAAGTGCTGAAGCAACAGATATTGCTATTATTAAATCCAAATTTTAATTATATTTATATTTAATTATTAATGTACCTATTAATGGCCAACTTTTCGTTTTTAATGTGACACACTGGCTACATGTTTTTAAATTAAAAAGAGGTGTCTTTAAATTAAAGTGGTCATGAAATAGAAACTTAAAATGTGAAATTTTAAAATAATGAATGAACTGTGAGGGGTAATATGACAGGAAGACATATTTGCAAATGCAATAAATAAAAAGCATTTCATAAATGTTTTTCCAAGTCAATTAATCCATTAAGAATGGTTTTAAAAGCATCGCCTAATAAACTGATAATTAACCAAAGAAAATGTAAATTGGTCAGGTGGCACACTCCACACACGCATGAACACACATGAACACACAGACACAAATGAGATATTATAAATAAATATTACTTGATTGAAAGTCATGCTGCACACAGTTTTGGCTGCCTCCTCCAGTTGTGAAGGAGTACTAACAGTGATACCGGTGATTTGCTGCAGGAAGGAGTGAATGTAGAAGAATGCAGAGAACGCCTGATAAGACAGAAAGAGGACAAAATACAAAACTCACTTAATAGTACATGGTAAATAATTTAGCTATGACAGCAATAGAATGACATAAATAATGAGTACAGCCTATGTTTCTATCTTTTTCTTATCACTTTGAGGCCATGTTGTGCTTATTCTACTGTGTAGCCTACTATGAAAATCTGTAAATTGTCAATATGTCTGTTCAAAGTCATAACACAAATTTCTGTGCAGTTATTGTGTGCAATTCTGCTCTTTTTACAGTAAGTCTTATACCGTTACAAGGTGTTGAGTACTATACTCTATTATAATTTAGAGATACCTGTACTTTACTTGAGTATTTAAATGTTTGGAGACTTTCCTGCACTACATTTCAGAAAGAAATTTGAATCTTCTGACAGTTACTTTGCATGCAAAACATGTGGTATTATAAATATGAGGAACTTATGTAGGTACAAACTCCTCAACAGTACATTAAGTAGTTTCACTTTAAACACCAACACCGGATTTTTTCAATTTTAATTGATTATATGTTTGATTATATATGTGAATAAAGACCACTTTGATTTACATGGTTGAGGGACCATTCTCCTTAGTATTATTTTGATAGTTTTATATATAGTTCTATATTTTTGAATGCAGGACTTGGACTTAATAAACTTGGACGTAATGGAATATGTTTATATTGTGGTGTTGCTACTTTCACTGAAGGAAATATGTCACATCTTGTGCTCTTAAGTCTATTCTGCTCATAGGTTTCAGTTTAAAGTATGCAAGTTTAGATCACTGCTGATCCAAATGCAGGCATCTTTTAAACTTTTGTTTGTGTGCTGTACAGTAATGTTAGCTATGTATATAATCTTTGATTGTCTGTGGTTCCAAAAATGGGAAAAAAATGATAACTAAGCATCACTAACACTGTGTCTGTACCCCTTGTGTACAGGCTGACCTTTAGTCTATAATGCCACCAGTGTGTGTAGCCCCCCTGTGCCATCTACTCCCTCCAGACTTTCTTACCATGAAGCTACCAGTGACATTTGGCTGGAAGACTTCATCAAAGGAGCACTGGGAGAAGGGGCAGCTGTCGAAGGAGAAGATCTCGGACACGTTGCCCAGACAGTGTTCATAACGTCCGCTTCCTTGCACTGTCAGAGAGGCCTGGGAGTTGTACGAGCTGGGTTTGTACTTTGCTGTACACGGAGAGTTGAATATACTGTTCAACTTTAAAGTTGTACTGTGGCCTGCAGGATAGCAGGGGTGAGTGACTGACCCAGAGTAACCCTGAGACTGAGAGAGAGAGAGAGAGTGATATGAAATATTCCCTTAACAAACCCATTAAAAATACTATTAGAATTATTCCTTATATTTCTTTAAATGTGTAATTATGTACTTTGTATACTACCATACAATGACTGTGAAACTTTGTCTTCCATAATACAGTAATTAGAACCCGACCGATATTAGCATGGCTGATTCTACTGGGAGAGTTTATCACAGATGTATCGGTATGGTCTAATATGTTGGTCTATAAGTAACATGTAACTGCAGTAAACATACTTTTGTCCACCAGAGGGCACTGACGAGTTTATTTTTCAACTGTTAAATGTCCTGCTCAGTCACAATTCTTTGATAACCAAACTGAAAGGATCTTTATCAAAAATGTTTGTTTATGCTATGTGTGTAATATATACTGTAAGATGTATTGCTATCAAATTATCAAAACTCTCAAATGTCGATATCGCCATCAGTATCTACCTTTAAAAATCTAAGGCCTACTGGTCGAGCTCTAATAATAACAGCATACAGATTTCATACAAAATTGTATCTGCTCATTTAATACCAGATACCTTCATATGTTTAAAGACTTTGTACAACTACAAGATAGAAAACATAAATATAATGTCTGGAATCTGCATATAGAGCATACAAATTGCACATTACAACTCATAAAGCTGCACGTTCTACTGAAATCCACCACTGTAGACCTAGATCTTAACTATAAAGCCTGGATCTGTTTGACAGGTCAGTGTTGCTTCCCGGTTTAGTCGGGGTCTAAAGACAATGAAGACACTGACTTTGAGCCCGACAGTCAGTATAACATCTGGATCCTGACCAGAGAAAACAAGTGTTGTCACTATCTACGGGATGCAGCACATCACTTGTTTTAGCAGCCCGGATGTTCTACAGTCCACATGAGCTCACATCACTTAAATAAACTTTGTCACAATATCTTGACAACATGCATTGTTGTCATTTTGGTATAACTGTTTCAGGTTCACGGTATTCACTCTCTCCTGTGTTATAATATAAATACTTTAAAAAGGTCTATAGCAACGACGTCTATATATATATATAGAGGACAAAGTGAATACTAGGTTGTTTCATTTCAGTTTTAGTGAGTGTGGCATGTTACAGTACCTTCACTATATGAGCCAGCAGTCTCTTGAGGGCCTGGTCCTGCCCGTAGCACAGGAAGCTGTGTGTGTACAGAGAGTACTCCTGGCCATATAGATGCAGCTTTATCATGTCCTGTTTGTCCTCTACTTCCTCCTGAGTCGCAAATGTTATCTGGGTGGATGCCCCGCCGAAATCAAGCGCTCCCACTGTGGGCCTGCCGGGGCTGAACCAGTGCCCCACGAAACCATACTGCAAAGAGATAATAAGGGAAACAGAAGCAGGAGGTAATGGGCTTTTTCCTGTTCTTTATCTTAAGAGCAGCTGTCCATTTCCTACACATAGCTCAGTAAGGGGAGGAATTATTTTTATTTATTTTATAAGCTTACTCTGTCTATCCAAAGTTACCCAGCTGACCCAGAGATTCATCCCCACTAACAAGCTGATAACAAGCAGCCACCTCTGACATCAGAGGGAATAGTGATACATGAGCATTAGTGTTGGAGAGGCCACTAGGTGTCATCACTCACCCTCTAAATGAGCTTTAAACAGACCAACACCTGCAGTCAATTCATCTTTGCAATATTTAAGTGCAAAAACAAGACAAATATTTTAAATGAATTACTAAAGGGGAAATTATTCTAATGCAAGGTGCTTTTTAGCACCATCCTGCTTCACAAAAGGACAAATACCCTCATTAGTCTGCTGCTGCTGCACATTGAAGATTTCTAAATGTATCATCATTTGACTATGGTAGGGCTGAGAGCTGCACACACTGCAACTTAAGAAAACACATGCAAATAGACAAAACTCAGGCAAATTAAGAAAGCATCTTCACCAATTTGACAACACATGCACAGCATTTTGAAAAAAATCCTGCAAAGTTATAGTAGAGTAAGATCAAAATACTGGCAGATACTTTTACAAAACCCAACTTATTAAAGGCTGCTGACTGCAAAAACACACTTTATACAAGTTATGGTACCTTTATGAAGTTCTCTAAGAGGTAGTTGACGGTGACCCAGCCATATGCCCCCTCCTCTTGACCGCTCAGTATGGCCGCCCCCTGGTAGTTGAAAGGGTAGGACTGGATTTTGTGGCCCACTTCCTGCAGAATCTGGACCGACTGCTCTGGGCTGGAGATACTGGTTGGGAGAAACGAGAGTCTTATAAGTTACAGCTGCAGCAGGTAACTTTTATGGCCATTCATTCAGAGGTTGTATGCATAAAATGCTACGTTTGAAAAATGTGCAGTTCTCATAAACCTCGCTTGTTTCTGATTGTTTTACTGCCCCACGCTTCAGGTTTCACTGCTGACCTCTAAAACTATACTGGTTCAACTGACCCAGATCTTAAGGTTGGATTTAGTCCTTTGAAAGCTTCAAGGAGATGTCACAGAAAAATCAGTTACACATGTTTGTCAGCAGGATCAGATGCACCGGCACCTGATAATAATTTCAACCAGCCTCCCAGACTCCACAAAAGCTCCAGAGTGGACTCATCCCAGACAGACAGCTGAAGACAGAATCTCTTTATTTTAGTCATGTAAACAGTTTTTGTTCCTGCCTTTCTACACTTGCATCCTTAGATCAGTAAATCGTTTCTAGTTGTTGAATTGTTTCATCCAAATCATCCTTTGCAAGCAACAATTCATATGTTTATCATATCAAAACCTTCAAGACTCACGTGACTCACATCAAGTCCCCAATTTTGTGCCCAAATCCCATCAACAAATCTATCAGATCAATCAACAAAGACTTCTCTGAGCAGCAGAGTAAGACAAGGACTGAGCTGCAACCAGGAAGGGATGGAGAGAGTGTCAGCAGACACTTTATGTCCAACGTATGGAGTTACATTAGTGCCAAAATTTTGTGAGTGCAAAGGGATGTTGTGAGTGCACAGACAGATAAAAGAAAAATAGGCAGGTTGTTGCTTCTTAGTCAGATTTTAGCTTTTGGACACGTTTGCACGAAGCGAATGATTTACATATTCACCGACTGAGAGATTAGGCTGCTGTTTTCTGCTCCGTATTTGCTTAAAGTCAAACCCCATCTACTTTGTGCTCTCAAAGCTTCATGTACAGTCACACTGTCTTACTCAATAATCAGTCAGATTGCTAATTAGAACAGAAGGAAGATGCAGATGACTAGACTAGACAAACAGCAAACCCCACACATGACTAGTTAGTTCAGTTTTGTTTAGAGCACCTATTTCTACTTATTATGAAAATATACTGTAGCACTGCTGAAGAACTTTTATATGCAGGAAAATCAAGAGGCACCAACTTACAGTAGTCTGTTAATTTCGTATGTATTGGAGGACAGGCAATATACTGTATGTTTGTATTCCCTCATTTAAATAAAGAAAGGATGAGTACCTACAGGACTCATATCTTAACAGACATAGACCACAGACAGCTCTGCATGCAAAATATGTAGGCATGTAATACAAGATAAGATATGGAAGTTCACTGAGTCAAGAACAGGTCAGTATAACTCGTGTTAGTCCAAATGTCGGCATATTAGTGAAAATCGTTTTTCTTGCATGTCACTATGTATACAAGTCCTTCATTTATAAAGGGATGTCACTGGTGATGTTTTTTACCTTAACTTCAGTTCATTTTGCAGTTAGCTCACTGGTTATTGGTAATATCAGCTCAGTTAAATACACCTAGATAGCTAGCGAGCAGACTGATCAGGAATTCATAAAGGTTATTAAAAACTCAAAACGTTAATATGATCAAAGATAAACTAACTGTTCATGTGGGGTCATTGTGTTAAATGCTTTATTTATTTGCAAAACTTAAAATCAATCAGATGACATAAATAAAATAACAGTAGAATGCAATGTGCAGGGAGAGGAATACAGCCCAAAAAAAGGCTTATTCATTAGATTTACCTAAATAATATAAAACTCTATTCACAATGTCAAAGATATACACTATGTTACCATATTAAATATGCATCAATAAGGGCTGATAATGATAATGAGCAGTTTATTTTTCCACTGTCAGTTGTGGTGAACACATTGTAGTTATCTTTTTCCCTCTGAAAGTGCTAACAGGCAACAATATAATTAATGTAAATTCATCTATCTGCCTCTGACATGATTATAGTTGCAGTGTTCATTCACAGTCACAGAGGACCCACAGACAGCTATTGTAAGAAAAGGCTCCATGTTATCAGCTGGAATTCCTTATTGGAGCATTAACAATACTTCATTTTTCTAATATATTGGATAATATATCAGCCAGCAATATATAGCATGCACCCCTATGCTTTATATCTATTTTATGATAATTTAAAGCTGGTTCTATGTTGCATAAGAGCCCGTTACTGCAGATGAAAATATTTGTTTTATTATTATGATATTGTATAAAAGGATTAGCCCGTCATAGAAGAAGAACAGAGGTGACGCACTGCATGTGAAAAACAAAGTCACATAGAAACAAAGCAAAATAAACAGAGACAGTCTGGTCACACAGACACACACACACTGACTCACTGCAGAAGCCTCATGCCAGCTGTGGCTCCCAGGTACACAGGTGTGAGCTGGTGTCTTTCTTTGGGGATGTCCTTCACTGCCTGGTCCAGACATGCCTCTAAGCTCTGCCCTGCTGCTCCCTGTTGGCCCGCATAGCTGGAGATTCCTCCACCTGAGTGATGAACAGTACACGTTACAGACTTGTAGAATCTTGTTCTTGTGTTAGCACACACATCATGATGCAAATCGATCACACCCACAAGACTAGAAACGTCTCTGGGAAAAAAACTACATTACAATCTACTCACAAATGTGGGTGAGCAATCAACGTGGACATATACGCTGCTTTTTGTGACTCAAACTGAAGAATTGACTTGAAGAACATCATATTAGTTATTCCTTACTGTTACCACAATTCCCTGATTATAGACGTCACAAAGAAATTTAATTTAAGGAATCTTGTAGCACTTTAATTGTCTGACTTTAATTCAGGAATTTGTAATAATTTTGCATGTCCTTCTTAGACATCCATCTAAGGATCAAAGTTCACTTCTGACTGGGGCATTTTTACAATTTTGAAACATGACAATGTAAACAGCATGTTCATGACTAACTGGGAGAACAAGTGTTTGTTTATCTAAGCCAAGAAGGAGAAAGACCCTTCGGCAGGACAGGAGTGGCAAAGCAGAGCTCAACTCTGACTCATTCCTGATTCATGACTGCCTGAGACAAAGATTTACTTCACTTGCTGTGCTGTCATAATCAATTCACAGGAAACAACTGGCACTATTTCAGATTCCACCCAATGTGAATATAACAAGAAAATCAACTTTCTAAAGTAGCTTATAATTTGTCAGTTTTAAAGTAACCACAACATACAGTACAGTGTTATACAGAGTGCATATTCCTGGTATGAGTTCACTATCAGAAGATTAAAGGTACACTCCTTCAAAAACCTGTGTCCTGAAAGGTTTGTGCCCTGCTCTTTTACGGAGGATGGCAGCTGTAGTCGGCTGATTCACAGCAGTTATGAAGCCAATGTGGGATAGAAAGCAGCGATGGAAAAACAACTTGGACAACAATTCATTGGACAACAACAGAGTTGGTTATGTGAGAGTTAAAAATACTGTGCATGGTCAAAATGGCACTATATTAATTTACCTTAATTACCTTAAATGACGGACTATTGGTTATGATTACAATTTGGATGTTGGATCTTGGATTTGAACAGTACATACAAGTTAGACACCATTGCGGCATTACAGTAACAAAGGATCCCAACAGTAACTCAGAGAAAAGTCATCAAACGTCTATAAAAACCTTTCAGACCACGCCAACAGCTCATTCTACTTCTTGTATGCTCAGTATGTTTCCACCACTCACATTTTCACCATCATTTACCAAACTTTGGCTAGATACACAGGTTCAAATTCACGCTAGTGTGGTTAACGTTACCTGAGCCATGAAAGTGTCAAAACGTCTATAAAAACCTTTTGCACCACTCCTGGAGCATAAATCCCTTCTTTTTCTTCGTGGTTCATATGTATACTCTGTATGTTCCAAACACCTCTAAGTTACTCAATGAAATATGCCAAAAAGGACAGATTCCATTTGTAGCTATGCGGTTAGCTGCTTTACGTTAGCTTGCTAATGGCCGCCGTGAGCAACAGGCTGCTAACTGTGCTAGCGTCAAACAGAAGCCATAGTTTGGTAAAGAAATACAGTATGACTGTCTGGAACATACTAAGGATAGGAATGAACAGAGGAGAAACAGATAGTGTTGCAGCAGTGGTTTTTACACTTCCATGGATGTTTTGTAGTTTTTTTTTATGTGAATCTTGGTTGTTCGTATGTGTTGTAACTGCTGTGAGTCTGAGCTGACTACAGATGCTGTCGTGTGGTACCGGAATGTCTTATATGCAACACATACGTTTTTGGTGGAACAATTGCCGATACTTACCCCTAACATGACATTCACTGTGCTGGGTGACCACACCTGTGCCATTTTGCTTGTCCGCTGGCCACTTGTATATATACAAAGCTGTGTGCGAAGATCCAGCATCCAAGACAATCCCATACTACAGAGAGTAACGGACAGAAAAGAAAAACATCAAGAGAGGTAAAAACAGTGAAGGGGGTTGCATTTTCAAAAGGTAATTGTGCTGACAGCCTTGTAAAAGGGAGTCCAGGCAACAATATAGAAGAACATGAAAGAGTTTTTATGTGGCTAGGGGGCCTGAATTTTGGCATCTGGAAGGCATTGGCTGAAGACTAGGTTAACTAAAATGTCTTCAAAGACAGCCTTCTGGATGTTATTTTACAGTACACGTGGTGGACAGATTGCATTGCATTTCTATTCCATCTATAAACACTCAGGACTATAAGATGTTTTAATATTGCACACCTTCACCTTTGTGTTTTCTGATTTCACTTTTAAAAAAGTAAGAGAGAAAATGTTATTTCACAATTGAATTTTGTTATTCCTATGGCTTAGAAAATTCCAGTTCTTTTTTGCATGTCCGAGAACACGTTAGAGGAACTTAACTTACATTGCAAAAGATAAGGTTTGGTCAAAGTTGACAAACTTTTTTTAACTTCACAATATTCATATTAACCTTAACGATGTTAGCTCTGAAGCAGAATGTGTGTGTTACCCCTTCAAAATGTTTCTCTGTGTGATCACAGTCATCTTTGTGTATTTGTTCTCTCTAAAGCTGCTTTAAATTTTCAGTCTTATTGACATTGCTGATAAAGGTTTTAGCACTTTGATACATGGCTTTGGTGTTATACAGGATTTACACATTTCTGTTTCTGTCTGCATAAGACCATGGCAATCAAATATAAATTCTAAAATGGAGTAGTCTCCTTTAAAATCCAGACGAAGTTCTTGCTCAACTACTTGCATTCATTCAATATTGTGTGGTGAAGAAAAATTATGTTTTTTTTAATTGTGTGACATAGGCCGAAGTATAACATACTCATTTTGCAAACTAAGAAAACGTACATACTAAAACAACTGCGGGAGTGTTCATGGGGGATCTGGGGACACAGGTGACAGCAATGAAATCCTGGATTCTTGCCATAATTCTCACCCTGCTACTGATCTGTCCCGAATCATCAATTGCACAATGAGGCACTTAAATGAAAGGAATTCAGTTGCAGTTCTCAGTAGAACACAGGTTAGAGTACTGGTTGCAGGTGCAGATCAAGCATGCAAGAGGAAAAATGATAAATATTAACAAGGAATTCCTTCTCCGCCTACAGTTTGTTCTGATAAGTGTTTGAGTCAGAAAACACAACTCATGCTTTGACTTGTAGACTAGAGGAACAAGCTTGTTTTCCCTCTAAAATGAGGACTAATACGTTTCTTATGATCTTATATGAGCTGCGTCTCTATTGATAGACCTTTTTGTTTTGGGTGCCTACCTCTACTGCATGCCCATCACTATCTTAGGCTAATTATGAGATAGCAGAGGTGGGACCAAGTCATTGTTTTGCAAGTCACAAGTAAGTCTCAAGTCTTTGCACTTAAGTCCCAAATCAAGACAGGCAAGTCCCAAGTCAAGTCCAAAGTCCTAAACTTTGAGTTTCGATCACTATTAACCAGCACCACACCAGAATGAATGGTGTATGTTTCTGTCCTGTCTTGTTGTATTTAAACAACATACTTTTTAATCTTTGGGCTTTGGGGGAAGGTATCAAGTATTTATTTATATAAGTCAAAAGGCCAAGTCCAAGTGAAGCCACGAGTCACTGGTGTTGAAGTCCGAGTCGAGTTGCAAGTCTTCTTTGATTTTGTCAAGTTGAGTCTAAAGTCATCAAATTTGTGACCAGAGTCGGACTCGAGTCCAAGTCATGTGACTCGAGTCCACACCTCTATGAGACAGAGCTACGGATTTCTTAATAATAAAAAGTCATAATGATAATAGGGGAGACAAAATTAGTAGAAAATACAATACAGCTCCAATTGCTTTTTCTTCTTCTTTTATCATCTCTCCACTTTTCATCCATCCGAGAATTTTAGTTTTCAGGAGTATCATTGCCATCTCAGCCCCTCATGGCCGCTAGCGTGGCTGTAGACTTTTAGCATTGTTGCAGTGTAGCTGTCGTGGGAATTGAACCCTCAGGTGCATCTTATCATCCTGTTCATGGATGCAGTCTCTATCATAACACTTCATTACCATATGAGGAACCTAAAATGTGTACAAATAACTTTCCATAACCTTAAAGAGAGACCATCGTCACAACTGAAAGGACAGTTTTATATCCTGAATATAATTTCCTACCATTATCTGAAGCATTAGAGGAAGTCTTTTCTGCTGAACAGCTGACACAGTACTGACGTTTTGAGTTTTTTAGCAGAAAATACTTCCTCAAATGCCACAGTCTATTCACTGTGATGAAAAACCTGTTGTCCTGACAGTGCTGCCACTTTCACTACAATGTAGAATATTCAATTACAGCAACTTTGATGTCTGTTTAAATGAAAGGACACACTCAGAATGTGTAGAAATCCAGCCATGCAAGAAGGTATGTGACTGACGAGCCAAAGGAAAGGGACCACACATACACACACACATAAATCTACATGCATGAATAGATGCACGTGCACATCCTTCCACACTCAGGCATTTGCGAACACACGACTTCTCAAGTGAGTACAACAGGTGAACAGTAACATCATGTGGAAGTGCGGCTCGTTATTTCTTATAATGTTTTCTCATTACTGCTGTGCAGTCAGTTGTAAGGACTCGCTCTAACACTTGCCAAAAACACAGAGAAGCTCTAACGGTCTGTTTTGTCCTTTCATCTGATACACTATGGGAACTGTTGTACTCGTCTCCCCACGACATGTAAGAAAAAACCTTTTGTGTTTTAGTGATTGGGTAACAACATTGTTGCTGTGTGAAGGGCGGCTACATTATACTATAAAAGGAACCATGGGATATTTATCCGGTAACACAAAAACGAGGGAGCAGAGGGAACCCGATGCTGGAGTTGACCTGTGCAGCAATGCTGCGCTGAATGCCAAAACAACACTGCTCTACAGTTTCATCAGTTTCATGTCTTTCATGCGATTATAAGATATTAGGCTAAATAATTATAATACAACAAAACTTTACAATTAGACTTTTTTTCAACAGTAGTGAACAAATACAGTCTTTCACTGTCTGAATCCTCAGGACAGCAGAACATGTTATTTATTTGGTTGTCTTTTCATTAAACCTTGATTTCCATTATGAATGTAGGGCAGTCTCTTAAATCACCAGGTCGCTCCACAGGTTAAGTCTAAGATTATGTGTTTCATTACAATGAGGCAACTATACAGTTTATCAGTGTTTCAGCCATGAGGTCACTTGAGTGGGTATATATCACTGTGTTACTGATGACAGCCTTGTGATAGGCAAACCACATATTGTCCTCAGCTGATCGTCAGCAAAAGAGGGTTGAGTGACATTTAGCAGCGACCGAGAACCAAACATACAGATAATAAACTACAGAAACAGAAGAAGATAAGAAAGCATTTTCATTTTCAAGTTTTCACAGGTAACAAATTATTATTTGACTGATGGTTTGAAAATGAAAATGCAAAGTCCATTTCACGTTTCATTTCAAACATATAGGGTTTCTTTGGAGTTGCCTAAACAATTTTCTTTCGATTTTGCATCTGAATTTCATTGTTAATTTTGGCATCCAATAAGCACTGATTTGGTGATTTGCAGGTAGAAAGTGTCTAGGTGTCTAGGCTAAAACCACATCAAAACTGGTTTATATTATTGTTATTTAAACAGTATTTAAATTTATATATTTCAATATGAACGAGGTCATACTTAGGTGTTGATATAGAATCATTAAAATGATGTTGAAACATTAATCATGTGTAACCTGGACATCTATAAAACTTTCTCATTTCATCCAAATTGAGCTCAGTTTTTACGCCTAGAGATCTTTTGACATGCAAATAATCAAACCAGTGCTTACAAGGCAAGTATTGTGGTGTGTTTCCCAATATTAACATGTTCTTGAATATGACTTTTTTGATATGTAACGTATGGGCCCCAGGAGGTGTCATGGAAGAAAAAAAAACTGATTTGTGTGCTGTCGTGGAAAAACTGCCTATGCTCTTTTAGTTAAATAAAACGCAAGAAACACTTACAGATCGTTGACAAAAATATATTGTACAATAGGAGATAGACAACAGAAGTCATCAGCCATCTCTCTCTATCTCAAAGAGAAGATACAAGAATACAGCTTTTATAGTATTCTGGAGACAAAGAAACTCTTTTCCATTGGTCAGTATTGCATGGTTCGATAGGTTTAAACCTATAGGAACTTTGAAAAACATACCAGGACTCTGGAAAACATAAAAACATCTCTTTAACATATAGCTGACCTTTGACCTCACGTTGAGTCATGTTGCTTAACATACATAAAACCTGAAGACATGAAACTAGGTAAGAGTTCAAGACTGGAGACAACAATATAACTGGAATTATAAACTAATTAAAGTCAATACACAAGCATATAATTACTAAATATTAATAAGTATACAAACAAATGATTATGAATAGATGATTAGCATGTGAATAAATGATAAGTTATGAGCTCACAACAAAGTTTACTTTCACAGTGCACAATTTAGTCATTTGTGCACTTGGTTTAATAATTTAAATGAGTAATTTTACAAATTACTCATTGGTGCTCTCCATGATTTATTATCATACTATATATTTTGCCTCCTCCTCTCTTGTAGAAGGCAGCGAACTCCTTTGTTTTTTATGAACTGGGTGACATGTGCAGCATTATCCCAATTTTTACAGCGAAACAGGCCTTTATCCTGTAAAATACATTTAAGGGATCTCAAAGACAACACAACGTTGTGTTTAACAGTCAAAACCTGAAGTATATCCACATACATTAGTCTAAGATCTAAATAAAACTAAATTAAATGAGAGCACAAATTAGTTTTTTTTTGTTTGTTTGTATTTTTTACAATGACTTCCCGAGCTATGTAATAATTGAAACTTATAGGCTAACAGATACAATTTCAATTTGACTTGTTTGTTTTATTTTATATTGTCAGTCCTGGACTTCCATAGATTTAAGGTGGAATGTCTGAGCAGAGAATATAAACTAACTCGTGATTGTGAAGATAGCAGAGGATTCAACTGTAAACTAGTAGGCTAGTAGCAATGTCACAGAATCCTCTAGTGCCGCAGATGTTATGTGTGACACCTTTTTGCTCCCGGTAACGTTATGCACCCTGCACAGCGCAGCTTTGGTTACACCATCCCGACAACAAACACTGATCCAAAAATACCCAACGGAACCGACCTTACCATGAACCCCGGTGCCTCCTGAATGTCCTCAGTGCGGATAGTCAGGAGCAGGATTGCAACAAGTCCAAACACCAGCAGCGCGATGGGGACGACAGGATGAGCGGAGCGCTGAGCCATGAAGTGAAAGTGAGAAGTGCAGCTCCTCTCTGCGGCTGCTGGAAATTTGAGCGTTGACTTAATAGCGGCCAAGGGGGAGTAGTGGCTGATGGCTTCCCGCTGGCCGGGCGTTATCACAGCCCGCCTGTGGTTCACGCTTCACCTGCTGCTGCCTGCCTCCTGTTTTACATTTCACTTGAGCTAGCAAAGCCTGACCTGGATTTATGTCCCGAGCGCAGCCAGTCTTCCTCCATGAGTCTAAAGCCTTCAGTGAATGAAAACAGGCAGCTCCAAGGCTACTGGTCCCATGGAGGGAAAAATGTTTTTATTATGGCCAGAGCCGGTGGAGAAACTGCTGCTCATTCACATTCAACTGCTTTCTAGGTTGGAGGCAGCTACAGTATAATATCTACCCAATCATTTCCTTGTTTAGTTAAGAGAAAGAGAAAACCACATGATTCATAATTATTCAATCATTAATGGGAAAAGAAGGGGTGGCCTAAACTGGTGGCAGAGGTCCAAATTGTAGGCTATTGGACTGAAGAGCTGCAGAGCTGCTTGTGGTTTTCGTCCAGTATTTGCATGTGAATGGGTGCAGCTTAAAACCTGACTTGCAAATTACATCCTCATTTGAATGTCCGAGTAAAGCATGGAAATGAAATTTTCACTAGAGGCCTATACTTTCTTTGTACATGTACTTTTTTAAAAGTCTGTTTTTTGCTGAAATCCTGTTCTGACGGTGTCTAAATTTAGCAGAATATATAATGAGTTATTTTGAAGGAGCGTCTGAATATTGCACTTGAGCTATTCTTCATGTTGTCACTCAGGGCACTGATTTTTATTTTTGTATCCTTCACAATATCCTGAATATTAAAAAAAAAAGAAAAACAAATATCATACTGTTAATGTAACTGTCAGTAGTCCGTCTGAGTTTAGACCTGAGGTGTAAATGGCACAAAGAATTAAAACGTTATCATCACACAGCTGAATTACTGCCTCCCGTGCAATGAGTGAACTTCAACAGAGGTGATAAGATTTGCTCGATCTCTGTAATAATAATAATAAATGTTTTGATGTCTTTCCATTGTTGACTTTCCCGTGTTGTTCACAAATACAGCAAACAAGCAGCTGGCAATAAAAGTGAGCCTGTCTGTATGTTAAGTCCACACTGAATGCAAAGCAGAGAGGAGGAAGAGAAGAGCAAAAAACAAGCCCACAATGAAGCGTTTAATAAGAATTAAAGACCAAAAAGAAGTAGCTGTAATAAATCAAATAATAAATAGATGATATGAATTAATAAAATTACATTACTAAATTGGCATGACTATGGGCCAAAACATCAGTCATAAACAATCTCAACTCAGTGGTTTGCATTGGAGCCGATTACAGTTGGCCCCATCTTTTCCGTAGGAACTTCCAATAAGGAGTGTGGGTTGTTTCCTTCCCTTTTTTCATCGTTAATGTTATTAGTAACACCTGTGCTTTTACTACTATGACAAGTCAAAATTTCCTCTGTGAAAAAGGCCTCTGGTTTTGTGTCATGGGTTGTGTTTGAAATCGCATACTAACATAGTGTGTACTACATGCTCAGTCAGTATGTACTGCCTACTGCATACTAAATTAACGATTAAGTATGCCATTAGCAGCAGACTGTTCACACTGAAGTACTCAAGCAGTACGTCTTCTCTGCGTCACATGACTGTATCGATCATATGAACGGTCCCAGCATGAAAATTGTTTATCACAAATGTAAATCAACGTAACCTCTTCCACTTCAGTTAACATTGTCCAGTATAATTTTAAGACAAATTAAAATATTTTAAAATTAAATATTAAATATTTTAGTGTTAAATATTTTTCTACAGTACATTATATATGTGAGATCCCGCATTGTTCCTCTTAACTGTACCTCATCGTCCTGGGTCCGGACTAGCGTCTGTCTCACGCTCCATCTCCATCATTCGTAATTATTTTACCGCCATTGCACAGTCTGAAGAGACGCAATGCATTTTGGGGCATACATACATGTATTTCTCGCATACACAAAATCCACATACTATGCATTTGGAATGCACTCAATTTTACGTCACACTTAGTATGAATAGTATGTTAGTATGCGATTTCGAACACAACCTTGGTGTAATGAGTTTTAAATCAGGATAAATGTGTCAAGAACTAAAGACGTGAATGAGGGGAAACCCTGCGATATGTGTTGAAAATAAGGAAAAATGACCTTTTGTAAATCAAGCTATAAATCAAACTGTGTCTTCCTTGTGGAAGGTTCAGAGCAGTACTTAAAATCCGGTTGTAATCCACAGGATCAATCAGCACTCAGTCACATTAATCTCTCTGACAGAGGGTTACAGACTGGCAGCTGTGATCAAGGCAGAAGGTCAATGGACCAGAACAAATGCCTCACCTGACAATATCCTGCGACCCACCTCTGCTTCTGCAAGGTATGTCATTAATTAGCAATGACAGCCATGATCTAATTAATGATGACACTTGTAATTTAATTGAAGATTATACTGACTGTGACAGTGACTGTGTTGGTGCTACGTTCCACTGGGGTACCCAGGATAACGTTGCTATCATTTCAGCTATTGAAAGACTCTGATTATTAACATTTACATGTAAGGGCTGTTTTAAAAATACAGGTTTTAAATTTGCCTAAAGATATACGTCTGTCCATTTTAGATCAACAACCCCCAGCACCCCTTACTTTGTTTGGAGATGCAACACCACATTTTCAGAGGTATAGAGGGAAAACCCTTGATTTTATCATGCCTGTCAGTTTTTTTTAAATAACATGGTACAATATATGGAAGGGACATTACCCAATATAACAAGAGTAAGAGTTAGCTACGTTAGCAGCACTGTGAGGATGTACGTAGGCACAGCGGCGCTTTGAGCTAAATGCTAATGTCAGGAGGCTAACATGACCGAAGTGACAATGTTAATATGCTGATGTTTGCTGAAATGTTCACCGTGTTCATTATCTTAGTGTAGCATGTTAGCATGCTAACATTATTTTGCTAATAAGCAGTAAACAGAAAGTACAGCTGAGGCTGATGGGAATGTCGTGAAATCAAATAAAATGAAATGGATTTGTCTTTACAATATTTCATGGCGACCTATCTAATAGTTTTTGAGATATTTCAGTCTGGACCAAAATGGTGGACCAAACAAAACAGGATACAGTTAAAGCTGACATTTAAGTCATTGCAAAGGACATCATGTTACTTCCTACTGTAATAAAACCTGGTTCTTCAACTACTTAGTCATCTTTTTCATTTTATGATACATTAGGTTTGTTTCTTTTATTTTTTTTACTTAGCATTTTTGCACTGCCAGGGCACCAGCCCAACACAATCTCACAGAAACACGTCCCTGACATACTTAGCTAAACATTTTTTATTTTGGCTAACATATTAGCAAAGCTTTTCCTTCATACACATTCACCAGACACAGAGCAACATAATCATCCCATTGAAGTCGTATTTGTGTCCACCAAATGTATGAATGTAAGTCCAGTATTCACTCTCCTTTTAGTTTGGTGTCCATCAACTCCTGAGGGAAATATCTGACTTTTAGCTGCTCAATTATGTTCATTAGCCATTCGCTTTGGCTCTCTGCTGCCTCCTGTCATAAATGTAAAAAAAAAAAAAAATCAATTAATGGAGCTTGTTTTTCATTTTGCATTGTGTAGCACTTTGAAAGCTTGTTTTTGAAAAGTGCTATATTATTACTGTTATTTGGAATTAGTCTATTTTTTCCCCACATATTCCCTTTATGTAAGATGCCTGTTAGGCCAGAGAACAAAAATTGTTAAAAATCTCCATCATGCACTGTTGCTTCGCCACTGGACCTCTGCACATAAGACCTACTTTTTATCTAAGGTCTTTTAACTGATGCTCTTAGGCTTTCTTAAGCTATGTTGCTTGTTTATGATTCTTTTATTGATGTAAATGTATTATTTTATTTTTGTATGTTTCTTAGTAGCTCTTCTGCTTTTTTCTTCTGTCTTCTTTTTGGTACAGTATGCTCTTACGTTCTTTCATTTGCAGCTGTGAAGCCCTTTGAAACTCTTAAAATAGCAAGTGTTATATTACAAAAAACAATTACTTACTCACTCCTAATGTGCAGTGATAAAAATCTTTTTTGTTTTGAAATGATGAGTCGAATAATCCATTTGTCATTTGGAAGAAAATTGTCATCCATTTGATTTGAATTAATAATTAAAGTCATTTATCTAGCAACATGCCAAACATTCTCTGGTTCCAGCTTCTCAAATGTGACCATTTTCTGGCTTTTTTCAGTTTTATATCATCGTAAATTGAATTACATTTTGGTTTTGGAGTGTTGGTTGGACAAAAAAAAGCTATATGAGGATTTCACCTTGGAAATCCTTGGAAATTGTGAGGGCATATTTCAGTATTTCCTGACATTTTATAGACTGTACAATTAGCTGATTAATCCAAAACAAAATCAACAGATTCACAAGTAATTGTTAGTTGCAGGCCTAAAAATAATAAAATCACATGACTGGTTAGACTTGGCAATGTAAGTATATTTTATTTACAGTTGTATAAACAAGATGATTCAATGCAAGATCTTTACTGGAAAAGGTAAGAAAAACAAGTGATTCCTCCCTTAAGGGGCTTTGCGTTTGTGTGTGCGTGTTTGAGTGTGTGTGTGTGTGTGTGTGTGTGTGTGTGTGTGCGTGTTTTGATGCATGCCCGTGTATCACAACTTTTGTGTGTAACTATAGTTTAAGACATTCTCAGCTGCAGTCGTAACACAAGTGCAGTGCAATCTCCTCAACCCCATCTACACTGAACCAGACTCTATTTACAGTTCATTCAACTAAAGTGCTCCACACAGCTCAGCTAACTGTACACGGCAACAAACACGCATCCAAAAAACAAACTAAAGCACAGTAACACGTAAGCATGCATAGGCCAGAATGAGAACATGATCAGAAGCAAACTCTCGGCTCAAGTTATGAAACCAAATTCTGTTTTAGCGCTTTGTGTGGTTGTTTAAAAGCGTCATTATTTCTCTTATAAAGACTTTGTAGATACTACTGTTTTTCTAATAAAGTAAAATGAAAAAGAGATTTGTGAAACAAAAACATCTTAAAGTGGAGAAGTTCATATGTCTGATGTTAAAGTGGTTCTGTTATAGTTTCTTGGTAAAGCAATAGCTTTTTTTTTTTTTTACAGTTTGGGAGACCCCTCAGCATAAAGTGCTATGCAGTGCCAGACACCAGAAAGGATGTGATAGTCTTTTCAACAAACAGCAGTTGTTTCTCAGCTCCAGAAAATGGGAAACGGCCTGTTTTTGCATCTAACCAAGACCTGCACACAAGCTCGGTAGGTGAGCCACGCTTTCAATTCACTCGGGTTCCTTCGTGTAAAAGTTCTTCGGTGCTGCGCAGGGAGGAGGTTTTACATGAAGGAACTAAGTGCTGGTTGGGTGAAAAACCTGGCCCTTTGATGCAACCCCTTGGAGACTGGAAATGAGAAAGACTGCTGCAGCAGGAGAGAGGAAGAGAGAGGGCGTCCCCAAGCGCAACATGGCTTACGGCTGAGTGTCTCAAACATGTTTGGACGTAAAGACAGCAGCCTCACTGAACTGTTTCATCAGACGGCAAATTAATCTGTGATTTCATATATTCACCTGCTTATCTCTTTGCTATAAATAGTAATAAAGCTTAACAGATTTTCTTTAAGAAATCTTGGGTTCTTACTAGAAATAAAAAAAACATGCATTTGGCAGATTAGTACAAAATTAAAGGGGAATAGATACTATTTAAACAACTACAGAATCTGGTGTATATAGCCTTCAAAATAACAATAATCAGTTTCATCATTCAGATACATAAAGCTCTTATTCATATACAAGCACACACATGCTTCCATCATCTTCACTGGTAGACAGGATTAGTTATATCCTCATCATTAGGGCTGTTATTAGTGCTTCCCAATGAAAGGAAAGAAACATCATCTAAAAACCTTTAAAGTGTAGATAAAAACACAGGTAGCTCCTGTTAAAAATACTTGATATCCATTGAAGCTTACAGTACATCTTGTATTGCAGTATATGTTGTTAAGAAATAGATTACTATGGTATCTAAGCCCTAATTGGAAGTGATATGTTGAGTACAGTACTTGCACCAAAACTGGTTTATCCAGAAACTAACTAAACTAAACCTGGCTTGCTAAAGTTATACAACTGGTCAGGAAATTTGAAAGTAGTTAACATCAAACATTAAGTAAATTTCTGTGAGCAAAAGGACAAAAACAAGGTTAAATAAGTTAGTTAATAACATACAGAAGGAAAAGATTGTATATGTGAGTCAGATGAGTTCTTCTGTGCATGCTCAGGGACCCTACAAACATCTAACGCCAGGTAATCCTGACTTTAAAGAAGGTGCAAGTTCAGTGTTTTCAGCCACTTCTTCAGCAAGCAGTGTCCTCAAAAGCTCCGTTGGCAGGCGGTGAAATGAAAGCTTCGGCTTGGACGGCGAGGGGAACGAGGAGATGGCTTCTCCCTTCCTCTCCCCTCCACTCCCTCCTCGTCTCGTTTCCTCTCTCCTCGGGGAGCGAACCTCCGTGTCTCCCCCTCTTTACACCACAGTGCTGACAGACGGGTCAGACAAGTTGAGTTGGCCCGTGATGTCAGTGGGTGGGTACTGCTGCAGAGGTGAAGAGAAATGGGGGGGAAGGAGGAAGGGAAACATAACAGCGTCATTTCTTGACAAAAGCAGCATTTTTGTTTTGTAACGTTAGTTATCTTAATTATCTAAACATTCATTTTTTTCTGAACACCTGTGCTTCATTTCTGCAGAAATGTAGAAGCAGGAGGGTTCTCTAACCCCTCTCAGGCAGACCGTAGTTTTGTAGTTTTTGTTGACTCTCTTTAGTTTGGATTTTTGTAAAGTAGTTTGGTTGTGCCTGAGGTGGGCTAGTTGGGAGCAGATGTAAGGTCCTGAGTCTAGACAACTACGGAAGCCGAGAATGGCCATGCTTACAATTGTTTTTTAATGCTGTTATCTCAAGATCTCAAGTTAATTATTTATTTTTAATTAATATTTATTATCTCAAGATAACAAAGCTCATTTTCTCATGATAACGGGTTAATTTACCTCATAGTCTTCTCCTTGAATGACTGGACTGATCTGAATGTTATCTCTAACAGAAAGACACAATGCAATTTCTGCCTGTGTTATTTAGACTTTGATTGAAGTACAATCTGATGCCATGATCCATAATGAGTACTCCTTGATCTGACATTTTCAGCTTAAATCAGTTGCAACAGTTGTCAAGACGCCATCTATGCATAGATAAACATTATAAGGAGGCTTTTAAGAGGAAACAACCTTTTGTTTTCTCGTGATAACAGGTTGATTTTAACTCGTGATCTTGAGATAATGGCATTGCAAGCACAGCCATTCTTGGATTCCATAGGACAACAGCAAATTTGAATCAGGCATCATTTATTTTTTAGCCTTACAATGTGGGTGATAATTTCCTGTCATGGGTAAAACTCATTTATTTCAAGCTCATTTATCTCCCCACAGTCATTTGCACGCATGCGGACAGGCGGCAGCTTCTCTAATTTTAGCAGCTCAGGAGGAGAAGATGAATTTTAGGCTGATTTCAAAGTGCTGTTGTTCCGGACCCTTACGCCCAGTCCCTGCTTCACTGTGCTTCTTTTAAAGCAGAGTGCATTGAATAATAGGCGTCTACTGAGCTGAGAGGGGAAACAAGATCCCGATTCCATGCAGGTGCTTAGTTTCTATGGCAACGGTGATTTTGCTTTTGACTGAATCTTTTGAGTGTGTGGCCTGACAGCAGTAAGCCATATTTCTACATTGCTGAGGCTGCATTTTCTCCCAATGAGCAAAAATATAGCAACCCAATGAAACAATATCTTGTCAAACATTGTAAATATAGTCAATTACATCATAAATAGAGCTTGTAACATGCTGTTTTTTTTGTGGAGTAGCTTCATGTTTTGGAACACAGTGAGATTGGGTGGAGTAACAAACTCGTCTGCATTATGTTCTTTACAACTGATTTCCAACATGCCAATCATAATCCTGACGCACAGCACTATATTGAAAAAAACGGTTTCATAATCCAATGTGCAAGAGAACATCTTTTGTTTAGACATTAAATGGCATCACAAATGATTATTGCACATTAATGAATTGCAGAACCAAAACAGGGAAGAGTCTTGCCTCAGTGTACCCATCTCATATGTACTTTTTTTGTCTTTCTCAATTAAGCAAGATCTTAGGATTTAAGTGCCTCTCGTTTCAAGCTGATAGAGCCAATACATTCAAGCATGTGAGCTTCAGAAGCTGTTATGATGCAACTAACATGCTGGCAGATGGGGCAACATCCAGACTGAAGAGTATGTAACGTCAAATTTTCTAAATAAACAGGAGTCAGAGTGGATGTCCCTCATCCCCTTGACCCATGAGTTGCATCATCATATGGCTTACAGCCCCCATTTGGGTCTCCTCATGTCTTGTACCTTGAGGGCCTGCTAACAGCGCACCCTACTGGGGTCAAGTGGACCAGCAAAAGAGAGACACTTCACTGACATCACAACCACAGTTAATGGTTACTAAGCTACTTATTCAATACTGGTATGGTGATTCTTCTTTAATATATGGCACCACTACAAAGATTATCTCTACTTCTTCTACTGTTACTACAGCTATGACAGTTAGAGTCATCGGCATGCTTTCAGAGGGAGAGAGGAGCAGTGTGGCATGTGGGTGAGGGACACTGACACTCAAGTCCATTGATATCCATTAATAAAAAAGAAGAACATTTATATAAAATCAAAATAAAGGTCAAAGACTGAGGATGGCAAATCTTTCATTTGGAGCATCTTTTTTTTTTGTATTACACTAAATCCTTTTGTTTTTCCACTTTGAGACATTCCTTTTTCCCCACTAGGGCTCCCAAACCAGGATCCGAGCCCTCACACAGACATATTAACAATGGCGATCCCACTCTTCTTCTCTTCAAACGAGACCAATTCTATTGAGAATCCTCCAGGGGAGAGTAAAGGTGGTTTGGTTCAATAGAGAAACATCCATAATAATAATAATAATAATAATAAAAGACAGTTAAAACAAGAGAAAGAGAAAGACAGGAGATCAAATAAAAACACACAAAATATATTTTTACTTTGTGACCCGTTAGCTTAACTTCCATAAGCTACATCTCCCCTGAGAAACACATTCAAAACAATGTTAGTAAAGCAGCCTTTCTGCGAAGGTGTCTGTGCTATCTCCAGAGGTTCATGCTGTTTTTTTTCTTTTTAGAGACTCATGCCAGATTTGGTCAGCGACCAGCTATGTCTGGCGGAGCAGCTGGGCACAAATGACTGCAGGTCACTGGTTTGTCATAGCACTCCAAGCTTGTGGAGTACAACCTCCCAACCGCAACGAGCAGGACTTTTCAACTGAACTGTGAAGGAATGGAGAAAACCTGACACTCTCATTGTGCTGCAACAAAGGAGTCAAGCAAAGATATAGAGATGGTGTAAAAAGTGATTTAGAAAAAAAACAACTGAATAGCTTGTGTTTGTAACACAGTGAGAGTCTAAGGCTTCACAGAGTTTGTAGCCCGTAAAAACAATAATTAAAACATAAAAGAAGACAGTCTCCACCACCTGAAAATATACCCTGAAAGAGGCATGCACAGTTCAGACCACGAGGACACTGAAAAATAAACGAGAATTATGACAAACAAAATATGACAAAGCAAAAAGTAAATTGATTAATAGAAATCCATGAGTGTAATCCTGAAATAGACATGTTGATAAATAAGACAACACATTAGTTTTCTTCCCAGGAGGGCTGGTCATCACGACTACCTTGGAAATGGATTTTTTGGAAAAAACAAAACACCAGCGCATGCTTTTCAAACCAAAAGCAAACCAACAGCGGCTGAAACCCAAACACGGTGCGGGCGGGATTGATGCAAAGAAACAATGGATATACGAAGGATCAAGCAAGTCAAAAAGACAGGACACGAACACAAATATATAAACACACACGCGCTTACGTACGGTATACACACACACACACACACGCCACAACGCCACCAAAAAAGGACACAATCGCCAGAATCCACGTCCAAACCAGAGGCAGGGAGGAAGAGCAGCCCAAGACAAAACACCACTGGCAGACTGCTTGCTTTTGTCGCCCCCCTCCTCCAGAGGAACCACACCACTAATCCCATCAAAACCCCCAAAATCCTGGACACTTGGGATGCCCCCTGCCCAAATTCAGAGCCCAGCTCCTGGCCTGGCCTGACCTGAGTTCCTGCACTGATGCCCTCCGGCCTGTAGAGGACCTACAGATGCTAAATGGTGATGGCTGATCGATGGTGAACGGACAGACACGTGGCAGAGGCCGCGGAGCCGTGTGGAAATGAGTGAGTGGAACATGGGACTCTCTTGCGGTCGGATATGGAGATGTAGGCAGAGAGGACAGAGAAAGAGAAAGGAGAGGGGTGAAAGTAGAGACAGAAGACGAGGAGGAGGAGAAGAGGAAAGAGAGGGAAGAATAAACAAGGGAAGATGTTGCTTCTTCGTCTCCTTACCGTGTCTTTGGAGGACCTACGTCTCTTGATGCTGGAGGCCAGGGTGGTACTGATGGACCTAAAAGAGGCTTTCTTTTTGGGGTCGGGCTCTGCTCTACCACTTTTCCTATCCTAAAATAAATATATGTAGAAACATTATTCATGTTCTCTGGCTGGGGTGATAACTGTGGTTTCAGTCTCACCCATTCTCTCTTCCCACCACCACCACCACCCCCACCACCCCAATAAATTACCTTATTTTATATTGTCTAAATAGTGGGAGGGTCCTTGTGAGAAAGACTACAGCATTTGGAAAAGTAAATTGCGCAAAGAGGGGGAAAGAAAGGAATAAAGCCTGTTAGATGTGAGAGTGGAAATAGTCTGTTCAGTCTAAAATGAGGGTTTTCGGCTACATTTTATGCGACGTTGTCACAGTGGGACAGCACAAGATGGCACAGTAGTCCTCTAGAAATGTGCTGACACATTCACTCGGCCCCTAGAAATGCATTGGAATGAGTGATGGCTAGTAAAGATGTCAGTGGGTGTGATACCTACGTTACTCTACTTTAACCATCTAAAATATTCTGCCTGCACGCTCGCTAAGGCCTGAACACACACTTTAGTTGCAACTTCTTCATCTCAACACACAAGCGAGCTTAAATTAAAAATGGATAAACTAAACAGTATATAAAATATCTAGATTTAGTCTGTACTCGGTTCTGACCCAGGTCAGAGCTCTGGAAAACATTTAGAAATGCAGTCCTGTCAAAATATAAATAAAAAAGTAAAAAAAAAGACGCAGTTGTAACCATATCCTTACAAGATGGCGAGCCAATTTGGTGCCCTCCCTCCCTCATACCATCAGAGTGCCCCACAGCTACTCTCAGCACAATAACTGGGTGTTTGTGTGCAAAAACAAAATAACTCATATTAAGGTATTCTTACATCCTGAGTCTCTAGAGAGGAAGAGGGCTGCATAGGGGGAGAAAAGAAAAATAAAATAAATTTCCATCCACTTGATTCGTTATTACTTTAAAGAAGATCCTTAAGCAAAAGCCGAGGGAACCAAAAAGGGCAGATATTTAAAAAACACTAGCAAAGCAAACATCCACATCCAAAGCCAGGCAGGTATAAAAAGTTGAGAAGCTACAGTATCAGAGGCCACTAAAATGCAAAGAGGGAAAACAACAGCGACAAGAGTCAGTAATTTAAGCCCATTTAAAGTCATTATACCTTAATGTGGTATAATGGAAATTCACCCCACACACAAGGGAATGGGGTGGAGTATGAAATGGAGTGCATAAGAAAAAAAGGTTTGAAAAGGAATGGTCATCTACTATAGCTGCAAAACATATTCTCACTAAGTTAAAGTGCAAAAAAGAAAAAAATCCATGATTCTGTGTGTTTGGTTTCATGATGATCTGAGCATATGGAGGCTAAAAGATGCTATTTCTAAAAAAATAAAATAAAAAGTACTCTAAGATGGAAGTTAGTAAAGTATAAGTGGAGGATGAGTGAGTAGTTGCAGGGAGGGAGGCCCTTTGGGCGGGCGGGGCAGTGTGGTGTGAATTTCAACATGCTAAAACGTTTTATGGATGGAGAGAGAGGGATAAAGGGGGAAAACATAGAATAAGTAAACACAAAACAAATAGCATGACAAATCAATCCTGGCCAGCACTGGCCCCGCAGTACATCCTTTTTCATCAGGTCACATGACTAGGCACTTTTATGGCACATTTGTACCACCCATCACCCCGCCAACCAGCACTTTTCTCTCAACCCCCTAATGGCATGATATCAGGTGGTGAGCAGGCATTAGCTGGCGTGGAGGATAGATGAGAGCTGGCAGAGAAGTGGTTGGTGCACAACATCACTCGATTTTAGTGCAGGTGATAATAAATAAAATGTTTTTCCTGTTGGAAGATGACATCTCATGTTAGTAAATGGAGAAAGTCAGCCTGTGTAACAAGTGCCTCTAACTGTAAGCGTCTTGGTTCAGGAAAAATCAATGCCCAAGTGACGTCAGTTCTCTTCTTTTAATCTTTACTTTCCACCATTTCTTACACGTCTGAGACTGCTGGAGTGCAGTCTGGCCGCTCTGAGCCCTGAGGAGGTGCTGCGTCTGCACAGTCCCGGCCATGCATGGCATGCTGGACCATCAAATGAAGCGTGGCATGGGACTCGCACAGTGTACAGCAGCCGCCTGTTTCTTGTCGGAAACAGAAGCGAGCTGCCACAGTGCATCATCATTATATACCATCATCGACATCATCATTACGCAACAGGGTTTCTGACACTTTGTTTTAACCCCAAACTGATACCAGTTTCAGTCTTGTTCAGACAGTGCACTTCTGAGTAACATCTGTTTTAAAAGGGAAAGCTAAAAGCCAGATATGTAGCCTCTTAGTGATGTAGTGGTCAACAAAACGTTGTGTAAATGAACAGCACCAGTGATCACACTAAGAGAAATCAGTAACATAAAGTTGAACATATACCGATATAAATCTGTATGATGTAAATGTATAGAACACATTATAGTTAGTAGCATTAAAACCAAGTTGCAAAACAAGTACATGATGAAAATATAAAACATATGAAGCCTATATAGTTCATACCAGTCTGACAGATATTATTGGCCAATATTAGCTCATTACAGATACATTGGCATCAACATCAATGTTTAGAGCTATTCAAAATTAATATGTATTTGAATTTCTGTTAAATTTAGATTTCTAATTTAGTGTATTGTTCAAAATTCACTGCCATTTATTTTCTGTTAAGTACTTTTCAGACATGGTATCCGTAATTCTGCTGACTCTTTTTGAGCTTACAAAAATAGGTTTCCATAACATAAAAAGTTGGTAATTTATTCAATAATGACAGGACTGTTACGGAGAGAGTTAAAATGCTCATGCAGTATGTTTCATCTCTGTACACCGTTAAGCTGTCTTGTTATCTGGCCTTTGGCGCAGAGAGTTAGCATTTCTTTCATTTCACGTTCAGGCTGTCTATTTCCTCAATTATGTACACATCTGTCACAAAAGAAACAAAATCTTATGTAAGGTTTGTGTGGCTACACAGTACATCTGTTAAATACGTACTTTGTATAATGTAAATTATAAATTTAGATCATAAAGATTTAAATCAGCTTCAAAAAGGCTGCTAAATTCTCTTACCAAAATATAAATATGCGCTAAATGAGTTTAAGTAGGTCTACTCCCACTACATCTCTGTGGCTACAGCTCCTTAAAGCTGGAATATCTCAGGCATGCAATTCTAAAAATGCATGCACCTTTATTTCTTTGTAAAGGGTTGTGGAGGCAACGGTTGGTGGTGTGGTAGTTAATGAACTTTCAGGGGTTTTGAACATTGACAGCATGTAGAGATTCTGTCAGCCTGCAGAAGATGAGGGATGTACTACAGGAACAGATTTCGGTTAGTCAGAAGTGCACATTCTCTCAGGTTATGTCTCTGTGTTTAACGGTATGTGGGTGCGCAGTACTGCACAGCGCTTTGCATAATACACCAACCTGAGGCAGTATAAGCACATAATTACATACAAACACACGAACAAGCAGTCAAAATGATGCCAACAATGGGACTCCAGGTCTCAGTGCTTGCTGTACTAAGGAAGGAGGAGGCCACATAAACTGTGATCTTAGATTTTTCATCGTCACGGGTTTGTGTCCTACATAACCAAGTTGTCATTTTTCATTTGTGAAAATGAGATCACGGTGAGTAATCAAATGAGTGCACCCAAACAGTATGATTAATATCCTTAATAATATTCACGCAGAACAGAACAGATTATATTAGCTCGACTTGACTTCGTGGGCTCCCTCTCTGCTCCTTGCATGAGACCCCATCACAGGGGTTATATTTAGTGCAGTGAAGATTGTGTGTGTCGGTTTTTTTAGCTCTAGGGCCCACAGTGACGGTCGGTGAGCAAGATGAGCATGCATGAGCCGTCTCTGTTCAGCGGTGCAGAGAAATCAACGTGATCATCGCTGACATGGATATAAAACGCGCTGGTCTAGGGGCAGTTTAGTGTGTCCCTCTCCTTTCTCAGTGATGCCCCACCCCCCACCCCCCTGCATGCATTCGCCTGCTGTATGCGCCTAGAGAACGCACATCCATATGAGGACATTCACGACAGTTACATACAGTAGTCAGGTCGATGGCAGACACTCTCAGAAGGACACTGATTTGCTGACAGGCACTTGTGATATTATACTGTACCTTCCTCCAGCCCTGCTGCCTCTATTCAGCAGGGCCAAATACTAAGCTTTGGTTCAAAGCTTACAGACACACAGCAGACAGGCTGCCAGGGCCACATCACAGACTCACAGTGTGACTGGCCATTAAATGTGGAACCCCTGTACCTCCAAGCTATCCAATCAGGGAGTGAAACCATCAAGAGTAAAGGAAGGGAGGTTGTGTGGGTGGAGGAGGGGTGCCCCAACGCTCCAACGCTTCACAGCCACGGTTGATTGCATCGGAGTACGGGGGCAAATCATGTTCTTCATCGGCTGAGTGGAGGACCTTATTTCTTGATTGTAGCTTAAAGGGTTGGTTCACTCAAATTGCAAAAAAAAAAAAATCTCATTTACTCCTAGTGATATCTTGCCATGCAGATGTCTTTAAATTGCAAATGAAATTCCATTAACCTCCTTTTTATTGGTTTGGTGGATATCTCAAAAGCCCAGCGCATAAAACCAAAACTATCTGCATGGCTAGATACCACTAAGGCAAGTAGAAAAAAATGTACTTTTGAAATTTGGGTGAACTGACCATTTAAATTGATGCCTGCTTCAGCTTTCAGTGCGTTGCATGAAGCCTCAGGCATGCAAGATAAGTTCGACTCATATTTGGTGTCTTCATTATGGACACTGCAGTGGATAAGGAGACATACTGGGAGAGTCACTGCAGTGTGAATGAGCCAGGGCATTGATTTTAATCTTTATGCTCTATTTGTATTGCTAGCTCCTGGCTGCTGTTAGTATGGCCGCCAGAGTGAAGGAAATCAATGACGATGCGTCAAAAGGCATCAACTGGACAGTAATCACTGTTATTATTGTTAGTATTGTTTCTGGCAGGACATTTGCTTCTTTTTGTTGTTTTTCCACATCATCTGACCTTATGAAGCGTATAAGCGCCAGAGCAGCAGCTTAGAAAATACTAGTTCATGCCATGGACGTGGAAGGTGAAGCATTAATTTGGATGTCCATCATGTTAGAGGGTCACGAAGACTAATTATCTTATTGTTACTCTAACAGCGAGAGGTGACATGGGGGTGGAAATGGTTCTGCTAATTAGTTACATACTAATGAGGGGGTCCCGGCCACAGCTTGACTTCCAGAGGCCTCCTTACTCTCCTGCAGGCACACACAAGAGACACGGGTGCCATTGGCCTCAGGGAACTGTTAGGACCTGCAGCATGGCCATTGAGGATGTCTTACAGTACACGAAGGCATCAGAGATAACGGCTTCTCATACAGTGATCTGGCAGTCTCACCACCACTGATGTGTAAAATGAAAAGCTCCTAGAGAGGCTGAGAGACAGAAATTGACCCCCATTAGGAGGGGGGTTTGTTGGCTCTCTTGCACCCCAGTCTCGGCCCTTCCACCCTGCGTGTGAGCGGGCAGAGGGGATCAATCCTACCTGCAGGTTCTTCCTCCAGACATTGACGGCCGCAAAGGCCAGCTGCATCTGCTTCCTGCGGGCGTCTTTATGGCGCTTATAGGCGATTTCGATGAAGATGAGGAAGATCCCTGCTGCTATGCCTCCAGCCACCAGCATGAAGACACCTGTAGGGAAGGGATAGACGAACAGAAACAGAGCAGAGGTAGAGATATGTGAGCTGCTGGTCTACAACCCCGCCGCTTACACTGAGCATGAACGCATGGTCTGCCTGTCATGCTCAGTGGTCGCCCCTCCTTTTTCAACTAGCGCCTACTGACGACGGCGGCTGCAAACCACACAATATTAATAGAAGACCACAACCGCACAAAGCCACAGCACAAGATACTGTACGGCACACTTCCACAGAGCACCCACGCCGACACTAAAACAACGATTTTGTAAAGGTATTGGACAAAAAAGCGCTACAGTACCTTACCACTGCAGTTTTTGTCCAATCACTTTTAACGCTTTCTCTACGCGATAAGGACCATACCTGCCATGTTTTCAAAGGTGAGTGTGGCTGGGGCATTGCTCCTTGAGTCACACTCCTGGTATCTCACCCAGGTTTTATCTAGGTCTTCCATGAAGCCGTTCTCATGAGAACTGCAGGGGGTTGGGGGTGGTGGGAAGAGAGGTGACAAAGTTAATACACGCCGCAAATGACGGAATATTCGAGCCGCTCACTCCCAGATAGCAACACAAATGAAACAGAGACAGCTGGACAGTTGACAAACAGACATAAACTTGACAAACAGACAGAGAGGGTAGGAGAGGGGAGATACAGAGAGAGAAGATGTGACATAAGGCGATGTATTGGATGGCTGTAAACGGTCAATACGTGACCAAGAAATCATATTGATAAGAAACAAAAAAAGTCATACGAGTAATGCAGCTTCGGCTGGGACAGACCTGAGAATGGCCAGGGACACATTCTGTTTCCAGGGGCTGTCCTTGCGCATGCCTATGCCAAAGCCCGAACGGAAAAACAGCTCTCCCGTGGTCACCAGGTCGCACTTCTGCGAGGCTTCAAACTCCAGCACCGCAGAGTCCCAGATGAAAGCATGCAGCTTGCTGTGGGGGAGGGGGAGGGGAGGAGGAGGAGGAAGGAGGGAGGAGGAGGAGGGGAAGGAGGGGGTTACGGTGCGACAGTACAATGATTTACATACACATTTACGGCTCCCACCCTTCTCTCTCTCGCACACCAGATCGTGTGTGTCATTCAGCGTTTACCAGCAATCTCTACCGCTGCTTATGGCCCAAATGAAATCCAATGCAGATAGGTGAGGGCGCGTCCCCCATTGGATTCCCCCCATCTCAAAGATGTTCGTCTGGGTACAACCTGAAAAAGGGTGCTCCTTGACTCAATGTTAGCTTAACCTCACACTGGTGCCAGTGCTGTTGACACGTCCACACTTTCTCCTGTCCCTGGACGTCTGTCTTGGCTGGGCGATGGGCCTGGATCAGAGGGAACACCGCAGTAAGTCTTGCCGCTTCCGCCTGATCCAGAGGTCCATGTCCCCTCACCCCCCTAAGCTGCCTGGACTGGCCCTGGTCTGTGTGACTGATTGGTCGAGCAGCCGGCCGACACGTGCTCTGGTCGGCCCGGCCTGGCCGAGACTCACTTGTCACGCACGGCCTGGATAGCCTCGGCGGCACTCTCATAGTTGTGCTTCTCCATGTGGCGGTACATGGTGCTAAGCTCCACCTGCCGCCGGAAGTAGATGTCCACGGAGCTCTGCTTCACCGTGGCGTAGATGAACTTGTCGGATGGGTTTCTCAGCTGCATAAGGACACAGGGACAAGACACAAACAGTTGATTAATACTAATACCTTCCATTGATGTAGAATTTATATAAGTTTATATATTTTTTATATAGATAAAAACACACCCTCGGGTCATTGATGCCGGTGATGCGCTCCTCAGGCCGGTCCAACACCAGGAAGGCAGCCAGGTTGGCAGTATAAGAAGCCACAATGATCATGGCAAAGCCGGCCCACACCATACCCAGGATTCTCGCTGAGAAGCTGCGCGGCGCACCTGCGTGGTGAGTTCAAGTTTTGACCTTTCCGCTCAGTAATTTCCAGTGTCTTCATGTAGAGTAGTTAGCTGGATACTTCTTTTCCTGTTAAGCAACAGTTCTACCACTCAATACTAATAAGCCCTAACGCTGCTACTTCTGTCATTACTACAACTGATACAAGTGCTACTACTGCAAATAATAATATCAAGGATCATTAACCCATATGTTAAGTAAATTATAAGAAACCCTCTACTTGTATATTAGAAATATTAGTTAGTTTACAACACAACCTAGAACAAAAGAAATTACCTAAAAATATAGCCCTCTAAAATGTCAGACATGAAAAGGAAAAACTGGAAGACAAATGAAACAAGCAAAGATAACAGGTATAAACTGTTAAGAGACAAGCTGCAGCAACGTCTTTCTTTACAAAATGTGATTTGAAAGGAATTCATTTGTCATCCTCAAAGAAAAACATGACACGGAGGCAACACCTGGAGCCACAAACGTCTTGGTTATACAACTGCAAAACTGTGTAAAGACCAAAGTACTCAACAGCATTACAGTGTTCGGGGAGAAAGGGAACATTTTCTGGTGAATAAGTGATGATTTGGGGATTTTCAGTAATTATTCTAATTTCTTTTTTTGATTGGCTGTATCTCACCTTCTCCTATTCCCGAGTTCAGCAACACTCCCCAGGAGAACCACATAGCAGATGATAAGGTGAGGGCATCTTCTTCTTCTTCTTCACTGTTTACTTTAAATCTTCCAAACGGGCTAGAGGGAAGAAATTGGGAGGGTTGCAGGAGATAAAATGAGAAATCGCTGAGAACCTGTAGAGGGGAAAACCCTGTCGACCCCAGGCAGGGAAGGGAACTGAACATGAGCGAGCAAAGCAAGAGGGAGACAAACTCGGAAAGAAAAGACAAAGGCGGTGGCACGTGGACAGAGCGGTGGGATGGTTGGAGCCAATCTTCACCTCTGTCTGCCTTGGTGTCCACACTGAGGGAAGATCTGCATCGCGCAGGAGTGAATGTACACACACACACAAACACATTCACTGATTCAGTCGTGAGTACACGTAAACACATGGGCACACACACACACACACAAGCCCCCCTTGTACCTGAACCGGTCTAGTAGGTAAAGCATCACCGCCACCACATGCACCGAAAGACCCACCAGCAGCCACAGCGTGCTTTGGAACGGCTGCATGAACGAGTCCAGTGTACTGCGAGGGATTTCCTGAAAACACACAATTGGTTATTGATTGATAATTAACAACTTTGATTACATTTGCATATTATAGACTAACATAAAGGAAAATACCAGTCTGTCTCCAACTTTATCACCTTAACTTTTCAACCCATACACTTTACATTTTTAGTTTTTGCTATACACAGTTTAAGATTTTTGTATGTGTTTTTCTTACTTTTCCAAGCAGGCTTTTGTGTCTTTTCATGTCCGTACGGGTTGAAAATCATAAAGCAGACTCTTGAAATTTGCTTGAGTTGTGTATCAATAATAACTGACAAAAATAAATGCAGATTGGCTGCAAGTGTGCTAGGAGATTTTACATAACATTTTACTTAACATATGGAAATGAACGAAAACTAATGGATACCTGGATCAGTAGAAATACATCAGATACAATACATTCAGATTTCTAGAATACAGTAGCGTTATTTACAAAATGGTCAGGTGTGATGTAAAATATATATGAATATATATGCAGCTAATGGGCTAAACGTGAGGGCTAAAAACATTGGTATGATCCTTTAAAGAAAGGCTGTGATACAGCAGTAACCAACAGTAGCTGCATATGAATTCAACTCCCACTGGATAACTATTTTCAAGTGGATGATGAACCAGATGTATCGTTTGTTGTCAGTAACCTGGGATATTGCTTACCTTTTAAATGTGACAACCTCTGCTGTCCACATGAGGTAAAATGATCAGGATAGTATCCTGCAACGAGCATGTTTTCTGTGTTTTTCTAATACAATTTAGCAAATTTCATTAAGCGTGTTTGAATTTCTCCCTCATGCATCAGCAGCCATATATTGCCCAACATAAGTTTCTCAGCTTTATCAATGTGTTGCCCTGTGTTTGTGCTGTAGAAACCAAGGTATAAAATAACAGTTGGTTGTATTGGGGATTTGTTATTTGTGATACAGTAGATGCACAAGGGATAGAAGTTTTCTTAGAGGGTAGAGGATTCCACAACTGAACGATACATTCAACTTTCTAGACGTTGTTGGACTTGATAGAGCACCAAATGGGCTCACGGTCTACACTTACCTTTTTAACGAGGATGGTGAGGCCTTGATATTTAAAGGGTTTGGAGAACTCGATGTACTGGGCTCGTTCGTTGTTTATAGTCAGCGGGGCTACAATCATGTCAGCCAGGCCCCCCAGGAGCTCTCCCATCATGCCATTCCACTCTTTCTTGTTACTGTTGTTTACCTGAAGTCCCAAAAGGAAGGTGTTAACGTGAGAATCAGCAATCATTCTGCTGTCGTCTAGACCACAGAATGTTTCCAGGCTTTGAGGATTTGGGTTGTGCCTAGTGGGGATATAAGTTCTAGGCATGCTCCAAATCTTTGAAACTGGCCCTGTCTTACATATCAAAAGAAAGCTTGCTATTTTCAGCAGTTTCTAAGGGTTTTTCTGGGTTAGAGATGAATGTGTCCACAGAGAAAATCTGTTCAACCCAGGTTTTCAGCTGATCACGACCTGTTTCTCCTCCTTTCCTTTGTTGACTTACTTCTGCAAATGTTGGTTCTGTATTGGCTTGTCTTACACAATCATGCTTTTAGGTTTTATTTTAAACCTGCAATAAACCTGCAGTAATAAGTTGTGATGCAACACTGACATATCCTTTTAAGTTGATGTGGTGAACTTAGTTATCAAACGGTTGCTTATTTACAAATCCAGCAGCTATGGAGCAACATTATCATTAATTTCTGGGCACCTGGTGAATGTAAGTCCAATATTGACTCTCTTGGCCTATAGCCTCAGACTTTGAAAACCCCTGGATTAGACTACATAACTATTATGCTTTATTGTTAACACATTTAAATGATGATTCTCAAACAAAAGGTTATTAAAAGGTATTGATCCAGGGATTGGAATTAAGCACAGTTAGTGTTAAGAGGTATTCAGTGGGGTGAAAAAAACAAGTTGTCAAATAATGAAAACATGACATGGACCAAAACGTGTATGACAAAGCAGTATTATACATATGGCGCAAATCATTAGATGTACAATAACTGTACATATACCCTCTCTATTCTCCAAAATGTTTGTTACTACTGATAATAAAATTCTGTGTTTGTAACAGATTGACGGTAAATGTCCCACCTACAACAAGAATCCTGATTGGATAAGCCCTAACCAATGGCCAAACCCAGAATGGTGTCTGTCATTCTACTAACCAATCAATTCAAAGCACCCCTCCGCATAACCCTAACACGCAGGTAATGAACGTTGCTGTGCATTACAATTGTTCTTTTTACCACAGTTGTGGTAAGCAATTTATAATGTAACAAACTTAATATCAGTGTACTGTAGTAGTAGTCCATCCATATTTTGATGCTGGTCATCAACTGTTGGCTTAAAAACTATTTACTTAGAAAATACCTTTATAACTTAACCAATGTTAGCTAAGCTGGTATTAGCTTAAATAACGTTAGCTAAATGTTAGCGATAAACTAACTAACTAACTAACAGCTACTAGCTTTCTGTTTGCTAAGACTTACTGTGTTGTAAATATATAGGTAGGTTAGCAAACTGTTGAGGGTATAATGTAATCTGTTGTTAATTAAGGGCAGTTTCAGCAAGTAAAACTTGATTTTGTTGCGAAGAGACAAGGAAAATGTACATAAGAGGGACATTCTAGGTTCTATAAATTCATAACCCTACTATGGCGTCGTCTTTTTAGGTGGTGGAATGTCTCCTATTTGACATAAGACAAACCCTTTCCCAGGGGGCTGAGGAAAATGAGTGAGCCCTGCCAAGACAAGACATTTCGTGAATGATTTGTATGTATGTGTTTTCCCATTTTCATCTACCTTTTTTCCCTGGTAGAGGGTAGATTTCAAGTTGGTCTTATGTAGAATATTATGTTTCTTTCATATTACAACTAATTGGCACTTCCAAATTGACTACAACACTCAGCCATGGTGACTGCTGTTCGCCCTACCCTTTCGTGTAGACATTCAAAGACTGACACCAGATCAGTGACGATGGGCAAATTCACCTGCTGGACATTTGATATCTGTGGGTCTCCACTCTATGATTATTCATTTATTACTTATTGCTTCAGCTCTGAAAGGTTAGTGAGATCACTACTGTTAGTGGGGTAAAATAAAATGATTAAAAAGATTAAAGTTAAAGTATTGAATGTGAGATATTGCGTGCAATCTGTGACTCATGCAAAAGTATGACAAATATGGCTGTTAATGTAAAACTAACCCGCTCCTGAGTTCCAAATTTCCCATCAGCCACCAGATGCACTTCATAGGTAAAGTTCATGGTCATAGCCAACTTGATCAGGAGATCAATACAGAAGCCATAACAACACTGGGGTACAATTGGGCGTCCTGTAACAAAACCAGCACCAGTTGCAAGTTACAATCACTCTTGAGGAAACATGTTAGATTTTTTTTGTTAATCCAATGGCGGCGCACGTAGACTGAACAAAATGCATGACACACTGCAGACGACCACACACAGTCACACTATTTGCCAGAAACACAGCATACAGACCAAGCATGTCCCGGCATCCCAACAATCTCTCATTCTGAATGGAACACTCAGCTACATGCATACATATATAGATACCTACTGCATATATATGTATGCATCTCCAGTGGGTGTTTGGCGGGTGCAGTAAAAGCACAGTGATAATATAAACGTCCCTGATGTGTTACCTGGGATGGTCTCATTGGGCCCAGTGCAGATAACCTTTTTAATTAAGACTCCATTTAATGTCATTTCCTCCTTGCATGTTCCATCCGGCTGAGTGGGTTTCACATACACAAATGGCTCCTGGTGTATCGTCACTATCTACAACAGACGGGACAGAAAGCTGTTTATCAGGTAGTCAGAGCTGGATCCGTTTAGATCCCGGGGGACTTCAGTGCGGCACAGCGAGAGAGAGAAATAAAATACTTGGAAAAACCCAGCAGATACACAGATACCCATGTACAAACTCCCAGATACACATGGACACACAAAGACAGACAGATGAATGTAAAAATAACTGACAAGGATACAGATAGGAGGTTCTTAGCAGGCCTATGACAAATTTGAAGAGATAAAAGTCATAGCAAATATATCACTGCTGGCTTTATGAACATAGATTAACTTCACTCCCCTCTGAGAAACAAATGTCCACCACGAGTATATCAGCTCAGGTCCGTACTCTATCTGTGTAGACGTGAACGTCACATTGCAGCAGCAAGGTAAAGGCACCCTACCTTTAATCGAGTGGACATCTGGAAGCCCTGTGGTTTCTCAGTCTCTCCTCCGGGCCAGATGATCTTCCGCTGATTGTTCATTACCACCTGCAGGGATGCCACACACGTATACAGTATTATAGGTGAGTGCTGACAGAAGGCGTGCTGCTGATGAGGCTCCAGCACTGTGGGTGAGCATCGCTAATGAGTCAGCTTTATATAACCACAGCTCAGCGGTTCTTTCATTTACTTCTTCGACCTCTGACTTAAGTATCATACCTGAGGGTTTCTGGAATGTATTATTATCACACCTATCACCAGGGAACTGAAGTGCTGATCCTCGCACTCCTTACTGTTTGTTGTGTTTGCATGGCTGGCCCATTTAAATAACCACCATTAACTACAAATTAATATAATTTGACAAAATAATCTTAGCACCAGGGCCACTAAATAGCTTTTCCCAGAGCTTTCAACCACACCTCACAGTCTTCACTCCATGCTCAAATCAAATATATTATATATTATGCAGACCAGTTTTCAAAGTATACATTTTTAAATTGTCTTTTAGCTGTTGCTTTCCAAATTCAGTACAAATTGCAACTGAAACTTGAATGAGATAGGTAGTTCAATCCAGTGAACGTTTTGTCCTTTTTCTTTTTTGTCAAGTTATGTTGTGGTGGTTTGGTTACGCAGGATCATTTTCATGCCCTTCCACTGATGGAGAGTTGAATTCATGAGAGATGTTTTTGTTGTAAAACCAAATCCAAAAGACTGTCCATAATGGGAATGTGATTGTTTCTTGCGTTCACTCATTCCTGTGTCACAACAGGAACTAAAACCTTGAATGTCCTTGAACCTTGGTTTTCCTACCTCATTGAAATAAATGGAAACCAGTGGCTGCCTGAAAGGTAGGAAATCCATTGGAAAAATGTGCTTTTTAAAATGGTCAGCAATGATGTTCTTTAAAGATATTTTCTCTTTATCCCTATTTTATACCTAGGACTCGTGAAGGACATGGTTAGGTTTCATCTTCAGAAACATGCAGCTCCTGCTTGCCATCTAGAGTTGAATGCAGTTAACAGTGGACACATCTACAATCCTCCTGCAGTGCAGAGAAAAATACATGGTTCATGGCAAAGCATGATTCAACCAAAGATTACCTGATGCTACAGCGTTCTATGCTAGCAAAATCAACTGGTAATTTCTAAAGTTTACAGTCATTTATAATGCTTAAAGAGTAACTTAACACCTCCTGGAAATCTTGGTTTTGCTGACCTCCAGTAGTTTAACTTTTCATCAGACATGCAAGCTGTGGACTTTTCAGCCAGCTGTTGTAAATAAATGTACTGTATGTTCCAATTCATTATAGCAATAAAACAACACTAAATATTTGAAATACCCCTCAAATTCACTATGACAGACTGCTGCAGCATCGTGTTAACTTTGGCTGAACTGCACAGTTTTTTTTGTTGTTGGGGAGTTGCCCTACATTAACTGCATTGCACTATAGATAGAAAACTGGAGCTGCATGTCCTGTATGGATAAAAAAAAATAGATGACGATGTGCATGGAGTAGATACGACATACTCGAGGGCAGAGAGTATAAAATAGGGAATGGACCTGGAAACATGATTTTCTTAAATTCCTATAAATTTGCTTCGCAGTTATGTCAAATAGGCCAGAGTTGCCTCTGTCTGTCAGTTCACCTGTGTTCCATTGTATATGCCGACTTGAATGAGTCGACTCTTCTGGTAGTTGAGTATACTGTAGTGGGCATACTTCCTGTCTCCGTCGTCATTGAACTCCACGCGTCCTGTGAGGCCCTCTGGGTATTTAGATGACATCAGCACCCTGTGGCAATCAAATGAAAATGATTAATTGTGTGAATGAGTACTTGTGTGTTCATGTAGAGATGCTGCGTGTCAGCTATTAGGGCTAGTAGGAGTGTAACAAGAGTGTGCATTTTATTGTGTATCATTCTGTAAAAGGCTCTCAATTCAGTGCATGTGGTAAAATGACTGATTCACCTCATTTGTTTGTTGAAAATATGATGAACATGGCAGAGCTGCGATTATATCTGCTGTTTTTGTCACTGCATCTTATTTTTTGCCATGCTGCTGAGAAAACACTAACTGGGTCAGTCGAAACTCAGTTGCTTCACTTGGAAGTGAAAAATATAGGGTTTCTAGTGCCTGATAAACCTGTAATACTGTAAGGCAGCTTTCTTGTCAAAAATGGGAAAGAATTTTAGGGACTGAGGGAAACTGCAGAGCTGATCAGTTGTTAATATAAAAATATTGATTAGTGCATCTTTAAAGGTATGAGAACATGCACAATCAGAAACTGAGCAAACTTAATTTATGAAATTGAAATCAACTGTTCTTGTACTGAGAAATCTGAATTTGATAAATGAAGTCAGACTTGAAGTTTAATTTATGTATTTCTTGAGCCTCTTCTAGAATATGTCGCTGGTCTCATAGTTAGAAAATACTAAGCTAAATGTTAAAGAAATGTATTGGTCTTGAAGCTAGATATGCCCTGGAAAAACACATTGTATCATTCATTATCACGCCTTTATCATCTTTATCAGTAGATCTGAAGCACTGCGTTACGTCTGTATTCAAGCTTACCGTTTAAAGAGTGGCCCTGTTTTCCAGATGTTGGTGTTGCCCACACATCCCCTCGGGGGTTCTGTGATGTTCTCCTTCTCAAAGAGCTCCTGGATGGACTGAGCCACCACAGCCACTGCATCATTGATATGGGCTGACTCATTCTTCCCGTTGATGAGCTGGAGGCCGATCAGACCTGAGGCCAGGCCGACAACAAAACATAGTCACTGACCTGATCCAACTACGGCCTCTCAGGGTCCTTTTGCAACGCACAAAGTGGAGAAAAAAAAACTTATAGGGCCTCCAGTTTAGACATCCTGAATAAAGGTCAGACATCAGCTGCATGATCCATCTTCTTTGCCTGTTAATCTCAAGGAGGATAACTCAGAAAATATCCACATCTTGTCATTTATGGGACGAGGCAACAGAATACATGGATCATTTATCTGATGTTGCCACAGATGACCTTTTCACAGCATGTGTAAAGAGTCCCTTGAAGTTGGATTTATTTATTATTTTATTTCATCCCTACCAGCTAAGGTTTTAGAACCAGCACAGGCAAAGCATTATCTGTGTTAGGAACAAACAAAAATACCATCAGACCTAAATTTAAACCAAGTAACAATCCAACTTCAGCTAAGTTTTCTGATGCAACCAGGTCCATCAGTCTTGCAGGCTCCTGGAAGAAGCTGCAGTGGAGGTGGAGGTGACTGGACATGGACAGACAACAAATGCTCTGCAGGGAGTTGGTTGTGTTAGAGTGCCCGGGAGGGAAAAGACGCTCGACGGTTGTGACCACAAAGTGATGAAATATTGTGAGAAAGGCTGTTGTAGCTTACCATTCAACAATCAGTTATCTGTTGCAAAACTTTCCCTTCATAATTCATTAGAAACCAGGGTATTAATATGGCAGAATAGCACAATTGAATGAATTTACCTTTGGATAATCCAGGACATACACATGTAAACTAAAGTGTACTGTAGATACACAGCACATTTAAACCTTTAAACACATAATGCTTAAACGTTTAAATGTTTAAACACACAACAAGCAGTTGTACAGTTATCATGTAATGCATCCATCGTTAAACGGTTAATCCCTCTAATCCTGTGTGTGTTATGATCGGCCTCTGGGTAAAGCCGGGGGTTAACTCGTATATTCCCACTGATCTCTGCTGGATGAACGTACCGTCTGGCGCCTCGCTCAGGGCTTTACCCGACATCTCCCGCTCGCCCACCAGCCACACGTAGCCCGAGCCCGTCATGTTGAGGAAGCGGGCAGCCTTGTACACTGCAGCAGCATCTTCCTCACTTGGAATTTGCCATGTTGAGAAAAGACAGAGCAGAGCACGCTGAATGACTGAGTAAGGAAGGGGTTTTGTGTTCATTTTTAGGAGTGATTGATTCATTGGCAGTTGTTTGGGATTGGTGCGTGTCCAACTGATCCAACTACATTACATGGCATTATTGATGTGAAATGTCTTCATATTAAAGTGAGGACTTTTTATCTCTTTTTCAAGTCCTCAAACCTAAACGGCAGAATAGGTCATTTTCCAATGACTCCCAAAATGGCAGAATAGGTCGTTTGTCAATGACTCCCAAAACTACATAGGCATACCGGACCTTCGTCGTCATGGTAACAACAACAACCCATGGTTAACGTTGTGAAATGGTCGCAGTTTGGTTAGGGTCAGGCACCAAAACTACTTGGTTAGGTTTAGGAAAAGATCATGGTTTGGGTTAAAATAACAACTTTAGTTAGGCTACGTAAGTTAAAATAAGTCATCGTTGACTTTTGGTTCCACAATGGACACAAACAGCGGTTTCCTTTTAAATTTACCCTTAATTAGCTTTTAAGTTACAAAAAAAGTCCACTTTGTATGACAGTATCAGATCTACAGGTATAAAAATCCACAGATGGGTCGTGCTAGAGATGAATTGATTAGTTGATTAATTGATTACTCGATCAGCAGAAAATGAATCTGCAACTAATTTGATAATCGATTAGTTGTTGAAGTCATTTTTCAAGCAAAAATACCAAAAAAGCCTTGGTTCCAACTTTGTCTTATGCTAGAAATAGAATTCAAATGAAACAAAATAAAATACAATGAAACGATTAATTGAGACAATAATCAGCAGATTCGTCGATAATGAAAATAATCGTCAGTCATAGTTTAAGCATCACTTTTACAATCAAACTGATCTTGTTTGCATTTCTTTTTAGTTCAGTTCTATCTTGGATCATGGGTATGGCGTTTTAAAGCAGGTGTGAGGTAAATCACAGATGCCCCCTCTGGGAGTTTGGGTGAAATTCATGTGTATTTTAGGCTAAAAATCTCACCTGGCGGACAGGATGATGACTCGGGCCTCCAGCTCTTTCGCCTCCAGCAGCAGGGCAGTTAAGTTAGTCTCCTGGCTGAACTGGAGGACTTTCTCTGCCTGTGATCGGGGCATAAGAAAGGTCAAGCCAGCTACTTTTCCCTACCTTAGACACCATGCTGCCTCTTTACCTGTTTGGTTCGAGCTTGGCCGATTTTGTTTGAAAACGGGAGACAGAGATAAAAAGGAAAGCGATCCAGGGGAACCGGCTGAACTAAAAAAAAAAAAAAAGCTTGAAGGGAAAAAAAACTTTTGCATTTGTTCGCATGCAAACTGAGGGTTATCAAGGCTCCAAAGAAGGACGTGCATGTGTTAGGTAGGGGGAAGAAGAAGGTCAATGCAACCAGTAACTAAAAACGGGTGAAGGGGGGTGAGGGGGACGTTTTCCCCCAACAAAAAAACTGCTGAAAACTAGGGAAGTGCTACAGAACAGGAGGAAGTAGCATCTGGGAAACGGTTTTGTCCCACACTACCGGTTCTCCACACAGGAATGGACTTGCAAACTCTTTTTGTGTGTGAGTGCGTGTGTTCTGAGTACATGCATTCCTTTATTGAAGGAGAAAATGAAAATGATAAAAGCGGGTCGCTGTTCACTGAATTCTTTTTTTTTTTTTTTCTGTCATGACCGAAAATTATAGATTTTTCATAACAAAATCATTCTTCATTTAAATCATAGGGAAATGTCTCAAAGTAAAAATTAAAGAAAACACGTGCTACCAAGAGAGAGGGACATTTCTGGGTCGGCTGGTGACTGGTTTGGGCTGGTTTCTAGTTGCTACGTTTGGAAAGTTGGTGGGCGGCGTGCATTGACCATGCAAATATACCTTAGGTCCTCGCTTGTTGTCATAGGACAGTTGGTCGAGGTTTTCATAGTTCCTTTTTTTATTCTGATGAGTAATGTGCACAGAGAAAATATGCAGACACAGAAAAATATTATAAACAGTTGAAAATGGAGGGCAGTAAAGCATTCCAACAAATCTCCACTTTTCTGCTTCAAATTGGGACCTTTAACAGTGGGGCTTGCAAAGAACATCAGAGATGACCGCTTTATAATAATGCTGAAATCACGTTTACTTGTTAAAGATATCGAATACTATTAAGGATCAGGGAAATTTATTCATTGCGTTCAATGCATAAATTATCAGTGATGCCGATTCAGCTAGCTTGCATTGATTAGCTATAAGAAGTAATTGGATCAAAAGACTCCAGCAATAATCCAAACAAAATGCTTTGAAATTTAAAAGAAAATCCTAAAATGCAGCCCAGTAACTGGTTTGTTTCTTCTTCACCATTCTGGAAACTAACTCTACACAACTGGAAACTTGACTTTTAACAAACAAACATCAGATTTCCAACACTACACACCATCAAGTCCAAAGTGTGATCACGTTTTTTTTGGCATCATAAAAAAAATATGAAGAGCTTATTAAAGGTTTTGTAAATGTAGACTTGTAAAACTGCACTAGGAAATGGCCGATCTATCCGACCATCTGTTGAGGTGGCACAGCATTTTCACCAGCTCCAAAGTGGCAGCTTCAGAGGCTGCAGCTAGCTCTATCCTTGTGTTATTAACTAGTGTGACCAGACACTTGGAACAACACATCAAAAGCTAGAAACCATCCTGACATCTATTGATAATGTTAGTTACATGGATTTATTTTTATTTAATGATCATACACATTTTTCCACAACTGTAGTTACCAGTTCAATCATGATTTTCAAAATCTAACAGAATCCAATCAAAAAGGAAAAAGCCATAATTGAGCTAAAATCATAAGCCAATGATTCACACTCCAAAAATGGAAATGGAGGCTCTAAGGCTCTACGCTGCAAACAATTTAAATTAACTGTGAATGTTCCAAAAAGATTTTGGAAAGCAAAAAAATAAGTATTCAGTCTTTCTCTTTGTGAAGTTTAATTGGTGGTGGCATTCCAAAGTCGCAGTCTGATTGACGTCTAACGCTCAGTTCAGACCAGAGATTTGCAACGAGACTAAACCGTTTTAGAACGTTGCAGGGAAAAGTTGCAGCGGTGTGAACTGGCCCGTCTCAGCTCGACTCGAGCCGGCTGATGGCTGGTTTTAGAACGTAAGGCACGTCACCTGTTTCAACAGCCAATCAGCTCATAGCAAAGTCAGCTGGTCATCGTGACCCTCTCGTTTTCGCTGTTACTAATACTAGAAATGCAACTGTAGCAAGTACCACACTATCACTATCCTCATTCATGTTTTAAGATGCTACAAATTATACAAAAAAAGCCTGAAAAGCCGGCAGTTAGAACGGAAGTACAGAGAGTCGTTGCTATGGAAATGATACACCGTCTCGTTTCAACTCGTCTTGTTGCAAATCTTTGGTCTAAACTGGCCTTAACAACGCCAAGTATTGTATCATTTCCTGTTGGTATAAAATAGTGATGTACATTGACTTTTTGTATGCTAACTGCTAGAACAATATAGTATAAAGATGATATGGTCCATACTGTATACAGTTAGTATGTAGTATGGAACATTGACTCTCAGTAGTTGCTGCGCAGGTTAAACTTAATTTGGACATCTGAGGCATCACCATTTTGGATTCCAGTCCGGTTCTGTGAGAAGAGACACTCGGGAGTCCCAGCTGAGAGAAGGAGCCATTTTACAGGAAAACACATCATCTTTCTGCTTCACAGGGTTTCCTTCACAGCTGCCTGGCTTCACAGCTCACAGCTCAGGTCTGTTTCCCTCCCTTCACCAAGTCGACGGCGACCGTGCATCAGTACAGTATTCAAGCTGACAAGCAAATTCTCAACAAATGCCGCCCAGAAAGTCACCCATTCACAACTGAAAGCCTTTTAAGACTTATTATACAAGCTGACGCTATTGTGATCTTTGTGTTCATCATGTTAGTTTGACTAATTGTCATTTTAAATGTTGAGAGGTAATTGTTGAATCCTGAATCATAATCACAAACTGAAGGATTGCAGAATACCAACAATTTTTCTTGTGTAATTTAAACACTATAACAAATTGTCAGTGGGGTTATAGATAATTTCACTTATGTGGTGAAGGAAACATTCTAAAATTATGTGATGTTTTTTAAAAGACGGAAGAACAATGTCATATAAAGAAGTGAAATATCCCACTATGTGAAATCATTCTTTCCTTTTTTGTTGAGAAAACTAAAATATTAAGACAAATTGTTTTATAACCACAGTCCAGTTTAGTCAAGTAACTAGCATTCAGAATTGTAGCATAAAATGAGAGATTGAATGTATCTTCAGAGTGTAGAAATCCTTTCCATGAGTAACATCCAGCAGCTTTGTGGACAAAAAACAACGGCCTTTGTCTTTTTTCCCCCCAAGAGATTTTCCGAGCGCTCTATTTTTGTATCCTCAGCCAGGCATTAATATTTCAGGTTGTGTTGGTCACGTTTGCACTCTGACTGAGTCCACTGTGTCCAGAGCCTCTTTGCTGGTGGTGACAGTGATCCCCCCGTGACTGTGTGACCTCGTTAACGACTTGCCACGAAGCTAAAAATAACATGTAAATGTACTGAGTTTATGCAGCACAACAGGGTGATTAGCAAGAAGAACACCTCTCTCTTTTAATTAGAGCATAATGTGACAAAGCTGCAATCTGCCACATCCAAACTAACATCCTTTTACATCACTTAAGACAGTCAAAGCTGTCACTGCATTTACAATTTAGGCGTTTAGCTGACATTGTCATCCAAACAAACTTACAATAAAAGAGCTGGTAACGGTTTCATTGTCCTGATGATGCTGTGACATACATGGGATGTCAGAGCTGAGACAAAAATGAGCTAAGTAGCTGCACAGGCCTTTCAGCCACTAGGGGGGCAGCCAAACAAATCCAAAATCTGAATTTATTTGGTTCCTCAGCTTTCAGCATTTTCTTTTCATCATTTCAGAAATAAACAGTGCCAAACAGCAAATGTCCTCACAGCTGACAAAACATTAACAAAGGGACTTTAACAAAATTAGGGAGTGCATCTTAAAGTTATTTTGTCCTCTGTGAATGACACTGTGCCAAACAGGTATTATTTAAAGGATAAGGCTGGAGTAAATTTTTCTTATTGGGAACAAATCCCATGTGAAGACCAAAACCAACAACATGTTAGTCCATCCCTCCAGACTTTTCAAATTCCCCACCCTGTCTGTGGCATTGGTTCTTATTAAAGATGTAAAACTTGAAAAAACAGGTCACAAATATATAGTTTCTTTTTTTTAATAAGCTGAGTAATTTCTTAAAACAGCTGGGCACTGTAGTTTTTAGCAGGCGTCCTCAAGCTAGAGTAAAAAGTGCACTTGTTAGGGACTATTTTCAGCTGCGGAATAATACACATTTGATGATCTACTGAGCATTTACTGCAGCAGGACGGTGTATGTGGGATCAAGTAAAAATAAACTGAAGTGTGTGAGTTCATGATAATGAAGGAACATATCACCCAGGGCAACAGTGTGACTCACTGATGTGTTTTAATAGTTTTTGGACAACAATGGAGCTCTATGGCGCAGACGAATAAGATGTATCAGGCTTAGGATAGGATCAATTTATTGTTTGCTTTGGTCTTTTCAGGTCTTTTTAAGTAAAGTATATAATATAACCAGCCTTATCCTTTGAGTTCTTCAGTGTAATTATTTCTGCACACGTTTGGAGAGATTCTCAAATAAATCCTGCTCAGGGCCCCGAAATGCTCGAGCTGGTCCTGCAGTCATGATTAAATATATACGCAATTAAAGCCTCATAGTAGAGAGAGTTGCAGCAACTTCTCTCAGTATTATGGGATTGAATGGGACGCACAGATGGGTTCATTTTGAGATCCAAACTCAGCTCATGCAAACATAAAAGGAACTTCCTGGGTTCTTATCAAATTTGATTTTAATACACACACTTCTCTCTAGTGCAGGACGTGAGTCACATCTAGATGATTTGACAGTCTCATAGTTTATCCGAAGAGATTAATCCAAATGTTTGAAATGTTTTTCTATTGGTGGCTGTTAATCAATGCTGATCCCGGTCACTTAATTTAAGCAGCTTTCACTTTAACTGTAGCTGCCTTCTGTGAATTACCTCGGGTATGTGTCGTATTCAGCGTCTCTCCAGCTTGTGATTTAATTAAATCTCTGAATCGGGACTCATTTCACTCTGCCACACAATTACAGCAAAGAGCCCCAGAGAGGGACAAGCATCACAGAGTATAAGGAAAGAAAAAAAAAATATCCCAAGGTAATTTCATCTTATTTAATGGATGAAATAGATGGCAGTTGTTTTTTCCTCCCTCCCTCTCTCTCTCTGTTCCTAAAGGGCACACATCATCGCAGTCTCAAGTCTGTTCTGGCTCAAAGAAGATCAGCATTTCAATGACCCACATACACAGCTCAGAGCTACACTTAAAATGGATGCATCAGCGGTATAAAGGCGAAAAACATCTCCCATATCTGTGAACATGACCGAGCAGGGTGCAATAAACACAAGGCCTCTGTGTACAATAATGAAGCCGGCGATTCATCACGCACCGAGGGGAGAGAAACACCTGACTTCCACCATGGCCCCAATAAAACACACTTCAGTCTGTGATGGTTTGCAAAGCCCCACGTTAAAGTCCACTATTTGGCTCCCATTGTGGATAGACACAGGATAATTTGGACTATGGTGAAAAGCAACGTGAAGATGAGCAAATAAACATACAAACTTTCGTCAGATTAGACCACATTAGACGCTGTTGATGTCTCTAGGAATGTTAGCCAGTGTTTACACAATGGTGAGAAAGAGATGTGGCCACACAACAGAAAGGAAAACAGTTACATACATAGAAGACCTCTGAGGTTTAAAAACCGTACACACTCACGCGCTCATGCTCACACACTCTGGAGGGGGTGGGGGGGCCTGGGAGCCGGAGCGTCTCACCTTTGTTTCCCTCTCCTCCAAGAGGGTCTCGAGCCTCTTTTGAGCAGCCCGCCCCTCGTGGTCGTCGCTCACTATCAGGATGATGTGGTTCCAGTTGAATTCGCGCATCAGGTCGAACCATACATGCGCCTGGTGGGAGTAGGGAGGGACTGTCCGCAGGAAGGACAGGTGGATACTCTGAGGAGCACAGAGCAGGAAGTAGAGATTAACAGTTTTCCATAACAAAATTTTTCATGAATGACTCATCGCTCATAACATGGAAATAAGTGGACAAAAATCTGCCACAAGGGCAGATTCTGGCCCTTTTAAAGGTCCTTACACTAAGTGATATGCACAATATGGCCACAAGTATGTGGACACCACTGTCCCTTGTGGCTGTTTTTTGTGATTTGAGTTTTAGCTCCAATGAAGGCAAATGATAATGCTACAGCATACAAAGATATATTTTAGACAATAGAGTGCCTCCAGACTTTGTGGCAACAGTTTGGGAAAAGCCCTCTCCTGTTTCAACATGGCAATGCCCCCGTGCACAGAGCCAGGCCCAGAAAGGAAAGGAATTATTTAAAAGTTATTATTCAAAGGTTAGAGGGCCATTTTGGCCCCTCCCTTGACCCAGGGCCTGGGACAACTGACCCGGTGTCCCCCCCTCCCTGTCGGCGGCCCTGCCTCTAGGGGTTGTAGTAACTATGACTTCTGTCCATCAGGAGCAAAGTAGGAAGATGGGTGACGTTGTTATAGAGCCACAAAGTCCCTAACCCTAACCAAGTTGTTTTTGTACCTAAGCCTAACCAAACCTTTTTATTGTAGAGTAGGTACTCTCCCAGCACAAGAAGAACCTTGAGTGACGTAAGTGTACGGTGATTGATCACGAGCCAATGCAACACCGGCAACCATCTTTAAAAACAGTGTAATAGCTTGTAACAGTAGCCCTAAAACACGGACCAAAGAATGGACAAATGGACCGACAGTGACGTCCAGGCTTTACTGAGCGTGTATGCAATGAAGGGGGAAATACAACCTGATTTTGACTCGTCAAAGCGGAACATAATAAACATCTTGTGTGTGACGTTGTGAGTGACGTTGCTATACCAACCGCCCTCTGGCTTACGTCAGTTCAGCGTTCCTATTGGCGGTGAGAATGCAAACAGAAGGTTGAAGGTGGGCAGTTCCTCTCAGGGAGACCCCAGAACTGTTTGGTCCTAAAACACCTATTGACACATGGATGTAACGTTCAGGTGTCCACATATTTCTGGTCATGTAGTGTACTTTTCCTTTAACTTGAAAAATTAGGAGAGATGTCACTTAAATAGCTTTTAAATTGAGTTTCCTTGGCATTTTATTTACTGTATGTGATTGCTTTAAAGTTTCATTTTAATGGCTTGTGCTTCATAAAAACATTACTCAGGTCAGTGGCATTATTAATGATTTTCTTTTAGTTTTCAGCTGGAAACCCATTTAATCACAGCTCCTCTAATGGACAGTGATGGGACGTTTAATCTAGGAAGCTTTTGAAGCCGCCCCAGGGGAGCTCCTTACTCCCTCGCTCTCTGTTCACTCTCTTCCTGTTTTCCCCTCTCTCTATCTCTCTTTACATCTCTCTCATCCATCACTCACCTTGTCTGAGTAGATGGACATGCGGGTGGTGAGCCCTACCACGGGGATGCGGTAGAAGCCTGCAGTGTAGGAGACAGGCGTTGGCGTGAGGTGGTCATTGGACTGGGGAGGGTGACTCACCAGGATAGCATAGACCTGCAGAGACACAGAAGACACAAGACTTTGTCATTCTGACACTGGCATTAAGACAAAATGGTAACACCACCAGTCGTACTCTGATAAAGAATTAAGTCTTAACAGTATCCAATTTAGACATGCTGCAGGTTCTCTTTCTTTCTTTCTTGATTTTTGCAGACAATATACATATATATCATATCACAACATATACAAAAACACACATATGGGAAAGTGCAAAATGTCCATTATCCTTCTTTGTAAATCAAATAAACCTAAATTCTTACATTGCAAGCATGAAGCAACTACGACAAAAAGACTAAAAATATATGAAACAGTCTTGTCTGCCTGCATATGTTTGTTGTAGGCTGTAACAACAACAGGAAACAATGCACACAAGACTTGCTTGGGTTTGTTAACATCAAAAAGGCATGCACATTTATAAGGATGACTGTATGATATTTACATTATTAAAAGTAACTTCAGCATAGTTAAGAAAAACAGATGTTTTAGAGTCAAGATTTCATCAGTTAATGCTGAAATCAGAGTTGGGTTAAGTGTTTGTTTGGTTATATATCTTATATATATATCTTTGAATAAAGAAATATACTGTACACTGTATAAGACACAGCCTTTTTAAGACAGAGCTGCAAGATTAAGTACAAATGCAGGAGTCACCTTAATTATTTACAGTTAATGAAATGATCACAAACTGATTGCCACAGTGAATCTAGGGCATTTGGGGCCCCTGAGCAGCTGGGGCAGCCCGGGGCAGTTGCCTGTCTTGCCTGGTCTGTAATCCAGCTTTGGCTGAAACATCTGTTTTTCCACCTCAACATGAATTGAACTTGAAATACAATATATTCATCTTTTAGTGGGTGCAACTTCTGCTCTAAAATGTTGTATAACAGGTTAAAAATAACATTTTTTAACCCGTGAATGTCTCCATAAATTATAGTCAGGGACAAACTCATCTATGACGAAGAACTAGAAGAGCAAATCTTGTTCCTTTGTTCAAAATGTCTTCACTCTGTGGGCTGGCAGACTAATATTCATTTGTGGCTGTTTGGTTTCGTCTTATCCCTGCATTAAGCAAACCAAAGCTGGCCAACTACTCTAGTAGAAAAGCGAATCTTTGTGAGGTCAGCCTTGAGAAATGCCTGGGAGATGTGAAGGAAGAGGGATGAAGTTGGCATGGCTGTGCAGGCATGGATTATTGGGTATGAGCAGTCCGTATGGTTGGGTCAAAAATGAGGTCTATCTTCCAAGGACTGCTCCCAGGCATCTACTCCTCCATCTGTCAGGCACTTCCCTTCTCAGTAACTGTCATCACTTACAACCCAATTTCATCTGATTAAACCTTCCATAGACCTTCTGTCTAAATTAGGTGTAATTCTATTTAATTTACGAGGGGTGTGTGTAGAGAACTGAACCCTTGTACAGCCTAATGGGTGGATTGCACGCTCACGCTTGGTGTGAACATGTGACAGGAGACTGGGTGCGACAGTATTATTCCACAAGCCTGCATCAATTAGAGTCATTACACTAAGCAGAGGACCAAGGACATGAAAGCAGCACTAAAGCTGTGGGTGTGTTTTTTTTCTTTCTTTCTTTTTTTTTTTTTTTTTTTGTTCACATGAAGCCTAATTATGTGTGTGGGAGAAGTAAGAGCGAGAGGGACTTCACGCCTCAACATGCTGTGACATAACGTTGGTGCATTTTAAAAGCAATGTTGAGCATCACATGAGAGGATGGTCAGTGCATTTCAGTGTGCGCCAGTGTTTCAACAACTCTCAGTGGCGCATACACACTCATCATACATTACTTATGAAATGTGTTTTGTTTGCAGCACAAACAGTATGGTAGGAATCTTTAGGCTTGTTGTATAGCTGAAAGATAATTCTTCCCTGGGAAATCTGCATTTTTAAGTACTTTTTAAATAGGAATCTCATGCTTCTAAATACAACTGTAAAAACAGCTGCATCATATCACACAGATTGCAGCTGAGTGAGGGATCCACCCCTGAAGGCCAGCAAACAGGAACTCAAACTGTCCGCAGCAGTGTCAGCCTCCTCTTGCCAATATTATCATGCAGCACACACAAACACACACACACACATACAGTGAAAGCCAAGTTGTTAATTGTAAATGACATATCGCCGCACATTTTCACTCCTCACTGGCTCCTTTGCAGTTCAGTAGATCTGCAGCTGTGTGTCCTGAAATGTACAGTTGCCCTTTCATCCGAGATATGCCCAAAACCAAAGCCTATTTCTGGATGTCTGTTAAACAGATGGCTCTGTGGGGAGTTCACTGTATTAGAAGGATACAGAGTGGACTCATTTGTGGGTTATGTGTACAAGCATATGCCAAATTGGACAAATGACAGGCCTGCAATAGTGTATGGGCTGATTTCTTTTAGCATTTCTATACATTTGGTAATACATTCATGCTGAATGGACAGTTAGTCTGCTAGTGTGAGGCTTTGGAGAAATAGACAGGTTTAGTTTAATCTGGATTCAGAGTTCAATCTGGTCTTTAACCCACTTCAGTGGCCCTTGAGTGAGAAAACGCATCTCATTATGACATGTGGGAAATGTTTCCTGAAAGCACCAACTTTCTATTGCAAGGCACGGGGTGTTTGTTCCTCCAGAACACTATGAGCAACCCCGTTTTACGTTTAGGTGGAGGTGTGCATGGATCATATGTAGCCTGAGTTACGGGCTATGATTCAGAGATTAATAAAACTGTTGTTTGATTTAGCGCCCATGCAGAGGTGGCAGTACACTACCTGACTGGAGATGAGGTCCTCGCAGACGGAGAGAGCCATCTGGATTGCGTTGGGCTTGTGCGTTACGGAGATGGCGGTCAGCTTGAATTTGTCCCTGCCGTAGACCTGGTTGGCCTGGGTCACGGCATCTTTGAAGACCTGCTCGTATCTCTTCTGGCTCAGCACGGCCCCGATGTTCACGATTTTCGGCTCGCAGCCGGCCCGCGCGCAGGAGCACGAGAAGAGCACCGCCAGCAGAAACAGACGCATCGTGTGGACCACCAAACAGCACAGTGCAGCCCGGTCGCTTTTCTCTCCGGTGGCGGGTCGGCTCGACCAGCTTCTGGACAGCAGCACGGCTCAGCCAGTTGAATGTAGACTGCCGACACGATCCAGGTGGGCGGTGTGAGCGAGGGAGGGAGGCCAAAAAAGGAAAAATAGGTGGATTTATGTGCAATGCGGAGGAATGTGCATGATCATATTAGGGGCAGGCTGTCAACCAGGGACGTCCAAACCGCATTGTCCACCTTTTTTTTGCTCTCCTCTGCAGAATTGCTCAAGCCTCCCTACAAAGAGTCAAACCATAGTCCATGCTTCCAGGCGCCTTCCTCTCCGCGGCGTGTATCGCTCTCTCCAGCCGCTGCTCAGTGCGCTCTGTGCGGACTGATCACACCGATGCGTCGCTGGCTGGTACCTCCGGGCTGAGCTGCTGCTGTCCTTGGTGCTGACAGCTGTGCATGCGCGCCGCGGAGGTACTGCGCGCTCCCGCCGTATCTGCTCCCCACTCTGGGTTTTGCGCGTTGGCGTGCTGCTGCTGCTGCGCCTGCTGATGCTGATGATGATGCTGAAGGAGAAGCTGATCGTATGAAAAATAAATAGGCTACTTATTGCTTAAAATACACTCGATCACCGTGCTCGTCATAATAGGACATGAAAGGTGAGATCAGTGAGGGTAGCGCACATGCAGTGTTAGGTTGCATACCTGCAGGGCATGGATTGATGGATAGTATGCAAAATTAATTCAGATGAATATGTGGGCTTTGTTGATGCGTGTGATTAGTAATGAGAACCAGACGGTTGTGACACCCCCCCCCCCCCCCCCCTCCCCAAATAGCCCTATTTCACAAGAGCAGATGGAGAGAGGAGGGAGGGGTGTTTATTCCAATCTAACGGGTTTCAGGTTAGAGTTGAGCCATGGACACGGGCTTTGGAGCGAGTTATTCTGCTCCAAACTGGAAGGAGGGTCTGACTTGTCGTGTAGCCCTCTGCGTAACGTCGACCGACCTCCTTGGACAGCTCATTAATCATGCAGCAAGTCAGTGCCATTCGTCTTTCTAGCCGTCACACTTCCACACGAGCGGACCCGCCAAGTCTTGTGTCTTTAATCATGCGCGCGCGCGTGTGTGTGTGTGTGTGGACATGAGGAGTAAAATCAGACTGTGGTGTGGATGTTGTGTAATCTCTGACCCCGCGTTTTGGAGTGTTTAAGTAACTGTTGGGAGCATCCCTGCAGCTAGAAACATGAGCAGAATCAACCTCCTGGTTACCTAGGAAACAAGATTTTTTTTTTTACAACTCACACGCACACGCGCGCACACAAAGGGGGATCTTTACACGGAGGAAATATTCTCTGGCACGCCGACAGTGAGTTTATTCATCACAGCAGGAAACGTCGAAATAAATCCCTCCAACAAAACGGACATGCACACAGAAATGAAAGGATAAAAAGAGATTTAGTCAGAGAGACTCGTTGTGTGTCAAACTAGTCAAACAGCCGTTTATAACTTCATTTTAATTATTAATAGTCAATTATTTAAATATTTTGCCCCAAGGGGATTTGTGTTGTGTGTTTATTCCTTGTGTTCATATCAAGGACTGCTGCGATTGGAAAAGGTGTTTTGGAAATGAGGCCAGTATAAAATCACCCAACAGTGTTCTGAATTATAAATCACACACCATGGTGGTGCATCTCCGTGTTGCAGTGAGCTAATAAATTAATCACAAGGCTGAGGAAATCAACATTCATCAGCTGCTGGCTGTGTGTCTCCAAAATGAGCTCCTCTCAAATATGATTTGGTAAGTTTTTTTTTTTCTTTTCATAACTTTAGACAATGAAAATTGCACTAATTTATGTGCACTGGATACTAAATAGGTTTATGTGTAGCTGACTAAAGAATTCCTCACCTTACATTTCATTACAAAATGAAATGTATAAGGAAAATGTAACATCCATAACATTTTTCTGGTAGAAAGCCACTTCAAACTGAGTTGTGTATAACAGAAAACCTGTATTTTACAAGTAAAAACACCAAACCAGACGCTAAAATATTGTCCAAACAAAGCAGCACTGTGAACTCATTGTGTTATTTCAATTTTCAATTCAATTCTGTTCACTTGACTTCCAAAAAGAAGTTAAGCCTGAAAGTTGATCCTATAGTTAAGCCTTGTAGTTTGACCAAAAAAAAGGTCCACTTCCTAGCTTGTTCCAGAGCTTTCAACCACATCTCACAGTCGTCATTAGTGCATGAAGTTTGCTCACAATAGATGCTTACAAACCATTGATGTCTAATGAATGTGTCTCCAAAATAAACATTTCATGAAAGAAGAGAAACAGTCTTGTTTTAAGCTTCCTGAATATGTCTTTTTTGACAAAGATTAAATTATTTAATATTTTTTAAGAGGATTTCTTTTAGCCAAAGGTGTTGGAGAATTTTCTCAAACCACAGAGGAGCATTTAATCCATCAATTTGACTGAAACCTAAAAATCTCCAAACATGGTAGTCCATGGTTTTTACTGGACAGTGACAAAGTATTAAAAACATAAAATGACAGCAGTTATAAATTGGCATCATCACTATACCAACTCTCAAAATCAACAAATAAAAGAAAAAGACTTGAAGCAAAGGAAGCAAATACCCCTAAAGGCAACACAACAATATTATAGTTTCAAAGGAACAAAACATCTTTAGTATCTATTACATAACAGTACTAAAGCAACGTGTCTAGAACAGAAAATTAGAATACATTTTGTAGAAACTAACGCTGGTTGGTTCCAGGATTTTGATACACAGTGCCACACTGCCTCCCAGCCACATAGACATGAGGAGACAAGTCCCTGCCACCACCAAACCACTGAAAATAACTGAAAAAATAATGGTGTTGAATAGAGCACCTAATGATTTCCCTCCCAGCCTTGGCGTGACTGCCATAGCCAGTTAAACTCACCACTTATTGGATGGCCCTGACGCCGTGTTGGCCTCTTATTAAATGAGGTTATGAAGCCGTCCTCTGCCTCTCCTCCAGCCCACTCACCCACCACTCACACATCAGTAAAGCTGGACCAATCTGCTCTGCAGCCATTATATAATAAGTTTTCTTGTTTGGAGCAAGACAACACAAGAGTCCTATAAAGACTCTCCAGCTCAGTGAGACTAACGCACCAAAATAAGTGCAGGCAGCCTAGCACACACAGATCATTGCAAGCTTGCACACATACACGCTAATCCACACTGAGACACACACACACACACACACACACACACACAAACACTCTCTTGAGTTCACACTTTGAGTTGTCCGCCCACACTGAAGCAATACAGACTCATACACCACCCACACAGGGCTACAAGACGGATGTTTACGTGTGTATGTGTGTGTGTTTTAAAAATGGTTCTCATTACCATCACACTGTATATTTGGTTGGAAAATATACTTTTTAGGCAAGGCAAATTTATTAAAATAGTACAATTCATACACAGGGGCAGTTTCAAAGTAGGCCTACACTTAAACTTACTTGAAAATGAACAAGGTTTTAAGAGTGAATAAAAGAAAATGTGAGCATATATACAATTTGACAGGCAATGCTGATATAAAATCATTTTGGTAAAGTGCTTTCATGTCAAAAGTTATGGATGGACCTAAAGTTGTACCAGACAATTCAAAAATATAACTCAGTACAACAATAAATAATATTGTTAGTTAAATAAATCATATAATAAATGGAGTGTAAAAAGAAATGTATAGTTTTATACTTGTCCTTTAACCTCCAATCAGTTGATAAAATAAATAAAAACTTAACTTATTTTACTTTTTAATGTCATCTATTCCCTATTTTCCCTGTGCAACATTTTCCATTTTCTTCACCCCATTCCAATTTTCTTAATGCTTCTATGATAATGAGATGGGCGTGTCCACATGTGTGTGTGTGTGTGTGTGTGTGTGTGCATGTGTAACATCAGTGGAGCAAACAAGAGGATTGTGTTGCTATCTAGCTTAACTTTAAATACTGTTAAACACACAAAGGGGGATCTAGTAATGATGTAAGTAATGATCCATACGTGCACGTGCATTTTAATACGTGTACTGCTGTAGCTCTACTACTGTATAAACTCCTGTAACAGTCAATCAAGCATGTCAGCAGGCAAGCTCAAGCTAACAAAGCTAGCTAGCTACAATACTTAGAAGTTCCCAGACACCATACTCTATCTTTATAGCATTAACTTCATCTTTAAGTGCATATCTCTTGTGTTTACCATCAGTGGAGCAATTGAGAGGACTGTGAGGCTAGCTAGCTTAACTGAAAACATGGTAGTTAACACACTGAGCAACAGCCTTCTCAGCTAGATAACTTTGGTCATAAAACTACGCCAGCCAGTGAATGTTAACTATCTATGCTGCATACTGCTGTAGCATCACTGTATAAACTGTAAACTAAACCATTTTAGGATTTAAATGATCTTTAACTGATGACCTTTATGTACGTTTTATAAAGTGATTTGAGTTATTTTCAAAAATGTTTTCGTCTCATTTTAAATTTAAATCCTTTCCTTTTTTTTTTTTTGATGTTGCCAAGGTGATGACATTTTGCTTTGGCAGTACTAAAAGGCCTTAAAATATCAAAATGTTCTTGAAGGCAATCAATCCTGTGGGCGCATCTTAATCAGGACTTGTAATAGAATTAAAAACAAAGCTGAAACAGATTATTTCACTTATTTTTTATGATTTTAATGTTTATTAAATTTTTAATTGAAGAACCACCCATGTATGAAACACAAAATGGAAGCGAAGGGGAGGGAAGAACAGAGCGTGTCACACTTGAACTCTAACATGCTTTAGCGCTTAGCATGACAGCAGCGTGTTCGTCTGCAAACCGTTTCTTCAGCTCCTCGTGTTGCTCTTTGCATCAGATGAGAGCGTTTTTCAGAACACATTTTACTCTGACCTGAACATGTCCAAGTTGAATGGTGTGAAGAAGTGTACTATAAATTATATGCGAGTGTCACTTAAAGGCGTGGAGCAGCATTTTGCATGGAGATGACGCCCATAGTTGTTAGACGTCTCTGCAATGGAGCCCACATTATCTGATCGAAGCAGGGAGCAAAAAAACGGGTCATGCTCTTCCAGTGCTTTCACATAAACAGAGCTGATGAAGTCTTGGAAATGGATTGCCTCAATGAGTCATCTGCAGATGGATGCCTGTATATCTGATGCGTTTCTCATGTAGTGTGAAGTCCTCACATAAATTATAGATGTGAGAGCACCCTCGGTGCTCGCTCGCTTGCTTGTCCCGATGCCGAGCTGAAGTATTAATTCCAGCTTTGCCCCTAACATGCTGCAAAGCGTTGTGGGGGGCTGCAGGCTTGGCAGGTCAATATGGATCAATTTTTTGTTTCACATTAGAGAGGCCTGTTAGCTCCAACCTCATGTTTCAGTAATTGAGACAGTCCACCGAGTCAGGAGAGAATTGCGATTCCATCTCAGGAAAACAGGCGTACACGTTATTACAGAGGATTTAAAGACACCACAATCAATGATCCCGTTCTTCTTCAAAGTGATACAATGCTCGATGTAGATGTTAAGTATATGGAACACACATTTTTGGAGTGTGCATATAATCTGTGATCCATCAAGTGCCTTAGACTTGTCTTTTTACATTACATGATGCCCTTGTCGTGCAACAGAATAAGGTGTCATGCTTTTATTCATTTATTGCACTGTGTATTTTTTTGTTTTTAAGGTCTGTGAAGCACTTTGTAAACTTGTTTTTTAAAAGTCCTACATAAATAAAGTTTATTATTATGGCTCTACATCAGTGTGCCCAAGACAAGATTTCTGGGCATTTTCAATACAGTACTCTATAAGTAATACAAGCAATGTATTTTTTATGTTTTTGAGAATCGTGTTTTGGTGGTTAACTTCATCATTAGCTTTAGATTTAACAGCCAGTCAACCAATGATACTGGGAACCTAAAGTCTGTCTAAAGTCCTGCCTCTTGTATAAAGATAATAACGCCCAACACAAACATTTCCACAAACTAAGTTTCTACCTAAGTTACATATCACATTGTAAATTATTAAGTTTATTAGAGATATTTTTGAAACCTATATCTTTCTCTGCAGTGATTTTCCTCATATTAGGACACATTTGTTAAAGCTGCATGAATTTATTTATTTATTGGCCAACTGGGGGCAGCAGGGCAAGCTGAAAACAACTTATTGTAACATAATGTCACAAAGGGTGACCCCGAATAGTACATCATCTCACGTGATGTTACTCAGGCAATCAAATCTGTGCATTCTGATAAACATTACAACTCCAGTCAGTGAGTGAGAGAAACACACATGGGAGAGATGAGACGAGAGACAAGAGTCGGAGAAATAAGTGGATCAGAGAAAAGTCATTGGCGTGCTCTAAAAAGAGAAAAGTAGACAGCAAAAACTGAGCTTTTAATCAAGAATGCACAGACTCTTACATGTTCATCATTCCCACGGGCAGTTCAAAACCGGCATGTCTCATACAGTATGTTCCAAGAGTATGGAGATTTTTAAAAGCAGAAGCAAGAAAAAAAATAAAAAACATGATTAGACGATGGGCAAGACTTGACCAATCAGATTGACTCTGTAAATTCTTAGTTGGGGACACCCCTAATTGTCACCTTTAAAGTTGTAATGGCGAACATGTAAATTGTCAGTTTACACATTAAGTCAAAACAGAGCAAAAGTATTATTCATTTGGAGTCACGTTTCTCTCCACCAGCCAGATGTTGAATTATCTTGAACAGCTAGTCGCTAACTTTGTCTGTCTGCAGTTTGGTGCTGGGCAGGTAGACTTTGACTTGACTTTGTGGTAGCTGGGTAATTTTAAGAGCCTCTGCATTGGTACACCAGTTAAAGCATGAAGACCAGAGATGAGAGCCGTTCAACACTTTATTGTCCTTACAAAGGATTTCCACTTAAGTAGTTGACTGACACGGATGATTTAATGGCTGAAAAAGGCAAATGAAAACAAATTCTTACTCAAATCAAAGCACTCATTCACCACTGAACAAATAAACAGCAATAACTATAACAAATATCCATAACTTACTCAAATAATGCATCCGGTGTGCAGTCAGCTGGAGAAGATTATCACATGCAGACCAACATGCTGCAGCAAACAGAGGGAGAGACTGAGCAGGACCTGATCAGGCCTCTTATCAATTCAGGTGCGGCTTGATAGGTTGAGGGAAAGTCCCGCCCCCCTAGGACTAGGCAGGAAGGGGGATTTTAGTGTAGTAGTGTAAAGTGGGTTTATCAGAGGTTTTAAGCTGAAAACAGCCACCTGTTGCTACTGGAAACAGGGCTGATGATAGCAGAGTTGCGTAAGTTGTTATTATGAGTGGCCTCTTTCACATTACACATAGTCATTTAATCCATTGTTAATATAAAAAATATCATTATTATTTTAGGCATCTTTGCCTTTGACAATTTTGAGTTGATAATAAACAGTACAGTAAATGTTTGGGGGTGGGGGGGTAACATAACAGGTTCCAGGCTGGATTCAAACTGGGGATGTTGTGGTTATGCATTATGTGTCTTAGACCATTAGGGCACCAGGAAACCCCAAAGCTGAACCATTACAGTTTCCCACTCAATGAATAAAAAAATAAAAAGTAACAGAAATCTAGTCTATACGAGTATTTACGTGTATGTTTAATAGCACAGATGCATAGTAACAAACTTAAAGGTGCAAGTGCAACAACAACAGAACATAAAAAGGAAGAAACTAATAGGAGCTTCACTACAGCTTCCATCACTGCTCTCTCCCTTTCTCCCTTTGAACGAATAATGTGGATATAAAGGATTAAATTGTAGGGTCGGGTCTCCCTCATGCACACTATGAAAGGAGATCAAGCTGGGTTTTTGTTGCTAAGAATATGCAGCAGTAACAGCGGAGAGCATCTGAGCTGTTCTGACGGGAAGTAGGTCAATACGAGACCCAGAAAGATATGAAGAGTTTTGATCCAAAGTCAAACCTCCATTTATCCGTCGCACCAGATCCTGCAAGGCTGCAGCGCTCTTCAAAGAAAACAAAAGTCAGCGGATGACAAACTGATAGGATCCTTTCAGATTTAGAGATATTTTAGAAATGCTGTACGATGAACTTCTTGGTGCTGAACTACTTTTTTCAACACGTTTACAATATTGAAAACTTATTCTTTATGTGCACTTGCAAATCATCCTGTTTAGGAGTCAATTTAGCTTTTGCCAACATCAAATTGGACCATATTCAATTATAACATGTACAGTAAAAGACTGCTATACAGGTCCTACCGAGTCCAAAGGTGAGTCTGGAATAATCAGGTTATGTGAAAGATAATGAAAGAGGTTAATAAAACAATGGAAGTCTAAATGGCGTGTGACATTGCAGACTGTTAGAGGAAAAACTAAAAATAAAGGGTCTTATTCCTCCAGTGGCCCCAGTGCATGCTATTATGACGGGTCCTAGTGCATGCTAGTTATTAGTTATGAAGCACGCACATACACACACACACACACAAACACACATCTCAGTCTTCACAGATTTTGCGCCTAAACTAGCAACCGTATATCATATCGTTTTTAACGTTTATGTAAAATAAGCATATCATTTAGTTATAGATTGCTGGTAACTATTCTACAAAAAAAAAAACATGACAGAGATGAGTTTAGTTCTTCTTTGAACACAGGTGTATTTCTGGCTCGCAAAAATATATTATATATATGATCATCTATAAGCTTAGCCGCTGCTGAGGGACAGCATTATAACAGGAACCACCATGTACAGGAAGCAGCCCAGCAGCGCCAGGAAGAGCAGCAGGAGGGCAGTGATGGAGAAGCAGAAGGAGTGTAGTCGCATCAGTCGCAGTCCTCTGACGAGGCAGGGAGGGTGGACGCAGCATCCACATATGTTTCTGTGCGTGTGCACCTGCAGCTGCCTCTCCAGAGCAAAGCAGCATAACGGTGATGCTGGGACGGCCTGAAGCTCAGGGCCAGGACTGATGGCGAGGGCCTGTCCGGGCTCATAAACGCTGTCAAAGTAAGACTCCTCCTGCAGTCTTCTGATCTCCCACTGCGGGAACGGGGTGGTCTGACGACAGAAGGGGCACTGCAGTCGGCCAGGGTCCTTGGCCCGCCTCATGATGCCAGCTATACAGTGGTGGCACAGTGTGTGGTTGCAGTTGAGCAAGGTGCTGCGGTGATCTCCGTGCGAGTCGAACAGCTCGCTGCAGATGGGGCACTCGTGCCGACTGCTGTCGCTGCACAAACTCCTGACACTTCCACTGGAGCCGGGCTGATCCCTGCCAGCCAATTCCAGCTCTTGTGGAACAGATGTCTTTGGGTCAGCCCCATCTGTCGCTGTTTGCGTGCCTGCTTTGTGATTCTCATCACGGCTGTCCTGATGTTTGTGCTGAAGCAGAGGCTGTATGACTGAGTCGCTCTCATCTTCATGCTTTCCCCTTGTTGTGTATAAAACTCTGACATGAGTCTCTTCTGGGTGGTGCTTTTCTTCGAGAGTAACAACGCCTTCCTCCTCAGACATCCTTCATGACAAAAAGATTTTTCCTTACTGTCTGTTGGATACATTTAACACAGCCCTAACACAAGCTCAATATGCTTCCTCATTACAGCAAGTCTACTTTCTTCCTGGACAAAGCTCAACTGAGCCAACTGCTAATGTAATGCTTCAGTATAACAAAGGCAGCACAGTCCTCTCCCACCATAAACCCAGATAAGATAAGCACATTCACAGATAAGGAGTGCTAAGCAATATGAGCCTCAGAGAAGTTCCACTGGCCAAGTAGCACAGTGAACATTTCATTCTTCCGCTCAATTAAACACGCTAACGTATTCAGTGCAACGGAAAGCTTTTGCCAGTTCAGAAATGCATGAGCAAACACATTAGAGCCGAGCAGACAGATTTATTCTGCACATTTAAATAAACGTCACATCTGCAGATTAGCCAATTACGAAAAACACAAAAACACACACATAAAATTGAGAAGAAACAGAAAAGAGGAGCTCATCTGATAAGAAGCATTGTGCTTTTTAACATTGATGGTTATTTGTTTTGAAATGTATCTGCTCTCTTGTATGATCATCTGACAGAAATTAAAATGCAAAGCAATCCTGCGTAACCAGCTCCATCACCACATGCAGCTGAAGATTATTGCTTTTATACTTTTGTCACATTTCCAGGCACAAGCAGGCACAGTTAGCATTTAATAAAACCGCACAGCACCGCAGTCATCAGAGGTTAAGTCAGTAGCGAGTCGACAATGTGCACTGGGAGTAAATAAACAAAAAGAAATGTATAAACTGCATATTGCTGCTGGAGCAATAATTAGAACACACATTTTTGACAGTGTATCAAGAGCACATATTTTTATTTTTTTATTTTTACATAAATGAACAGACCTGAAACTGAGTAAAAACTGAGTTTAGATAAAAGTTTTCAATGTGCAGTCATGAATAAAACACAATAAAACAAACAAGCTACAGAAACAGCATTTAACCAGTCTGGACCAGACAGGCAAACTGTGAAATAAAAAAATAAAAACTCTTTGCATACAAGAATCCCTCTCCAGGGGAAAATAATTAAAGTAACAACATTGCTATAGATGTACAGGGTGTGCTTGTTTTCCCGTCTTTATTACAGTCTCAGTGTCTCGTTTGGTTAAAGTGAACAGAAAAGACATTTTCTTTTAATGCTATTCAATCTGGGTCAATCATTTTCTTGTATGTTACAATTTTAGAACAGAGATCCTCATCTGCCATAATCAAAGGACCACGTCACCATTTGTGCCACATTAACTAACTGACTCTATGCACAATTATGCTTGTTAAAGGAATAGTTCACCATTTTCTTCATGAAAGGGAGATTAGAAGATCTGTATCCTGTCTGTGTTTTAAAGCAGCTATAATCAATATTTTTATAATATCAATAGATGGCTACTTGTATGTGAAAAGGGTCACTTGAAGCGTTTCCAGTCCGCAACCCATCACTCTCATGGTGTCGTTTTCAGCCGCAATAGGCAGCTGTTTTCACTGAAACAAACTGACTGTATGGTACCTGCCCAGCACCACACAGCAGACAGACACATAGCGACTAGCTGGTGAACATGGTGGAGCATCTAGCAGCTAAAGAGCCAGATCTTTTTCTCAGAAGTTTGTGGAAAGCAAACCAGAGCTAAAAGGATTGAAGGTGAATATTGGACTTACATTCGTCAGGTGGCCAAAAACACGACTCCAAATGTTGCCCCTGATGTTGCTGGATGTGTAAATAGGCAATTGTTCGCGAACAAATTCGCCACATCAACTTAAATGGTGATAATAACATCAGTGCTGTGCACGCAACTTGTTTTCGCTGACCCCAAGTGGCCAAAAAAGTATTTTTCTTTCAGGTTAAAGTACAGAGATGGAGTCAGGACATGGTTAGCCTAGCTTAGCATAAAGACTGGAAGCAGGGGGAAAAACATAGCCTGGCACTGTGATGCTTAGACGTAATCATGTTGTATTTTATTTGTTTAATACGTACACAAACAAATCAAAAGATACTATTAATATTAGGTGTTGTATAACTATTTCTTCATAAAGAACAGTTTATCCATCTGTGCTGCTGAACAGTTTCTTTAGTCCTTACTGTATCTCATAATAAGCATGCCGTACTGGCCCGGAAATATCACCAATTTTTTTCTTAATCCGAAGTCTAACCTAAGTTTCCTTGGTTTCACAGTTTCGTAGAGGAACTGGGGTGTGGACATAGCTTCTCTACAAGCTAGAGACAGTGTAATGGTACTTACTAAAAGTCACATCAGTCCCAGTCATACTGTTATAAAATTCTGAGAAATAAGCCTAAACCAGAGGTTTTCAAAAGTGGAGGCGGGCCTCCCCAGGGGGCTCCAAACAGTTTCAGGGGCGGCTCAGTGAATGGAAGTGAAAAATATCCCATTAGTTATTACATTAGTTATCAAAAGGAGATCATATAGAATAGCGAAAGAGATAGTTCAGAGGTACAGTAGTTTGGGGAGAAATTGTACTGTTTTTCCCAGAGTCAGAAACTAGTAAATGCCTCAGAACAAACCTTTTTATGTATTTGCTGTAGTCTGAAGTTGTGTCAGACAGCAATATTAGGCTATCTTGGCTCAGTTGTTGAGTGTCTATGGGATCAAATAACATAATCGTGATCCTATATCATGATTTCCGAGCTTTGTCTGAAGGGAGGCCCACAGTCTCAGACTTTGAAAACCCCTGGCCTAAAACAAGTGGTGAAGTGGTCCTTTAAGTCGTCATTGCACACTGTTTCTGTCACTAGCCCATCACTATCAGCCGGCTGTTGAGTAACCCGAGATATCAATCAGAAAACAAACACACTTGCCATTATACCTGCGGCTGAGGCATTGCACAGCTTGATTACACATTAAAGATTTAAACTAACAATTTGGAGGGCCAGATTTTATATTTTCTAACGCAGGTAAAAATGTAGAAGAAGCCTTTTCACTGAACTCAAACTAGCAGGTGGTTTATATGAGCCCATATCAAACACACAGCTGAAACAGTCACTCAAGCACAAGACTGTTACTGGTTATATATGCATCACAGTATATGTAATTATTCAAGTTTTGCAGAGTAAAATGGCGATGGCAATCTAATGGTCTTGTCAGCAATACAACGAGGCAATTGTGGTGTTCTTAGTATTGCTTGCTTGGAATATTAGCACTGGTTCATGAGAATCTCACATTCATGGGCTGAATCCACTCAGTCAGTTATACCAGTCCAACCAGCCGACATGACACCTGTAGGCACTTGCATATATAAAGCAGCATCCACTTAAATAAGACTAAGAAAATAAGGTTATAAGGTTTAACGTGTATGTAAGGTGCAGGCTTTCAAAAAGGCGCCCAGGCCCATCCCACAAACAAGTCAGGTCTCCCTTCGTTATATGTGCCAGATAAAAATCAATCCTGGCCTCCCTTCTCTGAGACCTCTGATTAATGTCAACCCTGACCTGGCAGCTTCCCTGCTGATCGCTCCTCCTGTAGTTCGGGGGGGGGGGGGGGGTCAGAAGTCTAAAGTGTCGCGCTGGTACTGCAGCCGCGGGCTGTTCTCGCTGTAGAACTGACTGAACCAGCGGCGGTGCTTCTGGATGGCTGAGTCTTCCTTCACGAGGAGAGGCTTGGAGATGTACTTCTTATTGTTCCAGATCATCACGTCGCGCTCGAACTACACACAGAAATAGAAAACAGGACGGACGTATAAATCATGAATTCCCCTAAGTGCTTCATAATCAAGCAGGTGACACAGTCGCAGAACTTTCACTTAAATAGGACTAAGAATTAAATAATAACTTAAAGAACAATTGTGGAAGAAAAATCCCAAAGCTGGGCCAGATGTCTTCAGGATCTTCACCACACTTTAAAAATCAACTTTCTCTAATAAAGAAAACACTGAGTCCAAATGAGTTCAGATGTGAGCAAAGTTTACTGTTACTGCAAGCAGTACAGCAAACATGAGTCCTTCCATGGAACGACTGACTTTACAGTGAACAAATCCTGCCTTTTATACTCTTTCTGGTACCCCTCCTACTGTGGGTTCACAACTTTAGTACCTCCTTTTGACCTTGAGCTGTTTTCCCAGTCAGACACCATTATATTCTTTTTTATCCTCTTTCCAGTAGATCGATAAACAATGGTGTAATTTGCCAGATGGTTCAGTCTCTAGGAAACCTGATCTGCTCGGTTGGTGAAGATAACCGTGTCAACTTCTAGGTGTTTTCCAAGTCCCCAAGGACCCATCTGCTTGGTCAGGAACTAATGGTGTCTACTCACAGCGTTAAGTCTATTTTTTTAAAAACAGGCTGCCACAGTATCCTAGGTGTTTTCCATGATCATTATTTTAGGCTGACACGTATGTGAGAGTTAAAGCATCTGTCGTGCTGTTAATCATGCTCTGGTGTTCTTCATCTGTTTCTATGCTGCTTGTGCTCATTAAAACTGTCTGAGTATATTATATATTTCATCAGACTTCCAGTGATTCATTTATTATATAATCAATCTTTCATTATTATTGTTATTAGCTTTCCAGTGTTAAGATATACCATATAGCTTTTAATCCCCACACAATCTGCACAATTTGCACTACATTATTATAATTTATCAGCAGGGATTTCTGTGTGAGGTGTCGATGATTAAATGTCACTCCACAGTTAGTCCATCAGCTGCTGAGATTTGGCATTTCAGCCCACACTCAAACTCCACCTCTTGACCTGTCCTCTAAAATGGAGTTTCCTCTGGTGGCTCTTTGTGTTAATACTATATGGAGAAACAAAATGGCAAAATACTGATGAAAAAATGATTTCCTTCTTTTGAGCTTCTAAACAATTAAGTAACACTTTTCAGAAGGACTGCAGAAAATGAAAGATGCTGATCTCAAAACTACACACAAAACACAAGCATCCACTGATTCAGTGGATTTAAGGGGGACACATTTTTGCATAACACCTCGGCAGCAAAGCCAAAAACGCCCAATGACTCCACGACCACAGAGGACCTTGGTGCAGCATTTTGGAGGAGGATTAAATTACAAAATTCAAATCTGCTTCAGCATACTGTCAAACTAAATCTTGTAAATCTAACTGATAAACCTATTTTGGCCAAATTCTCTAGGCAGTTTCAGCGGGGGCCCACCCTTTACCATTCAGAAAAATACTTTTCTTCTTGTCTTTTGAGCCAACTTAATAGTTTTCCTTTTTTGTTCAACCAGTGACTGTGTTTTTTCACTTCACCACGCAGTTAATTATCAAGTTTAATGAGGGCTATTTACACCTTTTCTGTGACTGTGTGGTGTTACTTCTGGTGGCAATGAGGAGGCAGAATTCAACCAAAGGCAGATTGGGAGGCAAACACAAGCAATGATCGCTTCACATTAGAGCAATTCTGAATTATATAATAATAAATAACAGTGGTCTAAAAGCAGTATGTACATCATTCATGCAGTTCAGCTACTTTGTAAGTTTTACCTTATAATATAGCAGCCTGCTGCTGCTGGAAACCAGGTTGACAAGAGTGCTGAGACTGAACCATACAGCAAATGCACTGTAAAACCAAAACTCTGAGCTAAAAGAGGCTAATCTCAACGTAGCTGCTGAATTAGTGAAAATTCTGTGGGTTTATCACTGCGAGCGAACCATTTCACAATACATGTACTCATCTGATGCATTGTTACTATAAAAATATTGATTAGAGGAGCTTAATGTGAATGCAGTGGCACAAACACTGTGAAAACACATCTGACAATATGTCCCAGTGATAGTGGAAGGGAAGCGTGTACTGCACCTGAATGCACTCTGCTCTGAGGATGAATTTGGGCACCAGAGGTGGGATGTTAGACTGATAGAAGATGGTGTGAGAGACACACTGCAGCAGAGGCTCCACTGGAGTCACACAGTGCATGATAACGCCGCGGCCCAAGAAACTGTGGTCAAACAGCAGAAACACCACACCTGGACCCACCTGAAACACAGACAAATGTATGATAACTGCAACCTGTATATTCATATATTAAAATACTTTGAATGAAAATATGTGCAGTGATGTACAGTAATGCTTAGAAAGCAACATGTGTGTGTTGATCAGACCTGAATGCTGATGATTCATTGGAGAACAATGCATTTACATGCATGGTTAAGCCAAGTAATGGCTGCCTCTCATATTTTCATGTATTTAATTTCATCCCACACTCCTCCCACGATAATGCTGCTGACCGGTGTGCATTACAGTAACCATATTTTTGCCCTCAACATTTGTGTTGGATCTAATCTAATGGATTCCGTGCTGAAGCTCTGTGCTCTTGACTTGAGGTACAGTAGATATTTTTTAACTAAAACCTTATCAATGTGGCTGAAATCCATTTTAGTTTTAATGGCATTATTGATTATGCTGTCAACATAATTTACAAATCAATCCCAGGAAAATACGTACAAACTGTATTCCTACTTTGAACTTTACCGTACCTGTCTGGCCACAACATGAACATCCAGCAGAGGCCAGTGGCGTCCAAACACGGTAAGCGAATGTTTCACCAACATCTGAGAGCAATGCTTGTTGGGCTCTGACTCCGGTTCCCATTGAACCTTGAATAAATACACACACACGTGCATGCATACACTCAGATAAAGTACATACAGTGGCATTCAGGCACAGAAATACACTGTTCAATAATACGTCATCCTCCCGAAATAAATATATATTCTGTACAATCTAAAATCAAAATATCATTAAAAACATATTTCAGCTTCAAAGAGAACCTTAGATAATTAGGTTCCAAAATTGTTATCTTTGGTCTTCCTCACAAGTCATAAAATAACATTTTAAGATGAAACCTGCAGTTTAACCTGTGGCTCAACCTGAATGAATGTATGAAGATGTAACCTGTACCATAAGTCAAACAGTGTTCTTTGATTATACGTGAAATGTTAACAAACAGGTTCAGATATATATTTCATTCTTGACCAAAGCAGTGGGCTCACCGACTGACGTTAACGTCGCTAGAGCCCCACCGCTGACATGGCTTAAAACAATGTGTTGAGTGTGCTTAATGGTTTTGAAAATTTAGCACCCATTTGGCATCAAAACTTTGAGGACTGTAAAAGCGCCATCACATTTAGCATCCTTACCTTCCAGTCATGGCGTAAAAATTCCCAGGTTTTGCTGTTGGTGTAACGCAGGTCTACTCCGCTGACGATGCCCGGCGTGTGCAGGTGAGCGAGGTGCGCGATGTCTGCTGCATTTTCAGGAATCTCCTACAGGTAGGGAGGAGAGGTCACCAAGACACGTTCTCGTGATTGTGTTTAAAGTTTGCTAACAAAAGCGTCTTCTCTGCCTGAATTTATGTACAACTACAGAAAGTGGATCTTCTGAGGATTGAAAGTAAAAGGTTTGAGGGAGCTAATGGTCATTTTCCCTCCCTGCTCTCTGGGCAGTCACAGTGAGGAACGATGTTTCTTTTACTCAACAACTGCATTGATCATTAATGAAAATGTAGACACCTGACAAAAGTAAAACAAAATTGGTTTTTATCTTCAAACAAACTAAAACATAAACGCATACACATATGTACCTACCTCTATGTGAGCGTTGATAAAATGTTCAGTTCTCCCCCTATAGACCCACTCGCCCTTTGTAATTTCCTGCTGCTCTGGGACGGTCCACTGCGGATCTTCTCCATCACAGTGAAACCAAACCAGGATCTGGCCGTTGACCTCGCAGCTGGGCCAGCAGCGCACCTTGGCAAACTCTGGCACTGAATGGCAGATGAAACCCGAATCTGAATCATACTATCTTTGTAGTCAACATCTTATTTTGACAATCCACTGTTCCCTCCCAACAGTAGATATTCATCCTCACCACTGTCCATTAACATATCACCAACTAACAATGCTGGCCTATTGACTTTTGGTATTTTGGCTAATTTAACGCTTAAACGCCAAAGGCAATGACATAATACCATAATCTAAAGTCAGTTTATTATAAGAACATAATCATGCTCCCCAGAGGATGAAACATTTCCATTAAGGGCACTCCATCAGCTTTCCTCCGGTGCAACCCTCTGGCCAAATTGTCAACTTGCTGTACACAAACTAATGTCCAGATATGCTGTAAATATTCATGCTCTCCAGGATATGAATCTTAATATTTTTGCTGACCTTTCTGCAAGCACCACAATTGGCATCTCTTGCTTCAACCCTCAGGCCAAAAATGTTAACATTAGACACCTGTCACAAGATATCCTGTAGCACCACCCTCAGGGCAAACTTTGCATTTCACTGATGAGGCTTTAAGAACAACATAAATATCATGATCTTGTTTGTTCCATTCAAAAGTTTGGAAGTTTATGGAATTTTAATGAATATTACAGCTTCTGCGGGCCACTAGCAAGGCAAGTCGTTTTTTAGCAGAAACAGTAGCAGACATAAAAGTAATGCATGTGAAAGGGTCCAATAATGTGCCTTTTTTTTAGTTGCTTAGTCTTTAAATTATACACCAAATCAATCTACTATAGCACTGAGACATGGTAATATTGCACGTATTTTTTATCCATGCCACATGCTTTTTGTAGAATTAAAATCATTGGACACCACCTTCAGTTCATACCTTTTTCTGCATAGGGGATCCTCACGCACTTGCCATCGTTCCCCCGAAACTGCCATCCATGAAAGGGGCACTCAATGCAGCTTCCCACCACCCGTCCTCCCACAGCCAGGTTGGCCCCCAGGTGTGGGCAGTAGGCATCCACCACGTAGGCCTTCCCATCCTGGCCCCGAAACACTGCCACCTGCTCGCCTAGGACAATAATTACAGTTTCATGAATGAGCTGCCACTTTGGAATACAGTGGTAATGTATTATGTGAAATGTATGTATGTAGGATGTGAAATTACACACGAGATTTGAGAATTTAAGTATAAATTAGCGCAACAGAAATGCTTGATACATTTCACTGATAAAGGGAGGAGGGAGAGTGTACACTTGCTAATCAGCATTGTCTCTGTACTGAGGCAAACTTGCTTTCAAAACAAGCAGTAACTGCTCTGGTTAAATGATAAAGGTGGCTGCCACAAACTGACCCCAAAAACATTTATTTTGAAATAAATGGAGAAACAACCAAATTAAATTCTCAATTAAATTTTGCCACAGATTAGAGTGTTAATGCTGTGCAAAATTGCACTTTTTCTACTGTGTGTCTTGGTGGCAATTTAAAAAAGAAAAATTGTTTCATTAATCATTAAAACCACTACGAGAACAATTTCAATTTTTTGGCATCTTTGAAATTATTCTAGTGGCTTAAGTAAGAAAGAAAGTAGGTGCAGTCTATGTGTACGGGGGGTTCAGTGTGCATCGCTGTCTTGTCTATTTTAGTACAACCACTGGGGGGCAACAAAATCAGAAGTTTTCAAATTCCACACATAGTGGCTTTAAACAGATATAGGCCACTTTAAGTGCTTATTTTGCCTTTAGCCACCCTCATCCAACTGTCTAACTGTATTTTGCAAAGGATAAGCAGCAAAGGTTTGAAGTAACTGCCCTAGATGATACACTTGGCCTGGTCTGATTAGGTTCCAAGGATTGATTACAACTACAGTACAGTACATTGTGGAAACCACTTTGTATGCTGCATGTTCAGACTGGATATGCTCCCACTCAGACACCACATGTGGAAATCTCTAACTACTGTATCTACTGTATTTGACCTGACTTTTGTCTGACCTGCAGTGTTCAGATTGCTCCCAGATTAGCACAGGCTGGGTGACTGTGGTTCAGAGTAACTGAAGAGTCAGCTCTAGCAGTGCCTGGTCAGGGTACCGCTCAGTAAAATTCTGAGAAATCCAAAAGAAGGCTCATCCAAATGCGGGGTGACACAGCACTGCACTGCTGCCCTCCAGACTGTTGTGGGGCAGAACTGAACCACGGCGCAATGTGTGAGAAGAGCACGGGGGAAAAGACACATTAGGCAGAATTTAATATATGATGTAAATGGATGACTTGACTGCAGAGAAAAGTAAGGAGCGAGACACTGCAGTCCTTCACAGCAGGATGCAGATCCTGAAGGCAGCCAAGTTTAGATTTGGCTCAACAGAATTTGGGACAGTTAAATGTCGGGGGGGCTGGAGGGGACGAGAGAGGGAGAAAGGAGACCAGAAGGATATGTAAGAAAATACAATTCTGTCATGTTTACTGTATATTAAGCATCATGGAGAGAAAGGCATTCACGTTCACTGGCAAAAAACACAGTCTGCACATTTATTGTTTTCCAATATGTACAGTACACCCTCGTGGTTTTCTGGCAATCCCTCATCCCCACTTTGGCAACCACTGATCTGCATCACACTTTTAGTGTGTAGGAGCTTTAATGACCTGCTACACTGGTGCTAGCTGTAAAAAAGAAATCTGAAATATAGAGCAGCCAATCCGTCAACATGTGATGAAGACCCTAAAACCTGACCTCAATATTAAGCATGAAAGTTCCTTTTTGACCGTGGAAATCCCAACTCAAGCTCCACTCGCTAGTTTTTCCAGGGCTTTCAATAGCGGGTGGAGTTCAGTCACTGTTATTTAATCCACTTTAAGCTACCTCTATTCAGCTCACGTCAACAGATTCATCTTCATGACAAATGAGCAAACTCCTCGTGATTGAAAGCTCTGGAAAAAGCAAATAAGTGGACCTTGTGTTGGGATTGTTTTATCCATTTTTTAAATTTGCTACATCAAAAAAATGTATTGACAACAACTGTGATTGTGATCTATACATCATTTTGTTCATTTCTCAACGGAATTACCAAACAATGTCTGGTTACGGTTCTCAAATGTGAGGATTAGTTGTTTTTCTCTGTTTTATATCATTAATAATTGAATATCTTTGTGTGCCGTATAAAACAAGTTGAAGACGTCACCTTGACCTCTGGGAACGTGTTGTGATGGATCCATAATTGTTAAAATATTTTACAGATTAAATGATTATTCATTTCATTGGAAGAAACAGTTGATAGATTCCTTGGTGATAAATATGATCATTAGTTTTAGCTGTACTGTACGCTGAATCACTCTGCAAGAGCAGGTGTCCCTTTTTACTGGTGGATATCTTTTTCAGGTATAAAGCCTTTGATATACTGTTTGTTTCTTTATTTATGGACGGTGATGTGACAGAAACATGAAAGCACCACACGCTCTTTGAAACCTTTCTGAACTCAAACTCAAAGAAGCTCTCTGAAGCGATCAAACAGTCCCGCCGCGCATCAGCACGAGAACAACAAATCTGAAATGTGAAACGCGTATCTGTTTCAAATCACGTGCCTTAATGAAAATATATTGAAATAAATATCAGTGTGTGAGATCAATTTAAACTTTGTAAAGGAGCTGCTGCATATCAAGCAGCACGAGACATACGTATAAGCTTTAAAGCTGTGAATGACAAGTTGTCATATCATTGATCATAGAGAGGCCTGATGCAGGATAGATTGGCTGTCAGATCACCATAAACACTAAGTCAAAGAGATCATAAGAGACTTTATAATTAACTCAGATTGATTTGATTTCAATGATGATGATGTTAAAGATTTGACCATGAAGACTTTAAGACTTAACTTCCTGCATGAAATGGAGCCATTTAACGTTTGAAGGACGAGGATATCGCCTACGGATATTCAAAACCTGATCTACATGAACAAGTTTAAATGTTATGTTTTCTGGATTTTCAACTGAGGATTTCTCTGTATAAAATAATTTAGCCCTTGTCATTGTAAAAGGCTATAAACAAGAAATTTGAAGACATCGCCTAGACAAAACAAGTTAAAAGATTCATCAGGAATCAGCAGGTTAAACAACCATGAAAATAGTCGTTCATTGCAGCTTTACTGCCATTAAGTAATAATTCAATTAATATTTTGTAACCACAACAACTGCCTCCATGACACCTTCAAATCAAGCAAGCAGTTTAAAGCTTGATTGACCTGAAACAATGAGGCTTTGATAAAAAAGAAAGCGTTACTAAGCACCCTAATGCCTAAACCACTCACAACAAAGACAGTAGGCATTGTGTTTCAAATGTTTACTTTAAACACCCAAAAACTTTGTAATATGAGATTGTCTCTCCTATCCTGGCAACCTGGCGTCACAACACTCCTACCTGAGACAGGACAACAGAGACCAGGTGAACTGACAAAATATCATGGTTGTAGAAAGGCCAGCAGTGGCGATTAACACCTACAGATCTGAAAATGTGCTATCTTTGTTTAATTCAAATACATCTCCAAAGAATAATCAGAGGTGAATCATCTGTATTAACAATTGCACCTCCTACAATGTAGTTACTGAATCATAAATCATTCATATTTAAGATCATTTGAAAAATAAGGCATTAACTGAGTTAGATGTGAATGTAATGACAAGTGAAAATGATGTACAGAGCTTGTTTAAGTTAACATTTAAGCTTCTTTGCATGATGCATGCATGCATCTTTGAGAATGACACTATTTTGTTTATGCTTATTGGTGTGACCTTTCACATGACTACTTTTTGGAAATTCAGCTCAGACTCACTTCGTCACTTTGAGATGCAAGAGAGCACATTTGTGAAGTTGCAGTGACCGATTCGAGAGGTTGCAATCACCAAGTTGTGGTTGTACTGGAAAATGGACTCAAGTAAAAAAAATCAATAAATATGAGTAAATGTTGGATTACAAGTGTGCAGCTGTCATTGCATTTATGGAAATATCAATCTGCACACTTGTGAATCACATTCAGAACACGGGTGTGTGAATATTTTCTATGAGTGAAAATGTAAACATACCAGTTCAGATTTTTGTTCTACAAGTTCTCACATTTTGCAACATATTTACTTTCATAGTATTTTTACTACCATCTTAAAAACTTAGCAGAAATCAGAGGATTCATGTCCAGGTATGATTTAGAGAAGCTTGTCCAGGTTTACGATCATCTCTAACTGTCCTTTTAAGAGTCCAAAGTAAACATGGAGACGCAGCAATTTAGTTATATCCCACAAACTTGGTGGTTCACTGACCTCAGCTGTCTGCATCTCACATCTAGGTTAGGGATCTTTAAATATGACATCACATCACACAGCTACACTGATGCCTGCTGCAGCTCAGGTAAACAGGGGTGCAGTGTCGGCATCTTCACTTCCTGTCCCACTGCTGAGCTGAGCAATTTGTCTCACACTACTTGTAGTATGTGCTGAGGCATCTGAACTTAAAGATCTCAGTTTACACACTCTGCTCTTTGGGGAAAATATTGCCTTCTGGGGGGCCTGACATATGATTTTTAACATGACAACTTTTATAGCCTACTTAATATAACTTAATATTGCCTCTTGTGTTATTTATGACTGATGGTCATGTTTGTCCAGCTTTAACTTGCACTTTAAAGCTTTACACGCTATAGGCTAATAATATGGCAGCTGGTTACTTTAGTTAGAGGTAATGCAAGCACCACTAGGCTACTTATCATACCTAGAACAGAGACATTCTTGACCTCGCCCCTCTCCAGCCTGCTTGAGTCCAGCACTCGGTACCAGCCGTTTGGATAGACCGGAGGCAGCTCTCCGGTTTTCCTTCTGCGGCGGACCTCGTTTGCAGCCTGGGCTCTGGAGCGACCGTCCTCGGCGATGTATCCCACATCATCGGGCGCCCTGAGGAGCTCCAGGGGACAGAAGAGCAGCCTGTACAGCCAGTGCAGTGCAAGGAGGGAAACTCCGGCGATGAAGACCACAGCCAGCGCTAGAACACCGAGCAGCCCCGTTTCCCTCCATATCGGGTACCCGTTGCCCACAGAGTACAGAGGGTCTCTGTCCAGTATGATAAGCGTGGCACCTATTCCCAGCACAATAATAGCAGCCACCTTCCCAGTGGACATGTTCTGACAGTCCATCATGTCTCCGGTGCGGCTCTCTGGTGTCCCTGTCTCTGACACAGACGCGGCGTCGCGGCTCACTTGCACAGTATCGGAGTTAGTTTAACCATGAGGACCGAGCAGTTCTGTCTTGATGTGTCGCCCGGGGTTTGCACGCATTGGCACGGGCGCCTTGGACACGAGATGCGCCACACCCAGGGCCGTCCCTGAGCAGAAGTTTTATTTGGGGCCCCTTCTGTTCTCTCTGCAGCTATCAGCCCTTACCCGGATTTACCTAATTAGATTACATTAGATCAGATCAGATCAGATGCAAATGGCCTTGTTCGGATTCGGATTCTTGAAGGATGCTCCTCACTTGTTCCACAGAAACTTCATTTCTATCAGACTGCATAAGTACCACAGATTTAATAATATGAAGATAGTGTTCTGACTTATTCCAGAGAATACCCAGAGAATAAAAGTCATTAAATTCATTTAATACGTTTAGAATGTGTCTCATGTAGTTTATCAAACATAAATTTCCATCCCAGAATTCAATGTTCAGTAGGCTACTGTCATCACTTGGATATTTACATCAGATACAGTGTATGATATTTGTATTATAGTCTTAAACGTTATCTCATTGTCTTATTTAATTTCCCTCAGTTTCATCCCATCATTCCCATCCATATGTCCACTCATGACTTCTGTCTATAGTGTCTATTTTCACAGCAGGCATTTTGATCTGTCAAAGCAGGAAAAGCACAGGTGTAAATAATAACATTAACAATGGCTCCATTCCATTAAGTGTCCCAGTAAGCCATGTCAGTGAGTGACCATGCACAACACCAGAGCCCTGGAACTGGCTCACCTAAACAGAATGCAGCCACCTGTGTTTTGACAAGTCAAAATGTCCGCTGTGAAAAGGGCCTGGCAGTATTTCCTGCCCTATCCCATTCTACTCGTTATATTATTTTACTTTAATGTACATGATAAATAATTTATTAATCATACAGTCGTGGTTCTTGGTATTTCCTTCTGAAGAGCATGATAAATCACTAGCTGGGAAAAAAAACTACACTACACTACTACACTCTTTATAAGTAAGGACATATTTTCCAATGTACCCACGCCTTTACATGTCTTTACTTTGTTAATTTCCATTAAATCTAGTAACCAATCTTGCTTCATAGTAGTACTAGCTCACGTTACGCTATGTCCAAAAGTATGTGGGCACCCAAACATTACACGCATATGTGATAGTTGAACATCTCATTTCAAAACCGTGGGTATTAATCTGCTGCTATAACAGCCTCCACTCTTTTGGTTTCAGGCTTTCCACCAGATGTTGGAACCTGGCTGCAGGGACTTGCTCCCATTAGAGCATTATTGAGACCCCACACTGATGTTGGGTGATAAGGCCTGATTCGCAGTCATCATTCCATTTCATCCCTAAGGTGCTGGATGGGGTTGGGGTCAGGGCTCTGTGAAGGCCAGTCAAGTTCTTCCTCATCAAACAGGGGAAATTATTTCTTTATGTACCTGGCTTTGTGCACAGGGGACATTGCCATGTTGAAACAAGAAAGGGCAGTTGCCACAAAGTTGGAAGCATACTGTTGTCTGAAATATCAATGTATCCTGTAGCATTAAACAGGCAGGGGTGTCCATATACTTTTGGCCATAGTGTATTCAGTACGTAATGATACTGTATCATATTGCTACTGTTATGGAAATTGAGGTGTTAATCTCATGACAGGATGTAAAGGATGAGTAAGGAGGTAAACATCATCTATACAGTGGTGTGCTAGATAAAGATGAGTACTGTGTTCATTGTTGCCCTATTGGTCAAACTAAAGGATATGGGCTATGATAAGATAAAGCACACAAAGCAGGACTTGTTGCCCCATAGCTAAGAGCAATGGATGGGTAGGAAGGGTATGGGAAATTTTATTCACCAAATGTGGTATAATGTTGATGGTATAATGTTGAATCAGTACTGAATCATTGCAGGGTAAGGTCAGAGAGGTCAAGTAAATCATAATCAATATTACAGTATTATGTATAAGTCAATCAAAGTCAATCATATTGATAATGGTTAGGTTGTCAGGTAAAGTCAGGTCCAGTCATAATCATGTTGTAATCATATGTCTTATATTTTTTATCAAATACAGCTGGCAGTGAGAAATAATAGTGTATCAGACAGAGGAATATTATTCTGAGGACAGTGGGAAGGAGTCCTTGAGTGAAAACAACCAGTTTCTCAGTTTATACAATTATCTACTGACCAAGGAGGTGACCAAGGACATATGCCAGAACAGGAAGATCTTCGGTGGACACAGTTGTTTATTGACCAAAGAGTAATATGCAAAAAGAGGGAGGAGGCAGTGGTGTCTGGCTCAGAACAGGTTGAAAACATCACAGAAATTAGGCCGAGGTCAGCAGGTGGTTATACAACTTTGGGCCTACAGAAGGAGGGGTGAAGATGGTATAAAAGAAATGATGTGTGCGTTGGACTGTCAGTTACTTCATGGACTGACTCAGGTTTGGATATATATATATATATATGTGTGTGTGTGTGTGTGTGTGTGTTGTAACAGATGTTAGTCAGTCTCTCCCGTATAGGCTACATATGGGGTGACTCTTGCTTGCAAGCAATAAAGAATTCTAAGGAACGTGAGACAGATATATAAAGACAGATATTCTGTTTGGGTATTTCATCTCACTGACGGCATCAGGTTTTCTGATTGCCACAACACTACCAAAGCCAATCAGAGACATTCTCATGATTAATGACTACAACTCACAGCACAAAAAGAGTGAATCATTGTAGCCCTGAACCAATTAAGACTGCATCAATAATTACATACAGTTACTAAGCAACAGTTGTAATTATTGTGTGAAGTCCCCCAGTTCCCTGTATGCATTATATTTATTAGTTCATATGTTTTATATATTTTATTTCATTTATAATATTTAGTCTAATGTGGTCCAAATGTAAAGATTTATGTCATATTGGCAAGCCTGTATAATTAACCAGTAATGTGACTAGACCTGACACCCTCTTGTTGTCTTGTATCAGTAATGCTTTGGAAAGTCATAAATGCAGACTCAGGTTGTAATGTAATGTTGGCTTCTTGTACGGAAATTGGAGCTCAGCAGTACATTTATTGCACAAGGTCAATATTATCATTATTATTATTTTATCTGGCATTAAATAATAACGGGTAAATGTCATGTGACAAGATCTTTATTCTGAGATGTTTACGAGAAGGTTGGGAAGGATGCTGGTCCAGAAATGCACGTAACGCAGCCTCATCTTCTGTCTCACATAGTTCTTATCCATCTTAGAATTGATCTCCAGGAACTGGTGTCCAGTGCTGGTGAATTTAGGCCAGGTAGCAGGCACGCTCAGCTCTCCTTTGTTAGGGTCTCTGTGGACATAAACAGAAAAAAGGGCAATGTTATGAAGCAGTCATGTATCAGGTCTTCTTTATTTCAGTTTCAAATTAAGGTTTAATTAATTTATTCAGTTGTCTGCAGAATTATACCCAGTACTGGCGAAGTTGGTCCAGTAAGAAATCATGTAGCCGGAGACGTCACGGTGGCGTGGCCGGTATCCCAGCAATTTGGTGAAAGGCTTTCCGAACACGTACTGCAGGTCATCAGAGTGATCGGCTCCCAGCCAGGCAGGGTAGCGCCTGCTGGTGCCAGCTGAAAGGCTGGGCTCAGAGAAGAGGTAGGAGTAGGTGCGGCCAGTTCTTTGGTGAGACAAGGACAGAACAGCGATGTGACAATGACCAAAATAAAAAAATACATTTTTTAAAAGAAAACTCAGGAATGGCTGTTGGAGCATCACATCACACAATGTTCATCAGCAGATGGATCAACTTTTAAGCCAACATGGAAATTCTACATTTCCATGACAACTGGGCAAACTCTATGTGCTCATGAAGATCATTTGATCGAAAGCTCCAGAACAGCTACTGAATGGACCTTGAGGTAAGACTGTTGTGTCAACTACTGTTTCCAAGGTCAAGAATGAACTTTGAAACTCTACTTATAAAGTGATTAATTAAATATGCAATTGAAAACAGCTGGTAAAAAGATTAATTAAAAGACCTTTTTTATGCAATGTGTATAACTGACACACTGATTTAGAGCACTATTTGACAGCAACATCACTGAAAAACTATTACTATTTTTTTTAATGCCATCTTCTAAAAATTGTGGTGGTATTAAAAGATTTTGTGGCAGACAGCAATGCAACTTGAATATTGACTGTACTCACGTGGCGTTGGCAGCATGAAGGTAGAGGGCAGCCTGAGTAGGAACCAGGAAGATGTAGTCTGTTCCAATGTCTACAACGGTTTTCTTGATGGTCTCCTTGCTGGGATTTGTGCCCCAGGTTGAGGTGTATGTGGAGAAGGCGTTGTCCAAACCAGCCTTGCCATTCTCCTTAGTGTACGAAGCCAGGAGCCTCTTTACATCTTCACTGAAAAAGGGTACTTTTATTTAGAAAACAGAAACTTCTAATTTATGAATGCACCTTTTAGATACATACATGTTAGATGTGTGCATTATGCAGATTATCTGCATGCATATAAGCAAAACCGCAGGCTTAACAAGTTTGCTGAACCAATGTGATTCCCTCCTCGCTCCATTGTTATTGTACAAGGTTACAGCAGAGAGCATCAGGTACTAGTTCAAGTGAGAACCCCCGCTAGAGGGCACATTTTACACAAAGACTGTCTATAAATCTGTATGTCGCTGTGGGTAGATCTATTTATGTTGTCACTACTGGATCTATTTTGGCTTGAACTCACACAGAGGTGTCCACCAGTGGGGAGTTGATTGAGGGAACATCTAAACCAGTGAAGAGGTGTCCGTCCATGTCATTGACTCCAGCGATGTAGTCGATGTCAGCCGCATTGTGGAACAAGTTATAAGGCTCATCCGGCAGGAAGTCACCGTCGATCACAGCTGACAGGACCAGGTTGTTTACAACGGGGTCTGACGGAGGCAGATTCAGACACTTGCTACATGTACATTTTTATACACGTCTCCATACATACATAAAGCTAAACTTGTTAAGTTTTCACTACTATTTGAACTGCTAAATCAAAAAAAATCCAGTCTATTATCTCTTATTTCTTATATTTCTTTTCCCATTTCCTCTGTCTCAAATGATAATTGTAGGGTGACAGAAACTAGAATAGCATAATGTGTCTGTGATCCTTACACTTATCACATCTGGCTGCTTCTAATGCTGGCGATCAAGAAATTAAATGAAATCTGACTGTTGGGAGTTGCTGTAGTAGAAAATGCCCACACAAACAAGTATACAAGGACATGTCATAGTAGAGCAGCACTTATTGCCTGAGGACAGCCGGAGCTTGCCAGCCATCGTTAGGGCCACAGGATCAGACCTCTTCAAACAGGCTACCATATTGTGATCAGTAGTGCAGTTGACTTTTAGGGCGACCTGGGGAGGAAAGACAAGGGTTCAAATCATCAGATTTTATGCATATGTATACCTTTAAATTCCAGCTCAGAGTCTTAATATTTCTATCCAACCATACAGAAAGGTTAGGCATATTAGAGAAGCTGTGTTGCACCTCTTCAGCAAACTTGTGGGGCTTCCTGTTGACGGCCCAGGGGCACAGGGCGACCCCACTCTGGGAGATGGCTCTCTTGAATAGTCCTTTGCTGTGGGGAGTGAGAGTCTTTTTTGGGAAAACACACACAGAAAAAGAAAGATATTTTAGTATATTACTTTAATCTTGTTAAAAAATCAAATACACACATAGTGTAAAATATCAGCCTCAAACTTTACTGGCCACAGAAATCCCTCTGACCTATTCCTCAAAGAGTGTTGGAGCCCTCACTCTCCTTCACTCAGTTCACAGTAACACCAGAAAGTGGTCTTTGTGAAATAGGCAGTGCTAGAGGCTTAATGACATAGTTGACTTAATGACATGATAATAGTTGGTGAACTACTGCAGCTAGCGAGCTGATAGCTAACACACTAGTAAGCTGGGAACATGCTAGCACTACGCAGTCACTATAGCTCTCTGAGATTCTTTTTATATTCTCTGTCCTGTGTCAGCATTTTGTTCACATGATTGTAAATCATTTCATTCCAATAAAGGGTTATTGAGGAGAGGAAGAAAGCTCTCTGGAAGAGAGGAAGAAAACTGTTGGTTAGCTCGGTCGCTAACAGGACAATAGGTTCACAAGATTAATTCAAAAGACTATTTGTATCATCAACTCCTGTCTCATAAGTCTGAAACCCTTGCCTCATTTGTGAAGCAGTTTGAAACAAATTCATTTTACTGTCAAATTTTTAATATCTGTTGGTTTTAAATGCTGGTGTGACTGGGCCTTTGATAACACAGGTCAATTAGTCTGTGAGGGTTCAGTGCTTAGGGCTTAGGGGGAACACTGGAACTGGCCCAATCACTCAGGTGTCCGGGAAAGTCCTCTCACTTGGAAGCTGACACTAGCTCCACCTGCACCCTCTCCAAAGATGGTGATGTTGTCAGGGTCTCCTCCAAATGAGCGGATGTTCCTGTGCACCCAGGCAATAGCAGCATGCTGGTCCCACAGACCGTAGTTTCCTGACAAAAGACACAAACAGTGCTTTTGACCTATAAGATGCTAAGACGCTTTCATATCAAGGAAACACAGTGACTAAATTCAGACTCCCTCACTGTCACTGATGTAAAGAAATAAATTGGCACCTACCAGGTAAGCTAGAGTCTCCAGTGCTCAGGAAGCCCAAGGTTCCCACACGGTATCCCAGCGTCACCACAATAACATTTCCTCTGTTTGCAATCTCCTGCCCGCTGTACAGATAGTTATCCAGGATGTTAGGTCCCATTGAGCTTCCAACCAGGAAACCTCCTCCATGGATCCAGACCAGGACTGGCAGACCAATGGACACTGGAAGTCAGAGAGAATGAGAGCCATATGAAGTTCAGATGAAAGTACATGAGCAAAATGTGGACGACTGTTTTTTTCAGTCTTTACCTGAGTGGCCGTGAGGAACCCAGATGTTAAGGTAAAGACAGTCCTCACTGCCATGTGTGGAAGTCATAGTTAGGTTCAACTGAAGGCATCTCTTCCTGAACTCAGTGGCCTTCAGAATACCTGGCGAGAGACACACGCAGAGTAAGACTTTTGAAAACGACCAGAATAAATTATGAATGTTTTCATGACACATTACATCATACACATTAGGCCTTTAGCTGATGCTCATTTACCTGTACAGCTAGAAGATAAAACTTTTCCATCAATTCAAAGTTAAAACAGAAGGGGTGGCAGAATTGGCTGCTGGGAGTCATGGCTATGATTGCTGAAGGAGCATAAATATCTTTCTGGTGTGAATTATAGTTTGTAGTTATTAATCTAGATGTAAAATCCAGCAGGTGAGAAGTTCACTCAGTCTACTCACCGTCCCAGCCAGGGTGACGCTTTGGTTTCTCAAACCTTCCAGGAATGTCAGCAAAGGGAATCCCCCTGAAGACGTCCATGTGACGGCGGAACCCAAGGCGGATGTTCTCGCCCTGCACCATACCTCCCTCTGTGTACACCACACCGAGCTACAAACATAGTAAAAATGAATGAGGCCAGAATCTGAATTTCATTTGCACAGCCAAAACAAGTATAGGAATTTGCATTAAAGTCCATTTTGATTGCATACATCAGTGAAATTAGTCATGTTTCATTGATCCTGTATGTTTGATTATTCAATGTGGCATCTGTTGGGAAAGTATGACAAAATCTTGTCAAGTAACACAGCAATCAAAGAATAGGCCATTTTCAAAACATATATAGGTTAGAAATATGTTGTGATAAATGTTAATACAAGATAGCAATCATGTAAGTGAAAATGTTAGCTTTTTTATGTGATGAATACTTGATGGTTGATTGTTTTTACTATCAGCATTGCTCTATGGATGGCAATGTTAGTCTGTTGGTCCACAATTTTGGTCCAGACTGAAATTTCATTCTCAACAACTATTGGATGGATTGCCATTCAATTCCCCAGTGAATGAATAGCACAGACTTTACTGATCCCCTGACTTTTCCTCTAGCGCCACTTTGAGGTTGATATTTTAGTTTTTTAGTGAAATGTCTTGACAATTATTAGACGGATTGCCATGAATCTTGGTACAGATATTCATGGTGCCCAGAGGCTGAATCCTAATGACTTTGGTGATCCTCTGCCTCTAACGCCACCAGCAGGTCAACGTTTTCACTTATCCAGTGAAATATCTTAACTTCTACTAGATGACGTAATCGGGTAAATAGTAGACTCTTAGTCTTATTAGGATTCACTGCATGTTGCATATGAAGTCTGAACTGCCAAAATGAGACTCACCGAGGTTGCAGAGATCGTCTCCAAAAACACGGCAACGACAATCAAAATTCCCAGCCTCTTCATCATGACCAAACTGTGACAACCAGGTTGTCGCTCCGACTTTTATACAGGAGACCCCTCCCATAAACAGCAACTGACCAGTGTGTGCTCTGTGGACCTGATTCTATTACTGTTAAATACATACTAACCACCTTGTGTCCACAATGTTTAAGTCAATAATTAACTGGAATACCTCAGACACTTTAACAGGCTTAATCGAATAAACCAAGATAACAAGGAGGAGACAAAAGGTTTTAATCCAACTGTGATGAAACTGTCGTGAAAATAGATTTTGAGGTAGAAGTGTCAAATGTGTTTATTCTGATGACTGACAGTATTATGTGTTTCGAATGTCTCAGTTTAAAGCCACACAGCTGTTGGGCAACTTAAATCTCAAAGTAATATATTTTCATTAACACAAAGGCCTTTAGAGGTTGAGACTGATGATGGCCAATGTCCACCGGATCCAGCTGCGTCAGGTTCTGGCTCTGTTACGGAGATGATCCGCTGCACACCCACTGGTGTGGCAATGTTCAACGGCTCTATGACCAGACGATCTAAGGCTCCGAACGTGCTCCATGCAAGTATGCTAATGCTTATGTGTCGAGAGTTCAAGTGTCACTGTGTTTAAGGTTACTAATGTAGATGGTAAGCTAGTTAATTGGGCCTGCTAATGTTTGCAGCTTATGTTAGAACAGACAATCACACAGTTTACTCTATTTATTTTTCTCTTGTGTTTTCTGTAATTGCTCTAACTAGAGCCCCACTGTCACCGCTTCAGCATGTGGAGAAATCCAAAGCTTGACAGGCCTGCTGTACCTTGCTACGGTTACTAAGCTATGATTAGACAGTTGCTGTTCATGGGAGGGATTTAGCAAACGGTCAATTGTCTCGCTTGCTCAAAATGTTAAATCCACTGAAAAAATGTTTTGACCCCAACCTTTTGAGCTATGTTTAATCACTGATTCAGTCTTGCTTCCCTCAATGACCAAACATTGCCAAAGTCAGGCTCTTGCTTCAACGCTGAAATTTGGAGAAAGTCATTTATGTATTCTCTCGTGGCGCACTGTCAAGTCTAACACCTTGTGGAAAACATGCAGCACATGTAATCCATGAATGTGTCAGTATGCGGTTTTGATGCAGATCTGAATCCAGATGCAGATAAAAAAAGTTCAGACTTTTTGTTGTTATTTAAATAATGACACATTTAGAGAACTGGCTGGCCTTAAAGCAGAGGCATGTACTTTCTGAGTGCTTTAAACTTTGCTTTGGATGGATGAGTTATTATTTATTTAGAGGGTATTTTTGGGATGTTGGATTGAGGGCGGATGGCTGCAAATTGTTTAAAAGGTCTTCAGGTGATGTGAGTGTGAGGTTGTGCCAAGTCTTATTGTTTATTCATTATAATACCCACAAAGATGTTTTTTGCTGACTGTTTTTCAATAAACATCCACTGCTAATGATAAAGGCTACACTTTAGGTAGGTAGTCAAGTTGGACCACATAAAAAGCCCCAGACAGATTTTTTTTGCTCATTCGGTTTATTGTACACACTCTCTTATTTGTATGATTGGTGTCTTTTGTTAAACTAAAAATGCATCACTGAGCATCTGTGACACCTTGTGATGGGAGGCTGGGAAGGGTGCTGGTCCAAAGGCGAACAAAACGTAGCCTCATTTCCTGTCCAGTGGAGCTCTCGTTCATCTCAGCGTTGATGTCCAGGAACTGGTGTCCAGTGCTGGTAAATTCAGGCCAGGTCACCGGCACCTTCAGGTTTCCTTTGTTGGGGTCTCTGTGAAAATAAGTGGAGGAAGAAACACTTGTGAAAGTATCCGTTAGGTTTGAATAATCCTCACACTGTTAGAATTTCACAATGTGGCATGTGCATGCAAAGTGTGCTTTACCCAGTTCTGGCGAAGTTAGTCCAGTAGGCAATCATATAGCCAGACAGGTCTCTGTGTCTGTCCCCATAAGCCTTTGGAGTGGTGAAGGGTTTGCCAAACACGTACTGCAGGTCATCAGCGTGGTCGGCTCCCACCCAGTCATGGTAGGGTTTGCCTGGTCTAGCCATTAAACTGGGCTCAGACATCAGGTAGGAGTAAGTACGGCCAGACCTGTTAAAGATCATCACAATGTGTTTAGTCTGTATGTGCCCGGCATTACTATTGTCAACAATCTGATGATGCCAGTCTCAAACTTTACCCTTAACTTCCAAAGGCATAAAAGAAAACCAATTGTGTCTTATTTTATGATGAGTACAAGATGATTTTTTAAAAATCCCTTAGGGTAAAGTTTTGGTTGTCCCATGCAAAGTACTTTTAGAGCTGGCAAAGGTTCAAGAGCACATCTGTATAACAGAAGCTCAAAGAATATGTACACTGAAGCATGTGTCATTGTGTATAGACTAAAGGCTTTATCTGAGTGTTGAGAGCGATCGCAAATCGTTTGCGATTTTATCTTGAAAATAAAAAAGTTCAGTGTTTGCCTTCCCTTGCCTTTAAGTATTTGTTGTATGTAAACCTCTTGGGCTAAAAGATATTTGAAGGCAAAGGAATCAAGCAGTTGGCCTCACCTGGCGTTAGCAGCATGAAGGTAAATAGCAGTCTGTATAGGAACCAGGAAGATGTAGTCAGTCCCAATGTCCACAGCAGTTCTCTTAATGGTTTCCTGGCTGGGTGTTGATCCCCAGTTGGACGAGTATTCAGCGAAGGCAGTCTCTAAACCAGCTTGCCCCTTCTCTTTGGTATAAGCAGCAAGGAGCCTCTTTAAATCCTCTCTGCAGTGAAAATAAGGTAGAGAGCTCTGTTAGTGAAAGGACTCTACAACAACTCTGCCGTCTTTGGCCTCAAAAATGTCTTCTCGTGCTTTCACGGTTTAACTTTCAAAGCTGTAAGGGCCCACAACACAAAATGCCTTCACTTTCGAGACAAATCAGCCTTACACAGGAGTCTCCTCATTCTTGTTACCAAGGGAAGGAATGTCCTTTGAGGTGAAGAGGTGTCCATCCATGTCATTAACCCCTGCGAGGTAGTCAATATCCGCAGCGTTGTGGAACAAGTTGCCAGGCTGATCAGGGATGAAGTCTCCATCAACAACAGGAGACAGAAGCAGGTGTTTCACACCGGGATCTGAGATAAAATGACACAGAATTATTGAGGTGGCATCTTCTAGCATGCACATATTTATATTGTATTGTTAGTTTGTATGTAAAGCATGTTTTATCTCAGTAAATTGATTTTGCACTTCAGATGAATTGTAGGATTATGACCAAAGGCCACAAGAGGCAGCAATGATGTTATCAGTTTTACAACATAATTTGTAAATGTTGATTGCCTATTATATATTCTAAATAAAGTAGTTAGATCTTTGGATGTGTTGCTTCATTAACAGAAAATAATGCTCACAATCTGGGGAGCCTTGTGTGATGCGGGGAGCAGCCATGGTGAGAGTCTCAGCATCAGTTGATTTCAGACAGGCCACCATCCTGTCATCCAAAGGGCAGCCAACCTTCACAGCAACCTGAGCACATGGTAACAAAGCATGGTTTTAAGTAGAATTGCAGAATGCCTTTCTACTGTATTAATGCGAACATGATATTCTATTGACGTTGACTTTTAGGGTGTTACATGCTGGCTGACTGACATTAGGTTAAATACTATCGAGCTCCAGTGGCGCCACAGTTCCACAGAAGCTGAGAGAAGGAAAATAAAACTGGTTTCAGCCAAATTCTCAATTAAGTGCTTCAGTCCTCCACTGAGAAAATGTCAGTGAATGCTGCTACAGTTCGTGTAACTACAAACACAACATTGCACCATTGTACACAGAAGTCAGGTTTAAAACAAACACAGCCACTGCAAGCTTTCATTTTCTAACAAGCCACCTACATTTACTATATGCACAGCAGTTTATGCAAACGTATGAGCATAGTGTGCTAAAGTCAACACTCCTGTGATAGACAGATTATTGATTCATTGATAATGACTAGCAAATTGCACAGACAAATTGGTATTGGACAAATCCTTACTCAATGAACCACTCACAGTGCCTATAAAAAGTGGGAGTTTTCATGTTTTATTGTTTTACTCTACAGAATTTAATGTAGATTTAATGTGGCTTTTTTTGACACTGATCAACAGAAAGACACCCTGAACATGAAAACTTCCACAGGGGTGAACACTTTTCATTGGCACTGATATTTGGTATAAATGCCAATGAAATGAGTGCTCTGTCTGGACTCTTTAATTAGATGGCCTCTTGCACACAGGTCACAATGGCATCGCTAGCAAGTCAATCAAACTATTTAGCTACAAAGTCTACTGAACACATAAAACACATTCACCGCATGTCAATGTATAGGTAACTTAAATATAGAATGTATGTAACATAATAATGATTCAATATATCAGCAGATGTTTTGATTATTAAATGTCTAAATTCAAATATCTAATATCAGTTTAAATATCAGGACATAAGAAATATTTTATTAGTCTGTATCTCTACAATCTACTGGGGACACATTTTTTGATTATGTCCTTAACATTCCCATCATTTCATGAGGAAGTTGAACGACTGTTTAAAAATTTGGATTTCAATCCTATTATTAATATAAATGATCCTGTAAATTTAAAATTAAGACTTCTTCCAGGACAGCGGCATCCATCTCCATGATATCTGACAATGACATATACCTCCTCTGCAACCTTGCGTGGGTTCCTGTTCAGAGCCCAGGGGCAGAAGGCAACACCGCTCTGGGAGATGGCTCTCTTGAACAGCCCTTTGTTGTGGGGGGAGAGAGTCTGTGTAAGAAAACATAGAATATACAATTATTACTTGTAGTTGTGTTTATTTGCCAAATTGCCTGGCTTCAGCAATTGGAAACTGCTTGAAATAGCACTTTTCTGGCCTTAAACTTGCCACTTATGACATGTATTAATAGTAGTGGCAGTATAGTTTTATTAGGAATACTTTGTAAGGGGTTTATAAGTTAGTAAAAGATTATTCACGCTTTAACAAATATTATTCAGGAGGATCATATACACCAGCCAAATGGATTTTCTGCAACCTGGCAACCCTTAAATGGTTCTTACTAATGCATTATTGCTTACTTTTAAAGCAATAACAACAATTAATAAACAATTAATAAAGCCATTGGTTGCAACTTACAAACCCCCATGTCTTATTAGAAGGTGGTACAGTGTTTTTACTAAAGCCTCTCACCTGGAAGCTGACACTAGCTCCACCTGCAGACTCTCCAAAGATGGTGACGTTGTCAGGGTCTCCTCCAAACAAGCGGATGTTCCTGTGCACCCAGGCGATGGAGGCGTGCTGGTCCCACAGACCGTAGTTTCCTTTTGCGGTGAAACATTTTGAGTCAAAAGCACATTAACACAGCCAAAATGTTTGCTGACACAGAGACATCCACACTGCTTTTACCCCATTTTATTCCAGTAACTTAATGTAAAGAACACAATGTCGGCATATAGGAAGTAGGAGAACTGGCAAATGTACAGGATTTCTGCTGTTACAGCCAATTCCCACTAACTGCTCTTACCGGGTAAGCGAGAGTCCCCTGTACTGAGGAAGCCCAGGTTTCCCACACGGTATCCCACTGACACCACAATAACATTGCCCTTGTCTGCAATTTCCTGACCGCTGTACAGATAGTTGTTGAGAAAATTTGGCCCCATAGAACCGCCAAACATGAAGCCTCCTCCATACAACCAAATCATGACTGGCAGATTTGAAGACACTTGGGGTGAAAAAGAGAAGCATTTTTTATTTTACAAGCATGTACTGTAATGATTCTACCATTAATATATAGAAACACAAAAAAGCTACCATGTCGGCCATGAGGAACCCAGATGTTGAGGTAGAGGCAGTCTTCACTATCAAAACTTGAAGTCTGGAGCATGCTGATCTGGAGACATCTCTTAGCAAACTTTGTTGCCTTCAGTATGCCTGGGGATGCAAACAATATTGATACTTTCTTCTCAAATAATGCATTCAGATATTCAGCTCGGTTTGGTCAGATTTGAACGCACCATCCCAGCCAGGGTGAGGTTTGGGTTTCTCAAATGTTCCAGGCTTGGCAGCGAAGGGAATTCCCTTGAAAACATCCACGGAGCGGAAAAGACCCAGGGGGATATTTTGTCCCTGAACACCGCCACCTTCTGTTTGTACCACGCCCAGCTAGAGACACAGTCAAACAAGAGTTTTCATTTACACAATTCACAGAAAGTTGACATGGATGAAGTCAACTCATTATTATTTAGTGAAGGCAGACACCATTTTAACAATTATCACATCCCTACAGTAACATAGATTGCAGTTTTTACCCCAGTTAAAATTCTTACAGACTTACAGAGGCTGCTGAGGCCGCTCCCAGAGACAAGACAACGGCAAACAGAATCTTCAGCTTCTCCATGGCTACCCAGAAACCAGCGAATGCCTCTGCAGGTGCTTATATTCACAAGACCCCACTGCAAGAGAATAAATGGTAAATATAGTTGTTTACACGTGATACACAACCTTCACACCCATACTGTCACCCTGAGGTCCAGCTGACCACGATTTGACTTCTGAACCTGTGGGAAACAGCCTTGTGTAAATGGTGCCAACTGCCAACTGAATCAAGGTATGTCAATCAATGTATCATATGGTATGTTTCACAAAATGCTTAGACAATAGTCACACATTTTCACTATTTTCACACATTTTGGTTGCCGTTTTGTATCTTTTCAGATCCTTCTTAGCTTGTCATAAATTTTAACTTCTCTTGGAGAGTTGTGGGTCCACATAAATGATTTAACATGTAGTTGACAGTATATTATATATTTTTTTTATTCTTCCCAATTATTGACATAGGACAGAATGTTGATCCTCTGGTGTCCACTTTGTTCCACCATGTTTCCATTGTGAGAACTGAAATTGTGATGTTGCAAGTAATCAATAAAACTTAAAAATCACACACCCAAATATCAGATGTCAACGCAGCAAACTTTCAAAAAGTAGACAAACATTTTACGAGGCTATAAGAACATTGTTGTGTAAAATGTTTGGCGAACATGTACACATATTCCAGACACTTTTAACAGAGAGAGAGAGAAAGCCCAGCAGTCCTTGTGAAGCTGGTAATGAAGCAAATGCTACTGTTGACTCACAGAAACAGGTGGACTGATTCACAGATTAGCAAAGAACACACGGTTTGAGATAAGATAAAACCTCTGACATAACCCCACACATCTGAAGTGCTGCTACTGGTTGAAAAGTGTATTTGAACTTTAGTATTTTGTTCATGCTAGAGATAAAGAGAGACCAAATTCTTTAGGAAGCTTCCTGCCATAACAGATCTACACAGACACTCCTCTGTCGACAGATATTATAACCTCTGAAGGACAATATAATAATCAGGAGAAGTTGAAAGGGGAGCGTTGATGCAGGTTATATTTTAGCTATTCAACTGCCATACTGTATGCAGTAGTGTTATTTAATTAAAAAAAACGAAATATAATTATAAAAAAAAATATGACTCTGTATTGTCAGATACTAAGTATTAAAGGATTCAGAATGACGACCAAAAACATGATTTGTCACCTTGATGATGTATGTGTATATCTCTGTTGTTGTTGTTGTTTTATTCAATAACTACATTTTGCACATTTGTATACTTCTGTCATATAGACTTCTGTAAGTAATATACACAGTCATCTTCAGTGATACTGTTGTACAACTGTAGAGTCAAAAGCAAAAGACTGTGCAGACCCCTGCCTGCGGTGTTCATATATATGTCTTGTATCTGCATCTATATGTATATTGAGATGGAATTATTATTAGTGTTTGCTGTAATGAATAAAACTGGATGTGAACGTGTCGCTCCTATTGTTGGGGTATCGATGTATTGTTCTGCAATCATCAGTCACAGTAATTAATAACAACAGTCTAACAATTGGCTGCTGAATGGTTCCTTTATTGAAGTAACTATTAAATTCACAAAGTTTGTGTTTGCTTTTCCTGTGTGTTTTCTGGGTTTAACATAGTTAATGAATACAGCGCTGTTTGGCAGACAGATCTATTTCTCGCACTTGGAACCGACCAGAACATGAATGGACCAGGAAGTCAGCAGCACTTTTGAAAAATCGCTCTAACAGTATAAAAAAATACAAAGAGATAATTAGTCGTTTAAGAAAAGCCAAGACAAAAATTATTTTCAGTATACTAGAGCTATATTTTCCTATGGGTCTCTGTGTTCTAAATCACTGCTCAGGACATATTAAACTGTACATAACATAGCTTTACTCATTCCCTCCTTCTCTTCTTGAAGAGGTACGTTTTTGCTATGTTAGCTGGCCGCCCCAACTTATTTTACATCATCTATTACAACTAATCTTTAGTTAAATTCCTGTTCCTCCTATGAAAATATGAGGAACAGGAACAGAAAATAGCCAACTCAGCACGGGAGCTGAACAAACGGTGGCTAATAAGTAAGCTAATTTAGCTATGCAGCTTGCCATCGTTAGCCATAGCCCTGTCACCTAAGCTAGCTAGGTCCAACAGACACAGTCTTCATTTAATCTTCTCGATTGTCTCAATTATTTGTCTTGGGTTAATAATTACACAGCCTCCTTGTTTCTTTGGCATATATCCATGTCATAACATCTGAAGGCCTTGTTTGAAACTGGTACAGCTCTTTGGTGTCCTGATACAGGAAAATAATGGACTTGGTGAAGCAAGCGCCATAATTTGTATAATGGAAATCTTCGCCTTGGCCTCGTCTTATTTTCTTGTATTATGGCACCTTGTCGTGCATTGACATGTATTTAATAAGCAAATTGTCTTAAACAACATCAACTGGCTTAAATTAGGCTAACTGTACGCTAGCTAACGCAGTAGCATCTGAGACAAAACAATCAAACAAACCCAAAACTCAGGTTCCATACATGCAAAGTGAATCTGTTTGGCACTACGTATTGTAAATTTAAAGAGGCACACACATAATACAATAAAAAAATATCATTTGTATTCATCATCAATTTATTTTTTCATGAACCAATAAGGTCTGTAGGTCGACACTGCAGGTGCACATGTGATTGCACAAGCTCTTTATTCTGAGATGTTTACGGGAAGGTTGGGTAGGATGCTGGTCCAGAAATGCACGTAACGCAGCCTCATCTTCTGTCTCACATAGCTCTTGTCCATCTTAGAATTGATCTCCAGGAACTGGTGTCCAGTGCTGGTGAATTTAGGCCAGGTAGCGGGCACTTTCTCTCCTTTGTTGGGGTCTCTGTGGACATAAACAGAGAAAAGGGCAACTGAAATGAGGCAGTTTTTAGTTTTCTATTTCAGCGTCTGATTCAGGTTTGTTTGATTTCTGTGATGCTCCTATGTCTTGTGTCTGCAGAATTATACCCAGTTCTGGCAAAGTTGGTCCAGTAGGCGATCATGTAGCGGGAGACGTCGCGGTGGCGAGGCCAGTACCCCAGTGGTGTGGTAAAAGGCTTTCCGAACACGTACTGCAGGTCATCAGCGTGGTCGGCTCCCATCCAGCTGGGGTAGGGCCTGGCAATGCCGCCCATACGGTTGGGCTGAGAGAAGAGGTAGGAGTAGGTGCGGCCAGTTCTTTGGTGAGACAAGGAAAAAATAGGGATGTGACAATGACTCCACCAAAGAGGAGGCAAAATAAATAAAGACAAAATCTAGAACCTTAAAAGCTGAATTCTTATTAAATCTTAGAAAATCTAAAATTAGGCTATTAGCCTACGAAAGTTCTCAGAGTCTGGCAAAAATGACCCCACTAAATTTAAAAGATAGCAGGGCTTATACTTATGGAAGCTAGAGAGTGCCATACGAATTATTATTAACTTTTTCAGTGGTAAATTAAAAGTCAATTCATTAATTGATACATAAGAAACTATTTTAAGTAATTAACTTAATTTGTATTTCAATTATGCAATCAAAAATCTGTACAAATATAATAAAATGATCATTCAATTTTACCATATGCTGTCATTAAATGAATTTAAAAAAAGGTAAAACTGCTGAATAAAATGCCTTATTCTATTAATTACCCACCTTCTTAAGCAAGGTGTGGAACAAAAGGGCTTATAAATAATAATATCTAAATAATAATCTGTATAGCAAGATCTTATTCTCACGTGGCGTTGGCAGCATGAAGGTAGAGGGCAGACTGAGTAGGAACCAGGAAGATGTAGTCTGTTCCAATCTCCACAACAGTTTTCTTGATGGTCTCCTTGCTGGGATTTGATCCCCAGGTTGAGGTGTATGTGGAGTAGGCGTTGTCCAAACCAGCCTTGCCATTCTCCTTAGTGTACGAAGCCAGGAGCCTCTTCATATCCTCGCTGCAATCAGGAAGAGAAGGTTTGAAAATTAGTTCTGATAAAACACCTGTTTGCCAGGGAAATTGTTAATACGACCACTGCTCTCAGAAAACAGTATGTTGCTCTAGGAAGAACCACTGCAGAATTGTCAATGTTTCATACTGTGATCAAATGGCTTGAACTCACACAGAGGTGTCCACCAGTGGGGCGTTGATTGAGGGAACATCTAAACCAGTGAAGAGGTGTCCGTCCATGTCATTGACTCCAGCAATGTAGTCGATGTCAGCCGCATTGTGGAACAAATTATAAGGCTCATCCGGCAGGAAGTCACCATCGAGCACAGGAGACAGGGCCAGGTTGTTTACAAGGGGGTCTGACAGAGGCAGATACAATCAGACACTGACTACAGTATATACAGTACTATCTGTATGTTCTATACATAACTGGCATTCTAATTTGCTATTTGCTAGATCTGCTGTTGGCCTGTGAAGACCAAGCTGGAGGAATTTTAGCCCTGCGCCACCTGTGCACCCGCAGATTCTTTTTCCTGTAATTTATGCTTTACATACATGCATAAAACTAAACTCTTAATAGAAAAGGAATGGAAGCATCAATCAATCTCTCAAAATTTCTAGTTTGAATAAAACATATAAGGGCCATTAAAAAGCCACTACAGTCTGTATAGCAGTTGAAATTTGACACTGTAGCAGCAATGTCCACCAATTTGCACATGTTGGTGGTCAGTCAGCCATTGGGTGTAGTCTGTGCTGTGTGTTCAGGTACACATTTTAGAAGACAGTAGGCAGTGTGAGGTCACTAGCTGAGTTGGTGTGTCAGGAGTCTTAAGGGCAACACTCACTAGCCACTAGTTTCCATCCAAATTTTGTGCAATTTTTAAACAAATTCCCAGAAAATCAGCAAAACAAAATGCTAATTAATGCACATTTCCATCCACTAATGTTAAATCCACTGCGTTTTTTTCAGCACCCCCTGCAGTCCCCACCACCACAGGCTAAAAGCACTACCCATGTTCAAATGAATGGAAGGACTGCTGTTTTCGCCGCAACACCTGATTTGGTCTGAATGCAGCCTTACTGGCTGAGTTGTCTACCGCTGCGTCGTCTTACACCCATAGCACAGAGTGGACACACCATGCAGAGAGACAGTAGCCAGGATTGCTGATCTGGGGAGCAAATGTGGTAAAATAACTTCTTTGATTCTTTTCTGGCAGATGTTTAACAGACGTATTAAACTGCTAGTTTCACTTTTTCTTACTAATCAAGGCATAAAAGCTTACTTCACTGTGCGTTGCTCTGGTAGAAAGCATTGACACAATGTCTAAAATGAAAATGTAAACTAGGCTGTGTGGAGTGCAGTCCTTACGATCGGGTGAGCTGGACAGACTGAGAGTGCCAGCCAATGTTAGGAGCGCAGGATCAGTCATCTTCAAACAGGCAGCCATGTTTTGATCGGTGGGGCAGTTGACCTTTAGAGCAATCTGGGGACAGGGTTCAAATCATCGTTAATTGTTTCTCAGCCCTGAAGTTACATGTGCACCTTTAAATTCCAGTGAACTGTTCCACAAAAAAAGTGTTAAAAGTTACATAGAAGAAAGAAAACATGTCAGAGATGCTGTTATGTACCTCCTCAGCGAACCTGCGGGGGTTCCTGTTGACGGCCCAGGGGCAAAGGGCGACCCCGCTCTGGGAGATGGCTCTTTTGAACAGCCCTTTGTTGTGTGGAGTGAGAGTCTATGGGCAGACAGACAGAAAAAAATGAGAGATATTTTAATATGTTTTTCAAATGAAGATAGATTCAAATTTACAACTTGTGAGATCTGTCCTCTATCATCTCACATGACGACACCCAGAAAAAACACTCTCACCTGGAAGCTGACACTAGCTCCACCTGCAGACTCTCCAAAGATGGTGATGTTGTCAGGGTCTCCTCCAAATGAGCGGATGTTCCTGTGCACCCAGGCAATAGCAGCATGCTGGTCCCACAGAGCGTAGTTTCCTGACAAAAATCAAACTTTTCACTCAATCACGGCAGGGATTATTAATTTAATGAAACAATTTCTGAAATTGGCTGGGAGGCCAACATCTTCCAGGCTCTGTACAATTCTGTCACTGATGTAAAGAAATAAACTGGCACCTACCAGGTAAGCTAGAGTCTCCAGTGCTCAGGAAACCCAGGGTCCCCACACGGTATCCCAGCGTCACCACAATAACATTTCCTCTGTCTGCAATCTCCTGCCCGCTGTACAGATAGTTATCCAGGAAGTTAGCACCCATTGAGCCTCCAGCCAGGAAACCTCCTCCGTAGATCCAGACCATGACTGGCAGACCAGTGGACACTAGAGAGCAAAGAGAATTGGAGCCAGTTGTAGTGTAGATCTAACATGAATGACACTCTGTGGGCTTCTCTCAGTCTTTACCTGAGCCGCCATGAGGAACCCACACGTTAAGGTAAAGACAGTCCTCACTGCCTCTGGTGTCAGTCATGATAAGGTTCAACTGAAGGCATCTCTTCCTGAACTCAGTGGCCTTCAGAATACCTGGCGAGAGACACACGCAGAGTAAGACTTTTGAAAACGACCAGAATAAATTATGAATGTTTTAATGACACATTACATCATACACATTAGGCCTTTAGCTGATGCTCATTTACCTGTACAGCTAGAAGATAAAACTTTTCCATCAATTCAAAGTTAAAACAGAAGGGGTGGCAGAATTGGCTGCTGGGAGTCATGGCTATGATTGCTGAAGGAGCATAAATATCTTTCTGGTGTGAATTATAGTTTGTAGTTATTAATCTAGATGTAAAATCCAGCAGGTGAGAAGTTCACTCAGTCTACTCACCGTCCCAGCCAGGGTGACGCTTTGGTTTCTCAAACCTTCCAGGAATGTCAGCAAAGGGAATCCCCCTGAAGACGTCCATGTGACGGCGGAACCCAAGGCGGATGTTCTCGCCCTGCACCATACCTCCCTCTGTGTACACCACACCGAGCTACAAACATAGTAAAAATGAATGAGGCCAGAATCTGAATTTCATTTGCACAGCCAAAACAAGTATAGGAATTTGCATTAAAGTCCATTTTGATTGCATACATCAGTGAAATTAGTCATGTTTCATTGATCCTGCAAAGCTACAGCAATGAAGCACCAAGAAATGCAAGAAATTGACTTGATAAGGTAGTTTACCAAAACAATTGCTTCTGCAATTTCTTTTTTTTTTACATAAATCTATGCCAATGAAACGTGGCATGCTGCATTTAGATTTGAATTTTCAAACATTTTAATCAGTCATGTAACACAGCAATTTAAAGAATGCTCTATTCCAAATAAATAGGTTAGAAATATGTTGTGGCACAGACATATGAAGACTTCTGTTCCAATACAATACAATATATCAGTTATTGATTTGGTGGATGTTCATGACAAGGGTAATATATATATATATATATATATATATATATATAGTATATATATATATATATATATATATATATATATATATTATTATATATATAAGTATATATATATATATATATATATATTGTAATAGGCCAAATTGTCTTCATATTTATATATATCTATAAATACTGTATATATATATATATATTTCTTAATTAAGAATAGCTGGATATCAGGAAGTCTGTGGGTGCAAAAATTATGAACACTATTTTACAAATACAAACAGAGAACGTGAACGCATGGTTCTTTGGATACACTAGAATAAACTTTTTGTGACACTTACGGAGGCCGCAGAGACCGTCTCGAGAAACACAGCGACCGCTACCAGAATCCCCAGCATCGCCATCATGACCAAACTCTGAGAACCAGGATGATTGTCGGCCAGACTTTATAAAGGAGACCCCTCCCCTAAACAACATCTGACCAGCGCGCAGTCTGTGGGCCTGCTTTTCTCACTGTTACATAACACATAACCACCTCGTGTCCACAGCACTTTCCTCAATACTTAACATGGATTACCTCAAACACTTTCAAACCTTTTTTGATAAACCAAAAATAACATGTGGTGATCAAACAACAAATTAGGCCATTTTGTATAGCTTGTCAACATGTGAGATAAGTGGTTTTCACTGGACATTGGTGGTTGAGAGAGTGATGATGAAGTCAGCAGTAACTGAGTTAAATGCTTAGCGTTGCATACAGTGTCAGTTTGGCACAAGTGGCAGCGGCAGGTCTTATCAGTAGAGATCCAAATTCAGCCAAAAAGGTCATGGCACGTCAAATGCCTGTTTGATAAAAAACCTCAAAGATTCCGCTTGTCCTTGGACATCCACCAAACCAGGATTATATGAACTAGGGCTGCAACTAATGATTATTTTCATTATTGATTAATCTGTCGATTATTTTCATGATTAATCGTTTAGTCTATAAAATGTCAAAAAATTGTGAAAAATGCTCATCACAATTTCCCAGAGCCCAAAGTGATGACTTCAGATTGCTTCTTTTGTCCAACCAACAGACCAAAACCCAAAGACTCTTCATCTACTGTCATAACTGACAAATAAAAGCAGCAAATCCTCACATTTAAGAAGCTGGAACCAGCTAATGTTTGACATTTTTGCTTGAAAAATGACTGAAATGATTAATCGAGTATCAAAGTAGTTGACAATTAATTTTCTTTCAATTGACTTATCGATTAATCGACTAATCGTTGCAGCTCTAATATGAACCATTTACCCATCATTTACTTCACCTATTTTACGTGCCTGCTCATAAGGTGGAATGGGAAATGTTGTAATATAAAATATCACCTGCTTGAGAACGTGACTGGAACGGTGACTATATTCATCTGAAAACACAGTAATTAAAGACTGAGATGACATATTTTAATGAACCCTTCTTTTTCTGACATGTAATCTGAAATTTGATTCGCTGGCCTTTGTGTGGTTTATTTCCTTATCACAAATGAAGAACTAACTTCCAACATGCAAACTAATGAAGTGAACTTGTGTAAGGATGGCCGTGGCAATGGACTGATCCTGTCCTGTCCTTTAAAGCTCTCCTCTCCATGGAGCCACATAGTCAATAATTAAATAGTGACGGCAAATAAAAAAGGGAGAAAAAGGGCATCCTCGTCTTGTGCTTTGATATTGCCATTTGACTGTGTTGAGTTTCCTCTGCATCTGAAAATGTTTTCTGATGAGTTTTTGATGATCAACAATTTATATTTTCTATGGCTGTTATTGTGCTGTGACTGCACGTTAGGGTAGTTTTTCGGTCGATTGGGCTTTCATTTGGCTTTTTTTTTTTTAGATAGTTTTGAGATATTAAGTTTAAGTGACTTTTAAGAAATTGCTGGGTAAAAAATAAAAACACTACACAGACATGTCTTGGCCCTCACAGAAAAGGTGATTTTTAGTTTCCAACTTTTGCAGTTGTGTATCAGGAAGGCAACCTCTGCTGAGTTGACACAGCTGTCCAACTGGACTCGGTCACACTGCTGTAGCCAATCCAAAAGTTAATCCTTGTTTAGTGTATAACCCTTTTTTTAACGCTGCAAAGCTGGACTGCAAATACCAGTGAGTGTATATAAACCTGCCCAATAACCTACACACCAGCATCTTCATGGCTATCCAAAAGCACCTTTTCATAGTCCCTATATATATATATACACACATATACATTTGTTAACGATATGTACACATACACTATGTCCAGCCAGGGGCCACAAAGCACTAAGAAGACACAATACAGCCCAGCTGATTAGTGTTAGTTTGGCGCATTTTAACTATCCTGCATATTTTTTTCTGTTAAAGATTTTTCTATTTTATCTCTTTCTTAGAAAAAGAATTTCTTAATACTGTTAAATAAAGGATACACAGTGTATACAGCATGTGATCGGCACATGGCATTTCTAAGATATTTGCCTTTGCCTTATGTTGTGAATCTCTTGTGTCAGGATTTTGAATGTTATATAAAGATCTGAAGAAAAACTGCATCTTGACTGGAATCCCTGACAAAGATGATACAGTTCTTACACAAACCACAAACTAGAAATACTTCCATTTTTATTTAAATTTAACTCAAAAAAAGAATTTAAACATATGACCTTTTACAGAAACAAATAAAGGAAAATATTAACAGTCACAATTAATCAGCAGTCAGTAAACAGTCAGCAAAATGGTTGTCCTTTGTTACATGTAATCCAGAATTTCTGTCTCCATCTCATTTTCACTTCCCTCCGATGGCTGAAAGTCATCATCCTCATCTTCCTCTTCATCATCATCCTTGTTCTCGTCATCCTGCACCTCTTCCTCTGCATCCACATCTCTCCCTGAGTATTTTAAACTTAGGCCTATGCGTCTGCGTCTCTTGGGCATCTCTGGCAAGGCTGAGGGAGAGAAATAACATCAGTTGACGAACCAAAAAGGAGTCGCAGTTAACACACAACCTGTTTAGTTGTTAGAGTCCTGCCCACTAACCTCATCAGACAGTGCATTTTCTCATTGAGGATTTCTTTCACCATTCCTTTGGGGGTTTCTGTCCATATTCTAAGATAAATTTGTATCTACCTCCGCAATGGTTAATATGTGAGTATTCAACAACTGCATATTGCTTCAGTCTTAGCCACAGAAGTTCTGTTAAAGCTTCACCTGACTTTTAGTTGTTAAAAGCTATCACAACAATCATCTTTTATCTGTGTTAAAATGAGAAGGTGTTCAATGCTAATGTCAGCATGCATTAGCATTGAACACCTTTGTTAGCTTTGTCTCACAGCGACAAAGCTATAATGTTTACCATCTTAGTTTAACACGTTAGCATGCTAACATTTGCTAATTAGCAATAAACACAAAGTCCAGGTGAGGCTGATGTCATAGGTTTAGCAGGTATTTAGTCAAAAAAGCAAAGTATTGGACACATTAAAGAAATGATAATGGTGCTAGATGAAAAGTCAAGGAATCACCAAAGTGATTACAATTCATCATGAGGGGGAGATGAATTTCTGTACCAAACTTTATGGAAATCCATCCAATAGTTGTCGAAACATTTCGCTTAAACCACAAATGACAACCCATGGTGGCGCTAGAGGATCACCAAAGTCTGTATGAGAAGAAATTACAGAGAGCAAAGAAAGCTAGCAGAACAGAAGCTAACCCAGAAGCGGGGCAGGATTTTGGCTCACTTTAACACCATCCCTGGTCACACTTTTGGTCATGTTGTGTCTACAGTAAGAGGAAAGTGCTTTAACTGTTTGAGTAGCTTATGTGTGATCACAAAGAGGACACTGTGTCCATAAAGTGAATGATGGACATTTTCCTTACCTGGTTTCTGGGCTCGGATGACCTTCTTGATCATGGCTGAGATCATGTCCCTCAGCTTGTCTGTGGTGCCGAGAACACACCAGCCGTCCCGCTCGTCACATACATGCTCATTATCACTGGTCTGCTCGATCACCTGTTTGATACTGGAGACACACAAATAGCTGCATTACACCCAAACAGTGGTGTAAAGTAACTAAGTGCATTTACTCAGTACTTAACTACAATTTTGAGGCACTTGCTCTTTACTTGAGTATTTCCATTTTCTGCTACTTTATACCTTTACTCCACTACCTTTCAGGGGCAAATATTGTACTTTTTACTCCACTACACTTATGTGATAACTTTAGTTACTAGTTACTACATATAATCAACAAATAAATGAATATTATTAAAGGTTAAGATAAGACTTTAATGATCCCCATGGGGAAATTCACAATCTGCCCAGCAATATATAAAGTAATTCAATTTAGCCCCACCTTTACCAGCTGCAACATTAAAGTGATGTACACATTAATGCATCAATAATTATAATCCAATTATATAACATACATTATTTTGAATGTGTCATTCTGTATAATGCATACTTTTACTTTTGGTGCTTTAAGTATATTTTGATGCTAATACTTTTGTGCTTTTACTTAAGTAAAATTTTGAAGGATCGACCTTTACTTGTAAAGTATTTCTACACTGTGGTATTGCTACTTTTACTTTAAGTAGAAGATCTGAGTATTTCTTCCACTACTGCACCCAAACCACAACAAGAAGGACAAATGGCCATTTTCATTACAATAATTACTAATGTTTGATACCATCTTCTCTGACATTTACTTTGTTATGTCATGGTGTTGGGCTACTACTACCACTATGTAATTAACTAAACAAATGTTACCCTGGCTGTTCCCTGTTCTCATTATTTTCATAAAATTGAACCTAAAACACTACATTTAATTGTATTGGGGACAATTTGAGGCTTTTTTATTACATAATTTACAGCACTTGCAGACACCCTGATTTCACTTTGATTACCCTCAAGTACTTGACATGAAAATGAATACGTAAGAAAATAGTAGTGTATGCACAGGACTGTAATGTACCTTTCCACATCCAAATCACAGAGCTGGTAAAACATCTGTCTGTGAGGAGGCAGCATGCCCTCTCTGAAAATGTAGGACGACTCCTGTGGAGATGAAACAGAGGTCAGTTGGTATCGCAGCAGATGTCATACAGATTTTGCCTGATGAAAGTTTGCCATGACTATGATAGGCAATCCCTTCACCATCAATTTTAGACTTCTTCACGACAGATAAGACAACCCTTATTGTCTTCCAACATTTTAACTTTTAAGCCCAGTTCAGACCAAAGATTTGCAACGAGACAAGTTGAAACTTGCAACTACTTGCGATGCGCCGGTCTGCAACGTTCTGAAACCTGCCAGTTTACACCAAGGGAACTAGACGAGACGGTGTATCGTTTCCATAGCAACCACTCTCTGTACTTCCGTTCTAACTGCCGGCTTTTCAGGCTTTTTCTGTAGCTGGATATAATTTGTAGCGTGTTAAAACATGAATGAGGATAGTGATAGTGAGTTACTTGCTACAGTTGCATTTCTAGTATTGATGAAACGGCGAAAACACATAAAAAAAGAGAAGGTCGAGATGACCAGCTGACTTTGCTAAGAGCTGATAGGCTGTCGAAACAGGTGCCTTACGTTCTAAAACCAGCCGCTGGCAACTTGACCAGTTGAGTGGCAGGCGACGCCATCAGCCGGTTTGAGTCGAGCTGAGACAGGCCAGTTCACACCGCTGCAACGTTTTTAAAATGGTTTTGTCTTGTTGTGGTCTGAACTGGCCTTTAGGCTTATGGAGATCTAACGTGTTCAAAACTGAATAAATAAAAACACAAGATACGAAATTATAATTTGAATAAATACAGACAAAATGTAAAATCTAACCATGTAATCAGTTCTGCCATTAAGCAAGAAGAGCTTGAAACTAGCATGTTAGCACCATGCTCCAATCATGTTTTCATATAACTAGGCTGGACTAGGCTAGATACTGGACCCTCACCGACCTTCAGCTGATATGTGATTGGGACTGGATCTCGACTGGTGCTCGGGCCCTCCTGAGCTGGAAGTTCCATCACACTAGCTGGCTGAGGACCTGGAAAAAAACCAACATGTTGTCAGTTTACCTTGGCAACAGCAGTGGAACGGTGGAGATTACTGAGGACTTGTTATTAGTGTTTCAGTCAGGAGACTCATGTCAAGGTTTTAACCATTTATTGCAGCTATATGCATTTTAGTTTGGCAGTGTGGCTCTGCTCATGTGATGATCTGAGAAAGCTTGACACAGACTGTCCCTGAGCTCAACATTTCATGAACAAGAACTCATGCTAAACATTCAGAATTCATGCTAATACAGGAGGAGGCTGGGGAGGTGGAGGGAGTTACAGGGACTGAGGGCAGACAGGATGTCGCGTTACTGCAGTCAGTCAGTTTACTTGGAGTAGGCTCTGTAGCTATTACATTTACTCAACTTAAATAATGGATTATTGTCTTGGAACTGTGGAAATTTGAGCGAGCTCCCCTGTAGGCATAAGTCATGAGCATGCATCGACAGTCTTTGTGCAATTACTCTCACTGCCAGAAGGGGGGGACAAAAGTTCCGCACTCCAGCTTTAAGACGACCCTGTGCCTTTTTCCGATTGTCTGCAATATTTATGTGGATCTTGATGCTGCTCTCTTGGCCAGGTCTCTCTTGAATGAGATATCTTAAACCTCAATAAATGTAAATTTTTCCCCCGCGGAAGACATTTTGACATGTCGCAGTAGGAAAAGCACAGGTGTAAATAACAAAATGAATGATGGCTGCATTCCATTTAGCTGCTTCCTCCATGTCAAATAAATACATACATCATACATAAATTCACCAACTCACCTGCTTTGTTGAATGTGATAGGCAGACTGTAGTTAAGGGCACTCCGCTTGGCTTTTACTGGCATGTCAGATAATGAATATCCTAAAAATGGGAAGAAAGGGGAGACAGACAGTCAGACAGACAGGTACTTGACTTTTCATTAAGACCCAAAAAAAAAAAAACTGAGCATGTACGATATCACTGAATTGGCTGCTGAAGAAAGTTTTACAGAAAAATGCTGATGTTCAATATAGACAGAAAGATTTAACTTTTGTTAAATTTGCCACAAAATAATTTAATGCGATCCAACCCTGTAATGTCACAGCACTTCATTTTACTTAACCTTTGATGTCTAAAAGTATGAAGTATAAAAATAAAAATTAAAAAAAAGAATAAAACCTCCTTGAGAATGTACAGTAACTGTTGTCCTGTCCTGCCTCAGGTTCTTACCGTGCTTGGTGCTACAGCGGATCCTGAAGTCCAGTATCTGGTATATCTTGGAGTCTCTGCTTTTTCGGGGGTCGTAGCCCAGCCTCACCCACAGACTCCTCCATGGCCCTGTCACCTAAAAAGGTAAATCTGATGTTTAACTTTAAATAAATTTGATTCCCCCTTTTAAGTGTATTCAGTTTCTTTACATAGGACTTCATTGTTTTGTCAAAGCAGAGAACGGGCTGTATGAATCACTCTACACATGTAAAGAGAGTGGACACAATAACATGGACACTTGTACAATCCAGTAGAGTAGCTGTGCAACAAACACTGCCTGTATGAAGCTTATAGTGTTCCATTTTTTAAGACTTTCGAGAGGATTTTTTCTCTTCTACCACAGTCTTAGAGGCTGTAGCTTGTGGGGTTGTGGCTTTGGATTTCATTATTTTGAAAGGTGCTTCACAACATCACAGTCTAAAATAAAATGATGCAAGGTTATAAGCATCACATGTATTCACAAATGAGCTTTGGGTTTATTTCTATACAGATTTTCCGGTTCAAGATATTTATGTTCAGCTACTGCAAAACAACACCTCACTGAGGCTTAGTGCTCAAATGTTCACTGTTTCAAAATATATCTCAATGCCATCAGGGAAAATGCATTGAACAGCTTTTAGTTTTTCCCCCCAAATTGCACGCTTGCACTCTTTAGCAAGCACACTACATCCACACAGCTTACCATGTAGTAGGCGAAGACGGGCAGCAGCAGTTTCAGTTTATCAGGGTGGATGTTGATGTTGGCCTTGACTGCGTTCCGTGACCAGATGGGCCGGCTCTCAAACATCTAGGCACAAAAAAGTTTGGTATGAGATAAGATAAAAGCCCAGAAAATGATGGTAAGCCAAACTTATGTAGCACATAAAAAATATAATTTCCCAATTTCAACCAGGTGCCATTTCTGGAGAAAACTGTCTGTTTATGATGGTTTGACTACACCGCTGAATAAACTGACTGTCCAAATTGGCCTGGAGAAAAAAAGAAGTGGCTTTCATTAGCAGTCACTGCATGATGTGAGCCAGAATATAAAAGAAAAAATAAGAGTCATTTCAAGGTACTCTGTGGAGTTTTTGACCACTAGTAGCTCTAGGGAGCAATGTTTGTACCATAGACTGTATTAAAGATGGACGACGTGTCTCCACTTCCTCTTGCGCTGGTGACGTCATTTGAAGGCAGAGTCTGCGCAGTAGTGATCTGCCCATACATCCGTCCAAATGGATAAACCAAACTTATCAGAAAAATGAACACTTGAACATCAGCGAGATAAGAACTACTTAAAATGACAGAAACCATCTTTGGGAAACATTTATTTGACTGAACTTTGATTTTTCAGTTTGGCCCATGTCCCATCTTCACTTTTGGGTTCTCTGGTTTGTACATGTGGGTCTCCGTTTTGCTTGTTCATGCGCATGTGGGTGACGTGATACACATTCCTGCCAAGACTTTCACACTATTCTACTGATCTACAGGTGGCGGCAATGCACCAAAAACGCAGCAATGCACAAGCAAAAGAAGGGAAGAAGAAGACTGCAAGCTAGAAAACATTGATGTAAACAATGTAGGTTTAACACTTTTCTAAAAGATCAGCTTTGCAAATGGTTTATGAGGAAGGAACTGAATTCAACACGTTTGTTAGGCCTCAAGGAGATACCCAGTGCGTTTGGGTGAAGAACACTGAAAGTAAACAGAAACTTTATTTACAAGAAAACTCAACATGCCTCCTTTAAGCCACAGAAGGTAATGAGACAACAAATATTTACCTCTTCTCACGTGCCCTATTTCCTATCATAAAAATGCTAAATTCTTCGAATCAAAATGAGTATGCACACCAGAAAAAAGAAATGAAAAACTATTGTGAACAGAATAGAGGAGGACAATATTAAGGCTCGTAATGGGTAAGCTGGAACCAAAAAATGTTTGGCATTTTTGCTTAACAGATGACTTAAATCAATTTAATCAATTATCAAAGAAAATATACTAGAGAATTGCCAGCCTAGGCTTTCTTCAGTGTGAATGAATTTACTTTTGCAGTTTGCTATTGTTCAATTAAAGAGTTTATTTTTATCTAATGAGCCCTCACTTACATTTTGTCTGGAAAAGCCTTTAGGTGGCCGGTGTGGATTCCTGGCACTCTGGTGTAAGTTATGGTCCCTCCTGCTATAATAAAGGACTTAACTTACATCAGAGTGCCTCAGATTACATTATTCTTTACATTATCCCAGTGACCCTGGCAGTCAGAGGGTGTGTTGTGCTTTCAGTAACCAGGCAGCCATGATTACAACAGCACACATACCTTTTTCAATTGTTCATGGGCCTGCTTTTCATGCTCCTTCACGCAGACTCGTGTCCAGTTGACCTTGGCCGCCTCGAGACACTCGGTGGGCACAGTGGGATCACTGAAGCTGACAAAGATGGCGTTGTGGGGCCGGCGAGCGCGATTCAAACTAATAAAGTTCTTCTTGTTCATGGGCAACTGGCTATAACTAGAAAGGAGGAGAAATGTTATAAACATATTCCTGATATGCTGCATCAGCATCACAGTGGAATTAAACATACAGAGTTTCCAATATTGTTGTTTAGACAGGACGAATAACTACTCTTGACAAAGGGAAATAGCAGAAGTTGTAAGGTTGACCGAGTAAATGATGTACAGGTATTTCCGACACAGTCCTTACGCTGATTTCTGAAAGATGTCGGGCCGGTAGAAATAATCCACAGGACTGTCAAGGCGTGAGAAGATGGCCGGGGGAAGAAAGTAAGGCATGGGCTGCTCAAAGAACTCTTGATTCTCTGATTTGCGGAGGATGATTTTATCGTACAAAGACGTGTCTTTTCCACCTTCTGAATGCACAGCGAGGCACTGAAAGTCTGCCAGCCCTGCAAAAAGAAAACAGATCACTGTTTGACAGAAGGGAAAAGGAAACAGAACAACTAAAAAAAAATAAATAGAGCAAATGTTATTGGCTCAACTTGAAACCACAGCATATCACGATGTGGGTGGACAAATGGTAAATGGAGCACCATAATATTATCCAGAAAACCCAAATATTCTGTGGTTCTGAAAAGTCCGAAAACGACTTTTAATCTAACCTTGGAATTTGTATGTTGTTCCTATGATTCCGAGTATGTCCATGCGGATCTCAGTGTCCTTGGGGTCCTTTTTTCGCACTCGCCGCCGCACTCTGAGGAGGAGGTTGCTTGACGGGAAGCGGTTTCCACACAGAGAGTGACAGAAGGGGTCCTGAGGTCGGTAACGCAGCTCAAGACGCCTGTTGGGGTGAGCGAAGGTCTATGGGATCAACAGGAAATGCAAACAGGGGTCAGATTAGTGCGGAGTTTTGATGATGATGAAGATGTGACCAGTGCAATTTGACTCTATTCACTTCACTTTTTTCAAAATCAAACATCATTATATACACAGTATGCCTAGTACCAAACTAATGTGTTACAAACCTTCCAGGTCCAGGGCCCTTTTTAACCCCTCCTCACTGCCTCAAGATCTGTAATAAACCTTAAGGTTCTCATCTTGTCAGTAGACATTGAACCGAACTAGAGGTGCATATTCCCATATTCCCAAAACATGTTACAATTAACCTGAGGCTTTTGAGGCCCCTGGGAGTCTGGGGCCCCAGGCCAGTTGCCTGCCTGCTTAAAACTACAGCCCTAAGGACAACAAATCTTTTGTTAGGTGGACAGACGTTTCGGAAATCCTGAAATTTAGCATTTTGGCTAACTATCAAGCTATGTACCAACATTACAGCGTATTAGAATTACGATACCTATTACAAAGTTATATAAATAGCGGCAATAGAAATATACACTCTCATTTGTCTTACAGTTTTATGACACGTAGCTATTTTAACACAGTTACATCAAGGTTAGGCATAAAACTACAGAATAACCTGTAACATTATGAAATCTTAACGAGACTTTGTGAACTGGAACGGTATTAAAGACTGTTTAAGGCACCACAGTGTAGATAATAAAAGCCCAGACCTGATAGCTATAGTCTGTCCCAGTTATGGGCTGCTTACTTTGGACACTCCTTGTTCACCCCCGAGAGTCTCCAGCATCTTGTCCACACTGGAGACCACCGCCGGATACTCCACACACATCAGCTTGTTGTCCCACAGCTCTACGTTGGACGAGCTGCCGGGCACATCGACATCTTCAGCCTGACAGGAAAGAGTCAGTTCTTTCAGAGTAAAATCCAGCTTCAACTCCGAGTCCGCCATATTGGCTCTTTCAATCGTGATACTTTATTTAAATTGGCATAAAGAACACTGCAGTTAAACCACAAACTACAAGTGAGTAAACCCGCTCAAAACACTCCTGCCGTTACAGCAGCGTAAGTGTGTGTCCAAGGGCAAAATAACGCCGTGCGGAAACGCTAGCACACACATATAGTTCCGCAGCATGTATTTGCCCAGACTCCGGGTTCCTCTGTTTTACTCCTTTCGATATCAACGAGGCATGGAATTTTTAAAATTAATAAATTTAAAAAAAATTAAACAAAACACATTCAAGTTGTCAACAACATTTAAGTTGAACATTGAAAAAGAACAATTTTGCCATCATTGAGAATTTTTCTGACGTTTGTCTTACCTCTAAAATATGAAAAAATATCTGTAAAAACAAAGAAGTCGTGAAATTATATTTATCTACTTGCAGACTTATAACTCAGTGATATTCCAAGATAGTCAGGTAGAATCCTCTTCTAGACTGTATTAGAAATTAGTCCTTTTTTTCTTCTTGTGTTTTCCCCCATTCTTTATACATTTCTTCAATATTGTTGTTAAATACCGTTTTTACATTATGCAAATAACATCTCATCATACTTGTACAGTACCAGTCAAATGTTACACTTGAATGGGAAAGTGTGCACACAGAACTGTACGTTCTGTGTGTTCCCTGACCCTTCCACTGTATGTTCTTCTTTTATGTGCATTTTTTTAAAGACCTGTAGGCCTAGCAGTCACAATGAATTCAATGTACACATTTGGCCACGCGATGGCGGTGTAAAACCAAACAAAATGCTGTCGATGAAGGGAATTCTCTGGCTTCGGGAATGAAGGAATTTGGCTCCATCAAAGTTAAACAACACAAGTAAAAGTAAAGATCTTCTTGAATGCTCTGAGTCTATCTGAATGAACGTCTATGTATTTTTATTTTTTATTGAGGATTGAATATTTTAACAGCCACTAAAAGCATCTTTGTATTGTCAGAAGGAGAAATCCACTGTTGTCAGAGGGACCTTAGTAAAGAGGATTTGTGCTGTCCCTCCCAGAAACTGTCAACAGACTGTCAATCCCTTCAGAGAAGATGGAGGACTCTGAAGAAACAGTTGTGTCTGTGTGTTTGCTAAGTTATTTAAGATGCTGTTACATACACAATTACTGTCTGAAGTGACACTGTGTTTACTTTGATTCTAGTTTGTCTTCTTTTCTAATGCCTTTAAGGCAGTACAAGGCTTAATGCTTTGTAGGCTTTTTAACAATGTGGGCCTATAGCCATTTTATATTCACTTTTTTGAATCACCTTCATTTGAATTGGACTATTGGGATTTCATTATATTTTATTTTATCTTGTTATTTTTCAAAGAACAGTCTGACATTTTGGTGAAATAATTTTAGAATTTTGTTATGTCATGTCTCTGTGTGGAAAATATGCAGCTGAAAGAGCAAAACAACTGATAAGTCTGCTGGAATGGTGCATTCATGTGCAGTTGTAGAGATCGGGAAAATAACATCCCTAATTGGAGGCCAGCTTGAGAATGTGACGCTGTTTTTGGTTGTCTCTCATGTGCTAGATGTTGAACCGCATCTAATTAATTAATTAATTAATTATCAACCTGTTGGTTATTTCATCTCTGTACATCCAGTCCAGGGACAGGTCTGGGACACATTTAGCCTAGCTTTGCTTAAAGATGAAAAGCAGTAAGTGGAAAAACATGCCTTCCAACAACTACAAATTTGTCTATTTTGCATCTTGTTTATTTCACACATGTAGAAATAAAACAAGTAGACATTATTGTCCGTGTGGTCACTGGTCCCACAAAGGCTCAAAAGTTCTGTCCTCACAGTGTAATTGGTGTAATTAATAATGTTAACGATGTCTCTATAAATGACATGACATGGCTCACTGTGATAGCTGAACACTGTAGAACGGAGCCATCGTTAATGTTATTAGTAACACCTGTGCTTTATCTGCGATGACAAGTCAAAAGGCCTGTTGATTACAGCCTTATAACTGCAAGGAAACTACCACAACACTAGATAACATCAGAACCGATTTGTCAGGTACCCTCCGCCTTTAAAAGAATCAGGTTTACTTAGAAGAATAGACTTGAGGATATTAGGACACTTTAAACCCCCTTCACTGATTATCTGGGAGAAGTCCATACTAATTGTAAGGCTAACAATCACCCTTTATCACACAGTTCTTAGAGGATCGGTGTAGAGTGGGTTACTGGTACTGTAGGGTCCTATTTGTTTGGGTTTTTTCATATTTTTTAATCTTCAGTGTATTTACTTTTCTTTTAAATATCAGTTTGTTTTGCCGGCTATGTGTTCTTGTGGGTTTATAATGTTCTGTGCTGTGTATTACTTTAGAATTGAAGCATACAACTGTAACAACTTTGTGAACACGATCAGAGCTTCAACAAAAACAGAAATGGCGACAGTCTGCCTGGCCTATCACAATGTTATGAAGCTGAGTGTTGTGTGGGAGGGATATAAGGAGGAGGGGAGCGTATAAACCGAAAGCTCTGACTGACAATCTGTTGTGTGCTGTGGTGAAGTCAGGATTTTGGCGACCTTTCTCTTTCTGTCTTTCTTTTCTCTCTGTCTCTAGGTGGCCCTCGTCCATTGAATATTCGTCCAGCTCTTGGTGCTATCTCAGTGGAGGGCCTGTCCGCTCCTCCCTGCAGCTCTGCTGGCCTGTTCCAGCCGTTACAGTGTGGCGAGGCCATGATAAGGCTATCAGACAGTCTCCACCGCCCGGCCTACTCTGAAAGAGCCTGCTGCCCTCAGATTTCCACCTCCAGCCTCTGGACCTGCAGCTGGCTGTTTGTCAGTCTGAAAGGCTTTCTGTGTGTGTGGCCATATTTGGACGTGTGATGTAGACATTAGGCTACACCTACCAAGCCTAGTCATTTTCTGTAGGCAAAACGAAAGATCATAATCAGTGATTGCTTTCGCTGTACTCCTGTAATTTATTCAACAAGTGGCTATGATGTGAAGATTTGCCCACGACTGTCATGCAACTGCACAAGCAGTACATTTTTAATTACGTGCAACCCTCAAGCTGCTAAGATCTACAGTACAGTAGACCAGTGGTTCCCAGCCTTTCTGGCTTGTGACCGCTGAAACAAAGCAATGTCTACTTGTGACCCACGTCATTGTGCACAATGACCAAGATAATCAAAGAGTGAATTTGTTTCCCTGTTTTTATCTGAATAATTTTTAGAGGCCTGAAAATGGAAAATTAACCAGTAATTTGTAAATTTACAAGACCAAGAGACAGCAGCTCTGTGAGGCTGTTCTTAAGCACAGTGTTGCTTTGAGTTAAATGCTAATGTCAGCATGCTAACATGCTCACAGTGACAATGCTAACATGCTGATGTCCTGCAGATATAATGTTACCATGTTCACATCTTAGTTTAGCGTGTTAGCGTGATAATTTGCTAATTAACACAAACTACAGCTGAGGCTGATGGAAATGTTATTAGTTTTTGAGGTATTTGGTCATTAATAATTTGACCTGATGATCGAGCTAGAGGAAAAGTCAGGCCATGAATGTCTTTACAAAATTTCTTGGCAATCCATTCAATAGTTGTTGAGATATTTCAGTCTGAACCAAAGTGGTGGACCGACCAAATGGCCGATATTGCCATCCCTAGATAGCAATAAAAAAGCAAAGACCAGGGGAGTGTTTGAAGAAATAAATCTAATTTTAAGTGGCATAAATGTTAATTTTCCGCTTTTCTATCTCGTTTATCATCTCACAAACCTTCAGATTTATTTTGCGACCCAAAGGAGGGGACCCTATCCCGAGGTTGGGAACCACTGCAGCAGACTATCTGCTTGCAATGATGCTGTTTTCAAATTTTCCTGGGAAATGTAGTGCTAAAAGTTAAAGATTTCATCTTTATGTTATAAAACAAACACAATCAATAAATAAAATAAAAAAATATTATTCAATACTAAGCAATATGTCTTTCTTTTGAAAAAGTCAATTTGTATGGCATTTTCTGTTTGGTTTAATCAGACAGCTTTGACAGGGAAACATATATAGAGACAGAGAGAAGGGGATGGCATGTGCTTCCTGGGATACCACTCACCCCGTGATTTACATCCAAGACCGCTGGGTACCCACGACGCCCCAACCAGTATCAGCACTTACCACTGCTGACATATGTTAATGGCGATAATAATAGAAACTAAACTAAACTAAACCTAACATTATTTCTGAGACTTGTAACCATATCAAGGCATGTTGATGAGCATCTTCTAAGTTGGCAAGTTGGTTTTTTTCTGTTTCCTGCAGTGTGTGTGTGTGTGTGTGTGTGTGTGTGTGTGTGTGTGTGTGTATTGGGTTTCTTGTTACAATGATAACAGGCTGGATGTAACTCGAAGGCACCCAGTTGCGTTGCCCATTTGTAAAATAAATGGTTAAACCCCAGAAAAAGCAGCCACAGGAAATGTCCCCCCCGTCCCTCATCACTCTTGTATGACACTTTGTAGGCGTGGCCTTTTGTATGCATCATTACCACACTTATCTATGGGAGGGCAGGACATGCTGGACCACAACACACAGTGTCACTGGCAATCAAATAGTATCACACACACCCCACACACTGTGTGACAGCAGCAGACGTGATCATCCAGTATCTTCCTGTGTCCAGTCATACAGAGGAAATCTGCTGATGGTCTCTTTTGGATTATTCTGTCTGTTTTACAGAGTGATGGACCGCTGGCATGTCATTCAACACTGACTTTACAAAGACAGCACAATTTTGTTGTTGTTGTTGTTGTTGCTTTTTTTATTAATAAAATGTATATGTTCTGGATCACTTTTTACAACAAAACTTTTCAAGCTTCTTTCTATTGATTAACGGATGCTCCAAGCCCTTACACTCATCACTCATCTTATTTCTTCAGTTAATCTTTTTGCAATCACTTTCATGCCAGATTTTCTTTCTCAATTATATTATTTTTTATATCTAATATCTATGTTTATATTCTTTATAATAATAATAATCATAACTTTATTTAAAAACAGAGTTTACAAATTGCTTTAACAGACAAAGCAAAAGCAGGATACTCACTATAGCAATGTAAGAACAGAAAGCCAAATTGTAAGGCAAAACAAAATCAAGATAAAAATTAATGATAGAAACATAAAACAGTAAACGCAATAAAAAGACAATATTTTTAATTTTTTCATTTTAAGAAGTGATTAAAAAGAAGTTACTGATTCTGCGAGCCTTATCTCCGCAGGCAGGTCGTTCCAAAGCTGAGGGGCCCTGATGGCAAAAGCACGGTCACCTTTAGATTTAAGCCTCGACTTTGGAACGGGCCAGAAGGGCCCCGACCAAGGTTCCAAGGCTGCAAACTGGCTCATATAATATAAATATGCTATATTATATTGTATTCACATTTGTGAAATATAATCTTTTTGCACAGGCATATTCTGTGAAAGCGCTCTAAACAGCAGCTCTCGTTAGTCTGGTACTGTTTTTATACATTTCTTATAGTAACGCCTCTCACAGATTTGTAGGCCTGCTTATTTGCAGCTACATCTTTTCGGCCTCTTTCCTGGGCTGCTGAATAAAAATTACGTCATGTATTATTTGTAATAAAAGCCAAACATACCCTAAATTCAAATTTCAAACCGTGTCAGAAAGTCTACATATTGTAGATTGTGTCATTTCTCTTGATTCATATTCTTTCTTTGTCATTTTACATGTTTGCCCTGATTTTATGGAACGCATGCTGCTCTGTCAAATGCAATCTTAAGAAAGAGAGGGAAGATTTATGCTTCAAATGTTGTAATAAACACTGAGAGACATGATAGACAAATATCATTTGAATCCTACATTGCTGAAACAGCTGATTAAATATAGAACAGGAGGAACAGAGGACGAATCTGGGTCCTACAACTGTAAAAGTGATTTGGTTTTGGGAACGTTTACGTCCAGAACAAGAGCCATGTTGGAGATACAAGCTGTGACAAAAGGTCTACTTAGTGACAGGTATCTTACAACAGTAAATAATGACTCAGACTCCAGTGACATTTCTTTGATCTCACAGGGAAATAGTGGCCCTTCTCGGGGATCTCCCACTGTGCCTTCCATGCATGTGTCATGGATGTCTCTGGGCGTGTTCAGCCATTTCCACAGTACTGGCCAGGCTTCATTTGCATAGAAACATATTTGCAAGACAAATTTCAGCTCTGTGCTCCATTTCTTTGCCAGGTATGGTGTGTACTGTGTGTGTGTGTGTGTACTGTGTGTGTGTGTGTGTGTGTGAGAGAGAGAGAGAGAGTGAGAGAGAGAGAGAGAGAGAGAGAGAGAGAGAGACAGAGAGACAGAGCTGCATTTGGATTGGGTTGTGTTTTGATACACAGCACTGATGTTTGATTTTTTTTTTTTTTTGCTGGTTGGTCTTTGCTGGATGGAACAGATTTGGTCTGTTTCTGATATCAGGTTGTTCTGCTGCTGCTTCACTGTGTCCGCAACAGCCACTAACTTGTTGCAGACACACTATGGATCTGTCACACTGCTAACAATACTGTTTAAATATATTCTAATAATTTCCTGTTGTTGGCTCAATCTACCTTTTCATGCAGCTTCTAAAAAAACTTCCCAAACTGTCAGAGAACAATCCAGTACATTTGCAACTTTAAGGATACCACAACCCCCCAGGCAACACACATATGCAAATGATCAAGGGCTGGATAACCACATAAGCACCCCCAGCACAGTCCTGATCTGCTACTTTGTCTGACATCTGTGTTAAAAAATCTCCACCACATAAAGCTTTTCCACCCACATGCACCTGTACACCAGTGAAGGAATGTTTCAGGTGCATGCAGGCCTTCGCGCTTTCCTCATTTTCTCCCGTTTTTCCCCAGGCTACCCCCCACAGCACCCAACCCCTCCCCTTTCAGGACCCATGTCCTGTTTGTTTAGTCCCACCCAAGATGATCCTGTCTCTCTTTTCTGTTGGTTACCTGTGCAGGATTTTGATTTGCTCTGTCACCTCACACCAGGATGCAGCGGCTGCAGCAGCAGGTCTAACTGTTGTAGAGGATCACAACGGACCCTGTTGCCCTGGTAATATCAACACATTTTGCATAAACACCTCAGATTTGTTTGCCAGACAGTAAGCCCTCATGCCTCCTCTCTCCCCACACTGATTTCTGCAGCAGTGACTCCCCCTGACACAACACACATGAATACACTTTTGGTGATGATGATCTTTGAAATTCTCTATGATCTTGATGATCTAAGTAAGTTTTTGATCCCATGTAGGATCCATTAAGCTGAAAAAATGTGTTGTCATTATGATATTACATCAGCAGTAACTTCTCTTTAAAAGAAGGTTTTTACAATTTCTGACTACACTTCATCCAGTTCTTGTCAGATTTAAAAGGCCCAGGTGATGATCTGATTTGCCTGGAGCAGCTTAATGTCATAACAGGTTTGGTGTTTGAGGAAGGTGGTGAGTCTTCGTTGGAGCCATTTATTTGTTGAAGTAAATCCAACAGGCTGGCAGGGTGTGGCGACAGTTGACTAAGTAATCAATCCCTTTTCCACAGCCTCTTATTAATCCCTGTATCCCATTAGACTCAATGCACTGTAAAGGCCAAGCACGCTACACTGGATGTATGCAAGGGTGTGTGGCCAAAATTCATTATGGTCTCACTGACAGTTTGTGCAATTCTGATTTTTCACTGAGATTATAGAGCTGGTTTTGCCTCTCGTGTAATAACGAGGAAGCTGCCGCGCATCAAACAGAATTAAATATATCTCATGTAACGACTGCTGACTTTCCTTCATCTGCTTTCTAGTCGACTCTCAGGAATGAATAGCTCTCTGGCTCTCTCTTGGATTTGCATGGTGTTCCAGGTGTGTTATTTGAATAAAGGATCACTCCATTACACACTATCTCTGGTCCCGCAAGAGATTTTCACCTGAGGCCACAGTCGCATAGCTATAACATCCTGCTCCGACAGGAAAGTGACTCAGAAAAACACACAGAAAGAGCCGAATGGGGAGAAAAAAGTGTGTTCACAGTGCTCATCATGTCGTCTTAGACAAACACTGTGCATGTGTTTTACCTTACAGGTACAAAGGACTGCATATTGTATCTCACTTTTGCGTCTTTACTCAGAACAGCCGACGATTGTCCCGCTCAGTTCACCCTTTATTTCAGCTGAACGCATTTATCAACTCACACACAGACTCCAACCAACACACAGTACACTGCTCAAGCATATTTTAAATAAATTACATGACACTAAAAATAATATTCTTGTTGTTTCAAGTGTTTTTTGAATCTAAATGACATTAGCACATCTTCCCATTCATCCACATCTTTAAAAGAAGATTACTTCCAATATATTAACTTTTAATACATTTTAATCAACTACTCAATTTCTTCTTTATACATTTTTCTTTAGTTAAATCGCCTTCAGTTAGAATTTGATTTCACTGCTTCCTCTTTCTTTCCTTCTTCCTTATTATTCCATCCAAAATATACCAGATGTCTAGATCACATCAATATCAGCTTATTGTCTTAATGATGGATAGATAGATAGATAGATAGATAGATAGATAGATAGATAGATAGATAGATAGATAGATAGATAGATAGATAGATAGATAGATAGATAGATAGATAGATAGATAGATAGATAGATAGATAGATAGATAGGTAGATAGATAGATAGATAGATAGATAGATAGATAGATAGATAGATAGATAGATAGATAGATAGATAGATAGATAGGTTCTTTATTGATCCCCCAGAGGGGGGAAATAAATAGAGATTTATTGTACAGGTACAAACACTTGCTGCTGTTAAGTTTAGGCTCTCGTGCTTGTTTGGTCTTCACTTGACGCCGTGCTGGCTCTCGTGGTGCCTGCGGAGATCCACCTTACGCTGGAAGCCCTTAGAACAAATGTCACATCCAAATGGTTTGAAGCCTGTGTGCTTCCTGCTGTGGGTGATCAGGTTGGAGCTTTGGCTGAACGCTTTACCACACACTTGGCATTTATGAGGCTTTTCACCTACAAAATAAAACATACACATGCACACAAAACAGTGAGAAATCTACTCATAATTGGCCTAAAGAAGTTCCAGTTTCTTCTTCCACAGCTCCTGGAGAATCAGGATCACCCTCCCTACCAAAAAGGTGCCAAGTGTTTTTACCAGAAAGTTAAAGTATGCATTAATGTCCATGGGTGAAGAATCATGCCATTGTTGAGATTTGTCAAACATTTATTGGCAACAAACGTCGACAGCATAGAGTTCCTTTTACAGAGCTCTGCGTGAAGCAGGAAAACCAGATATGCAAATCCACAGCACATTTGTTTAAGTTTCTTTTTCTGATTTATCAGTAGTTATATTACTCCTGGAAACAATTCCTCTCTGCTACACCTGGAAAGCAGATGATTACAGCAAGAGGACAGTTTTTATTCCTTTTAGTATAATAAAACAATATGGCCACACCTCCTGTAAAACAATCTACATACTGTGACTTACCGGTGTGAATGTACGTGTGTTTCTTCATATCCGACTTCTGGTGGAACCTCTTGCCGCAGTACTGGCAGGGGTAAGGCCTCGTGTCCGAGTGGATGAGCAGGTGCGTGGAGAGAGTGGAGGAGCGCTTGAATGATTTGCCACACATCTTGCACTCGAAGCTTTTTTCCTGATCAGAGACAAAAGTACAAAAAAGTGTTAGGCAGTCGTCGACAAAAAGAGCGGGATGTCAGAAAAGTTGAGCTTCAACGCTCATTTTTGGCCTTGAAAACAGCAAGTGACAAAATGATCTCACCGCAAGGTCCATTTAGTAGCTGTTCTGGTGCTTTTGATCACATCCGATGATCTTCATCAGCATTTTTTCTATTATAGCATTTTCTATTATAGTATTCTAAGTTTGAAGCTCAACTTTTTATGCCAACATGGACAAGAAGTCGAACTTTGAACATCTACAATTCCATGACAACTTGGCAAACTCATGGTGCTGTGGAAGATCATGTGAAATGATCAAAAGATCCTTAATTGACCTTATGGTGAGATCATTTGTTCAGAAAAGTTTTTATTCGGTTATACACTATAAAACCTAATCCTGGGATTAAGTGAAATCAAGTGATCTTTTAATTAACTTAATGTAAATTGATAAGCCATTACCATTTTGTCCATATGACTGAATACTTGTTGACTGAACTTAATGTCTGAGCCGTATCAAATGTATTGCCTCATGTTTAGTAAAGCTAACTCAACAACTAATGAACAAACTTTGAACTTAACTCAGAACTAGGTCAGGTAACTGCCTATTTTAAGGCAGTGGGGAAACTTGTATTTTTAAAGGAGCAATCCATCAATTTTCCACATCAAGATCGATTTACTCATCTTGGGGCTGCTCAGACTGTGAAAACAGAATGTGGTATAATGAGCTCTATGGCTAGAAAATAACGCTGATGGCGTCATAGTGATGTCACCAGGGTCACCTCAGCTTGGAGGGGCATGGGGAAGACTGATTTTTAACAGAGAGCCTGTGCTACAAACTGGAGGCGTCCAGACTGAAAGATGTGGACATTTACCAGGCGGGGAGAGTCTAATAAAAATGTTGCATTATGGGAAGTGTAGTAACTTGAACCATACTAGGAACTAAACGTCTGAATATCTTTACCTCTGCTGCTTTAATTTTTACCTTCTTTTTTTAAAATCTGCGTCTCACAAGTCCCCAAAGTTTATGAAAGTGCATTACTAAACCGCCGGGGTACCCCATTAAATTGTAAGTTGCTTATAATGTTTTATATTGCGCAATGTTTGGAGTCACTGATATACCTGAGAGTGGACATTCATGTGTTGCTCCAGACTGACGGCGTGGCCGAAGGTTTTTCTGCAGATGTTGCAGCCAAAAGGTCTTGTTCCACTGTGCGACCTCCTGACGTGAACCTCCAGTCCGTGGGGCGTTGAGAACACCTAAAGCAGAGTTGGTCCATTACTGGAGGCGGCTGACAAATTCATCTGAATTTCAGTGAAACCACTTTGAAAATACATTTACATTTTCATTTTGCCTTGATGAAGTGGCTTGATGAGAAGCTTCACAACAAAAATGAAAACCTGCAAATTGAATTTACAGATGCTTTAACCTTTATGGTTGTACAGTGCAGGTGTGAGGCTAACATGTGGTGTGTACCTTGTCACAGGTGATACAGTGGTAGGTGCTGGAGGTGGGGGAGTAGTGCGTGCTGCAGTCCAGAGGCTGCTGAGGCTGTGGACTGCGGCTGATGTGGGTGGTGTACAGATTGCTGGCGTGCTGCAGCACTGTGGGGCTGAAACTCATCTGGCGGAGCTCGTAGGATGAAGGCACCGGCTCCCAGGCGTACGTCGGCTTGTAGTAAGGAGGGAATCCTGCCATGTGAGGCTCTGAGGGTGCACACATACAGACACAAAAAAATCATGTTTTACCTGTCTGATTAAAAGTTACAGTGAAGACGTAGCAGAAAAAGATGGAGATAAATGCACTGGCAGCTCACCATTTAGGTAGTATGGATGTGTGGGAGCCACAGGGGGTCTGGTGGGCTCTGGGTGAGCAGCTAAGGGACATTCAAGCTCTGCCTCCTCCTTTTCAAACAGGCGGTGGTCCGAAGGGGAAGACTGTCCCTCGGACTGAGGCCTGTCTGAAGAGTCTGTGCTCTGAACCTCTGGTGGGACTTCTACAAATCCACAACAAATAAAAGTGTGATTCAGTCAAGCAAAAGACATTGCTCTGTCTGATTAGATAGAGAGTAAATATTCTGTAAAAACAAAACCCTGCAGGTCCTCTTGGAGAACGTTTTGTTTACATAGGAAACACCTATTCAGTACTTAACCTTTAAATGCTGACCTGGAGACTGATGTTAGAAAAATAGCATATCCATGATTAATGCATATCCTTTTTAAAATCTGCCTAAAAATAGAAATTCATGGAATGTTTAAAGCACAGTAGCTGCTTTAAAATAACGATATGAGGCAGTAAAAGTAGACAGTTTGTCATTTAACTGTCCTAACCGTTGCTTCGCTCAGATATTCAGATAATGTAATCTTTTCTCCGAGTCTTACCTGTGCATATGGCGGCCTTCGGCTCGTCCTCATATGATCGGTGAACATTATAGGACGCGCACTTTTTCTTTTTCACCAGAAATGACCGGGGCATGTTGACCCTGCACCAAGAAAATTTCGTTAGCGACACAATAACGCTTAAAACGTGTTTTGGAAAAAAGTGTGGATGTCATTAAAATACGACAGTTTTTGTAAAAAAAATTGTCACCACAAACGTTTAAGTCTGAGGTCTTTCGGCTACTTGTATATTTAATTTAGGCTATATACTTTCATTCTTTAATTGTAGGTGGATGACTCTGTTATAATTTAATTTATTATAAACGTATCCATATATTAAATTGAACAAATTGATTTTTTTCCTACTTGGTCAAACAGGCCTACAGACATAACGTTTAATTAGAACATTTGAGATAGTTTCACAGTTTAAATTACTCTATTATTTGTGAAAAAGTTATAAAAGTCGGCAGACGTTTCATCCTAGCTGGTTAGACTTTATTTTACAGTCAGCAGATAGGCTTACTCACCGTTAACTGAGCAGGTTCCCGTCGGAATTAAACTTGCAGTAGCCTAATAATAATAAGTTCCTTGTTCTTGTGTGGAGAGGCTCGGCGGAGGAAAATGCGTCGCAAAATCCTTTCTTAAAAGTCAGAAAAGCAAAGCAGTGTAAAACCATCACACTTGCTGCTCTTTCTTTTTCTCCCCTCCCTGATTTTCAATCAGATAATTCCGCAGCGGAATCTGACTGTGGTTTCAACCAATGAAAAGGCCAACCTGCAGGTGGAAATTTGCGTAAAAAAACACGGGGCCTTTGCTGTCCCTGTAACAGTTAGGCTATACAAAACACCCAGTGCTCCGAGAAAAAAACTGCCAAGATTAAAGGCTAAAACTGAAGTTTAGAAATATACTTTTCAAGCAGAGTGCCTTAAAAGATGGATAGCCTAATTAATTTGCACCCAACTGCCTATTTGCGCTGATCTTACAAAGACATCCAAATTAAAAACAAATATCGGCCTATATACATTTAAAATAATTAAAAAAGCACAAAGACAATAAAGAATTTCAATCAAAAAATCCGACCATATTTCCACCTCACAATGTTTGAATTACGGGATTTAACGAAGTAATGCTGTGTGCATGTGTGTGTTGTGTGCAAGATTTAAATGGTCAAAAACAGAGAGTACCTCCACATCACACACCAAACCAGTCTGGGAGATTATTAAAGCTTAATATCGATATTCCGACATGACAGTTTTCTTCACAGGATGCTTTAGTGTCACACATGTAGACCTAAACGGCAAGATATCCGGACGAAATGACAAAATTAGGCAGTTAAATACATTTTGGGTAAATAGTGTTCAGAAAATAATATCAACTTGTCAAATCCTGCTTAAAAAAATAAAATAAAACTGAAGTGTCGAGAAACAGTTTGAGGATTTGAAGACGTTGAAGAGGATTTGTACGAGGGAAGAAGTGCACGTGCGACATCTTGTGGACAAAGTGTGTATCTGAATTCGTGTTCTGTTACTGACATAAACAAACCATTAACAGCTGTGTAAGTCCGTGTATTAAAAGATCTCTGATACAGTTTGGGATCGATAAAAGGTTCAGTGACTATTTCTTCACACTAATGATGATTCTCAGTTTCATCAAACTGTTTAAGAAATGCCACAATCAGAATTTTATTTGACTATTATTATCCACTGCATGTTATAACACAATGATTAATAATTAATTATATAACATAACATAATAATATACTATAATCATATCATATCATATCATAACATCATAAAAGCAACTGTAACATGAACTACCTGGATTGTTAGCTTAATTAATTATTATGGACCAATGAAGGTTGAGTCTTACTATATAAATAACATGTTAAAGTTAAAAAGGAGCCATACAAGAGAAACTACAGCATTTATATTACATGACTGTGTTTTGCAAAGGTCTGAAAGTGTTACTCCTATTACTTTCACTGCCCATAGGTAAAACATGCTCCTCCTGCAGGACTAGAGCTGCACACCTGCAACAGGGATGTATAAACACAGACACACACACACAGCACAGCAGCCTAACCCACTGGCCAAAGCGGGTTTAAATGGAGTTGATATTGTCTGATATGAGGCTGGTTGAAGTCACGAGGGCCTCTGAAACTTACAACAATAACCCTGCCTGTGCCTGTGTGTTTGTAATGTTTATTATTCTGTTCTGTTTGTGATTCTATTTGTTCTTGTTATATCTATTTTTTCTGTGGTAAGAGTTGCTGTAAAAGACCATGCGTGCTCAGCCAACCTACCCAGTAGTTATAAGTTAGATTTATACAGACATGGACAAAAGAGAAAAGTCCATGGCCCCTGTCAAACATGCACCACACTCTGTAAATGAATTGTCATTTTGACAAGTTGCCATCATGTTTTGGAGAGGAACCCACTGTATTCTGTACATATATCATAGTTTCATTCATTCTACTGCATACTTCATAGTGTACATGTCATAATATCATTCATTCAAGTTTATGTACTACTATTTTGCACTTTCTGGTGTGATGCTTAACTGCATTTAATTGTACTGGCACTTGTGCAATGACAATTAAGTTGAATCTAATCTAATACAACTATAGGACTCTGCTGGTTATTTTACACTGTACCACAGCATCCAAGTGATCTCAGTGCAACAGTTTACACTACTTTACTTGTTAACTTTTGGCTCTGTAATTTTCCTATTTTGCTCACATGCTGTTGATTTTGTAAGTAAAGCTTTCTGCTGAATTTTCACCCTGTCAGCAGAAAGAACATCTTAAACAAGTGAGCCAAAACAAATTATCAGTCCTCACTGGCCACATATTGTCAGGACAGCAGCTTAATCATAATCTGCAAGTATTTTGTTAATGGCCATGATGAAACATCATATTATGTGACGTTACATGTAATCAGAATGTTAAACAAACACATGTTCGCTTTAACATCAGTATTGAGTGTATGGAAGCCCATTTCTGCCTGGAAAAAAACTCAAATAGATGACATGTTAAGAATGGCAAATATATATATATAATTACTACTTTTTAAGTTTAAATTATGACATTATAAGTTAGAATTTTGACTTTTTACATCACAATTATAGTACTTATATATATAATTAGTACATTTTGAGTCAGAATTATAACATAAGACATTAGAATTTTGACTTTTTACATCACAGTTGTGAAATTCGTGTAGTCACAATTAAAAGAAAGGATGTAAGTAAAAAATAATTGATCTATTACCTCATAATTCTGACTTTAGAAAGTAAAATAAATTATAAATACAATTTTAACTTAGTTTCCAATTATTTTGACTTTAAAAGTGAAGATTTTGACCAAGTATATGATATTTTTGTCTTAGTATATCATTGTTTTACCCTACCATTAATTTTTATTTTTGCCATTCCTAAATTTTAATTTTTTTTCTGGCGGAAATGGGCTTCCTTATCGATCTCCCCACTACCTGGTAAAATAAAAATCTAATTTGCGCGTGCGCTCTTCACATGTGGGTCACGCGAAACCGCATTACACACACTTCATCCTTCCACCAATGGGGAGATGGGAAAAACAATCTTAGCTTTGCAACAGAGTGAAGAAATTGTCGGGCTACGGATGAAAATACTACTTCTGAGTTGTTAGATTTAATTTCACAAACTTATTTTAAATGTTGTTTGGGTGAATGGGTTGTGAAAGTTGCGGTTGCGACTTGCGGGGCGCTAACTTGTGGGATTAGTTTGCATGCAGCCCGACAGCGGAGGCTGACTGCGGTGGGATGGGCTGTGAGGTGTTCAAGATGGCGGCGCCCTGTGGAGTGCAGCTACTCTAACAGGTAAACAGGTCCAATTATTTACATCTAATGTGTTTTTCTTACAGCGAATCTCAACGCATATGACTCGTTTTACTAAACTCGAGCTGTTCCGCTTGCTTCTCCGCCGATTGAACACGGCTGACAGGCAAGATGAATCCCCGACCGAGTGTGGGTCGCTGCTCCCAGCTAACGTTAGCTCTCGGCGGTGGGACTGACTTGTTTTTGGAAAGACCCGGTGATGGATTTAGTAGACGTTGATGCTTTAAACATTTCATCGTGATTTTATGTGAGTTTCCCGTGGGGCCTGAAGAGGTTCTCGGTTTGCATGAGAAAAGATGCCTAAATATTTTTATAATCGGATAAAGTAAACCCAACCCTGCCCATTGTTCTCTGCGAGTTGTTTACGACAGGCAGCAGGCAGTGGTCAGTCCACATACAGCAGCAGCAGCAGCTCTGCTGCTTTTTAGCCTCAGACCTCAGCCTGTCAGGGCTCTGTACTGCTGTCATTGTGCAAGTCAGTATAACAGATTGTCATTTTGGCCTTTGTGTTTTTGTTTGCTTAATTGATGCCTCATTTTGCATCTCAGTAAAATATCTCTTGCAGCTTTCTGCATCATGCTTCCTTGCTTTTATCATTGGCTTGCAATCAAACTTGAATTCAACACTTTTTTTTACCCTACAATCATATCAATCATTAATATCATGTTGTTTATTATCATGTGTTCATTCGTTTGTCACCACTAAACTCTCCTGCCACCATGGAGACAAAATGGGTCACTAGTTTCACAGTTTGACCTACTCCACCCCTCTGTCACACTGTACTGGACTCACTGCTCTCCCTGTCACCATGTCCTAATGCCTGTTTGTCACAACTTTGCCTAATTTATGAAAAAACAAGTATCTTAGTAGCAGGGTTGTGGCCAGGATATTATTATTATTATTATTATTATTATTATTATCATTATCCTTTTTAAATTTAGAAGTCAAACTTCCCCCAGGTTGCTTAAACCCCCCAAGATACCTTTTACAGTCACTCACGTTTTTCAACAAGACCCTTATTTAATTTCACAAAATATGGGAAGCGTCTCGGTTCGCCAGGATTTAATGTCTAAACACAGAACCAGCCTTACAAGAACTTAACCAAAAGAAGACCTAGTCTATAATATAAGCTGCCACCTATGAAAAGACAGTTCCATTTTGACTTCCCATTGTCATGTCATATCATCTGATTTTATAGATATTTTAATAAACATGACCTTCCTCTGTTTACTGTGACATGAATCGTTCTGCATATTGATCAGTCCTATGCTGCAGTTTTTCCATCAGTTGTGCTGCTGTAAGATATGAATGAATGAATAGTTTTTTATTTTTGTGCCTGGCCATTTACATGACCAATCCCTCATGGAATTATTCAGACACAGTAATCAACAACAAACCAACTATTCCAGTAAGTAAATGCACCAGAAACAAACGGCACAATATATTGACTCCATACGAATAAGAACAGCCTACATATAATGTCCTACGAGATATTCAGCAAAGGAAATCAAAAGTAGCCTGTTTCTTATATTTTGTCTGCCATGTTTTTATCAATGAGGGTAGACAAAATATTAGAAACAGCCCTCATTATTATGATCCAAAACAGTTCAACAGCACCACAAACTGTTGTCTCCAAAATGACCACACAGTTGAATCAACAGCTCTCTAAAATAGTTTCTACAACATTGGAACATTACAACCTTCATGAAGGTAGGATTTATTGCAGGACTGTTGTATTAGACTGCATTAGTTTTAACTAGGTGAACCAAATAAAGTGGCAACTGTGTGTATATTCAAAAAGATAAGATAAGTAGAATAGAATAATTATTCATGGACTATATACTCATTTTTGAGTTTTTCTGCATATTAAATGTAAATAATGTATGTAAAGTAAGTTAAAGTTTGGCTATTGTCTCTGAATTAATTAAATTATTGATCTGTGTCCTCCAGTTATCATGTTATTTTAAAGCCTTAATATGTGTGCAGACTCATAACCGTGTTATTGCTGAAATGATTAGTCAATCAGTGGATTAGTCGATTGACAGAAAAGTCATGTTCATTTTGAATTTTAGCAAAAATGCAAAACATTCTCTGGTGCCAGCTTCTCAGATGTAAAGAGTTACTACTTTCCTCTGTTTTATATCCATGTGAAGTGAATGTCTTTGGGTTTTGGACATCTGAAGATGTCGTGTTGGGCTCTGGGAACTTGTGATGGGCATTTTTGTCTATTTCTATTTCTGACATTTTATAGACTAAACAATTAATGTTAAAACCCTGTTTAGTCCAGTAAACCACTTCAATATTCCCTTTTCCTTTCATCTCGTGCAGCAAGCTCCCATCTGCTGACTGAACAGGGCAGTTGGGTTGATGAAAATCATTCTTTCAAATGGGCCGAGCAGGCTGTTTGTCTCTTTTACGAAACTGCTTTCAAATATTCAAGCAGGAGAAAAGGAGGCGGCTGGTAACAGCTTGTACACGGCCAAATGTAATTTCCAGTGTGTACATGGAAGTGCTCGGGCCGCATAAAGGTTCTTTGTGTGCTCCTGAGCGTTCCCAAGCTGCCTGAGATCACACTGAGGGTGGTTCGTGTTTGTGCCACTGACCTGTCCCTGCAAGACGCTCGCCCAGAGGGCAAAAAAAACAAAGAAGCCACATTTGAATCCGACTCCCAAACCCCATGACTGAACAGTTAATTGATAACAGGGAGACAATTGCGCTGTGACGTCTTCTGCGAATTAACAAAACAGGAGCACGTTTGAGCTTTTCTCATCTTGTTTTGATTTGTTATGATCGGGAGAGGCACCAGGAGATTAATATTGCCATGTTTATTCCCAGAGGGCAGTGTTTTTATCTGACATATGACTTTAGTTGAAGTAAAATTGCTGATTTTTGATTAATTTCTTCTCATTTCACTCTCCAAATTAGCTCCTGTTATCTTGCTTTTGGTAGCATGTGACTCTGTTGAAAGATTCAATATTCTGCACTAATGGAATAGTTTGTAACCTGTAAACTTAAAGAAGAAAAAACTCAAATTTCAGCCATGTTAGGATTCTAATCATCTTCTAGTATGTTGAGTGTTGAAAGGAGATCTTAAGAGCTGATGAGGTCTCCGCTGCTGATTCATTACTCCTGTTAGGGAATAAGCTGCTGGGTGCAGACACGACGATAATGACCTGCCTATCAGGATTATTAATGCCTGTTTTTCAGATGGAGATTTGCAAGGCTCCCCTGGCCTCCTTTTACTTTAAATGACTGACTCAGCGTCTAGCCTAAATGTATCATAGATACATCATAGAGACATAAATAGACTAATACCCTGAAATCGTAAACACATTAGATCAGGTTGTGTTTTTTAAAGCGCATTTCTGCTGTGCTATAATAAATGTAAATATATCTTCATTCCGGGCACTGATAGTAAATAGGAAGGATTGAAATAAGTTATCTTTTGCAAAGTCAAATAAGGTGCAGGTCATTTATTTGGATCTATCACACTGTCTTAATTATGTCTTGGAAGTTTTCCGCCTTATTTGTATGCTTAACCTGCTCTAAATCTGTTCTCTGATTTTTTTTTTTTCTTGATTTATACTACTTTGTATAAGTGTGGTAGTTTTGGTCTATTTTTGTTCGTGAGGCTGTTTCTCATCATATTCTCAACTCGTGTGAACTGAACACTAGGATTGGTACGGAAGATCAGTGATAAAATGTTATTGTGACAAATTTTAGTTTTATTTCAGCAGCATCGTTGCTATATTGCATATAAAAGTGGTAAATAAAATATTTATATATTCATTTATATATTATTAATACATTTTATATATTGATATTATTTATATATTGAATCGATCCCCCCCACCCCCTAGTGTTGGATATAACAGTTAAGTTATATACAGTTATATCCCAGCTAGTTAAGTGTGGTGTAATTTACATGTTACGTGGTGATGTAGAACATCATGGCTTGATATGTAGTCCTACCTTGTTATTAGACTCGTCATTTGTTGTGTTTTCAGTGGGAAAACTATCAATGCCTGCTGAGTTTGTTCAGTAACAAAATAGGCCTATGTGAGGTTTTTTTACTTAAGACATTTTAACATGTCACAGTAGGAAAAGCACAGGTGTAAATAATAAAATTAATGATGGTTGAATTCCATTTAGCTGCTTTGGTTTCAGGGTCCTGGTACTGTGCATGCTGGCTCACTGTCGCACTGGCATGACTGACTGGGTACCTGGAATAGAACAGAGCCATCGTTAATGTTAGTAACACCTGGGCTTTTCCTACTATGACAAAATGTCTGCTGTGAAAAAGGCCTGTTCTCATTAAAAATGAACGTCATTAAGAATGAACTTCACCATAGCAATCATTTTGACATTGATGACATCATAAACCATGGCCTAAAACAACATTGTCACTTGACAAAATGATCTTTACTCAGTGGCTACTCACTAGCTTTTTTTCAGAAGCTTTCAACTGCAACACACAGTCTTCATTAGCTATTAAAGTTTGCTCAGTCGTCATGGAGTTGGCTTAGTTGCTGTTCAGTTGTTTTCATGCTCAAACTTATTGTCAGAATTTTGCCAACTTTCTCTTTAGTAGTAAACAGTGTTTCGACACTGAGCGTATTTCAGCCTAGCATATTAAAGTTGCCCTGTGGAGTTTTCTTGTAAACAAACTAAAGTTATGTTTGCATTCAGCGTTACTCACCAAAACATATTGTAACACCTTGAGGTCTAACAAAAGTGTTGAATTTCTTCCTCATAAAACATCTGCAAAGCCAATTTTTTAAAAAGTAATTTTAGTCCTCCTTCATTGTTTTCATCCTATGTTTCTTTACTCACAAGCAGTCTTCTTCTTCACTGCCTCTGTTGGCACATTGCAGCATATTTTGGCATGTTACCGCCACCTGTAGATTGGTGGAATAGTGTGAAACCACTGGCAAGATTGTGTATTGTGTCACCTGTGCGCACCTGCGCGTGCATGTGGGCCTTATGAGTGTGCACAAGACAAACAGGACAGGGACCCACACGTAAAAAAACTCCTCCATAGCTAGTAGAGGTTAAAACTCCACAGGGAACCTTTAATCTGTCCAGATGTTTAACCAGTAAATCCTTAAACCTGCATTAAGTGAATTGTTTGGCCACTTAGGGGCAATCCAACAACCTGTAAACACAGCATTGACTTATTATCACCTTATAAAGTTAATAGAGCTAATGTGTTAGCAAACAGTTGCTTATTACACATCCCGCAGACACAGAGCAACATTAGCATTCACTGGGAGTCCTGTTTGTGTTTGTGACCACCTGGTGTATGTAAGTCCAACATTAACTGTCCTTTTAGTGTTTTGCTCTCCACTACCTCCTGAGAGAAACATCTGGCTCTTTAGCAGGTAAATGCTCCACTATGTTCACCAGCTAGTCTCTATCTTTGTCAGTCTGCCGTTTGATGCTGGGCTTACTTTAAACGATTAATCATTTAGGTATGTCATTTTTAAGTAGCAAGCCTGCAATGACAGCCTACAGTTGCCAGTGATCTTTTCTACTTGTGCCAGTTAACCACATTATAGCCAACACACAGTTTGCAGTTACTGTTTTCAATGGTATTTAAAAGTTTTATTTCTTTAAAGTGGCTATAATCAGTATTTGTAATGACAATGTGAAAACAGTGCGACAATGTGGAAGGGGTCGCTCGTAGTGATGAACCTACAGAGAATTATCACCCGAATCTGCAGCTCCCCTCGGCTTTACAGAGCTTTATAGTGTTTAGCTGTCCAGACCGCAACTTTACTGTTTTGGTTCACTCTCACTGCTCTCATAGTTTTCGGCTGCAGAAGGCAGCTGTTTTTAGTGACAAAGCTCTAAAATCCCACTGTACACTACCTGCTCAGCACCAAACAGCAGACAGACACAGTTAGCAACTAGCTTTTGAAGATAGTGGGACAATTAGCAGTTAAAGAGCCAGATATTTCCCTGAAGAGTGAATGTTGGACTTATATTCTTCAGGTGGCCAGAAACACGACTCCAAATGAATGATCATGTTGCTCTGTAACTGCTGGATAAGTAACTATTTGCTAACAAGTTCACCATATAGGCTAAACTTAAAATGTGATGATATGTCAATGTTGTGCTCACTACTTATTCCCACTGCCCCCAAGTGGCCAAAAAAAAATCAGTTATTGCGGGTTTAACCTTTATTTATCCAGGAATGTTTCAGAGCAGTGAACAGTTCACACTCACAGTTCACACTCACACAGTTACACACATTCGCTCCTGGAAGCTGCCCAGTACATCCTCAGTCTTATCTGTTGGCCACTAAGCAGCTCCACTGGAGCAGTTGGGGGTTCAGGGCTTTGCTCAAGGGCAAATGTGGCAACGGGGACGTCAGTATTTGACGTCAGCATCACATCACAAAGCTATAATATTGTCATTTCATGAAAACAGTCCTAGGCCTGTTAGTGATTATGGTCACCAATAACGACACCATAAGTGTCTGTTTAAAATAACAACACAGAAAATTAGACTTAATTAATTAATACTAAAACAAAGATGAAATTGCAGAGCAAATATAATGGAAATCATTAATGAGGTTAAGAATTGAATTGGGCCAAGACAGGATTCAGTCTTTATAGTAAAACCATTGTGTTCATAAGTGTATTACAACCATAATATGCTGGAAAAAAAGTGTCTGGGATATCACAGTTATCTAATGGGATGACCTTATGGGCGCTGAAGCCACATCCCTCTGAAAGGACGACCAAAAAATGCAGTTCATTTAGAGCCATTATTCTTTATGTGTGAGTAAATTTGATGAAAGACCAGTTACCTCATTAAGGACAATGTTTCCATTTTTCCACTTTGAAGACATGCCTTTAGCACAAACCCTACTTCCCAGTACTGAGTTGGTATTGTCAAGTGACCACTAATCCTAGATCAGAGCTCTAATTCTGGGAAATGATTATGAATTGGTCTTGGCGTGATGTAGAGGTGCCTGGAGACTGTATTGGTGGGTGGCCCCAGGAGTCCTCCAGGCAGGCAGGGACGGACACCGTGAGAGAGACGCTGCCTCCACCCCCAGCACTGCCACCACCATGGCCAGGGAGCAGCCCAACATGGGGGACCTCCTCCCGCTCCTGGAGACCTCAGACCTCCACCAGCTAGAAGAGATCAGAGGCCTCATCAACGAGCAGCTCAGCACTGGTAGGGCACCTGGCTTGTTTCACGTCACCATGGTTTAACCCTCTGTGGTCAGCTTTCTGGGGAGATTGCTTTATTAATGTCCTTTTTACCATCTGTTTGAACCATTAACTATCTTTTTGAATGTTCTTATGAAACTTTCTTATTTTAACATAGCTCTGCTGTTGGTGGAATGTCCTGATGTATGTAGTATGCCTACTACTCTTTCTTTCAAAAACTAACTCATTCAAATGATCCTTCCTGTTTTGAAGAGCGAGGGTCCATGCTGCTGAATGGGCTGGTGGACTACTTTTTGGAAACAAACTCTGCCCAGGTCATGCATATCCTCTCCTCAGTCAGAGAGCCACACGATAAGGTGAGAAATGCCCCTGCGCAAGCTTAATGCCTGGTCCAGATTGTGTTAAATACAGAGCTAACCTTGCTGTCCCTCCCTGCCTCCATCACAGCACCTTCTGGACAAGATGAACGAGTGTATGACCAAACAGGCCTGCCGGCTGCCCACCCTCACCCTGCTCGGCCATGTAATCCGCAAGCAGCCGTCCTGGATTCACAAGATCGCTCGATACCCTCTGCTGCTCTCACTGCTCAAATGCCTGAAGGTAACCCAGTTATGACTCGGTGAACAAAGAAATCTCCTTTTCAAGGCACAGTGAGGTGTGTGGATGGATGAGGATTAGAGAGTTCTCATCCAGCTGACGGTAGAATTGATATCACATAGAATATGTGTCTATTCCTCAAAGACACATTTTATAATGTGCTGATATCTTGCAAAGTTTTGTCGCTACATAAAGCAGTAGGCAGGTCAATTAACAGCTACTGAAGTGAATATTTGTTTGGATTTATTTAATCTGCACTGATCCTTGAGGATGGCACTCAATCCTCTTTGTAAAACTACTGTAGAAGTAGTTTTTCCAGACTGAAGATTTAATACTTGTAAGCACTTAAAGTGTGTTGTTGAGCTGAAACAGCCACCTCCTTACCGGTTTGATGTGGTATGTTATTGATTAGTCAGTGCTCCTTAGAGAAACACTGCATGTTTGTCTACTTAAACCGGACAGAGGTGAGGTTCACAACGTTGCTGCTTAAATATTTGTTGATTAAACTCTCGATTAGATTACGTTTTTAGCTGTGCAAGCGGCAGAGCACTAGGCATCTAGGCATGGCAACAATGGTCTGTTGGTCCACTGCTCTGGTCCAGACTGAAATGTCTTGACAACTATTGGATGGCTTGCCATGAACATTGGTACACACATTCATGTCCCTCTCAGGATGAGTTGTGACAACTAATGTACCTCCTGTCTGTCTCCAGAGTTAAAAAGAAGTCAGCAGACTGCAGGACCATTTCCTACCAGCCTTTCCTCTGGAATAACCTTCCTGCTGATATCAGACACTCTAAATCAAAACTTAAAACTCATCTTTTCACCTTAGCTTAGTTGCTTATTCTTTGATTACTTCAGGCCTTTTACCTGTTACCGTTATCCTTCCGCTGTCCTCTTTCTTTCAACATTTTAATCTCTGACTTTATCATAATCTTGAATACTTTTTGTCTCAATGTCCTTACAAGACGGATACGGACGTGGTGGTGCTGATAACTGGAGTGCTGGTGCTGATCACTCTGCTACCCATGATCCCTCAAGCTGGGAAACAACACCTGTGGGAGTATTTCGACATCTTCGGCCGCCTGGCATCTTGGAACCTTAAGAATCCCGGTAGGAGCTTCCTGTCATGTCTCTCAAAACATGTCTGTGCAACATGTATGTATAAGTGAAATTTCTTTTTTTTTTCATTTTGCTTGGGTCAGCCCCAGCTAGCCCTTGGGGTGGTAACTACTCCCATACTAACTTCAAGTAAAGCAAAGGAACATAGATTTGCCATATAATGATGTACAATATATCGATATCAGAAAATATCCCTATTAATATTCTGAGAGAGATTGCACAGCCACTTAAAAAAAAGGCAACTTTTTTGGAAACTTAAATATTGTATTTACTGTATTATTTAAATCTCATCTAGAGAATCTAAAGAGTCAACCACTTATAGGCTTCTGAAAGGATGTTTGCACTCGCAGCCATCTAGGCAGTTAACTGGAGTGCGAAAATCCAAATTTGGTCAAAGGGGAGGACGTCTGGGTGGACAAATTAGGCCAAAACAAACAACAAAAAACTGTAACTCGGTTTGCCAGTCATCTTGCTGTTTAGGTTGCATTTGGAGTTCAAGTTTGTGCTTTTCTTTCTTTGATATTGTCTACATTTTCAGGGCATGTTTCAGAGGTGTACCTAATCCACCTGCACGCCAGCGTCTATTCACTCTTCCACCGTCTCTACGGCATGTACCCCTGCAACTTCGTGTCCTACCTGCGCTCCCATTACAGCATGAAGGAGAACATGGAAACTTTTGACGAAGTAGTGAAGGTGAGGAAATGACCCCTGCTGCTGTTGCTACTCATCAGAGTTTTTGTAGCCAAATGATTACTAATAAAAATTTTGTGTTCGACGGTCCATTCAGCCGATGCTTGAACATGTTCGTATTCACCCGGAACTGGTGACAGGAACCAAGGACCATGAGCTCGACCCCACCAGGTAAGTCTCGCACTCACACTGCTCTGCCTGGCAAAGGAATAATTCAGTGTTTCATCTTCTTTTTCAAGTCTACTGCATGTCTTTGACTAAATAGTGCCATGCTTTGCTGTAGGTGGAAAAAGTATGAAATCCACGACATCGTCATCGAATGTGCCAAAGTGTCTCTAGACCCCAAGGAGGCCTCCTGTGAGGAGGGTTACGCCACCATGCCTGAGAACTTTTACCCCCAAATCCACCTGCGACCACAAGACTGCACTTCCAGCCCCTACACAGACCTGCACAGCAGCTACGGTCAGAAAACACTAAAGAATGATACTGATAATTGGGAGAAAATTTGATTTTATATATATATATATGTACTGATATAATTTTTTTTAACAAACACATACAATAAAATGTAAGTTTATGTATGTATTATATATATTATTATATTTTATAAAAACGGTGCAATGCAGAAACTGTTACTAAACTACCTTAAACATATCATTTCTTGGTAACTATCGGCCAATATATACACAAATACAAAATACAGCGTTCGTCTTGAAAGTCTTGAAAGTTAGGAAAATGCTTAATTTTAACTGTTATGTTTTCAAGGTCGCGAATATGCTTGAATTTGAATATACTCATATACATAATCTGGCGTTTCATCATCTACACAATCACTGGTGTAAACCTAAAATCTTTTAATATTTGAAATGAAACGATCCCGTCGTCAAATTTGTTTGTTGTCTCCTGGCGTCTCACACCAGACGCGGAGGGGACCGGAGCTAGATTGACTGACATGGGCTCCAAAATGAAAAGGTGGTGTTTTTCCGCTCCACATCATGAAGGTGGCCATCTGCTCAGATGATTGCTACTGGTGTAAAGGAATTCTGTAAACTTTACTTTTCGCATTTGCATTTATAGTAACATGTTAGATGTGATGATAAAAGCTTTGAGAGTCTGGAAATTTTTGGTTTAGGTACCTTGAAAGTGCTTGGATTTTACTCTTAAAAAGCTGTACGAACCCTGAATATATGGCTGTGTTAAGCTAAAATTGGCTGATAATATCGGACAAATTGGCTGATAATATCGGAATATCTAAAATTCACACTGCCTTACAGCCCAGTGCAGCAAGTGCAAAATGAATCAGTGATTAATAAGTAATTAGAAACAAGAGGAGAATGCTGTCGTTTTATATTTTCATCAGTCAACTCTTTCCTTAACATGATGTACAAGATACAACAGGAAGCAATTATTACATGTGTAGTGTTATGACAGGAAGTTGCAATCGGCAAAAACATCAGTTGATCATTAAACAGGATGGGTTTTGGCTCCTTAGATATCATCGTATTGACCGTGACATTAATAAAATCCAACATACTATCAAAAACGAAAGCTCAGGTTTGGATGGAATCATGCTTTTATGATTAAAGTTATTAGTATGCAGGCTTTTATCTTTTCTGCTGGACCTCTCACAGCTAGTTAATCAGTATCTGACATCTAGTGAGAGTTTGAAATGTAATGTTATGTGTATTTTAGCACAGACGGCTCTTACCTGTGAAAGCATACAGCAGGAGTGGGCAATATGTATTAAATCCTTTATCATGGTGTATGTAATTTTATATCAGAATATCAGTATCTTTTATGATATTGTATATTTTCTAGAAAAAGTCTGTTGAGACACATTTTATGGATAATATTAACGGATAGCAAATATCATATAAAAATCCAGTATTGCCATTTACCCACAATGACCTAATACCCCCAGAGATATTAAATTATTCAACTGACAGAAAATGTTTGATAATTGATTAATTGTCTGAAGTTAATCAAGCAAATATGCAAAATATCTGCTGGTTCTAGTCTCTCGAATGTGAGGATTTGCTGCTTTTTTCTGTTTTATATCATTGTAAATTGTATATTTTGGAGTGTTTGTCGAAGAAAACAAGGCGTCACTTTGGCTGTGGGAGCTTGTGATGGGGATTCTTTTACCATTTTCTGACTTTTTTATCTATTAAACCATTAATCAGTTAATGGAAAAAATAATCTAGAAATTACTCAGTAAGGAAAATAATTGTTATCTGGAGCATTATTTTATAGCCCTAGACAATTATGCCTTTTCTCAGTGAGACCCTTGTATTTGTGATATTAAACATTGCATTTTCTAACTGGTTTAAAGGACAAACACCAACCAGTGGTGTCCAAAAGAGCAGAGAAAGAGCGCAGGGTGTTAGGTGCATCCATTTGAAGATTGATCAGACCATTTGTCTTCTTGACAACAGGAAGCTCTTCTTCGACCCCGTTCTCGACTCCACGGCAGCCGCTACCCCCGCCCCTGTCCTTGCCCCCCTTCTCAGGGACACAGTCCTCCTACCGCAGCCCACAGACCTCCAGACGGCAGGTAAGATCATCCATAATACAGTCAAAAGCTGTCAAAATCTTGGGACACAGGATTGGTCAGTAACTGATCAGAGGATAATACAGGAGTGCTGCGTCGTTAAGCTTCTGTTTGCTGCTAGCTCTGGTACACGCGCTCATGTTTACACTCCATATATCACCTGTCAAATGTAGTGAGTTGATTGCTTTCCTCCGAAAACCACACAATGCCCTCAATCAGAGCAGCGACTACTCTCCGTGTTTTTTTGAAGATGCAGAGAGGAAGCGAGTGGACAGACCGCAGGCTGGCAGACAGTCGGGTCAAGCTTCAGGAATTACAAGACATGCCCCCCGTCCTCGTCCCGCCACCTCTCTGTAGACACGCCCCAGGGCTGGTTGCCATGGAGATGCCGTCTCTCCCTTTTTTATTATTGGGTCAGCCACACGAGGGGGGGGGGTCTGGGTGTTTTTTTTGCATCCCTGGGGTCTGTCTGAGGATTTGTCTCTGCGTTACACTCCCTCTGACCCAGACAGACGAAAAATCTGGAAAACATGGGAGACCTGCCATTTTAGGAAAAACTACATTTTTATTTGGCTAAAGTTTGTGTTGTTGTAGTAGTCCTCAGTTATAATAATTCCAGCAATTTGATCCCAAAAGCAACACTTACATTTTTTGACCCTCTCTGAAGTGAGGTCAGAGGTCAGGGATTCAGCAAGGTGGACGATCTGCCGAAGGGGCTCAAATCTGGATGTTTTACTGAATGACAGACTCATAAATAAATCAGAGTTTCCCCCAAGAAATTGTTCAGCCGAGGCTGTGAGCCACCCAGGTCTTGACTCATCTCGTCTCATGATCGGTTTAGTTAGTAGATGCCTAAAAAAACAGCCACACACTCATTGTAAGTATGTGGCATTTGCTGTGTGAAAAAGCACCTCTGCTCTTTTTCTCTGAAGGTTAATATTTTATTTAATACAAAGTGTGCACATTTTTATTATGTTAGCAGAGGTGGTTTTTATTCTGGCGAGTTGGCCTGTCTCCGCTATAAAACAATACGGGAAATCCTGTAACTACACCCCAATCCTGCCCCTCGACCTACATGGTGGATTCATTATTGTGGAATTTGAGATTTTTAGACCGTCAAGACACTCAGTAGCAGTCTTAAACACCACAACTTCCTTCCAGCTTACTGTGGATGTTTTGAAACTTATCTGTGAAACGTGTTGACACGTCAAAACATCAGCAGTGAGCGAAGACATTTGTGTATTTGGGGTCACTATAACAATCAGGGAATGTGTCTTTAACTTGCAAGATTTCCAATGTGCCACATTTCCTGAACACACCCTTTCTTAAAGGGCCAGTTCACCAAAATTCACCTGTGGATTTAGTAGTAGTAGTAGCAGCAGCTTTGGGCAGCACTACCAAAATTCTGTTTACTTCCATTGTATTGCTCATGCAGATAGTTTTGGTTTTATGTGCCAGACACCACTTAGGAGTGTTAAAATATATGCTTTTGATAATTTGGGTGAACTGATCAAGAAGACTTGAATGCACATGATTTTTACAAGTTGAGAACCACATGTAGTAACAAGGAATCCCATATAGACGCTAGATAGTTTTGCAGAGCAAGTCAGACTTAAAGGAGTAGTTTGACATTATGGGAAATGTGTCCGTTCAATATGATATTACATCCAGCAGCTGGTTAGCTTAGCTTAGTACAACGACTGGAAACGGGGGAACAGCTGACCTAGCTAATTAAGATGTTATATCTAATTTTATTAATCTGTATTTAAACCAAAGTGTAAAAACAACAGGTTGTGGTTTTACGGTGGGCAATTAATGAGCTTTAGAGGTACTGGTAGGCAGATTTTGTTACCTTTGGACAGAGCCTGGCTAGCTGTTTCCCCCTGTTTTCAGTCTTTATGCTAAGCTAAGCTAACCTGACCTGCTGACATAATCCAACTCCCTGCAAGAAAGAGAAAAAGGGTATTTCCCAAAATGTCAAAATATTCCTTTAATTATTGTAGAAATTTAGCAAACTATGACTTTGAAGATTTGCAGCTTTTATCTACAGTATTTCTCCGTCAGATTTGTAATCATTTTGCTGTTTGGTCTCTTACCTTTGCAGAACTCCACCTGTGAACTCATCTCTTCCTGTGGGGGGAAGGACCCTCTGTGGAGCCCCTCCTCGTTGTGTGGCATGGCCACGCCCCCTTCCTCCAGGGGCATGTCGCCCAACTTGGAGCTCTCCCACAGTGCCTCACACCTTCCCAGCCGCTTCCACTGCACATCAGGTCAGCACTTAAATGATTTACAGCGGATTTCAACTCTGAGTTTTACGTTTTAACCCTAGGGACTTTTCTTTTCTGCTGACTGCTGATTGTTTTGACCCGAGCAGGAGGGAAAGGAACGCCTGCCTCCAGCACTCCAGCCACCTCTTCCCCACCTCCTACCCTATCAGATGACTTCCCCATAATCTCCTTACCAGCCAACACAGTCCAGTCCAGTCCACCAAGAAAGGTATGCGCTCTCCCCTCCATTTTAAAAATGTGTCCTTAGAACACTCCTCGTTTAAATTTCCCCGTCAGTGAGTTTATGATAAGCTGTTTTCTATTTGTGGAATTCATTTATACTTTCATTAAAAGACAAAAATCCCCAAACAGACCTTTTAAATAATTTTTTAGCATGATATAATTGCAAAAGGCCAGTGGGTGGATTGTGATTATTCATCACCAGTATGCTGTTTTTCTGAATGCCATGATAGCTTAATTGTTCAGGATCCTGGTCCTTGTATGTTGCTTGATAAGGAACATCCAAACAAAAAATGACAAGTATGCCAGCCAATTCAAATGATCTAACTTCTCTCATCTTGAAAACTCATTTTCCTGACAGCAGGAGGCAAACTGATTTATCAAATGTGGTTTAAGTCTGTGCACTCAGAAGTAAAGCAACAGGAGAAAAGAGCTGGAATCTGTATAGTCATATTATTGTTTCTCAGCAGGAATCTGATTTGTTTGGCTTCTTGTCTCAAAATGTTCTTTATTCTGGTATATAAATGTTAAAATCATAACAGACTCTACCTGTATCTGTCAGTCATCCAAGGATTGTGAACTTGTGGTGTTGTATTGGTTTTCATAAAAAATAGTGACTCACATTCCAAAAGGTAAAGGATAAGCGTCTCTAATCAGCCTGCCCTGCATGTTATTAATCCCACATTACAACATGAAGAATGTATAAATGTTCTCAGAAACAGAAGGAGCTGGAGCAAACCACTGATTTGTTTTTTCAAAATGAATTCATGATATAATAAAACAATTAACTGTGTGACTTTCCAGGATCGTCGACAAGGAGAAAACAGTAAACCGGCACTGGTGAGACAGGAACCAGTCAAAGATACAGAGAAGAGTGCAGAAGTAGCCACAAACAGAGGTTAGTCATGATGATGAGTCTCATTACTGTGATTTATCATCATTAAAAAACGTAAAGGTCTTCACAGGTTCCGAATTTTGGATCAGGTCCGAAATGAACCCTTAAAAAAACACTGTTCATTTTTAATCCAGAGAGAACATCAACAGTGGCAGCAGCATGATGAGCCACCAGTGAACTCACAGCCGTGGTTAAAAAGGGCGGGTGTTTAACATATTGACAGACAGACCTGAGGCCTGCTGCAATACAACAGGATCCTACCTGGACTCACTTAGACTGAATGTAATTTCAACTCGGTCCGACCTCTATTTGTGATGTAAAATGTTAAATAATTTGGATTATAAGTTTTAATCTTAATGATGTGCAAACGTCTAACAGTCTTTCTCAAAATTAACCATATCAGAGGTGTATTTTAAGTTTTGGCTTTTTGGAAAAGTTATTCTTGATGCACACATTTCCTCATCAGATGCAGGAGCTGCCGAGAACGTCTCTATGACTTTGACAGAGCTGTCGGTCTTCATGAAGAAACAGGAGCTGGAGCTCCAGCTGAGAACAGAGAAAGAGAGGGAAGAGGGTGAGTATCATAGAACCAGATCCGGTCAGGATGTGACTCAGCATGGAAAACACAGTCACATTGTTGGGTATCTTCAAGAAAAACAATCCACCAAAAACAAATTATTCTGCAGAGTCAGTCAGCGCTGTATTTTGTTTTGACTGAAACAAAAAGTTTTGAATCAGATCTCATCTTTAAATATGTGAATTAATTCTCCTGTTAAGCTAAATGAACCTGAGCTCATGGACTTTGACTAAATATCCAGGATCCTGTTTTATGTTTGGCTAGCTCTGCACTGCTATTGGTTTAAATCGCACTTGAGCCACTTGTACTAAAAATAAAATGCACCTACAGTACTGGGAAGATCTTTGGATAAAAGCATCTGCCAATTAGCTCAAGCTCTGCTGCTAAAGCTAGCCGCTTAGACTTAAACATTTCCACTCTCTTTGGGGGGAAAACAGAAGCCCAGAAACCTCAGTTCGTCTGTGTGGGACAGCAGGTACTTGGCACTTGCTGTGACTGCAGAAATATTCAAGCGCAGACATTCAAAACATACAGCACATGCAGGTTTAACTTCACCACAATCCTCCATATGTTGTTTCTGCTGCAGCTGCCATCACGGAGGAGCTGCTGAAGATCACTGAGGATAAGCAGGAGCTGTTGGGCCTGAGGGACTTCGACTCCCCTTTCTATCACACCACTGAGACTCTGACTGGCTGTCAGGCCCAAGACAAGACCCTCTCCAACACCCAGCCTGGAGGCCCCGTCCGGGACACCCACCATGTTGTATCCACGCCAGACAAAGCGGAGAACACTGCGAGTACCAGTGGTGTTGGGAGTGAAAGAGGAGGAGCAGGAGGAGAAAGCAGGAGTTCAGCCCTCGGCCTCGAGCAGTCCTGGTCCTTCCAGTCAGGTTTCACCCCCATCGATCACCACCTGCACCGGAGCCCCTCTGCCCCGGACGACGAGGTTGCCAAGTTTGGGATGTTCTCCCCGAGCCCGTGCAGCAAGACCCCGGCCCCGGTGCCCTACGAGTCGTTTTTCGACCTGGCTCTGCCCAGGGCGGCCTCGCTCTTCGTGGGCCAGAAGACATCGGAGGCGATCCACAAGGCGGCGATGGAGAGGCTGTCGCAGTGGGAGGAGGGGCTGGAGGACGGGGAGGAGGAAGGGGTAGTGTCGGCTTCACCACTGGAGGTGCTGGATCGCCTTGTTCAGCAGGGGAGCGACGTCCATGATAAAGTGCTCAAGAGGTAAGGGGCTAGCTTCAAATCAGCACAGTTTGACTTTTATTCAAGGTTTTCTGTCTTTTATTATTGTCATTATTTTTTATTAAGGGATTACTTTCACACCCATTTCCACCATTTTGACTTTTGCACCTTTTTCAGCCTTCCTTAAACAAAATTCATCCAATCCTATCAAATCACATACACGTCACGTGCATATCATATTTGTGTTTGTATATAAGCCATACAGTTTTCCAAAATTCTTCTTGGTGTGGCCTGTTTGATACAAACTGCCGCAAATGCCTCTTAAATGCATTGTGGGCCACCACTTTATATGACAGGTGTATTTATCAACTCGATCGCGATCCTGCAAAATTTGATTGCATTTCAGCCATAGGCTGCGATATTGGAACACAACACAAGGTTTTAGGTATTTTTCAAAACCAATGGTTGTTGTTAAGCAGATATAGATTAACAATAACACATGTAGAGGATTGTGCAGCCAGTGTGAAACTCATGTTGGTCATACTGAGGAAACTCAGGAGTGTGTTTTTGAAGTGCTGTCCGCTGTGCAGAGACTGACTGCCTGGGTTGTTTCCAGTCTATTACTGCAGCCGAAAGGAAACACCCAGTTGAGAACAAGTATGACATTGTTCCGAATCCGCCACCCCCTTTCTTTCACCACACACACAGACACACACACACACACACACACACACACACGCAGACACAGTGAGCCGGTCCTCCGAGCCAATAATACAACAGCAGAGACAGTGTCAGCAAAGTTAGCGCTGGACGCAGAACAATCTGGCGTCGCTCATTTCAGTCGCCCATCGCCCCCACATTTTACTGTCTTCGTCAGTGCCAAGCGGCGGAAACAAAGACCAAAGTACGGCTGAGACAAATGACCAATAAGACAGTTTATTACGATATGGTCATTTGTAGGGTTGGCCAATATGGACAACATTAATGTGATTTTGCCTGTTGCATTTCTAAAACACTTATTTATACACACATTTCAATGCTTATTGGTACTGTTTCTGTTTTCTCCTCTGAAAATTATATCATTACCATCCTGACTGATGAATGACTTAAGAGCAGCTTATGAGAGAAAAATCCAAGAGAGATTATTTTTATAAAAAACGTTTTTGTCATTCTCTCCTTTTACAGATTACCTTTGCCAAGTAAGTCAGCTGACTGGACGCACTTTGGAGGTAAAACACTCGCACCGCAACACATCCGTACACTGATAAAAGAAGCTATTATAAAGACTGCAGATGGAGCATTATGTAGGCATGACTAGTGATTTGTCACGAGCTCTGAGACACGAACAGCATGTTAAAATGTTACCGAGCCAGACGGGAATTTGTTCAACTGAGGTTTATCAAAACACACACAAGTTCCCACAGTCATGCAGAACCTGATCAACTCAGGAATCCCAAAGTCGGCCAAATAGAGATTTCTTCACCCTTTATTTACCTCCCTGTATACACTCAGTCAACCAGAGCAAGAATCTAATTTTCTCCAGCTGCAGTTCACAACAAAATAAAAACCTCTGCCAACTCATAATTACAACTCTGCAATTGAATCATCTCCCTGGTTGACTGATGGGAGTCATGTAAGAGTCATGTCCATTGCATCTGGAAACAAAACTCCACTCAGCACTTGTGGCGCACTGACGCAAACTCTCTGGAGGACGGTTAAGGTCTTGGATCAAATTCTCAAGAGAATTTTTCTATAAATGATCTTTGTCTGCCCCTTTTCCCCTCCGTGCATCTTAACAAGTGAAGCTCTGTGTCCAGAGTTATGTCGGCCAATTGTAGGGATCGAAGAGTAATACATTTTTCACATTTTGTATTTTGCTGTGTTTTGTTTGGAAATGTTTCTTTTGCAGATACCAAACAATACTTTTTTTCAATAACACGTTTCATTTAAAACCCTTTTTTTCGTTTAATAGTAGTAGCAGAAGTTCTCTAAAGTTTAATGTCTAAAGACCAGCAGCTGTTCAAGAACTTTGCCTAAATAAAATAGTCTAAAATTGTCAGTTTTTTAATTTGTATCAGGAAGTGTCTGTTCAAAGAATGAAAAAAAACAAGATGTTCTGTTGTCAACTTTCTGTACTTGACCATTTTCGATACTTGGTGCTGCAGTCACATTTTGAGTTTTAGGTTGAGGCTCGATGCCCAGCGGAGGTCTATGCTCTTTTAAATACTTTGTATTGTTTGTAGTTTCTTGTCAGAGTGCGTGCCTGATCAGTAAATGTTCCTTTTGTAAAGTTCAAAAACGCATCACTGTGGTGAAATCACAGCTGTTGCTTGTGCCATTCTGGTGTTTCCACATTTAAATAATAATTCAGCTCCTTTCTAGCAGTGTGTGTGTGTGTGTGTGTGTGTGTGTGTGTGTGTGTGTGTGTGTGTGTGTGTGTGTGTGTGTGTGTGTGTCAGGTGTGTCACCGTGTTAATTACATGATTATTACCGTGGCCTCCCCAGGCTCAGCTCCACTAGACGAGCTCCACACGCTGCGCAGCCAGCTGCTCCTGCTGCACAACCAGCTGCTGTACGAGCGCTACAAGAGGGAGCAGCACGCCGTCCGCAACCGCCGGCTCCTCCGACGCATCATCAACGCCACTGCACTGGAGGAGCAGAACAACGCCATGGCAAGTTTGCATGAGCTCATTATCACAGATTAGCCCTGTTTAAGCACTTTTAAGTGCTAAAAACAAAAAGTGTTTAAATGAAGAAAGGTAGATTTGTTTACTGAGATGCAGCACCACAGGATAATTAAAGGTCTGTCCTGTAAATGGAGACTCACGGGTTTGATCCCTCAACAACCAGCATACCCATTTTGAACACAATGTAAGGAGAAAACAAATAAAATTCTTATAGACCATTCTTATAATTCTTATATCCACTGATCCCTGAGGCATTTGTAGCATTTCTCCAGCTGTCAAATCGGTCGAGTATCATCTGCAGCACGTAACAGAGAATATAAAACTGAAGTTGTTTTGTTCGCAGCGGACAGTGGCCCAGACAGAAAGGTTTTCAACAAGTGATATAACAAAGGAAGTGGAACATGGAGACATTCATCAGCTGAAAGAATTATTAATTTTCTGCAAAACTTTAGAAAAGGTTGTACAGAGATTGAGTTTTGTGGAGAAAAATGTCTGCGTGTGTCCACCCACAGAAGATCAGCTGAAGGTTTTGGGAGAAAAAATGGCACAAACTGCCTTAAAACATCTATTCTTGCAAACAGGCATTTAGAAACACTTTGTACTCAACGTGTGTGTGTGTGTGTGTGTGTGTGTGTGTGTGTGTGTGTGTGTGTGTGTGTAGAAGGACCAGCTGAACCTGCAGAGCGTGGACATCTTGTCTCTGAGGGAGAGTCTGCAGGTGGAGCAGCAGCGGTACAGGCAGCTGTGGGACGACCGGGAGACGGTGGTGACCAGGCTGCACAGTCAGATCAGACAGCTGCAGCAGGGACGAGACGACTACTACACCAAGAACCAGGAGCTCCAGGTACACACACACACACACTGATTCAGAGATACACAAAGATTAATCTACAGACACACAAAGGTATACACCATTGTATATGTTTTATACAATTCCAATAACCATACAATGATAATAATACAGTACACATATGTGTCAACTGTAGTCACCTTTTCAGGATATAAGTCTTTGAATCTGGTTCTGTTTTGTGTGTCCAGAGCAAGCTGCAGGAGTATCAGAAGAGGATGGATGAACTGGAGGCGGAGCTTCAGGGGGCCAACAACAAAGTCTGCCACACTGGTCACCTCCTCAACCAGATGACTATCAAGGTAAAGAAATACCTGAGCCACGGTCTGATTAAACAAATGACTTTCTCAGTTTGGGGTTGGTGACAGAATATCAGACTTGGAACACGTAACATTGCTGGCTTCATCTCTCTGTTTAAGTAATGGGGGTTTTGTCATTCAAACAAAAAAGTCAAGACGAGGCAGTTTTATTTCTTATAGTGCCTTTCGAAAACAGAGGCGATTCAAAGTGCTTTACATAAGGCGAAGAAAAGCATTCCAGCAACATTAAAAACCTAATAAAAAGCAAAATAAAATCCATTAAAATAGAATTAGATTTCGAGGCAGATGACTGCCCACTCAGAGCCTGGTTCTGGTTCTGGTTCTGCTTGAGGTTTCTACCTGTTAAAAGGGAGTTTTTCCTTGCCACTGTCGCCTAGTGCTTGCTCATCGTGTGAAATGTTGAGCCTCTGTAAATAATACTATAAAGAGTACGGTCTAAACCTGCTCTGTATGAAAAGTGTCCAGATAACTTCTGTTATGATTTGGCGCTATATGAATAAAATTGAATTGAAATTAATTTAAAAAAGATACATTTAGATAAAATACAAATAGACAAAAATAATATTTCATAGACTAGAAATACAGTTACAGTGGAGTAATAAGATGAAATACAGGAAATAAAAGTGCAGTAGAGAAACAAGTTATCGAAGGCAGAGGTGTCTGTTATGTAAATATCCGTTATGGCTTTATTCACACATGACTGGGCTGTTACGGAAAGAGACACAATGCTCGGTGATATGCATCCATTTTTGACCTCGTTTTGCGCTGAACTGTGAGGGGGAAATTATTTTTAGAGATGGATCTCCTCAACAATGTCAAACTGACGCATTCACTGTGTTTTTTGTTTTATTGTGTATCTGTCTCTGACCTGGGTGCTTATTCAGACATACGACATGTTTACTTAATAGGCTGCATGTCTGAAAGTGGCTATATATAGTCAAGTTGCTGTTAAGAAATGTTTCATTACAAGAACCATTTGGGAGTGTGTTTTTTTCAGCCTGACATTTCCAGTTCTTTGTTGTTAGATTTTGATTTGTGCATGACCACATACTGCACTAAACTAAATCAGATTAAATAAGTTGCTGATATTTTATTGGTATATTATTAGCGTATAATGCCTCTTGAAGAGGACAACAATAACAACCATCAGTCAAACTTGCAGCTGATATTTCCTGCCCAAAAGAAGGATGTCTTCTACATTTTTCTCTTCCATGTCTGGGCAGGTGTTCAGTTCCAGATAAGGAGATGAACACTGTCTCTGCTAACAAACCCATACGGGCACTATTCACACAGCATTTTGATACTAATGACTGACTGCTTTCTGTTAAATCAGCACGATTTGTTTGGTCGTTTATGGAATCAGATTTGTGTCAATATAATCAAACAAAACTTCTTAAATATCAAACAAAAATAAGAATTTGAGAGAGGATTAAAACTCACTGAAGCAAAAAAAATGTAAAACTTATAACTATTTTATATTATTATTAACAAAATTGTTATTAAACAAATTCTTTGTGTAATCGTGTAAACTAGTGGTCTTTTACTGTTTTTGAAGTGAGAGAGAAGCAGGGGGAATTGTAAAAAAATGACGTGTTCAAAAAAGTTGATTCTTCAAACTGTTGTTTGATATTTAAGATATTTTGTTCGATTATATTGACACAAACCTGATTCCATAGTCGCTGCCCTTCAGGCTCCTCCAGTGTAGAATTTAAATCAAAATGTCAAAAGTCCTGCTTTTCTAAATGGAGGAAGCGGGCAGGACAGCGAGCGGGCTGGCGGACAGTTGGGTCAGACTTGCCACATGCCCCTGTCCTTGTCCCGCCACCTCTCTGTAGACTGCAGACTGTCCCAGGGCTCAGTTGCCTTGGAGATGTTGTCTCTCCCTCTCTATTTTTGGGTCAGCGCCTCCTGGGGGTTTGTCTGTGGTCTGCTTCCCTCCTCTGACCCAGACTGAACCGACAACCTGACAAACAAAAGAGATGTTGATTCAGGAAACGGGCATTTCAAATCAGACTGCATCCACACATTTGACTAAAGGTGCTTACTTATGATATTTAGACAGAATGAATAGACTGCATGGTTTAATATCCTGTGACGTCAGGGCCTGGGGAGTGATTTCTTAACATTATTTCCATAGAATGACTGTAAAGCATAATATTTCTCTTTTAAAGATCCCCTCCAGACATTAAAACATATGTACAAATAGTCTGCTTGGAACAATAATATGTGTCTTATAAGTTTTTTTTTCTGCAAAAAACAAAAAAAGTATAATTTCCACATTAAAATCCTTAAAAAGGCATCTACTCTTTCTAGCTCATTAAAAATTCCAGAATCTATGAATCTGCTAATTGTGTTCATTTCTAAAGTTTCCCTGCTCGACACAAGATGTCTCCTACTTCACTGTAATGTCCATTCTTAGTGTATGTGCACTGGAGGCTTCAAGTTTCTACATCACACTTGTATAAGCTGAATATTGGACCAGGATTGGCTTCCAAACTATTTGTGATGTCACATATCATGCTCGTAGGCCCGCCCCTTAAAATCAGATTTTCAGTGAGCAGATAGAAACTTTCCACTTTCAGCAGATGAAAGTGAAAACATCCTTCTAGTGTCAAACTCTGCACATCCATTATTCTGCACAGTGAAGCTCAAACATTCAACTGGAGGAACAAGAAGAAAAACATGTTTTTTAGTGGAGGGGAACTTTAAGTTGACCACAAAATGAAGTTCTGTTATAAAGTTAGCTTTGTTTCGGACAAAAGTCGCTCCTCAGAGTTAACTGAAATATTTGCACGGCTCATTTGCTGCAGCTTGTTGAATCTTCGATGGATTCAGCGAGATCATTAATGGCTTAACTCTGTCTTATTATTGTTGATGTTTTCCCAGACACTTCTGGACAGGTTTCATTTGTAGAGCGATTGCTGTTTTGCCCTCCGTCGTCATTGTTTGTCTCGTGTGTCCTTCAGCTGAGCAACAGTGAGAGCACCCAGCAGCAGATGAGCTTCCTGAACAAGCAGCTGCTGCTCCTCGGGGAGGCACATAAGCTGTCCATGCAGGAGTTACACCACGCAGGTGCCGATAATACAAAGGTATGGTGGAAGGAAGTGTGTGTGTGTGTGTGTGTGTGTGTGTGTGACAGAGAACTGCAGAGACGACGTACTGAGGTGAAAAAAGGGACACTAATTGGGTTTGTTGGGTGTCAAGTCAAACTGTCCCACTGAAGCGTTTGTAGCTTCGCTGTAACATCATCTATCTAGATATGTCACGGTCATAGACTTCAGTGTAGTCAGAAGGTCGTTTTAACTGTAAATGAATAATTTCTGAAAAAAGTCTATCATAAAACTTGTTCTCTCCTCATAAACTCTGCGAAACAGAGGTTACCTGATAAAGTAAATCTGAAGGCGAATTTGTTTGTTTTACCCTCAAATAAGCTTGACAGGTCTAGGTGTGTGAAAATTGACTAACCCTCCAGCGTTGAAGCCACATGTTCAAGCCAAATTTTTTCGCTTCTGACAGTAATATATCAGCTGCACAGATAATCGATTAATCAACTTTTTTTTTTGCCAAACATTATCTGGTTCCAGCTGAATATCTTTTGGGTTTTAAAATGTTGGACAGAAAAAAACAAGCAGTTTTTGTGACATCACCTCGGGCTTTAGGACATTTTGATCATTTAGCCATTTTCTGACATTTTATAGAGCAAAAGGAATAATCAATTAATTGAGAAATTAATCTGCATATTAATCTATAATGAAAGTTAACTGTAGTTGCAGCCCTACACTCGCCATATCATTGGAAAAGGGGGAGCAATGAGCCAAACTGCCACTTTAGCGTAGCGTTTGTGTTTCTCTGTCTGCTTTGAATCGGATTGCCCCTGACACTGCTTTTTATTTCTTTTGAAAATAATTACATCCTTAGTGACATGCACATCTTAGTTAGTTCTGATCATGAACTGTTTGTTGCATCTTATTGCATCATTTGTTTCGCTTCTGTACAGACAGCAGCTCAGTTAATAGAGCCAGACAGTAAGACGGACTGACATTACATGCCAGCTTACATGCCAGCTTGTAATATGACTTACCATAAGTAAACATACATTGTTAGCTGGTTGTTCTCTGCTTGCTCTCTGTTCTCTTGCTGACAGCGTAGCTCATCATTTCATGCTGATCAGCAGTTGACACTCACAGTTTTGGGATGTCCAGAGCTTCACTAAATGCGCCACAAGACACAGAGAAACTGGCGTCCCTTTTTTTTTTGGTTGACCTCTGAGTTAAACTATATTCACATTTGAAAAACTCATCATTCTCACACGGCTGAAATTGATATAAAAACGCTCCACAATCCTTCATCTTTTTCACTCTCTCATACATTTCTTGCTCCTTCCTGCTCTTTGCGCCTCTGTGGACAATGACCGCCACCACCCAGGAGGCCCAGATGCTGCAGGTGTCTTATGGGAAGGAGGTGGAGACGCTGAGGCAGAGCCTGCTGGTTCAGGGTCAGAAACTGGAGGCAGCGCAGCAGAGAGTCGCCGAGCTGGAGACGCACCTCTCCAAGAAGGAGCACCTCATCGTCGAGCAGAAGAAGTTCCTCGAGGATGTAAAATGTCAAGCAAAGTGAGTATGAACCTCCAGGTCCTTTTAAAATAAGCTTGGACTACAGCATCTAAATCAGTAGGACATGAATCAGTAGATCACATCATTTTGTTTGTATTGATAGAGGCAGGTACAAAGCTTCTGCGAAAATAGTTTACAAGTCAGTCACCTGTTTCTGTGCCTGTACGTGAAATTAGTCTTTCTTTCTTTGTCTCTTTTGTTCTGTCTTTGTATCCGTCACATCTTATGTCTTCTCTCTGTATTTTTTTTTACCCTATTTCAATTGTTCTCATGTTCTCTTTTCCTTTTTCCTCTTCTCGTCTCTTTCTCTTTGCAGGGCGGAGCTGCAGGCCTCAGACAGCAGGTATCAGGCTCAGAGGAGCATCACTCAGCACCTGCAGACTGAACTCCTGCAGCTCTACAGCAGAGTGGAGATGGAGGCTCCCGCCGGTACCGCCACCAGTTCACCACCAGGGGGCAGAGCTGACCCACACACTCACGCTAACTCCAGGTCAGGCTCAGAGCACTCTTTTTAGTGTAGCTGATTTCTTTTGCGATGCCATCCGTTTCTTTTTCTTTCTTTTTTGTCTTACTTTTGCCAGTGCTTTACACTTTAAAGTGACCAGTGTCTACTTGTGATGGTCACATACTCTATGTCTATACGTTGCAAGCAATTCCCCCAAAGAGATCTTCGATTGTTTCACTTTTGCTACTTCTTAGAGGCCTCGAGATGTAAACCTATCCACTATTACTCTACATAATAAAAAAACAAATATTGGAGAGGAGTTAGAAAAAAACAATTTCTAGCAGAAAGGTTTTTTTTATTTTCTATTTTGTTAAGGATCCTGCGGCCCCTCAGATATATCTTAGATTACGCACGTCTAGTCTGGTTCATTTGGAGTCCGGTAGACATTATGATTTTTTTTAATTTTTTTTTTTTTTTTACACCATACTACATTAATGATAGCAGTGCCCTCAGCAAATGAATATGTCTACTTCAGGTGTCACAACTGTTATTTTTTTAATGAGGTCGTAAACATCTTCGGTTTTTCACAAAAAGGAGAGTAGAAATGCAGAAGGAAACTTGCTCCAGGTTCAGGTGTCTTACCACCTGCCACAGCTGATAAACCAAAGCTCTGGATGTTACTGTATGGATAATTAACCCTCTAAAAATGAACTGGCTGCGGTAAGTCGTTGTTTACATAATCCTGTTTAAACATTTTCTAAAATAAAAACCGTAATAGTTATAGCATTCATTCTTTTTGAAGCTGAAAGCTAAGACTTCTGTCTTTCGTGTCATCATGTTGTATGCTCGTGTCACAAGTTGATCACGTCATTACGTTGCCTTACGTTATGTGCGGTGCAAAACATGGTGTCAACATGAGATGGCGCGGTTTTAATTTATAACACAGTAATAAAAATTGTATCAGTCATTATGGTTTATTGACTTACAGCCTTTTAGCTTAAGTTGTACAGATTTTAGGATAATCTAGGAAATGACATCACAATAAAACGCCTTTGCACTCTGCTCAAAAAAATTAGCATATCTCAAAAACTAAAAAATGTACATAACTTATGGAGGGTTAAGGAATATTTTGTTCATATTTCTACATTCAGAAAAGTTTTGGATCAATATGTTTTGTGTGTTTATCAAAAGTGTTTGTCAGATTTTTGTATTTATGACACCATTTCAGTACTTTTATCAATGATTGTAGTTTATTGACTTGCCTTTTAGCTTAGGTTGTACAGATTTTAGTGATATGAAGCATTTGAAGATTCTGCAAGAAATTACATGACAATAAGCAAAAACACCAATGTAGGCACTGGCGGACCATTTCTAATGCAGTTGAAAGGGTTAATACACGTGTTTATGTAAATGTTAGTGGTATTATATTGATAATTTTACTCGCACAAATACTTTGCATCATCTGATCTATCAATAACTTTCTTGGTACTTGATTGTTTTTTTTTTTTTACATGTGAATGTCCTCCACAGTGTCATGGTGCCAGATGGACCAAGTAAAACTCACACCAACGAGGAGGCGGACGGTAGACCACCACACGACTCCCCCCGGGGCAACGGCAGCACTTTATCGCCAGGGCAACCAAAGGCGAGCAACTCTTCCAAGACAACAGCCAACTCCATCAACGGCAGCCAGGACCTGGCCCCGCCCCTGCTGGTGGAGCCCTCCCTGTCCTGTCCCCACACCAACCCGCTGGCTCCCCAGCCCCCCTCCGACGCGCCGCTCACCGTGGGCTCCTACCCCAGCGCCAAGAGCTTCCTGGGAATGAGGGCGCGCGAGCTGTTCCGCAACAAGAGCGAGAGCCAGTGTGACCAGGAGCAACCGCCGCCACGCCTGGCTGGCCTCGCCCACGGCCTGAAGACTGAGCTGTGTGTGGAGCCGCCCTGCTCCGGTTATATCGCCCCCGTCAGCCCTGCACCTTCCCCCATCCCGACTCCACCCCCCGCCCCTGCCACTCCTCTCACTGTGCCCACCAAGGAGCCCCCCTCTGAGCCCAAGCAGCGGGCCTCCAGCCAGGAAAGCCCCCGCAGGAAGCCAGGGGCAGGGCCAGGTGGAGGGCGGGGTCAGGCGGGGTCGGGGCGCCCCCGGCAGCAGCAGCTAAAGATCATGGACTATAACGAAACACACCACGAGCACAGTTAGAGACACAGAACTGAGCCGGGACGCAGGGCGGAGGTGCCGAGACTGAAGTTTAACGATGGAGAAGAGCTACAAATCAGCGAAAGAGTACCATGTCAGCAACTCTTTGGAATTCAGTGTTATATGTTCCATTCCTCTGAGTGGACAACAGGATTTCCCCCAATGTTTTTCTACTTTTTTTTTTTCCTTTTTTATACTGATTCATTCCCCCTGAAGAATGTTGACAAGGTGACGGGGATACAAAGTCCATGTGTTGGTACCAGTGAAGATGCTAGACTGAATTTGGTTATGAGACAAAGATGCTCAAAGATATGCCGACAGGGTGTAATCACAGTTACCAATAACTCACTAACAGTGAGTCTGACGATTAAAGGGTCAGTTCACCCAAACTGCAAAAACTTACATTTCCTACTTGGCTAGTTTAGCTTTAATTTGGCCATATTTTGAGATCTGTCTCTGTGATTTCTGTCTCCACTGCCAACACAATGGAAGTGAATGCAATTTTGTTTGTGGTGCTCACAGCATTGAAAGATTAGATATTTAAAAAACTCAGCAGCAACTTACCTTCTGACAGTGTCCCCATTACTCTGGATAATCCACAGACCTTTCTGAGAACCGTTTTCATTGGAACTACTTTCTACTGAGAAAATAGTCCCTTTGAAAAAGGTTCACAGTGAGGTCTGTGGATTATCCAAAGCAATTGGGACACTGTTTTTGGAAAGACAAGTTGATGTTAAAATTGAAATAATAAAGAAAGTTCCTTTCACTTCAAATGTGTTGGCTGCAAAGACGGGAATCTCAATATCTCAAAACCTAAACTATCTGCTCTATGTCGATATCACTGGAGTTAAGTGAGAAAATGTTTTGGTTTTTTTCGTAATGTTTGTGTACTGACCCTTTAGAATTTAAACGCTACCACTTCTAATCAAATTAGTCATCAATCAAATCATCTGTTAGGCGTGCTTTGGCATTGACCGTGGACCGAAATATGTTTTTGATATCAGAGTACATGTTGAGCGAGTGTTACATGAGAGCGGTTGAGGTGACCAGTACGTAGAGAAGTATGGTTTGAGGGTGAACGTATCGATGCTGGACTGAATTGGAAAACTAACATTTCAAGTCAGAAGTCAGAAGGAGAATGTGTTTTGTTTGCGAATGTGTGAGCGTGTAGGTGATGCAGTCATGTTGATTCTCGTATTTCTGTGAAGACCCAATGAGGAAGGTGAAATCTAGAAACTGATGAAATGTTATGCATTTTTATGAATTCCACATTCTGTTATACCTTTTTTTAAATTTTTTTTTTTATTTATTCGGCCATGAAGGGTCCTCACAAGTACATATCCTAAATTTGAATCAGACCTGGCAAGTGACACAAGCCCAAGCTAGAAAAATCATCGTTTTCTGTTCAAGACGACCAGCGGATCATTTTGAAGTGCCATGCAAACATTTGTGTTCTGGCTGAATTCAAACATCTCTTAACCGAAGTGTTGTTTCTCATGTTGCGTGTACATTCAGCTGGCACATCGTGTCCAATCAGGTTCCCTTACAGGTCTGATAAACAGAGTTACCTTGTTTGTTCCAAGTATTAGAAGTAAACTCCGGTTTTGAAAGTTGTCTAAATCCTGTTGTCCACTGGGAACTCCTGCTGTCACTTCCTTTTGCCTCGCTATCTAAAGCATGTTCAACAATCCACTTTAAATGCCAACCGTAGTAACTACAGCAAACCAAGACAGAAGGTACAATCAGCACAAACTGAACAGACCAGGACTCTGACCGGAGCTGGAGAATCTGGGACAAAATGGCAAAAAAGGAAGTTCTTAAAGCAGTGGCTTGTGTTTAACTGTGAACAATAAAGATCGTCTTCAATGTTTTGCACTACAATTCTGAGTTTTGCTTCTTCTTTTTTTTTTTTTTTTTTTTGTTGCTGCTCCTGCGTTTGGTTTGTGCCCCTGTGGAAATCCAGCATCAAGGTGTTTTGTCATTATGTCCAGTGAAGGTTGAGTTTGTTTTTGGGACTGGACACTTTTCAGATGTTTGCAGATTGAAAAGAGTCGGTCCGTCCTCCTAAACTGTGTTGTTGGTTTACAGCTCGCTAGAAAACAGATGAACAGAGAGTTAATGATTTTCTTTGGTTGCCAGCCCTGTGATATTTGGCCCACCTGGGCATGAAAGAAATGATTAAATGATTAATCAATTAGTTGATTGACAGGACATTATTTTAATAATGATTCATTGTTTTAGTCATTTTTCAACATTTTCAAACATTACCTGGTTCCATCTTCTTAAATGTGAGGATTTGCTGCTTGTCCTTGTCTTATATCATAGTAAAGTGAATATCTTTGTTTTGGACTGTTGGTCGGACAAAACAAACTATTTGAATTTGTCACTTTCGGCTTTGGAAAATTGTGATGGGTGTTTTTCACTATTTTCTGACATTTTATAGACAAAATAATTAGTTGAGAAAATAATCAGCAGATAAATCGATAATGAAAAATAATCTTTAGTTGCATGTCTTAAAGTCCTGGCCAGATTCATAGGCTTGAATACATCCTTTGATGAGATGTTTCCCAATCTAAATCCATAAACCTTTCTCATTTCAGGCTATATTTTATTCAGAAAAAGTTTTCCACAAACATTTAACACTGGCTGCATGGGCTCAAAGGGGATTCATTGCAGTTTGACATATTTTTCTTCATGTTAATTTTTCCCAAACTAAGGTATCAAAAAAATAGTTTAAATATATATACATATAAAATTATTACAAAATATGACAAGTGCAGTTAGACCACCGTGTTAACCTGTTTAATTGTAACATTAGTTTCTGAGGTATTGCTCTAGTGAAGCACTTCTTAAAGGAGTATCTTATTTGCTTTGTTGCCAAGAGTTAGCTAAGTTACAGCCAGAAGCCCATTAGTTTAGTTTAGCATTAAGAGTGGAAACAGCTAGCCTAGCTCTGTCTAAAGGTAAACAAGTCCACCTACCAGCTACCTACAGTAAAGCTCACTAATTAACACGTTATGTCGCGTTTGTTTAGTCCGCGTATCTTAACTAAATTAAGCTAAAATAAGCTAGCGGTCTCCTGGCTCATAGCTATTGGTCTTATCAGCTAACTCGGCAACAAAGCTAAGCGTATTATTTCCCAAATTGTCGAACTCCTCCTTCAATAAATAACGTTACAGAGGTGAGTGTATGCAAATGTTATCAAGTCCAACATTTCTGTTTAGCTAAACCAAAGACCAGTTCCTGCAGGCCACAATTCAGACAGTAAATCAATACCAAGATTTAACTCAGATGTGAACTCAGAATTTAATTTACATGCATGAAAACTGCATTTCATATTAGTTTTATCAGTGTCATTAAGGACTGGATAACAGCTAATCTCAGCGTGTGTGCTGCATTTGTTGAGGGTTTTACTGGTGTGTCCGGATATACCTGAAAGCTGTTGTTGGTGGTTGTCACTTAAGAGGTAAAATATTGTATTTACTAGCCTTATTAGGCCCTTTCATGGTCATTGTTTTTCATGTTAGAGCACTTTGTATGGTGTCTTATGCTTGAAATATTTTCTTTTCCAATCTACAACTTTATTTCTTTTTCCTAAAATGTATTGTTTGACATTTCTAGAATACCCCATCTTTTCTGCTGACTTTCCAAAAAGGTGAGTAAAGTTCTGTGATCACTTTTTCCACAGTTAACTGTAGATGTCCCTGTTTCCATGTTGTTTGTATTTACTTTTATTCTTCTGTTTGTTGTCCTTTGTTTCCCACCAGAGGACACTGTTGCTCCAAAAACACTACCAACACCAGACTCTGCAGCCATGTCAGGATCAACAGGTAAGGCAATGTGGTAAATGTGGTGTTGCACAGTTGATGATTGAAGATGATTCAGATCCTTAGGCTGTTAACGATGCTGTTAAGGTCAGTATGACAGCAGAATTGACAATATTGACAGGAAATGCTGTTATGTGTTTTTTTTTTCTCAGTCTTGTATTTTTTATTTAATATTTCAGTTCACTTGAGATTACTTAGTAAGGAAATAGTCGTATCACGACTGTTGAAAAAACAGAAACTTCAGCAGACAAGAAACCAAAACCAGAAATATCACTCATGCTTCAAGAAAAGTTTATCCACATTGATTTATACTATTAAATCTGTCTTATTAATTCATGAATTGATTAGATTATTTCATACAAATGTGTACATAGTAGAAAAAACTTGAAATGTGAAAACTTAACACTTTGTGCACTAACAGTATTGTGTCATTTTGTGTTTGTGTTTTCCGTGTGTGTGTGTTGGTGTGTGTACATACGTGACTGTGTGTGTGTGTGTTTTATCAGCTCCCTATTCCCTGGGCCTTGCTGTTAACTCTCATCCTGCTTCCAGGACTGAATCATTTTTTGTGAGTATAACCGACCAAGTATGATTAGTTTATCAAACGCGTGCATATGTATTTCACGAGAGAGAGTCCAAAAAAAAAAAGTGGTATGATTAATTTACCAGCATTCTGCAGGGTCAAGGAAATTGATGCAGGATAATTGGGCACATAGGGAATCCTTGGCAATTTGTGCTTTCAGACTCTACTTGAGAAATTAGATGTCAGTGCAAATGTGAAATTGCTCCTCAATGTTCTCAAAGATTCCATGAAAATTTAAACATAAATCTTAAGTATTTCCAGCAAAGGGATTCTTTCCTTTTTTTTGTGCCAACTTGAAATGAAGGCCTGTGAAAATGATCTGAATGAAGTGAAAGTGTACGAGGGGGGGAAAAAAGACATCGGAGCTTGTGTAAAGTTGGGGATGCACTCCAAGGAGGATGTCGGGGCTCTTGCTCTCCGTAAAATCCTCATGCAAGAATTCATTAGATTCTTTTTGACAGGAAGTAAAGTTTGAATTCATCTGAAGACGTGTTATTATAATATTCAAGATATGTACACCTATAATGCAAAATATAACTCAGGCGATGCGGTATAGCCTACTTTCTTTTTTTCACGGGGTTGTCAGTGTAGAAGTTAGAAGGTACAAACGTACGACACGTGTTCATATGAATGAGAATAAATTACACAGGAGTGAATAATTGATATAAAGGGGCATATATTTGTCAAGTTCCAGAGGTCACTGATTGATAAAGTTGCTGTGTATGTTTTAGTTTAAAAAGAAGTTGGAATTTTTTTTATTTTGAAAATCATCCAGACTCTGAAAAAACACTTAATTTTATTTTATTTTTTTAAAGCTTTCCTATGCAGTGGTCATTAATTACATTTCATCAATTTAGCTTCAATTACGAGGATTACTGAGAATTAATAAATCATCATCATCATCACTGAGTCTGATCAAAACTTGTGGGAAATTTTATATTCATGCAAGATCAAGATAAACTGATCGCTTAAAAGTCTCGCTCCAAACTCCTAGTTACATTTAAATGTAAGTGTTTATTCCTCACGGACACACAGTGCAAAAGAAAAATGCTAAACAAGAATATTTTTGGTAAGCATACTACATACTGACACTCTGGAAAACGGCTTCATTTGTCCTCATTAAAAGCTTAAAAGTCCATGAATAAATAATCATTAAAGAGGCTACTTTTTTCCCCCTTTTTTATCTTTGGCCTTATGCAAAATACACTCACTGACTAAATAAATATGCTCCATAAAGGCTGTTTAGAAACGTGCCCTCCCCCCTCCACTTCCGCATTTAGATAGCTGACATGCACCTAAAGATCAGATCCTGCATTGGCTGTTGGTTGTGGAGGGAAAAATTGGACCTCCGAGAGTCAACTTAATGCAATTAAGTGAGGATGATGAGTCTTTCTCTCTCCGTGCTGCTTGAATCAGTAAGCAAGGCGGAATCAAAACTTAAAGGGAAGAAGAAAAGAAAAGAGCGGGAGATGAGCGTGCACAGACGGGTCCCAGCGGTTTAATTATTTTAATTATCTCTCCTCTTTCAGCTTTCCTAAAAAAAGAGGCCATTAAAGGATACCCGTTTGGGTTAATCTGATTAAAAAAACAAGATGGAGGGAGAGATGAAAGGCTGCAGATGTCAGTGCTAATCAGGGGAGTTAAAACTGCTATTTGTGAACTGGGATGGTTGTTAAAGTGGGTAGAAAGTGCGTGCAGTGTGAGTGTTTTTTTAAATACGTTTTTCCTCACTTCAAAACACCTCCTTCCTGCAGCCTCTGTTGATAAACTCCCTCTCATGCATCTCCTCAAACTAACGCCATGTTTGATTCTCCGCCGTGCTCTGTAACTGTGCTGGCAGCAGGTCAGGCAAACACAGCGCGACTGGAATGAAATAGTAAAAGTTTAAGTTTAGTCCCCAGTGATATGGTTTCCCTTTCCATAAAGGAAGATGCCATTTGAGGGAGTGATGAAAGCAGCATTAGCAATTAGCAACACCAGAGTGAATATTTCTTAGATTGTGCAGAAAGTCGGCCAATAAGGCACATCATTATCGATTTACCAGCCTCTGCATTTTCATTCTGAGGCAAAAGATAGTCATAAACTGCTTCTGATCAAGTTATTTTTGCCATTAGCTAAGTCTTTAAAGTGTGGAAAATCTGTTGTTTTCCCATGCAGATTAGCTTGTATCATGCTTTTAAAATTAGATTGAGTTTTTCTTGATTCTCATGCTGCAAACTGTCTTATTCTTTCTTGTTTTAATATGCATGAGAGTATGAAAATAGGACTCAAAGTCCAGCAAGTACAAGACATTTGTGCACTCAAATCAGTCAGAATGGCCTTTTAATTCTAGAGTATTTTTTCTGTTTCTATGTTCACAACAGATGTTTTGGTTATGCGTTCTTGAGTGAGCAATCTTGTTTCAAGATACACACGCATACAAGAATCCTGGGAAATTCTTGGATTAGGTTGCTTTTTAATGGAAACATGTTTAAATATTCTCACTGCACTGGCAGAGTTTTTCACTTGTTTTAAGAAAAGTTTAATTTTTGTAAGAACATTTTTATATTTCTATCTAAAAATCAATTTTAAATAGAACTGACTTTGATAAGATGGAGATGATTTTTGCAGTGTAGTTATATAATGTAGTTATAAGAAGCCTTATGCATCAACTCTACATCACTCAGCAGGCCAAATGCAACACTGTCAACTTTGATAATGCAGGGAATTGTTAAAGTTCCTCTGACTGCAGAGCTTGACATTTGTTCAGGCAAGAATGAGCACAAAACCAGCACAGGTGTTGAGCCACAGCATGGCGAGAGAGGAGGGGAAAGGAGAGAGGGAAAAAAAAAAAACAAAGATCTACTTTCAAACTAAATCAAGCAGAAGGAATGTCCTGAGTGTGTACAGAGATGGACGGGAGCCCATGCAATATTAAAGCGCCATGTCTGGCAATGCCAACCGTGCCACTCCTCTCCGCGGCTCCCGCCCTCCCGGCTTCCCGGCCATCGGCTCTTCCCTCAAGGTGACACTTCAAAGCGGGCACGCAGACGTGGCAGGCCTGGCTGTCGGCATGGAGCCAGCCCCCACCCCCACCCCCACCCTCCTTCCCCCTCTTTCTCTCCCGCCCACCACCCATTCTACCCTGCTACCCCCACCACCACCACCACCACCTCAAAGACACAGCTCCTACCCCTGCTGGGCCAGGTCAGCGCCAAGATCCACACCGCTCGCCGCCTCGGGAGCCGCTGTCAAAAAACTCTTCCCCACAAGCTTAATTAATAACGGGCCATTCCTAATGCAAACCCTCTGAATCTGCAGCCTGTTTCCCTCCGATCCTATTGGTGAGTTCTGAGGCCTCGACAGAAGGCAGACAAGGAGAGGAGGGCTGGTTGGGGATACATCCAAATCATTTGAATTTTGATGATTGGGATTCACATGCATTATTCTCCGCGCTTTATAACCTATTTTCTGTGTTGTACAGTGTGCCTGCCTGCCTGCCTGTCTGTCTGGGTGTTTTTTTAAAGATGTCTCTCTTCTGCAGATGATTGGAGACACCCGAACCAAAGAATATAGGCTGCTCTCCTCGGCCTGTCTGACAGGTGGGGTAGGAAAAACCTAAATGTACACACATACACACACCCAGTCTGCATCAGCTGGGTCCAGGGCCTGTAATCACCTCTCAAACCTGGAGGGAGAATTTTACCGAGCGCGCCGTGATCGATATTTGCCGATCCGTCTGCCCGTATCAACCTCAAATAAAAGCAGAGAGCAGGAGACAAGGCAGCACAGGCAGGTCGTGGGGAGGTCTGCGGCACCCCCGTTTGATGTCTGTGAAAGCGCTCATCAGTGTGTAGAACTGGCTTCATCCCGGCACGCCGGGTCACCGCCGCCTCACCCTGAGCAGCGCACTGCTGATTGTCTCGCTGTCGGGGCGAGCAGGGTTGTTGTTTTCCGAGGTGAGAGGACGGATCTTTTCCGGCAAGCTGGGCTTCAGTTTTTTAATGGGGCCCCAGCTCCGGCACCTCGCAGGCCCGCTCAGGCCGACACGCTGATGATTAGGAGGGGAACTCGTCCAAATTCACTCCTCCTCCTCCTGCCAGTCCTGAGCTCATGTTGTTACTGTATTTTTATTAACCGCATGTGCTCCTCCACCTCATCCATTGCATTCTTGATGGACTGAGTGGGGGAAGAAAGTGCAGGCTAAACAACCCCGCGTGCCTCGGGAAGCCGTGGTTAAATGGTACACGGCTCAGAAACATAAGGTCTGCAAGTACGAGCGCAGCCACGAGAGCATTGCGGCATTTAGGGCAAGGAGCTGGTTACGTTAGCTGACACACTGATATAATTAGGTCATAATAAATAAGAAAGGCAACGGGGAGTGAGGGCGTGTCTCAACAGTGGCCATTAGAGAAACCACATAGGTTGCATTTTAAGAAAAAAAGTCACCTGTCTACCTGGAAATACACACACTTTCTCTTTTTCCTGCTCGGTCTCACACACATTTACTCAGTGTCCTACTTGCAGAGTCCTTATGAGTGTTGTTCTAAACCCCAGAAGCCCTGGCCCTTTAAGTGAGCTAACTGGGGTGGTTGTAGGCTCAAACCAACCTTAATTAGTACACTTACTGCACAGCGAGGGCAGGTACGAAGGCGAGCCTCCGCACTGCAGTTCCCTCAGATTAAGCCTCTTTTAGACGAGGCTGTAACCTCCCACAATGACGCGGTAATTAACTTCATTAGCTTTCGATTCTCTTTTAGTTTTGGCAAAGTGGGTGAGGCTTAGTTTTGGCCTCCGTTGAGATAAGAGTCGCAGAAATCGGTTAATCTCATCTGTCTGCGCTTTATCTCCACCAATGTTGTTGTATTTCATGCGTGCTACCTGCTGTTCATCTTGGCGACATGCATGTGCATGAGCGCGTTGTAATGAGTCAGGCATCGGGGTTTTAATAAGCAGAGCTTTACCCACAGATCCTTCTGTGATTTGCATCCATGTCGGACACGAGGCGTAAAGCGGGGTGATTGATTCATGGCTCGTCCCATATTGGAGAGGGAGGAGAGAGAGAGAGAGAGAGAGAGAGAGGAAGGCCATAGATTTATTATCAAGCTCAGCGACAAAGGGAGGAAGAGAGTGTGCATATGTTAATCCGCTGGCTGAACGATGATCAAAGACTGGAACAAGCTGAGCCCCGCTGATCGCCTCGGGGCAAACGATGCTCTCCAAGCAGCTGGGAAAGTGTGCAGACGAGGAGTAAACAGATAGTTAGAAAAATCAATAGCAGAGGTACAGGCCGCGGCTTGGTGTGAAGGTCAAAGGAGGCTGGTGTCCGCAGCGCGTGGAGGGAAGTTTGGAAACCAGGGGCGCTTTTAGGCCAATTTAAGAGAAGTGATGTGTTTACAGCTGAGTTGTGTCCAAGCATGAAGGAAGTTCAAGCTGAGGTTACGGCTGCTCTGGTCAGCACGGTGATAGATATATATATATATATATATATATATATATATATATATATATATATATATATAAAAACACCATGAAAAAAAAACGTCAGCTCTGGTTCAGACTAAAACATCTAAGGATTTGATTCATGGGCAGTGGCATGGGTGCGTGTTTGGAACTAGGACCTCGCATCAGCTCATTTGGGTTTCAAAGGAAGAAGGGTTTTCTTTTTAGTGCCAAAACACCCTGCGTGGGACTCGTTTGTTCGTTATCCGTTATCCCACCTTCTTCTTTATACTGACCCAAAGTATTCCCACAAGGCCTCTAGCTCAGGTTCCTGCGCTGGCTGGGCGCTTTGGGAATTTGTGCCATCCCTGTGATCCTGTCCTCAAGGCTCATTTTTGGTTTGAATTTTGCATTTCCATCGTCAAAAATATCCGATTCTCCTATATGCCATCATGTAAATATTGTCGAAAGGCAAGTACTTTCTCTTTCATCAAAGCAGTCACCTCACAGCTTCATAATCTACAGTATCTGTTAAAAAATAAACATATTATCTGTCATCGCTCTATTAATTATGAATTCATATCTTTGTTTGCCTATAGCTGAATAATTAAGATGACTTAGCTTTTTACCCCCAAGCTTTGGCGTCTTTTAACTTCCTCCACTTCTGAAGCGGATTGTTTTTGTGATTAGTCACTTTGTTTAATCTGGTAATGATGGCATCCCCTCAGGCTAAATTGCCTGATTTGTGCTTACCAGTTTATTTATTCATTTGTACTTTTGACGTGTTAATCTGCATAAACGGCGCAGAGCTCCTCCAGGACCCCCCGAACGTGTTTCTGCACCTGTCAATTACAACAAATCTGAGGCACCAGGAAGCAGCCACCCCGGTCTCTGCACCTGGATCGGGTTAGACTTCTGCCTGTCAATCAGCCCTGATCTACCCGGTCCTGTCAGGGAGATATTGATATTCAGCCCTTCATCTCTACTGCAAGTCTGTAGCATTAATTTAGCAGAACTGCTGCTAATTATGATTGATGAGAGAATGTGCAGTATGGCACAGAAACAGACAATACAGTACAACACGATGCAATGTTCTTTTTTTACTCTCAGGCGGTGGTTCTAACCTTTTTGGCTTGTGACCACTTGTCACTGGTTGCATATGTTGCATATATGTATATATATATATTTATGAATCGAATATGTCTGAATAATTTTTAGGTCCAAAGAGGTAAAGTAACATACAAAAAAAAGCTAAGATTAGAGGAAAATCTTAAAAATATACTTAACTTTGAGTAACAGGATAGGTTATGCTTTCCTATCCTGTTAATCTTGCTACTTACTACTCCCGACCCCTTATTGGGGTTGGCACATACTGTTTTAAATGAACTCAATTTGTAAGGCAAGCTGAAAATCTGGGATAAAATAGAAAATACTAAGAGAGCTGAAACCTCAGCTAAGGCTGCACAATCCTCCAAATGTGTCTTTTTTTTTTTTATCCGAGTCTAGATCTGGACCTGGATGAAAAAACACATAGTGATGTCTGGAAATATTAGGGCTTTGTATAAACTGTGCAAACTTGCAAGTAATTCATGACCCCTGATTTATGGCCACTATACGTATGTTTCGTGTCGCTGTGGTGCAAAGTTTGCCGAATCACTCGGAGTAGAAGTGTGCATGTGCCACGTAAATTTTGATTACGTGATGATGTGATGAAATAGGCTCGCCTAAATGAATTTGCCAACAAATTATAGTAAAACACAATGGCATATCATAAAGCAAATTAATGAATTAAACTTTTTTCATAAGAATTGGATGAATTTGTTTAAAACTGGATGAAATTTGATAAAAGGTAGGAGGTAGAGCGGGCTGTCCATTAATTGCAGGCTTGGTGGTTGGATCCTCAGCTTCTCCCGTCCACATGTCGAAGTGTCCTCGAGCAAGGCACCGAACCCCAAATAGCTCTGCATAGCTGATGGTCAGGCAAACTCTCCACCACCCTCTATCGGTGTGAGACTGTGTGTGTGAAAACAAGTGTGTGTGACCTATGCAGGGGAAAAATGTTCTTCTACACCTCACAATTAACCAAAATCTAATCAGCTCTTCTTTGACCCAAACTTTGCACCAAATTTAATGAAAATCTGTTGAGTAGTTGTTGAGATACTAACAAACAAGCAGACACACAGAACCTCTTGTGTGTTGATATTGATCACATCGTCTGAACAGTTTGCAGCAAATAAAGACGGCGTTCATAAGTTTTGACCCAGGAATTGTTGAAGTGGATAAACCGACTGTCAGGAGAGTTGACAGCCGACCAAATGTCAAAAGGAACTGGCTGACCTCTCGTGCTGCAGCCTGGCCATTAGCGAATCCACCGGTGTGTTTTCGGACAGTCGGAGACCTATAATTTACTGCAGCATGGCTCAGTTAGCCCTGCAGCAGGCCTCTGGTTATCTGATGCAAATTTTCCCAAATGAAACGAATGGGAAATATCAACAAGCTCTGAGTAATTGCAGCTTATAAAAAATGCATGGGGGGCTGTGGTGCCGGACTCACTTCCAGCAGACGCAGGGAAGTTATCTCTCATTACCTGGACCGTGATAAAGTGCACCGACTTCGCCGTCAAGCTAAAGCAATGCATTCAGCTCCGTCTAATAAAGGCTGCTGCCTACCACGCACTTGCTCGAGAAATCCATTTGCAGCAGTTTGTTACGGAGGAGAAATATTGTTACTGGCTGCAGCGATTAATTTTCTCTCTCTGTGCTTTGACGCTTGTCTCCGTAGTTAAAAATCCCTGCACATGAAGACTAGATGTTTTATTCGTTGTAAAACTTAATTTATAAACAAGTATGGATGTACACTATGTTAAGATTTCACACTAACAACCCCCACAGTACATTTAAAAAGTACAGTCTCTTGCAATTCTTCATTGGTGTCCTGGGGATTACGATATCAGCTAGTTTTCAACAGCAAACGTGTCTTTATGTGTTTCTTGCTGTGTCATAATTCAAGACCTCAGTCCCTCTGTCACCTGAATGTCAGGAGTCAGGACAGGCGCTGATTCAATCTGCCATGCAAAACAGCTGTTTGGCTCCAAGAAATCTGAATAATGAAGAGGATGATAGGGCTCTTCATTATCTGCGAGCACAGCGGGGGGATCCAAACTCCACAAACCAAAAACACGAGACTAGATTGCGAGGAATGGATGAGGGTGGTTTCGTGGCAAAGATGAGCAGCTTTCCTGTGCTGCTTGTAGTCTGTGGAGATTTGAAAAATATTCAAAAAGGAAGAATAGATGTGGTTGGTGCCTCGAGTTGAAAAATCTAGGAAAGGTCAGCTGAAAGACGGTGCCAGTGTTTCTGCATGTTTTAGCCCATTTGCTATTTTATATTGACTTACGGCTGACTGTTTTCAAAACTCTGTGCTTTTAAATGTTTGAATGTTTTTCCGACTTTCCGAGCAGTCAGCTTTCAGCTCAGTTTCGTATTAAAATGAATGTGCAGGTTTTAAATTTGCTCGAGATAGATACATAATCCATCACAGTGAACATCATGTCATCTTTTATTTTTGCTAACTTAATCTTGGCAAGGTAGCACAAGAAAAAACAGAGCTGCTAGTAAGGTATTTTTTGGACAAGTCCAGGTCAAGTCTTCAATAGTAAATTGGAATTCAAGATAAAAGTCTTTCAGGTCTATAAATGCTGTCTATTAGAATTACATCATGTTTGAACATTTTGCAATCAAAGCTGTAATAGTCTAGGGCCTGTAATAGCCTTCTGTCTGTAGGCCACCTCTGTGGTCCAAAATTTTACTTTGTCCAGTACTTTGGTTTATGACCATAATGCCATTCCCATCAGCCTCAGCTGTGCTCTGTGTTTAGTGCTAATTAACAATTAAACTAAGATAATGAACATGGTAAACATTATATATGCTAAACGTCAATATGTTAGCATTGTCATTGTGAGCATATTAGCATGCTGACATTAGCATTTAGCTCAAATCACTAGTACAGCCTCACAGAGCAGCTAGCATGGCTGTAGACTCGTGTTTATGTAGCTGTCTTATCGTCTTAACTGTTTTTTATTGTTTCGAAATTTTGACTCGACTTGAATGTGTTTTGCTTCCAAGTCTCACAGCAGTACAATCCAAGACTTAAGTCCTCGTTTTCTGTAACATACTGTATGTCTCAGGTCTAAGTCTTAAGCCTTAAGTGTACAGCTCTGGGTGAGAGCACGAACTGGTTTGAAAACAATGCATTACCCCAGCATGATAGCCTTTAAAATGTAGACTAAATTGCTATTCCTAATATGGATTTTGTATTATGTATCTGTTGTCCCTTGACTGTTTTTGACATGCTCTATTTTATAGTTTTTGTAACTTTGTAATGGTGTGCTATCTTGGCCAGGTCTCCTTCGAAAAATACATTTTAATCTCAAGGGACTTCCTGGTTAAATAAAGGTTAAATAAAAAATAAAAGTAAAAGGTGTTCTCAATGATGCTTTGGAAAGTGTTGGACAGCTATGTAAAGTATAAGAGATTTTAAATAAATGAGTGAAACATGCAAAAAACACATTGTTAACATTCAGTGTTCTGCTCAGCCTTTCCAAATTCTTGTAAAAATGCTGTCAAAAGATGAGCCCTTTCTGATGACAGATAACATTTCTGTGAACTTTGAGATCTGCATGTTGCCCATGCAGATGAAAGGATCATCAGCAATTCAGAAAAAAAAAAACTTCACTTCTCAACTAGGGTTAATGCTTGTGGCAGTGCACTGACGTCAACAGCTGTTCTCAAACAAGCCCTTTGATGACTGATTGACAGCGGAAGCTCCCGATTGCCACTTTCACTAACTGGGGAAATGTCAGCGTCTGCGCTCAGCGGAGGCTGATCAGAATCCCTCTACAGCTCCCGCCTGCCAGAACGAGGCAGTGATGAAATAGCTCTGGTGTTAATGGATGTGAGAGCAATCTTGACCCTCTCCAAAGAGCAGGCTCTCTGTCTCCATTAAAAAGGGCCTTTGCTTTGGTCTGGATCAGAGCCTTGGCTCTCTCTGTGCCACGGGGAGTAGCCAGACAAAGGTAATTGTACGCCTCCTCTGCCCCTCCACCTCCACGTCAGGACTCAGGGGAGCGCCTGTGGAGGACAAGGATTTTGAAATAGAGAGAAAACACACACAGACAAGTAATGATTAGGTTATTAGCGCTGAGGTGACTAATTACCTAATTGTACTGTCAAAAGGGGGAGCAGGAGGGGGAGATAGGCTGCAAGGTGAGGAGAGGGAAGCAGAGGAGGAGTGTTTGGAGAGACTCGGGTTCATCTCCTCTCTCTTCCTTCCCCAGGCTGGGCTGCAGGGGTGGGTCCCTCACTACGTCTCTCTTTCCCCGCGGCATCCCCCCAGCCTGCTGTTCGGGTCCCAGTGACATCTGCTCGTAGCATGGCGTGTCCTCGGTCCCCCCCTCAGAGGCCGGAGTCCCCCCCACACACACACCCTCCCACACCCCCGCATGCCTCCCCGTGCAGATGTTGCGGTCCCTGGGTCCTGCCTGCGTGGAGAGCGTCAGGCCCGTTTGATGTGTGATGAAACGGAATCAAGCGAGCCACTCGGGGGCTCAGGGAGCAAAGGGGGTAGAGGGGGCGAGGAAGGGTACCAGGAACGATAGGAATGGAGGAGGAGGGGAGGTGGGAAAGAGTACAGGGAGGAAGGGATGTTGGGGTAAGTCTCATTACAATATCAATCAGAGGCCGGGCACACAGCACAGGGTTGGGATGTCCCTGCACTGGAGGTCAGAAACCTCAGGAGGAGGATGATAGGAAGGAGGAGAGGAGGTGGAAACAAGGAGAGGAGAGGAGACAACGGAAGGAGAAGAGAGGAAATAAGGAGATGAGAGGAGAAATTAGGGGAGAGAAAATAAGTGGAAAAGAGAAGGGAGGAGAGGTGAGAAAACAAGATGAGAAGAATAACAGAGTAAACAAGGAGAAGAAATGAGAATGGAGGAAAAGAGAGGAAAGTAGAGGAAAGGAAGCAAGAGGAGAAGAAAAAAGAAGAAAGATGAAACAAGGAGAAAGGAAATAAGATGAAAGAAGAGAAAACAAAAGGGGAAGAGAAAAAAAGTTGAGGAGACAGGGTAAGAGGAAAGGAAGCCAGAGGAGAGGAAGGAGGAAGCAAGAGGAAAGGGAACACGAGAAGAGAGGAAAAAAGACAGAAGAGGGAAGGAAAGTAGATTAGAGAAGACAAAACGAGATAAGAGCATAGGAAATGAGGGGAAAGGGAACAAGATGAAGCTAGAGGAAACATCAGGGGAGGAGATGAAAGTCAGTTAGAGGAGACAGGGTGAGAAGAAAGAAGGATAGGAGAGGGAGCATGAGGAGAGAAGACATAAGGAGAGAGGAGGAAACAGGAGAGAAGAGGAGACAAAATGAGATGAGACAAAAGAAAATTAGAGGAGAGAAAGCAAGGGGAGAGGAAATGAAAAAGAAGGATAGAGGAAGGAGAGTAAAGTAGATGAGGGAAATCGTAATGAGATTAAGGAAATGAGAGGTAAAGAAAGAGGAAATAAAATTAGGAAAGAAGAAAATAAGGAGAGGAAAGTAGGTGAGTGGAGATAAAATTAAATGAGAAAAGAGGAAATGAGAGGAGAGGAAATGAAATGAGATGAAAAGACAGGAAAACAGACAAGGAGATGGGGTGAGATTAAAGGAAAGGAAAGGAAACAGGAGGTGAAAAAACATGTACAGGAAAAAAGAAAAGTAAACTAGATGAGGGGAGACAAATGAGAAACAAATTAAAAGAACAAGAGAGGAAGCAAGAACAGAGGAAGTGAGATGAGGGAAAACAAAATGAGAGGAGAGGAAAGTAGATGAAAGGCGATGGAGTGAGAGGAAAGGAAACCAGAGGAGAGGAGAGGTAGGAGAGAACAAAAAGGGATGAGGGGAAAGTAAATGAGAGGAGAAAAAATGAGATGAGTGAAAAGGAATGAGAGGAGAGGAGGCAAGTGGAGAAGAAAGGAAAGGAAACAAAATGTGAGGAGAGAAAGAGAGGAAGCAAGAGGAGATGAAACGAGATGAAAGGAGAGGGGACGAGGGGTGAGGGAAGTTGATGAGGAAAGGAAACCAGGGAAGAGGAAGCAAGAGGAGGAAAAACATAAGGAGAGAAGGGGGGAACAGATGATAGGAGACAAAACGAGATGAGAGAAAAGGAAATGAGAGGAAAGGAAGCAAGAAGAGAAAAAACACAAAGTAGATGAGAGAAAAAGAAATGAGGGCAGAACAGAGAAGAGGAAACAAGAAGAAAGGAAATGAGACAAAAGAGAAAAAAAGGGGGATGAGACGAATGTAGATGAGAGAAATCATGACTGGAGGAAGGAAACAAGAAGAGAGGAATCAAGAGCAAAGCAAAAGAAAGAAAGGAAAGGAGCTGAAGAGGATAGTAGATGAGATGAGAGAAAAGGAAATGAGAGGAGAAGAAGCAAGAGGAAACAAAACGTAGGAGAGGAAAGTAGATGACAGGAGACAGGGTAAGAGAAGAGGAAACCAGACAGGAAGAAAAGGAAGGATGGCGAAGTGAAGAGACAAAATGAGATGAAAGAAAGGGAACTGAAAGGAGGAGAGTAGAGGAAATAGATGAAATAAACAAAGAGCGCGGGGTGGGGGGGGTGCAGGAAAGTATATGAGAGGAGACAGGGTGCAAGTAAAGGAGACCAGAAGAGAGGAGGAAAGATATACAGTAAGTAGATGAGAGAAAGCGATGGGAAAGGAAATTAGATGAAAAGAGAAGAAACAAAAGGGAAGGAAAGGAGAGACAATCAGAGAACTTGTGATAAGAGACAGGAAGCAAGAGTAGAGGAGCTGGTCGCAGCTTTCTCTCATGTCTCCTTCCTCTCATGTCTCCTTCCTCTTTCTTTCTCCAACATGGCTGCCTTCCCCTTGTCTCTTTGCTCTGCGTTCCTCTATATTCCCTCATTTCCTCCCGCATCTCTCTGCCTAATCTTGCTCCCTGTGCAGTATGTTAATTATTGTTGTGAAAGAACAGAAAGTTAATGACGGCGAAGAGGAGAAAGATGATGATTATGATTACCACTTAGTGCGGGCAGCGCCGTGCCACGTAGAGAAAAGTTTAACGGGAGGAAGTGGGTGAAGAAGCGCTAACAGGGGACCAGGTGAAGCGATGGATAGGTTAGCAGTTAAAGATCAAAGTGAAAAACAAAGGCGGATTTCAAACGGGCCCAGAGAGCTTGGCAACAGACCCGCGGCTCCTCTGATAATACTTAGATCTATAAATGTTTCTTTTTTTATTTATTTATTTTCTTATTTATTTTTAAAATTATTCATCGCCATAATAATTTGGGCCTAACAAGCACTTGAGGGAGACGGCTTCCTTTTGCATCTCTCTCCCCCATTTCTTTAGTTTCCCGCTCCGTGGTGCTGGGAGCTCGGGGATTTGGGGGCACTATTAGAGAGAATTTCTTTTATTTGCTGCTAATGAATGATATGCATGATACTATTTTCTTTTTTCTTGTGTACTTTGTGGGGGTAACTGCGAGGATCGGGGCAGGAGCTGGAGAATTGGACTCTTTTTCAAGGCTTTGTTCATTTAACCCTCTTCTCGCCTTCTGAGCAAGTGCACGAGGTTGTTATCGTCACTTTGCCAGATTTCCAATTCAAATATGTAGTCATACTTCACTTGACACCAGTGATATGGCATAGTTTGACTTTGTTTTTCTATTTTCAGTCACACTGTATGTTTACGAAATATGGGTTAACTGGTCTGTAGATACAGGAGAGGCACAGCAGGTCTGTAAACATCTCTGCCACCGGGAGAAATAACTGCACATTTACTGTTCTTTATTGTTCTTGATTCTTAAAAGGATTCCAACTGTTTTTTTATGCCCATATAGTGCGAAAACAGAGACAAACTACACATTTTAATCGGTTTCCCGGCACTGCCAAAACATAGGCCTACCACTTTTAATGTCACACTGTACAGATGAATTGATCAACTAATCGCACTGAAAACACTGAACCTCTGATCGGTTTTGTCTGTTGACAATTCCAAGAAACATTTATTCAATCAAGATGGCTGCATCCTCAAAAATGTGGACAAAAAAAGAGCAAGGAGAAGAAGATGGACCCGCAGCTAGATGATGCAGACAATATGGTCAGTCTGTTTTGTAGCAAAGTTCAGTGTTACTGCTGTCACAGCACAGTCAAGACTACAGTCAGCCACCACATGTAAAATACTACTCCGGCAATATTAAAACAAGTTCACTGCAGTTTGTAGCTGATATAGGAAGCCATGAAATCAGATCACAGATCTGCTTAAACTGCGAGACAGCCGACCTGACCTACCAGGAATCAACCCGATTGTAAAATTTGTCAGGGCAACCATATCTGTGCTTGAAATCAGTCCCAAATGCCCACACACTGACAAAAAAGATCAATTTATTACACATCCAAAAGTTGTTTAATAGCCTTTTTAAGTTTATGAAATGACATGGTCTGCTAGTTGTGTTGACAATGGACCTATGACCGAAACATTCACTTATCTTTCACATTTTTCACACTTTGTCACCTTTTGAACATATAATAAATGGATCCTTTCTAGCACCTGAAAAGCCTCTTCAAGTTGTTAGTCACTGTTGGATACACACACCTGATGCTACTTTGTGAGAAACCTAAAGTTAAGTGCACAAACCTTTTCACAATGTGTATGGATTAACTGTGTGTAAAAACTGTTCTTTTTAATTAGTGCTTTGGTACAGCAGCGCATTGCGTTCACCAAAGAAACAAAAACTAGAGACAATTTCTCGTAATTACAATGTCTAACTATAATGTCTGAATCTCATAATTACGTGAAAAAGATCTCATATGGATCTCGTACATTTTTTTGGTGAATACAATGCATGAAATGTATTGAAAACGCAATGTTTCAGTCATAAACCTTAAACTCACAATATGAAACAACGTCTTTATACTCAAGCCACTGGCTCCAACAGCCAATCAAAAAAAGACTCACAAACACATGAGACAATTATGCTAATGCTGGATGAAGGTCTGTGACTGAGTGTTGACAGTGTGCAGGAATTTCACAAGCTTATTTTCTCTAATATTCAGTCTTAAAATTTGTATTAAAATGATAAACATACTGCCATTTAATTGAGTGCAGTTTTTCTTGTTTCTATAATTTTCAAGCACTGTGTGTACATATTCAGAAACAAGACAAAACAGGGCAACTAAATACGCTCACGTCAACAAAATTCTTCAATAAATTTGATATTTGTTGGAACCAGGAAAAAATATTGCAACCTTCCTGGCAGTTTCATGTCTGTTACCAGAAAATGACAGCCCATAACAAACCAAATGACTTGTTCAATCTGATACTTTTGCAGTGTATTCTCCGGCTGCCGTATTGTATAAAGTATTTATTTTGCTGTTTGTGCAAAGTTGCTGATATTTGCTGGGGAAACGCTGACCTTCACCTCTCTATGCAAGAAATAATGCAAATACCTTTTAAAGTGTCGTCTCGGTAGACTTTTGGAACAACCGCGCACACACACACATGCATACATAGACAAACACAGAAACATAAACTATTGCCTGCAGTGATGGCTGAAGTACTATATTCCAAATGTTAAAACAGCAGCACACATCAGTGTGCTCTGTGCCGGCGTAAACATGGCCTGATAATGACCTCCCTCCTGAGTGGAGAGAGCTGCTCCTCCTCGGCTGTCCTTCCTCTCTTCCCCTTCTTCTTCTTTGGTGTGATGTGTGCGTCGACCCGGGCTCCTGAAAAAACTTTGAAGTTGCCTCTCTGCCACCTTCTGCCTAAATCGGCGTCTTCAGATGGGAGTTGATGGAGGCGCTATTGTCTCCCTTTGGAGAGGCTGTGTGATGAATGTTTGAGCAGCGGTGATAAAGCTGCACTTTTCCCATGCTGAGAGTCATGCCAGAGGCTTCACACGCCTCGCTGGTCAGGAGGGGAGAGTCCAGGCTGGGCCGCCCTGATCTTTACCTCCTACAGTGGGCTATATGGATGGGTCTTCAGGGAGCTTTGGGGCTAAAGGTTGACTGTATAAGTACAGAGCAGCTCCATAACACACCTGAGAAAAAAGACTTGTGTGTGTTGATGCGCAGATTCACACTGATGCCTGCCCTTTCTTCTCTTTTAGACACACAGCACAAAAACAAACTTTGTACTAATATGTGTGGACGCAGAGGGCTCGTGTTGATGTGTAATTCAACCCTGTAAATGACCATTAATTAATAAACCTCATACTTCAGTCTACTCCATGTTGCATGAGCGGACGTTTAACTTTTAATCTGGCAGCAGAGATGTCGACACATGCTTTACTCTGAATGAAAAACTACCACAGATTGACTCAATTAGAGCAATCCACTGAAAGATACTACTCCGATGCAACTTGGAGATGTTAAATCCCCGCCTTTGTTTGTTTCTGCACAGCTTGTTGCTCCCCAAACCCTGAGCATCTGTGCAGAGGGAGGGGACGTGGGGAGGGGTTGATGGCAAGCCACATGGGGAGGGCCTCCTCTCCCTCAGTCTGTCAGCCCACCTGACTGCTGTTGTGGCAGGCCTGCCCAAGGCAAGACCACAGGCTAGGGCCTCCTGTGGGCCTGCAGCAGGGCTCGCCAGCCTCCCTGAGCCCATTAGAGCACCCCTCCTTCCACCTCCGCCCAGGAGGCCCCCACCCAGCCCTGCAGCCCTCTGCCCCAAGATGCCATCGCTCTCTGTCCTGCTCTGCGCTGAAATAACTCTATTGTTTTCCACTGTTTGCCATGTTGTGTCTGTAATAGGAGCGGTTTGGGGGCATGTTTCTTTATTTTTATTTATTTTTCTGCCTTTGCTTGCCTTGTCCTCAGGCTGTAAGGTTTCAAATCAGGCTCCTGAGAGGCATCCGGCTTCCAGTGGTGTGAGAGTATTTTTAGGGAAAAAATTCCAGGAAGGCCTTTTTACAGTTACTGCACTAATGTGGTGTGACTGTCAAAGCTTCCACTTGTGTCCGCCGTCCCTCTGAACGGTCCAACATGGAGGATTGGTGAAGCACTTAACCTGGATTCACTGTGTCTTATAGAAAAGACAATAGCTGAAAGTATTTCTGTATATTCCTCTCTCTGGTTCTTACATCTTGGATTTAATGAGATCGTCTTGGGAGCGGCTGAGATTCTCAGAGGCAAGGTAAAGGTGTGTAGGTGTGTGTGTGTGTGTGTGTGTGGGGGGGGATCAGATATTCTGGATATCCTGTGATTCTCAGTCTATTTAAATCTTTTTGATCTAAATGAATCTACAGGGTGCAGAACGGACCCTGCAAGTGAATAATCAGACCCGGCAACTTTGCATACGAGCTGCAGAAATACCAGGAGAGCAAATTCATGTTCAACCCCAGTTGTGGATGCAATTTGTGAACGTGAGCTTCTGAAGCGCACTGTAATGGTTTAATTTATAATTAATCATATCTGGTTTGCCAGATTGCCATAAACTTGGGGAATAAAAATTTGGGTGTGTTGGGGTTTCTGATTTTTTTTAAGCATTAAGTATTTATGATCCTTGATGGATATATAAACTGTGGTAAATCCATTGCCTTGAATATTGATTATCTCTAATTAAAAATGCAGTTTGATAAGAAGGTTAGCAGCTTTTGCTGGTCAGCCTCGACCCGTTTTACAACTTTCATATTATTTTTTAAATTCCTGACCTCCTTGTGGCGTTTCTCTGCTTGCATTTCAGTGTGCCAATTAGCCGCGGAGCTCTTTAACGAGCGAGTCATTAGTTCTAATTAGGATGTGGTTAACTGCGATGCATTAAAAGGCGAAACCCATCATGTTGAAGGATGACGGTGTCGCCGCTAAGCCCGACTGGAAACAGCTGTTGACTTTCCTGAGAGGGTCACGCTAGAAACAAATACTCTCCTGAGCACAGCGAGATGACGGGACACCTACTCGTATGAAGTGATTGAAAGCACAAAATTAAAAAAATTAGGTGATCAAAGTGTGGACATGCTATTGGGTGTATCTCAAAATGCGTAGGCCCACAAAATGATTTATAGGAACCTTCCGTTCAATCCTGTCTCCCTAAAAATGATGTTACAGACAGAAACGTAATGCTACCTGGATTACAGTTTTTATCAGAAACGTTTTTAGTGAATGTATCTGCAAAGTTACAAAGTGTTCATACTGAACAGATCAGCAAAATGATCACTGACAACATTTTAGGTGTGTTTTCCCCACAAAATCTGCTTGTGACAATTAAGAGTTTTTATGGTTATGTCAAGGCGACTCAAAGCACTTGGTTAAATATTGAAAAAGTCAACAGTGACATGTTATTTCACTTTGCACAAGAAAAAAAAAAGTGGCGATGTGTTTGTGTTGTACTTTTTTAATATTTATTTATATTCCACCGTGATAAATAGACTTTATTGCAGCTCTGACAATGCACAGCATCAGAAAACAGTGAGCATCCTATCTGTTAGACGAACAGTAAGATCAGGAATGAGAAGTAAAAAATAAAAAAAAACTTTTATATTAACCAGGAACAAATACTTCCCAGTGCCCACCGTGATCTTTCACTAAACATAACCTTTTTGTGGCCTAAACCTAAAGGCCTGTGCCTTGTACGACCACCATCCAACCCAACCATCTCCAAAGGATTTCTTTGTGGTGTAGCACTTCCTGGACTGAAAAGAACATTTGCCATAATCCATGCAGCAATTATGTTTCCTTCAAGATGTATCAGGCAAAACCATTAGGAGTATATGAATGTAACTTTTAGGAGACAGGGTTGCTTCAGTTGATTCCCAAAAGTGCAATACATAAATGACAATTTAGTCATTTGTCATTGCCTTCCAAAACAACAAAAATGATTCACGAGTGTTTTCTGATAACTTTAGGGTAAGATCGTGTTAAAAGAAAACAAAGTTGACTGTAGGTAGAAGCCGGGAAGCAGTTACAATGGTTATTCAGGAAAACATAAACATTAGAGGTGAAATTTTAAAGCCCAAAGTGTTCAGGTCAAAGATTTGTAGTCACTGAACAACGTAGTTCATAGATTGTTTTTTCTTTTAGCTAAACTCAATGCCATAACGTTACGCTGCTTCTGACTGTCTTTAGTTCAGTCGTAATTGCAGTCTGTTGGTGGGTCAATTTTTTTGTTCAGTACAAAACAATATATAAGCACTGTTTGTAAGGTTAATATGTTAGCAACCACCTATATGCATCAGTCATAATTGTTTCTGTGACTTTCGCAGCCCTCAGTAAGTAACATACAGTACTGCATATCATGGCTTAGATGACAGCAGTGCTCTCTGTCACCATGTGAGGGGAGCGCTGCTGCTAAAAGCTACTGATTCGGTCAGTGACTGATGATTCAGTCCAGCTTGTGGATTCAGTGTTAAAGATTTGTTTATTCATGTACTGAACACCTCTAGTACTGAACACTGGTTGATTAAAAAATGTGAACAAACAACCAATGCTGTAGTTTTTCTGGGGAGGAGAGTGTCTGAGGTAGAGGGCTGGGAGGCGATTTTGGCAAAATGGCCACAAGTAGTGATTACTTCTACTTTACTTTTGTGATAAAACCATTAAAACTTGAATCTGTGACAAGCTAAAACATAGTTCAACAGTAGCACAAGTAGAAAAGAGTCATAAAGGCAATGAGCTGTTTCAGTAATGTCAGTTACACAGCAGCAATATATATCTAAAGTTTGCTAACGTTAGCTAACATTAGCCACCATAAGCTACTGGTCAACCATACCAAGGCTGTATCCGCAAAACCCCTGATTATATAGAATTGAGCAAGGGTGCATTTTATTGCTTAAGAATTCAACTTTTCAAGCGTAAGAGAAAAATGTTCTATTTCTTTCTTCAGAAGTTTTGTAGTCTCAAAAATTCTCTTAGCTAAATTAGCCTACTCTAAACCTTTTTTGTAAATTTAAGAACGTGAACACATTGTTTGTGCCTCTTTTATTTTTCCTATGGGGGAGTGGTTAAGGTTAAAGACTCTGTGAAGGCATTTGGAGAACACTCTGTTGTACCTGAAAATCTGTTAACACCAGAACAGGTTTAACTGTTGAACAAAAAAACTAAACATTTTTGGTACCATGACACTATCTGAGACGCTTACATTTCAAACCTTTTTAGGTGAAGCTGCTCAGTTCATATGGAGATTCTGAATCTCATTACCTGAAGTCGGAATAGCTGGCAGACAGCTGTTTTTGCTAATGTGTGCACGGGTACGAGGGAGGCGGAGGAGGAAGATGGCAGGGCGGCGGGGTATAGCTGAGGATGTGCAGGTGCACAGCGAACGTGACAGAAAGGTACACAGACAGAAAAACAGACAGAAAGTGGAATGAAACACGGGGAGAAAAGATAAAGAGGAAGAAGGAAATCATTGAGCGAGACTTGTAAGTGGGAGTCGCGGGGCTCGGCATAAATCGTCGTAGATTACGGAGCCTGTGGAGATCTTTCGACTTGTGTTCCTCCTCTTCCTGCCTTCTGTTTGACATGAGAGTGAATGAGGTAATCCACGGTGCTCAGGGGTACACAGGCTCTGCTCCCATCTGGGCTTTGAACCTTTTGCTCACCTCACGCTCGGTCTCTGGTGTGTCGTGGTACAGTGGAGCATGTCAGACAAAGAAATTAAAGATGGCAGTTTACAGGGAAACACTCTGCTCTTTTGGTAACGCGGCTCTAAGAAGAACCTGACAAATTGATTTAAAAGGATGAGATACGTTCCCCAACCCACAAACGTTTTCCCCTCACCTTTTAAAACATATTTACCTCCCCGTCTGTTCCCGTTTTGTCACTTTGGGATCGTGTGTGCACTTTCTGCACGTTTGTGTCTGTTTGCATGGTTGCATTTATGTACTCATTCATTTTTCATGCTTGTATTAGTACTTCTTTGCAGCTCTTGCTATCAATCAGGTTTTTTTTTGTTGTTTGTTTGCATGTGAGATTATATACGTGAGTGCATACAATATGTGTGTGTTTTGAAAGAGCTCTGCTTGCAAGTGTGTTTTCAAAAGCAGGACTGCGACTGTTCCTTTGTTGCTCACAGCTGTCCCACATTAGGGATCAGCCATTATTCCCCAGGCAGTAAAGGGTTTTCAGAGGCCCTGCTAATTGGCTGTAATCTCCTTTTTAAACTTGAAAGCCAGCAAGCCTCCAGCCTCGCAGTTTACAAGCAATTAATGCAAGGAACACCAATATTGCTGGTCACAACTGGTGTATATCTGTTCCCTCTTCCTGCAGTTCCCTCTTATCTGATCTCATGCTCGTCTCTGAAGCGGATTGACTCCTCCTGCATCGCGGGCCCCGGTGTAAACAGCTACTCAGTAGTGGGGCCTTCTGGGGAAGAGGCGCGGCGGGGGAATTTGGTCTGAATCTTGAAGTGTCCGTGGGGATGATGGCGGGATTTGGGGATCGGAGGGGTTTCCTTCTTAGGCGCTGATGAAATAATAATGCACGGAGTTGGCGAGGCTGAAATTTGCACATGAAAATCCTCTCCCTTCGCGCTCCTTGCGTCTAATGTGCCGCCGATGACAATCCCTGCCTCTCACAGTTTATATGCAAATGAGTTCTCTCAGCTTCTTCCTCCTCAGAGAGTCGCCCAGCCCAGCTAGAGAGAGCGAGATAGACAGAGAGATATAAAGTGAAAGAGACAGAGTGGGGCTTTTTTGTTGTGTTTTGTTTGTGTTTGTCTTGTTTATTTTTAAAAGGATTTTTAAAAGATGATAATATATTTTAATTTTTCCCTTTGTTTTTTCCTGAAAGGCGATATGCAGATTCTCTGAAGAGTTTGAAATGCCAGACTTTTCTTTTGTGTTTAATTGGAACATAATGCCGGTAGTCTAAATAAAGTGTTTGTGTGAAGTGAGAAATGGTTGTATAATGACTAAGTTTTTTTGGGGGTTTTTTTCTCCAACAAACAAGACTCATCTTCCCCTCAGGAGTCTCATCCGCCTCTGCCTGTCTGATTATTCTCTTTTTCGATATAAATACTGTTTCCTCTCCATGACCTCTGCTCTCTCTGGTTCCCTCTATTTTTTTGTGCCCAGACCTCGGTCTCCTCCCCAGCCATCCTGTTGGGTTTTGCGGAGAGGGAGTTGTTAACATCACATCACCAGGCACTTCAAGCTGCTATGGAAACAGAAGAACACCAGACTAAAATTCGGTCCATGCTCTAAAAAACAAATCTGTTCAGATAATAACACCATGTGGATCTAAAAACAGGAAGATGATGATAAGTAGCCCCTCCACAGCCAGCCTAAATCTCATGAGCTCAGCTTTTGTTTTTAGTGCAAAGCATCCAGGAAGCCAGACCAATCAACAAACTCGGGGAGTGGTTTCGATGATGATTTCACTCCCAAATCTAATGAACAACTGCTTAAACTAGGGGTTGTAAATATAAAATAAAAAATAACTCGGTAGTAGCATGACCCATTTTTCATCACAAATGTATTAAGAACCTGATTACAGCGCGGACAAATTTGCCCAAAACGTCACCTTTGTGCACTTTAACTTCGTCATGTTCTGCTGCCTACTTGTTATGATGTCTGCCAAGGAGGCTAATTTTCAGGTTGGCTAATTAATACTTTTAAAATGATTAGCTAAACAGTAAGTCGTTGTCAAAACAAGAAGTGGCTGGAGGTTTCACTGTCTTTTTTCACCGATTTCCTCCACCCCCATTCAAAGCGAACAGGGCCCAGTCACACAGAGGAGGGGTGAGATGGATGGGAGGAGAGGGGGGGGCTTCATGTCAGCCTGCTCTCCTAAGTCACGGCCAGTTAGTTAAAGCAAACGCAGGCGGACCCCTGGAGAGAACGCGGGGCGGCAGAGAGTGCCAATCACAGCCGAGCCCTGGGCATTCCCCGGTACAGCTCGCCTTGAGCAACTTTTTATTAATTTAATAAACATCCCACGGAGACGGAGCGGTGTGGACTTATGTACCCTCGCAGACAACAGCACTGCTCGAGCCTAATGAGATGTGCTACTCACACACACACACACACACACACACATACACATACATTTGTTCCCACATACATGAAATGTGCACACACTTTCTGAAAAACACACAAGCATGCAACCCACAGGCTCGGATTCTCAATAAACATGGGGGGAGGGGGTGGGGGGGGCTGTTAAAGAGTCGGTTCACCTAAATTACAAAGAAATATGTTTTCTCACTTACCTATTGTGATCTCTAGCAATGAAGACAGTTATGGTTTTATTCGTTTTGAGATATATGGTTCTGGGAATTCTACTTCCATACCAGCACAGTGGAGGTGAATGGATTTTCATTTGTGGTGCTCACAGCATTAAAAGAAAAGACATTTAAAGCACAACAGTTGACTACAAACTGGATTATCCAGATTAACCAGGACATAGGTTCTGGAGTAGGGCTGGGTGTTGAACCTCAATACTTTTCCGTACCAACTGAAATGTGTCTGAAAACAACATTTATGGAAAAGTGTGAAGTATCGAATGCTTGGACAGATTCTTAAGCTTGTTTACTTATTATTTAATCAGATATGTCCTGATCTAAATAAGAAACATTCTTTAACACTGATGCATTGAGCAGGTTGGCATATTTTATAAAATGAAAAAAAGGCATTCAAACGTGTTTAGATTCCCCAAACTGTGGTATCCAAAAAGGATTGTTTTAGTATCTGTACTGAAACATAGATATGGTATTTGCCTTTATTATATTGTATTTCTGTACCGCTTTGGCAATATAGATTCCTGTCCTGTCATGCCAATAAAGCTTATTTGAATTTGAATTTGAATTTGAATTTGGTATTGGCATCGATATCGATATTTTTTTTAATCAATGCCCAGCCTTAGGCAACAGATGTTGTTGATTGTTCAGTGCTTTGAGCACCACATCCTAAATTCCATTAACCTCAATTACATTGGGGTCAAGGCGGAAATCTTAGAGGCGATTATCTTAAAACCTGAGCTTAAACAATCTTAAAAATCTGACCAAGCATTCTTTTGATACTTGCCACTTTTCAATACTCGACGCTACAGACACATTTTGGTCGACACTCGAAGTATTGAGGTTAAATACTCAGCCTTACTTCTTCTGGATTATGTAGTGAACATTTCTCTTTGGAACTACTTTACTACCAAACAAATAGTTGATAGAAATTGTTGTTGTTGTGTAGATTATCCAGAGTACCAGAAAGAGATGCTGCTTTTGAATTTTTAAATGTCATTTTATCAATGCTTTGAGCACCACAAATGAAATTTCATTCACCTCCATTGTATTTGGGTGTTGGCAGAAGTCTTAGATGTCCTATTACTATCTGTATGGTTAGATACCACTAGAGGTGAGTGAGAAAATAAATAGTTTTTGTAATTTGGGTGAACTGACCCTTTAAACTGGCACGCCATCTTTGAAATAAACTTCTCCTCTTCAGCCCCCAAAACACTCCTCAGACTCGAGTTCATTACGATTCTGCGGGCATCGCGGCGATGCGCCAGGGGTCCGACTGAGAGCACAAAACATTATGAAAATAATAATGATCTCACTTTCACGCTTGTTTCTTCCTGCCCCGGCTGCTTATGGCGGACGTCAGTGTCGATGGGAGTCATTAGAAGGGTCGGGCTCTCCTCTCGACTGATGAGGAGCGGCTGCAGCAAGGAGGGACCAGGGGAGCGGGAGCAGGACAGACTCCGGCATGCTAACAACCACAACCATCATCATCATCATCACCACCACCGCCACACGTACCTGCTGCTCCGGGGAGACGCTGCCTCCTGTCAAACAGCGGAGGGACCCCGGTTCACCTGCAATGCTAAGTCGTGTGTGTGTAAATGTATGTGACTGCATCTGCTTGTGTGTGTGTGTGTGTGTGTGTGTATGCAAGTGTGTGTGTGTGCATCCTGCTGTCTACATAATTCCCTCCCAGTCTCGGCTCACTCTTTGGCTTTGACTGTTCACTCCTCTTTCTCTTCCTTCACCTCACCCCTCTGCCCCCCCTCCATTTCTCACTGTATCACTCCATATATTCATGAATTTCCTGTTTATCATGAAAACTTATGCATGAAAATAGAGGGTGGGAAGGGAAAAAAAAAACAAAAACAACAGAAAAAAAAAACAAACAGGGTGAATGTTGATGGGGGTTTTGTCTCGTCCGGGTGCAGCGCTGCACAGGCAGCCCGGTCCTCGGGGGACGTATGCAAGAAGACCCTGATTCCATCTCCCTTTTCTTTTCTTTCAATTTCCTTTTTTTTCTCTCTTTCCTTCCATCCACCCACCTACCGCCTTCCTTCTTTCCTTCCTAACATTCGCCCCCCCTCTTGCTTTAGCCCCCCCACCTACCCGCTGCCTTTCTCTTCTCGTCTCTCCTTCACAGTGTCAAAGCCAGTTACAGGCAGAGGAGCTCTCCTTCTTAAATAATTCACAAGTTGATTAATAGACTCACAAGGGTATAATTAGGCAGGGGAGAGATGGTGGCTAGTGTAACCAGTACAGTGCTTAGGGGAATTAGAGTGCGGGGTTATTGAGGAAATGGAGAGTACCAGTAAAAAAAATAAAATAAAATTAAAAAAAAACGTGGCGGCTGAAGTGGTGGACTCCGGGAGGAGATGAAGAGGCAGGGGGAGGATGAGGAGGAAGAGGGTGGTGGTGGGGGGGCACCTTTTTCTGAGGCTATGTGTTGGATATGAGGCAGCCTCTCCAGGAGCATGGAGCCCAGGGTTTGTTTGATGTGGAAATTGGACAGTTTGAATCCGTCTCCTTTAATTTTTCACAACTTACAGGGCCCCCCTGGGTGCCTCACATTCCTCTTATAGGATATAAATTAGTTTTTTTTTTTTTTGTCCTCTCACTCCCTCAGTTTTTAAACCCCCTTTTTTTCTCTTTTTCTTTTACACATTACCCAGGTACCCCTGTCATTTTTTTTTTCTTCCAGCGCCTTCTTCCTCTTCCTCACTGAACAGAGTTGCAGTTTCACCCCCGATGTTTGTCAAACAGTCAGTCATCAGCATAAAACTTCACTTATGTTGCCTCTAAGGCATCTTTTGTATTCTGAAAGGGATGTGCTTTCCGCTGCCAGACCGGTCTTCAAAACAAACAAACAGAACAATGGAACAGCAGTTCTCTCTTCTCAGTTCAGACATCATATTTCTGTTGTGGTGATCTCTGTCTGCCTCGCTTTTGCTGTTAAAATAAAATGAAAAGAACCAACGGAAATACACCCAGACAGGTAACAACACTATGCCTTTCCAGCTTGTGTGGGTTTTTTTTTTTTCTTCTCCTCCTTCCCGGGAAGTTCTCTGCGAGTTAAAGCAGTCATATTGGGTACACACTGCTGTTTCTTTGGTTTGTTCCTCTGTATTTATTTCATTGTCGATATCTCAGATTGCTTCCCGCGGTCCCACTCAGCTGTGTGTTTTTTTTTTCGCACTCAGGATTCGCCGATATCCAAACAGACTGATGTGTCCATCCTGGCGCGCCGGGCTGGCTCTGATGTGCGCCGTGTCTGCCTGCATGTCGACGTGTCAACTCTAATTCAAACTTCTCTGTTCTCCTCTCATCTGTCTGCTCCAGATGTTGCACTGGGTGTCAAAATGGATCTCTGCTCCTGAAAAAAAAAAAAGAAAAAAGGCGGAAAGCAACACATTTCTCTGTTTGTAAAAACTGATAGATACACTTTGAAATTCAATTCAGGCATGTAGGAGGAGATGAGCCCAATTCAGCAAGTGTGAGCCTTGATGCCATTTATCTGCACTGAATCATCTGACGTGACTGCCAAGAGAAAAAATGCACTGCTTATTGGTTAATTCCCTTCTTTGTTTGTCTGTATTGGACAATTGTGCATTAATTATCCTTTCTGCACCGTGTCATTGGCCCTTCTTTGTTGTCCCCAGCAGACGACTAATGACTTCTTGATATTTTTCTTGGTTGTGCAGATGCCCTGCCACCAGGAGGCGCTGAAAAGTGCGGGACCCCTCTGTTGATTTATTTATCCGTGTCTGGATTAAAGCTTGTATACCTGATAAAGGGGATGTCAGAGGAGCTTTGACAGCCACAGAGGCGGCAGAGTGTGTGCGATTTGGTCGCTGCGCCGGCAGAAACAAGGAGTGTCGATGGCATCTTTGAAGTCTTGACAGACGAGAGCCTCTGAGCATCCCCTTAATCTTGCCTTCCCCTCAGAAAGGCGTGCGAGCAGGCAGGTTCTGAGCGCGCTCGGCTCCCTGTTTGCCTTATTCTCTTAATGACACAAACCATTCAGCGACCACGCATGATAGCATTTCATCTGGCATAATGTGCGGTGGCTGCTTACTTCAAACGCTTCAGCGCCTCTCCGCATTAAGCCGGCTGGAGATGGCAAGAGCTGGGACATGAACACACAAGGCTTTTCCTATTGGCTTGATGGGATGCCTGTGTGTAGTGTATGCTGTTTGATTGTGCTGATTGTTTTCGTGAGCCCACCTAAAGCAAATACAAAGACTCTGCCGTGTATGATTGTCTGGAAATCAGATCAGTGGAGAGAGATATGTTTCGCACCTGAACGCTCTGTCTGCCTCGAGTGATTCCCGGTGCCTATAATGACCCTTGAACTGTTCCCATTACTGTTTCTTCACACAGCACATATGATATTGCTTCCTCACATAAAGACAAGTCACTACAAAGACAATGTCATGGAAGTGCAGCAATAGGCTGTGAATGGCTGTCTTGCATTACTCTGTACTCCATCTTGAGTTGATTTCCCATCAGCACTGATTTGATGTTTTTCCATCAATTCCCATCTTCCTCCCTATCACATCCAGGACAATGACAGAGCAGAAATGCGGGCGGAGTGGAATATGGGGGCCGTTCGTCGTGGAGGAGCAGAGCTGCTGGGCTGAGGAGGGCGCTGGGGTTAATTACTCTATTACTGGGTGGCTCAGCCAGGAGCTGTTTAAACAGGCCCCAGCCAGCAGGGGATTAGGCCTCATTACTCCAGCTAAAGTTACGCCCACGACCCTTCCTCACAGCCTCTTACTGCGGGTTTGTCAGGCGTTCTGGGGAATATTCATATGGAGGGAGGAGGGGAGCATATAGGAAGGAAAAAGAGATTAAGACCAAGCAGAGGCAGAAGGACAGGTGAGGGGAAGAAGAGCAAACTGGCGAAAACGACAGGGCTTAACTCCAGCGGATCGCCTGCATCATCACCTGAGCTCAGCCAGGGCTACAATTATCCCCCAAAATGCCAGAGCGTAGCAAGATTAGCATCTGAGGCTTAGGTTACTCTCCCTCCCACCGAACCGAACCCCCGGCCATCCTCGGCCACCGTCCTCCTCCTCCAGGTGTCTGATGGCACTCGGTGATAATGACGGTGCTCTCGTTTGCAGGAAGGACGGGCCGCTTGAAATTAGGTCGATGTTTGTTCTCAATGAGCGGAGCACGATGGGTCAGTTTACCAGGTCTATAGGGCATGAAATACTTCGGTTAAGACAGTCATATCACTCAGTGATGAAAGGTGCCTTTATATAGTAGATGAAGTGGTGTTACACTGTGTGTAATGTCATGTAATGACATGAATAATGTCGGTTCACTGCAAAAATATTGTATTTGTAGGGGTCATCCTTTTTGTTTCTAGGCCACTAAACAGTGGCTGAAAATCAGATTGTAAAGTATCAATAATTTAAGACTAAAATAAATTAGGTTTTAAAAATACCATTTGCAAAGCAAACACTTTTTTTTACTTACATAGAGAGACTCTGGTGTATTATGAGAAGCTCATTTGTGATTTTTCACTTCACTTCTATTTGTAGATTTTCTGAGCTTTGCTTATCCCAAGCAGATCTAATTTATTGTAAACTACAGGGTTTCCTGCAGTCTGTTATAGCAGAGGTGGACTAAAAGTCTACAGCCACGCTAATGGCTCTATGAGGCCACAGCAGAGCTTTAAGCTAACTGCTAATGTCAGCGAGCTAACATGCTCACAATAACAATGCTATCATGCTTATGCTAAGCAATAATTGTTAACAAAAGATCTTAGTTTAGCTTGTTAGCATGCTAACATTTGCTAATTAGCAAAATACACCTGAGGCTGATGGGGACGTCATTAGTTTTGCAGGTAGTTGGTCACAAACCAAAGTATTGGACGAAATTGAAATTTTAACCCAGTGATGGTGATGAAAAGTCAGGGGATGATACGTGATTACAATTCATCATGAGGGGGACATGACTGTCTGTACCACATTACCACATGGAAATCCATCCAATCTCCTGTGGTGGTATCAATCTACTCATCTAACCCTCAGTGAGAAAGCGGATAAGCGTGTCACCCAAAATGTACAACTATATTCTTTAATTACTCTACAGGTGCTCCTAGTCAATGATCTAGGGCTTGATTGAACACACATGAAGCCAACTGCCATCAGGTCAAGTCATGTCAAACACATTAGAAAAATATAATTCCACAGCAGCGACACATTCTCATACACATACAAATGTAAGGTCTGCCCTATATTCAGTTTCTTAGGGTTGGACGCATCTGCACAGGGGTGATGATTTCCAAATAAAAGCTCACAAACTCTTTGATCAGTTTCTGATGAGAGGGTATCAATGAGATATCTTGGATCAGGCTTTTGCAAAGGCTTATGAGAAAAACTATTCACCAAATGTAAACCTGAATAGCAAAACAAACATTCTCCTGTGTATTTAACAACACTACCCATGCACCACCTGGGCGTGACATATGAAATGTTGTGAAAAAACACTGGAACATTGTATCTGTTTATGACACTGGCAAAGAGATCTTTAACTCTCTCCCACTTTTCTCTTTCTCTAGAGTAAAGAATGTCCAGGACACACTGGTACATGTGGACACACAAAGAAACTCCCCCCACCAGGGACGTTTGGACAATGCCACAGGTTTCTTTCCTTGTCGAAATTGTGCTGCATGTAAAAAGGTCAGTACTTTTATATATAACATTATTTATATTTATATATATATTATTTATAACATTCAGCTCTAGTAATGTTGTCTACCTTCTTGCATGTACCAAATGTGGCATCCAATATGAAGGAAAAACAAGGAGACAACTTAGATTCAGAATTAATGAACATAAAAGTGCTATCCGCCGTGCTGATCCTAAATCAGCTGTTGCAAGACACTTTCCACATGGCAATCCTTCTATTTCAGATTTGGCATTCTGCGGCATTGACATGATGATTCCTAATCGCCGTGGTGGCAATGTGGATCAAATTTTACTTCTGTCTTCTACCTGAAAACGCTACACCCCCGTGGCTTAAATGACGAATTAGATATGACCTGTTTTCTGTGACTCTTATCTTGTTGTCTTTACAACAGTGGGTCCCATTCCCAGTGCACAAGCTAACATTTGTATGTGTATATATATCAGTATGTGTGTGAGAATGTGTCACATTTACATGCACACACATTTTCCACTATTTCCAGTATTTCAAATTAGATGTTGGGTCATGTAAACAGCACATTCCAGTTGTATCTTTCGAATTAGGCCTTATTCCAGATGTAGCATTTTCCGATTAGGACATGTGGGATGTGCCTATATTAATCTGGTTTTAGGAGCATTCTTTGGACATGTATACAGCACATTCGGAATATGCGTCTTAATTGGGGTTTTTACCGCAGTTTGCCTGTTTACGGTCAGCTCTGTGCGTTGTAAACAAACCAACTAGCCAATAGTTTGCAAGGCTGGAGTAGAGATGCATGCACCAAATAAAAGCCCTCATTTCTGGTCGGAAGAAGAAACACACCTACTTTTAAATATTATGAAAGACTTGGATGTCAGCAGGTTTTTGGAACGCCAACCTTTTCAAGAAGGTGGTTGAACGAATGAAAGAGGGAGGCTGTGTTCACACAGTCGAACAAGGCTGCATGTAAACGGGAATATTAGTGGAATATTCATTTTCATTAGCCATGTAAACACCTTAGTAGGAATGTTGTCTTTTTCAGAATAAACGTACGTAGTCAAAAACGTAGTCACTACTATGGAATTATATTATTCTAATGTGTTTGTAACGACTTGACCTGCTGGCAACTGGCTTCATGTGTGTTCAATCAAGCCCTAGATCATTGACAAGGTGCACCTGTAGAGTAACCCATATATAGGGCTACTCATCATGCATGCCTCATTTTGCACTGAGGAAAGTCCAACATGGACTGCAACGTTTGCACTTTTGCACAGTTTTTCTCTGTCTGTGCAGCCCTGCAATGTATCAAATAGAAGTATTTAAAATCCAGACTCCAGTCTGAATTCCTTTTTTGCTCTCTGTGTGCGAGTCCTCTTTCCCTGACTACCACACCAGAGAAGAAGACAAACAAAGGACAGTTTTTTAATGCGCAGCTCAACTCTTACGTACCACATAAGTGTATGGGGACATAAAACCCAGATATTACTTAAACCTGTTTGGTGTTTTTTTTTTTAGCCTTAAACGATTTGCCTCATGTATTTGATATTAGAATCTTTATAAACGAGTGAAAAGGAAAGAAGGAAGATTTCAACATATTCTCACTACAAGAATGTTTTGATGAACTAGAAGATAAATTATCTTTTGTTAGGGGTAGATCATTCTACCCCTAAGGTCAGATTGTTGTTGGACTGAACTGAAGTTTAAATGGCTGTTAGGTTGAGCTGAATTTTCTTTTTGCCGTGAAACAGGGTAAGCGTCCAGCTGTGCTTTCACTCACAACGACCTAACCTGCATCGATATTGATAAGCCTGGGAGGATAAAGACTTCAGGGATGTATTTCAACAAAGTTGCCAATGGATCAAACGGCTAAAAAAAGTGAGTGTCTTCCAATTAGAAGAGTCAACTGTGTACTGGGAGAACTAATCCAAGGGCTTTTCAAAACAGATTTGTGAGAGCTTGAGTTGTGGCTTGCTGAACTGTACACTCAAAGTTTTGTGTCACTGCCTCTTTGTCTTTAGTTCAATCACCTGGAACACAAGAAAAAAAAAAAACCCTACAGACATACACTATCGTATCACACGTTCACACAGTAGACACGCAAATCTCTCCAGAGGGGCAAATACAGTCGATAAAAATCCTATTTCATATGAGTCAAAATGCTTTCTTGATTTATGGGACATGCTCGCTCGCCAAACTATGTGATTTCAGTTCAAATCCAGAACAGAGCTTCTATTATATAATTGAGGACAAAAAAATCAATAGAAGCAGCTGGAGGTGGCCGCGGCAGGCACGGCTCGCATCCATATTGAGAGTGTACCCTCTTCGATCTGTGTCTGGGCCGGGCTCAGCTTCACTAGGCTAATCACACACGGAGCAGGTCGATTGGAGGACTTAGCCAGTGGCGCTCTCCGATGGCATATGTTAACATGATTCTCCCTCTTGCTTGCTGTTAAAAAAAAAAAAAAGCTGCACCTGAGATCCTTGGCTATTCAGAGCTTAAAAAACAGGGATTGTTTTAAACATAGCCTGAGGTGAGAGCGAGATTCTCCGCTCCGCTAACCAGAGTGCGCTGGAGGCGGGCGGCTGAGGACAAGAGGGGCAAACAGGATATTTATCCTATTGATTTTCTAAAGTTGAAACAAGAAGATTTAGGGGGGCTTGACTCTTAAAATTCCCAAGGAGCCGCTCACTTCTCAGCCGCATGGCCGTGAACACACACAAACCCACACACACACGCACACAGAAAGCATCTTGCTAGTGAGAAGTGTGAGTGAGGTTTAGGGGCCTTGAGCTGCAAAGCTGTGCTGTGCTGTGGAATGATGTGCCCCAATGTGTGTCAGAGGAATCATTATAGCTAGTGCTAGTGCTGAAGCCCGCCTATGGTGTGTGTGTGTGTGTGTGTGTGTGTGTGTGTGTGAGTCATGTAGCAAAGTGGAGGTGTGAGCAGACAACAGATGGGAAGGGCCTCAGTATTGCAGAGATGTGGCTTTTGTCTCTCTTGCTGAAGGGAGAAAAACCTGCAAATCAACAACAACTGTGAAGGAAAAATGTGTGGGAATGTGACTCAGCACACAGAAAGTCACAGAAATGTACAAATGTGGTTGGCAGGTTCACAGTGCAAGGACTGTGAAACTTTGCCTGTTGCTATATTCAGTTACATTTAGTCATAAATTGTACTTTAGAATAATGATCTCACTAAAAAAATGGACAATTTTGCTTGTTTTCAGTGTAGCAGCCTGTTCAAAGGCGTTCATCTTAAAGAGGTGCAGACTTTCTTGGAGGGAGTTATTTCGGGCGTTCAATCTCCAGTTCAGTTTCTCTCCATAAACAATGTTAGGTGACTGACAGTTGGAACACTTCAAGCCTTGGATGGACATGAAACTCTCCTGGTTGAATCATCAGTAAAAAAGATAAAATATATGTGGTTCTTTTTATAAAAGTCAAAGCTACCTGGTGTTAAGTAAAGGCTTTAATAACATTATCCAGGAGACTCTCATAGTTCCTATGTTGTAAAACATTAGAGTAAATTAATAGAAACATTTTCAACGGGAAGTCAGAGTGGGGAAAAACACTTCTGGAACCAGCGGCTCCTCCAACTTGGCAACTCTATATCGCTTGATACGAGAAAATCCTTTAAAGACCCCCTCCAGACATGTATTAAAACATATATACAAATTGTCTGCTTGGAACAATAATGTGTGTCTGATATGTTTTTTCCACAAAAAAAAGTATAATTTCCACATTAAAATCCTTAAAAAGGCATCTACTCCTTCTAGCTCATCCAAATCCAGAATCTATGAATCTGCTAATTGTGTTAATTTCTAAAGTTTTCCAGCTGGACACAAAATGTCTTCTACTTCACTGTAAAGTCCATTCTTAGTGTATGTGCACTGGCAGCTTCACGTTTCTACATCACACTTGTATAAGTTGAATATTGGACCAGGATTGGCTTCCAAACTATTTGTGATGTCATAAATCATGCTCGTAGGCCCGCCCCTTAAAATCAGATTTTCACTGAGCAGATAGAAACTTTCCACTTTCAGCAGATGAAAGTGAAAACATCCTTCTAGTGTCAAACTCTGCACACACATCATTCTGCACAGTGAAGCTCAAACATTCAACTGGAGGAACAAGAAGAAAAACATGTTTTTGAGTGCAGGGGGACTTTAAACACATACCTGTAAACTAGTCGCTTTTCGTCGAAATTGGCCGTTTTGAATCAAAATATGTCATTCACGTGAATCGTGTAGATCCGAAGATCTATTTCCCATAAACTGGAGTGAGAACAGAGACGTTTCAGCAAGCTGTACGTCGCGATCTTCTCAATAGAACATCTTTGGTGAGACGTTTCGAGTCCTTTGGCCAATCAGAATCAAGATAACTGCATCGTCTTCTTTTCTATGGATGTATAAAGACTTTTTGCAGTACTACTGTAATGGACACTAGTTTTGAGGTTAGTCTTGTTTACTGCCAACTACCTAATATGTTGTTTAACTAACTTAACGTTAGGTAACTAGTTGCTAAAGTAACGTTAACTTGCCAAATCAAGTTGAAGTGTGTCGTGATAATTTTTTCCTAATGTTACCCCATCAAATCTTTCCCAACCTGTTTATAATGGAAAGCTTGCCAGCTTGCTTGCACGTCAGCTAACGTTAACTTCAGTAAATTGTGTATTACAACCATACAGTCTATGATTACAACGTTACAGTTCAGAATCAAAAGTTTTTTAAGGCTAACTCCCACTGCATCCGTATTGTTATCCGATTTTAATGTCCGTCTTTGTCGTAAGTTACGAGGGAAATAACGAAAACGTAAGGAAACACCGGCTCTGGTGGATCATTAACCTTGACGGATGCAGTTGGGGTTGGCCTTAACAAACTTTTATGATAATGAAAAAGGAGGCCATGAAGCCAGCTGATAATATCTAGACAATTATTTTTCAAAATGAGAGAGCTTAAAGAGGAAGACGCTATTTATGTAGTGCAGCTTGACTCAGGGCTGAGGTGCAGATGGAGCTGGGCCTGGCTAAAGGTTGAGGCAAAAACGGAGGTGAAGGGAGTCCAGCACAGCTTCCTGCTGTCACAGTATTTAAAAAAAAAAATAAAGCGGGGTGTGCAAAATGCAGCCTCTGCACAAAAGAAATCAATTACAGCAACAAGGGCTCTCATGTCCTCTTGGCAAATGTTGTCTTTTCCCTTTATTTTCTTCTCAGAGTGCACCAGAATGCTTTACATGTTAAAATCACAAAAAAATTCTTCTGGGGGAGGATGCACCCAGACACCCCTACAGGGGTTGAGTTTACAAACATGTCACCTTTTTCACCTCTTGTGAGTTTGCAGGTCTGTAAACAAGTCGCACTGCAAATGGTCTCACACTATAGGCAATAGACTGCTCATTAAAGGAGCATTTTGCTGTAATTTTCTTCTTACAGTAATCCTGTTCAAAATGTGCAGAAAAACAGTTTGAGACTGCACAGTTACAAGACAAATGTAATGCACCAAAATGAGAATTATGTATGAAAATTACAGATCCTTATTTTTGCCTAAATTACTGTATTCCTCTACTACAATGTACTTGGATGTGTTGTAGTTCAGTAAAAGCCTCTCACAGCCAAACTACAATAAAGAAATGTCCTTATTTTTGCCTGAAAAACATCGCCCGTCTCCACTCACCCATCAAAGTCCTCAATAAGCTTCACTACATCCAGAACTCTGCTGCTCGATAGCTCCCTCACTCCCCTACCCGAGACCATGTCGCCCCCTATCCTAAAATAAGTTGACTGGTTCCTTGTAGTGCAGCAGATTCAATTCAAACCTCTCTATAACCAGCACCCCCTCCTACCTCACTGACCTTCACCACGACCACACGGTTCTGCCAACACCAACCTCCCGTCTCCTTCCTCCAGGACCAACATCAGACCACTGCCACCCCCTCCTCACCTTTTTAAAAACACTTTTACTGATTTTATGTCCAGCTCCTGCGCCTGGACTCGGGGATTTTCAGGTCAAAAAACAACTAGCTGTCTAGGTTAAAAATTGGTTAAATATGGTTGTGTTTGAATTAGTCACATAAATTCTGTTGAAACAAATGTTTTCTTGACATGTTTAAAACACTTTTCAACCAAATGTACTCAATTTTTACTTGACTAACTTGACTTGAGATTTGACTCCTTAAAGACGAAGCAAAAACATTCAAGTATCAAGTTCTAACCTCAGAACAATCCCAGAAAAATAACAAAATACAAATGACAGTCTATATTTCTTACTATTAATACATCTTTGAAAGTAAAATGTTCAAACGCCATCATTTTAATGGTAAAGCATTCAGAGAATTGAAAACCTTGCATCAAATCTGGCTTGACTTTGACTTACTTGAAGGTTCCCTGTGGAATTTTCTTGTAAACAAACAAACCTTTTACATTCTGTGTCACTCCCCAAAGCACATTGTGAGGCCTAACGTGATGAATTTCCTTTTTCATAAAACACGTGCAAATATTTTAAATGTTGTTTACATCCATGTTTGCTAGCTAGCAGTCTCTTTCTTCACTGCCTTTGTTGGGACATTACTACGTTTCTTGCCACGTTACCACCACCAATCGCCAATCGGCGGAATAACCTGAACCCGCACGTGCACAAAACAAACAAAACGGGGACCAACTCGTAAAAACATTGCTTTATATCGCTGCTAGCGGTCAAAATCTCCACAGGGGACCTTTAAGTACTCTATACATTGTGTGATTTATTTGATGAAAGTTGTTTTGTGATCCATCCAAAATCATGTTCCTAGATCGCACCGAAGGCTGCGTTAGGGCTTCCGTAACCAAAGACAGTCTGCATCAGAATTCTGACAGTGTCTGAAAATTTATACCAAATTTTTACAACGTGACAGAATATGGCCAAGACTCTAAGGGCCCACAGACATATACACATTGAGACAACATTGGCGTGTATCTGTCTATTGTAAATGCCATTTCTGGGGGCGCAGATTTTTTTCCTATTTACATTGTAGTGCTACAATTCACCAGGTCTTTATCACACAATCTGACATTCCTCAAAATTGATATTGTAGTCTAACACAGATTGAGACCAAGATTTGATTAGACCATCTGACAACAGTATGACGGGCAGTGAACCTATAGGATCAGCACTGTGTATAGCAGTGTTTAGACTTGCCCTCAAGGACTTGAGACTTGACTTGGACTTGCCCCAAAAGACATGAAAACAGCTCTGCCTAGATGTGATATTAGGTGATTTTGTGCTAAGTTAATAATATAAAAAGTGTCATCTATTTCAACATGAATGCATCACTTGATAATTACAGCCCATCAGACAGGTCACAGGCCTGCAGTCTTGGCTGCAGTCGTCCGTCTGCGTTTACCAGCTGCTCCTTGTTGGACCTCCCGGGTCAATCCGCAGCCACGACTCGTCGCCCGGCGGTCACGACTCGTGACTCCTCAGTCATGCTCGCAGATGATTGCTGATCTCCTAGGTGGAGAGGAGGTGCCACGGTAATTGTTCTTTGGAGTGCCCCAATTATGCCAATAAACGGCCCCTCAGTGATGAGGCTAATGGCGAGAGACCTCGTTTGCATAGCATTATCTTAATTGAGCCCGAGGCCTGGCATGAAAACAAGCCCGAGATTATGTTACTGATGGATGGTGGCGATGGTCCGGCGGCAACCATTTACCCGACAGCTATATTAATTAACAGCTATCCAGTTACATGGGCTTTAACAGGGATGAATAAGTTAACATGGTGACTGTGATGGTGGTGGTGACAGGGCTCCTGTGCTTATGTGTGGGCTTCTAATGGAGGAGACACACTAATATGGGATGTGCGTGTGTGTGTGTGTGTGCGTGTGTGGAGAGGGATGCTAAAGAAGGCCTGGCATCAGATCTTATTACCCATTTCCTAAAGGAGGAAACCGAGCCAGCGTTAGTACCAGCCTTTAAATAAATCACCACACAAAGCCTGTACTAATACTTTTAATCGTGAATTAATTACACACTCATTGCAGGGAGAGAACCCATAAATGTTCCAATATGCTCGGGCCTGAAATCTTTATCGCACAATATTTTAGGGAAATTACAGCTCCAGAATGTGTTGCCGTACGTAATGTGAAGCAGGGGCTTGTTGTGGATCACCCTCAGACCAGAACCTGGACTCACACACGCAGAGTGTCTCTTTGGATCAGGATGGGAGTTTTAAATGAAGCGGGCCGGCCAGGTAGCTCTTTTGTTATGTAAAGATCTGCCATGTGATCCGGCGGGATAAAAGAGAGAGAGAAAAAGAAACCGTTCAGATAAGCTTCCTCCTCATCAGATAATTAAGGATGCCTTTGCTCCAGTTTCCCCTTCTTAGCATAAGTGTCTGATCAACTTTCAAAAAGCTCATCAGTCAGAGTTGCTCCTCGGAGCTCCACTCCAGGGGCTTAAACAGGTTCCTCCAGGATCTGTCTGCCCGAGTGGAGCTCTGCACCAGGGGGGCTTGGCCCGCGGCTCGCCCTGGAGGACCCAAATAAATTTGCAGGAAATCAGTTGTTCTGCTAGATAGAGTGAAAGGACAGTTCCGGGATCGATCATTTTTATTGTTTTGTAACATATTTGAGGCATTGAGTTTATTTTATGAGAAACGTTTGTAGGGCTTCGACTAATTAATATTCCCATTATCGATTTATCTACTGATTATTTTATAAAATAGTCAGAAAATATTAACAACTGGCCATCACACTGTAACATCTACAGATCACTTGCTTTAAATGAATGATCCAAAGGAATTCAATTTACATCAAGGCAACAACTACCGATTATTTTCTTTAATTGCTTAGTTCATAAGAGGCCAGAAAATAGTAATATGTTCTTCACAAGTTCTGAGAGCACAATATTCGACCAGTATTCCACAACCCAAAGATATTCAGTTTACAATGATATAAAATAGAAAAAAATAACAAATCCTTACATTTGAGAAACTGAAACCAGCACATTTTTGGCAGTTTTGCTGTCGAGCGAGTAATTGACCAATCAGCTAATCATTTCAGCACTAATTTCCACTGAGATGAAACAGAGAAAACCTGCACGTGTGAATGTTTTCCATTTTTACTGGATAAAAGACTTAAACAGATAAATCTGTGATAAGTCTTGATTCATTTTGAGTCAGTTAATCCATCAACGAACTCATCACTTCCTTCAGCTACCCTGTGTGAGAATCCGTTTTTCGTTTGGAGCCACAGTTCCCCGGCTGCTGGTGTGCGCCGGCGTTTCATGGGAAGGGAATTTTTGTCCCGTGTTGTCTCCTTGGATGTCACTACTTTGCCATGCCGCGGTGCAAATGAGCCATGCAAATGAGACAACAGAACTATGAAATTGTTTTTTTTAACAATGTGCAGGAGAGGTCAGTGAGCCGCGCTCGGCTACAGGCTGCAATAAGTGAAATTAATTACTGTTTGTGCTGCCATCTAATTGCAGCCTCCCGATGAACGGCTTGGACTTTTTTTTTTTTTTTTTCTCCCTGTTACATTTCCCCACCTCGACACCCCTTTGCTCCTTGTCAAAACTCTTCCTCCACCTGTCACAGTGTCTGAGCTTTGTGCACGCAGCCCCTCCACCCCTCGCCCCCATCCTCCTGCCCTCCTCTTCCTCCTCTCCGTCGCCCCCCTCCCTGCCTCCCCTGCTGCCAGTTTTTAACTACACTCCACTCTGGCCTCTGCTCTACTTGTTACAGCCCCAACACGAGTGCAAACAATCAAAGTCTTTGGGAACGCTAAAATATGCATGGCTATCCGTGACAGACAGATAAAGCAGGGCAATTAGCCACGTAATCCTAGAGCATCGTACGGAATAGTCCGCCTCAGCTGTCCTCCCTCCCCTCCTTCCCTTTACTCTCTTGGTCTCCATTAGTTAAATGTACTCTGTGTGTCGGCTCCCCATCAAATCAAGTAACACTTCCCCTAATTGGCTTATAAATAATACAGCAGGGCCTACATTATAATTTCATCAGTGGTAAACATTGCAGGGGCAGTTGGTAAAGAACCTATCCCTCATTAATTTCTTAATTTGGGTAGATGGAACGAAGGGGAAGTGAGGGAATGAAAGGTGGAGAGAGAGAGATGTGGAGATCGGATGAACGGAGGGACTCGTGTCACCTCAGGCGGAGAGGAAGAGAAAGAGGGAGAGATGGTAGAGGGAAAAAAAGTAACAAAAAAAAAAAAAACAAGGGGTAGGAAGATGCTACTGCTGCTGCTTTTGTTAAGAGATGTCAGATATTCAATCCAGGGGTTTTGTCAGTACTCCTGTGCTATAGGTGATGAGGGCCCCCACCGCCCCTATTTTACACACAACTAAACACACAATCTCTCTCCCCAGTCTCCTTCATTGTTCTTTTTTTATACCGACTTAATGAATATTTCATAACGAGCAGCATAAATATTCATTCTAATGGTTTTGCACATAGTTATTACTGGTATTTCCTTTTTAAAAAAAAAACAAAAATACTCATTACAAATTCTGCATAACCAGGCCCTGAAATAACCCCCCCCCCCTCATGCAGACACGCAGAAGACTGCACAAGATTATCTAGATCAACCACGCAGACAGTATTTCAACAATAAGTCACCAGTACTATTATGAAAATCTTCCAAAAAACATCTGGTCTTTGCTTTTTAAGGTGTAATTATTTGCACGTGCAAAAAAAAAAAAAACAACAACAAAACATATTCATCCATGGGAGAGGCAGTAAGTTCATTTTTAATTTCAGTTATCGGCTGCAATCGCCAGACAAAGCGGAGAAATTCACAAAGATTCCCTGTGTGATGAAATCCTTTTTGTAAAAGGCAATAGGTCTGTAACCAGCCTTCCTCCCCTTGGCAGATAAATGTCACCCAAACCTGCTATTATATTGCATAATGCACTTTTAAGGGAATTTTACATGGCCTGTGATAGATGCTGTGAAATATGAGGTGTGAGAATATGACACCCTCTGATCTCTGAAAGACAGATATTAAAGCAAACTCTCAAATGAGCCACCCCCCCCTCCCTTTCTCCACTTTCTTTTCCTGCTGAAATCTGGAAATATAAAAGGCACCGAGGGCCCTTCAGCCTTCAAGAGGAAAGTTAAGCGCTCCACGTTCTTGGTGAGATTTTGAAAGTGGAGCCACCTGAAGGCAATCTGTCTCCGCTGGAACCTAACTTGTCACCGTTACAGTCGGAGAGCTGTCACTTCACGGTGCCAGCGCTGATGGAGACAGACATCCATCATCCGCCGCGTTTACGAACGCGCTACGTGATGTCTTGCAGGCCCGCCGAAACAGTATGTTTCACTTAAGATCTCAGGCGCAGCCACGAGAGCTTTTTGTTCACTTATCCCTGTCGTCTCAAAGTAAGACAGAAAATCGAGTTCTGAAAGCAATAAAGAAATAACTGTCCATCAGTCGCACTCAGAGCTACATCACACAGATCTCATTAAACTGAGACTGCTTCAATCTTTTCCTTAAGAAAAAGCAGCAATAAGTAAAAGTAAACATGTATTAGCTTTAAAATAAATAAAAGCATCAATTATGAAAATCCCCAACATTGGAGATCCATTGTGGCAGTAAAATGTACTCATTTAGACTAGTAGTTCCCAACCTTTTTTGGCCTGTGCCCCCTTCAAACAAAGCTATGTCTATGTCCTGTTATGACCAGTTCAAATAATGATTGATTTGGGATTGAAACGGGTAAATTATACAGTAATTCGCTAGAAAGGAAAAGCAAAAAGGTCTGAAAAAACTAAACATAATTTGGTGTAGCAGAAACATCCTGTTAATCATCTTGTGACCCCTTGGATGATTGATTGATTGATGGTCACATGATAAGTATACCCGATGAAGGCATTAATGTTGAAATGTAGCCAGAGCCGGATTAAACCACAAGGGGGCCCTGGAGCAAAGAATAAACGGTGGGCCCCTTCTGACCCCCACTCTCTGTGCATTGTGTATATATTAGTTAGTCATTACTTATTAGTTTGTGGGAACTTGATTAAGCCCACATTTATTTTGGAAACATGCACCATTTATTTAAATGACAGGCCATAAAACTATATTTTACTTGGGCCCCTCTACAAGCTAGGGGCCTGGTTGTCTTGCAGCCCCTGTGATTTTAGTTTTTATTGTGCATTATTGGTGGATACAGTGTTATAGCCCCCCTGAAAACTAAATCTCCAATGTGAGGATTTGCTGCTTTTTTCTATGTTTTATATTATTGTAAATCGAATATCTTTGGGTTTTAGACTGTTGGTTGGAAAAACAGAAGCAATTTTAGAGACCTCACTTTGGGGTCTGGGAACTTGTGGACGTAGAAACAGAAATAATTGAAATCACCATTAGTTCCAGCCCTAGGAAACAGTAAATGTACTTCTGAAATGTAGTGAGTTCAAGTAGAAAATACCAGTACTTCAAAACAGTAGTTAAGTAAATGCACTCAGTCACTTCCCACCTCTGAAAGTGAGGGATGTTGTGCTAAACGTCAGAAAAGGTTAAACCAACCGCACACACAATGCAGCCCCCTCCACTTAATTACAGCAGAAGCAGAGGAGACAGGGAGCATGTTGAGAATGAGCTTAATTAATGTAGCAGTAAAAAGTGGCCCTCCCTCTCCATGTCCATTCTGCTGTTCAGTATTAGTTCCACTTCAGCGCTCCCAAAGCCAGGAACAAATACTCACTCTAATGATGGACATACAACCTCCCCCCTCGGTCCTCCTCGCGCAACCGCTCGACTGGTCTCAGGTCACTGCTCTGCCCCCCCCCCATACCCCCTCCTTCCGCTCCCCAGGGACGGCAGAGCGGGGGGAGTCAACCAGTTAGACAACCATGTTCACCCCATCAGTTCAGAGGGAGCAGGAGACAACCTTGCATACCGACTTCATTAGCACTGACAAGTTTGTGGGGTGGGGTGGGGGGTGGGGGGGTATGTGGGGGGTGCGGCTCAGTTTAGAAGACTTCGGAAACAGAAGAGAGGAGCCTCATGGGGGAGTGGAGGGGAGACAGCAGCTGCAGAAATGCAGTGACGCAACTCTGGGTCGACACTGTGCCAAAGTGTGTGCTGTGGTGCCCTAACTTTACAGACAGCCATGTTTATTTCAGAGCTGAGGGACATTCTACTTCCTGTCTGGATGCTACACACGTGCAATTATAAAGAGAAGTAAGATTTCTGAAGTCATTGTCATTATAAATAATGCCCCAAAAATGTGTATATATATATATACAAAAATCATTCTATTTATATTTATCAAACTAATTGTTAGAATTGATCGTGATATAGATTTTAGGTTGTGTTGACCAGCCCTGCAACTTCACTGTTAATTACCATATCTAAACATATAAGTTTACTTATTTTGTTATAGCCTGCTCCAAAAGAGCTCGAATCAGTTGAGGAAAAAGGCAATTCACTAGAGGAAAAATGAAGGTTTTCAGGATTTGGTGTCATATTCTGACCTCAAGACAATTTTCTTCCTCTGGAAACTCCTTTCAAGAGTTTTCCTGACATGCACTTCAATACCTCAAAACAGGACAGATCGATATCAAGGCAGATCGCTGCACACTGGTTATCAAGGAAATTGCACTTTAATCTAAAAGTCGACTGGCTTAAGAAACAGGTGAAGTGATGTCACCTCATCTGTACATTTCTTTGAAAACAAGATTTTAGCATTCAGTGGTTGACTGAAATACTGTTACCTTCAGCGAAAAGCCTTGAAAACAACCAGAACGTACCATAGTTAAAATCCTCCGTCACTGTCTATCACAATATCGTGATATAGGACATTTCTGAAATGTCTGTTTTTGTCTGATCCTGCAAGTTCAATACTTCACAAATCAAAAAAAGTCCTTCAGCACATTGATGCAAAAAGCATAGAAATATTCAGTGTTGCCATGAAGCGTTCCTGCTCATTGATTGGCCCGCAATGGCCTAATGCATCTAGAGATTACTGAAGTTGCTAACAACAAGAAACAACTAGAGTTTTTCCTTGCCACTGTCGCTGTGCTTGCTCATGGTGGGAATTGTTGGGTCTCTGTTAATAATTTTAGAAAGAGTGCGGTCTAGACCTGCTCTATATGAAAAGAACTTCTGTTATGATTTGGCGCTATATAAATCAAATTGAATTGAACTGAAAGAAAAGCTACAGCAATGTAGACAGTGTGGCACCTCTGACGTTTGACAAATGTATATTGTCTCATGATGGTGTATATGCGCCTATCTACCAGCGCACATAACCTCAGATCTCAGAACAAAACTTTGCTAACGGGCCCCCAATCTAGACTTGAAACTAAAGGAGACTGTGCTTTTGCATTAAGTGCCCAAACACTCTGGAACAGTCTTCCTGTTGAAGTTCATTTTGCAACCACAATGATTTCTTTCAAATCGCTATTGAAAACCCATTTTTATAAACTTGCTTTTTTGTATTAACTTTCTTTTCTTTTTTGAGTTTCTTCTGTTATGTATTATTTGTGAAGCACTTTGTAACTATGTTTTGAAAGGTGTTATATAAATAAAAGTTATTATTATTATTATTATTATTATTATATATCGTCATGAACTACTCCCGAACGTAAGAATCAACAGGAGACTCGTAAAAGCAGCAAGAGTATAAAAACAGTGTCGTGATCCCACCAGGTGATGCAGTCACTCGTCTGAGGCAGTGAAGCAGCTGCTGCCACGTTTTTTACAGAGTAAATTGGAATATTCTGAAGCGACAAAATGAATAGATGCTCTTGAGAGATTACAGTGGGACATATCGCGTTCAGAATCTAGTCTAAACAAAACAAAAGGAAACATCACATGAAATTAAGGTGTGAAAAGGTGCCATGTATGTTTTATGCCATCCAGCCACTGACATAAAGGATATAAATATTGTATGCAAAGAGAAAAATCCCCCGTTTGAAGTCTTGAGAGCAAAGACAGTGGGAGAGAAAGGGAGGGGAAGCAGGTAATTACTAGTGGAGCTGCTCTTTGACAGATTATTATACTAAAGCGAGAGGAGGATCAACCAAACACAGCTAACCTCTGTAACAGTCCTGGTCTCCAACTATCAGTGACAGGAACATTACAACCTGAGGAGCCACTTCCACTTGACAAACTAGAACACGGAGCACCAAATCCCCAGGCTGAGAACAACATGAAGGCACCAAACACTGCAAACCTATACCACAGCCGGGGCTGATGAAAAGCCCATCACAAGGCTTTTAGCTACTTTAACTTTTCAGGTGACTTGCTCATGCTTTTTAAAGTGCTGTCTGAAACTTGTAACTGAACCCTGAGCAGTTTTAATGAAGCGCTGAACTCAGCTCATTTTCGCAAAAGCAAGGTTATCCTAGAGTTCTGCTGTGTTTGGCACAATCAGGAAGATTCACGTTTTCCTTTGAACTTGAACTTGTTTGAAAATCTGTGATAAAGCATTCTTATGTAAGATACTATGGCCACTACTTTGCAGAGAATTACTGAACTTGCAAGGAACAACAATGGTTTTATCATTTGATATGACAAAAAAACTCAACTCAAGGTCCACTTACTAGATTTTTATTAGCTCAGAAAGTGAGCACACAGGGCGACCTGATAGCAGCGTGGTTAGGGCACATACCACATGGGCGCAAATGCCCTGAGCCGCGAGTCTCCAGTTTGATTCCTGGTGTCATTGCCTACTCTCTTTCCCCACATTTCCTGTCTCTCTTCACTATCAAATAAAGGCATCAAATTCCCCAAAAAAATAAGAAAGACACTGTGCATACTTCACCTAACTTTTTCCTGCTAAGAAAGACCATGAGATATGATTGAAAGCTCTGGAAAACCAAAGTATTGCAGAAGATGGCGTGTTTAAGCCCACATGGTCTGCAATTTTATGCACTTTTCAGATGAAATATTTATATTAAAACTGTGAATTTACTGAGAGATCTGGCTCAGCTAAACGGGTAGTACTGCTACAGTGAGCAGTTTCAGTACGTTCGGTAGTTTCAGTAAATTATCATTATGTTTAAACAAGTAGTAAATGTACTTAATAGGATGTTATTACTGGTATTGTTTGCTTGCCCCCGTTCATTCAAAACATGGATCCTTTTTGCAGCTTTTTGTACTCTTAAAACTAACGTCACCACTGGTCCTCCTGCACAGGATAATGTGATAAATGATTCACTTTCTAGTAAAATGGGAGATGCCCCTTTCTTTTCCCCAAATGGACTGAATCTTCACTGAGTCTTGGGCAAATAAATGCCACCACTGGGTAAAGAAATGTGAGGTTTAAAAAAATAATAAATAAAAAAAAAGTTCCCCTTTCATGAGGTCCTGTGTGTTTGGAGCCGAGCTGCCTCCCCTCTCCTCGCCCCGGGGCAGGCTATCATCTCCAGTGACACCAGAGGGAGGGCAGACCCCACCCCACCTCTTCCGGGCCAGGAGGGGGGTGTAAGGGATGAGAGAGGCGGCGGTGGATAGAGGACTAGGCTCTGCTGTGCCCAGTCTCTCAGGTCCAACTTCCTCTTTGATCACCGGCCGCCGACCTCCATGTCTCCAAAACAAGGACCCGGGGCCGAGAACACGCCGCTGAGCCTGTATCCCCTCCCTTCAGCCCTTGTTCACTCCAAATATGAAAAAAAGGGTTAATTGTATTTAACAATATGCTCTCTAACCCCCCATCACCGCCCCCCTCCCCTCCTTGATTAGAATTAGAATCACATCTGGCGCCATGTTCTGTCCCTCATTACTGCTGAATCTCATTACAGCCCTGCTCCCGGGGGAGGGACCGCGCCGGGTTTTTAAGCACACTTTTTCGCTTTCTTCCTGCCTCCTTGCTCATCTCATCTGCCTCGCCGCTCCTTCTCTTCTGCGTTTACATTGGCGGAAGTCCTCATCTGAGAGAATGACTGAGCACCACCACCCACCCACCACCTCCTCCTCCTCCTCCTCCTCCTCCTCCTCTTCCCAGGGCTTGGAAATTGTTTTACAGTGCCAATTAAAGTAGGTATGTTGAGTTTTTTCCAGAGTATGTATTATTCAGTGTATTATTTGTTGCGCTCAAAAAAAAAAAAAAAAAAGATGAGAAAAAGCCTCACTAAAATAGGACTAGCAGAGTAAGTTCCACTTACTTGCAATACAAACTACACCAAAGGAAATATAGTCAACATAAGGAAAATGAGGGAGCTTATTTATGGTGCCCTAAAGTCCTACTGAATAATAGAAACCTCCACATATAACCACATTTTAAACTTTGTTTTTTGCACCCTTGTGCAAACACTGTGTCTGACTTGGAATTCATTTTAGCGGGGGAAAATAAAGAAATCTGTAAAGTTTGAGTCCAAAATGTTTTACCTCAGTAAAATATTCATTTTAAACCATGGCAGGGGGAAACAGTTTCTCTGCACACTTGTGAGGGAATACGAGTTAGAACGTATAATCAAAGCCTTTTATTTGCCCTTTTAAGATACCAGTACAAAGTAATAAAAAACGTGAACAAAACACATGAAATAAAAAAATGGTAGCAGTGATGTCTGGACCCTGCGTCAGAGCGGGAGGCTCCGAAGATCGCAGGGAAGTCCTGAGGTTCCTCCGATCGGTCGGCTCTAGATCATCGGCGAGTCGCAGAGTGTGCAGGGCGCCTGCAGAATCTTCTTTATCCACTCTGGATCTGTGGGGGGGAACGAAAACAAGTCGTTTTCCAAATATGAAATGATTCAGGCTTGCACTTCCGCTACGTAAATGTGATGGGAATTTTAAACGTTGGTCTCATATTTGTCACTTTCCCATAAAACTCAAGGCAGCAGTCTAGATCGGACCTAGTAACGTTCCTGAAACACTTGCAACAAGTCCGAATTAAATCTCACTCTGACGTAAAGGCTAATTCATTCTAATATAATTAATTCCTCCCTTAATTTTTGTAAAAGAGATCTTCATCTTCTAACTCTTAACTCGTTTATTATGCACGAAGAAAATAAATCAGTTTAATAAAACCAGGAAACACTGAATGAGCCACTTCAAGTTGCTGAGGAGATTCGTCTCATGTCAGATCACTCTATTCAATGTGATTTCTTTTCCCCCTTTGCGACGCACGGAAAAGAAGAAAAACAAATGAGTCCCATGGCAACAACAATGTTGGTCATTAATTAAAGTTTCAAATGCTGAAATGTTTTAAAAATCAGTGATACAGCCTGTGAGAGAACGCTCTTCTTCCTTGATTCTGATCATCACCATTTCCTCTTGCACACCAGATTCCCAATTTTGTGCGAGCGATGGTGCTCGTTCCGTTACCATTCTGTCATGTCCCAATTGGGCCATTACTTTTACGAAGTACAAGGCCAGCAATGTTACCTGTTCCATGTCTGAAAAGGGTTTAATACGGTAAAAGCCAACAATAATTGCCACACATGGTTTTAAAACCAAATGCAGAAGAAGGCAAAACTGAACAGGAGAGCCGTGCCTCGGGCGCTCAGGCGAGGCCAATAAAAGACCTGGGATGCATGTGGCAGCCGGATGAAGCCGATCCTCAAACACTGGGAGGACTGAATAAGAGCTACGTACATGTTTCAAGTGGATTTTACATGCTCGTTGTTGTCAAGTAAAGTTTGCATTTTGCTTTTCAACTGTCTTTAAGCAGGGATTGTACAGCGTTTTAAGAGTAAAATTCAAGCACTTTTCATGCACTTTCAAGGTACCTTTACCAAAAATGTCCAGGAAGCCTTTATCATCACATCTAAATAGTTATTATAAATGCCAGGAGACAACACACAAATATGACGACGGGATCGTTTCATTTCAAATATTAAAAGGTTTTTGGTTTACATGAGTGATTGTGTAGATGAAACACAGTTTATGTTGAAAATCAAGCATTCCAATTCAAGCATATTCCTAACCTTGAAAACATAACGGTTAAAATTAAGCATTTTCCAAACTTTCAAGACTTCGTACGAACCCTGTTTAAGAGTGCAACAAAACTTTTTTGGGACAAAACTACCTTTTGTAAAACACTGTTAGCCTTTTTCCTGCATTATTCTGTTAATGTGGCACAGCAGGAAAAAAAGCCTGAGATAAGACTGAGCTTTCTGTCCAATGATTCAACTCTTCACTTTTAAGGAGGCAGCCCTAGATCCTCACAAAAAAAGACACAATAATGCCTTTTAAACACTTTTCCAAAAACAGCTAATTTCCACAATCATCCATGTTTTAGTATAGTAAGTATGATGTTTTTGACTGACTCGAAGTCCACAAATGTCAAGCGCTGATCTGAGCGGCAGAGCGGGATGAAGGCCGACGTTGAAGGTGACAGGAGGAGACGGCTGACGGAGAGTGAAGACTGTGAAATGGAGGTGGAGAGAGGGAGAGATGGAAAGTGGCGCTTACCCTCAGGCTCTGGCAGTCTGGCGATGCTATCCAGCAGGAGGCAACGTCTGAACGTCAGTGTCTGGCAGGCCTGGTATGACAACACACACCTGGAGGAGAGACCGAGAGAAAGGCATTAGAGAGCTAAGGCTGGCTGGCTGGCAGGGACAGAGACATGCACATATATACATACACACACACACACACACACACACACAGAGACACAAAGGTAGAGCAGAAACAGCACTGAGGTACGAGTGATGGGCACAGATTTTCCCTCTCAGTGCCCACCAGAGGCACCACGTTCTAGCTAGCGAGAAGGCAGGAGAAATGTTTGACAGGATATTTATGAGACGATGAGAGTGGTGCGTGGGTAAATATCAGAAGGTGGGAGGCTTGATTACTGCTCTGTGAAGATAAACAAACCGTCAAAGAAGGCATTTGGCATTAAGATTCAATTCATGTCCTGTCATTCTCAACTCTGGCATCTGAACCAGCAGCGCACGTTGAGGCTAAAGCTAATAAAACATTTTTTTTTAGAAACATCTTTAGTGGATTCGATTAGATCCAAGAATAATCTGTGTACCTGAGCCACATGTGGCCGTTTTTACAGGTTGCCTGTTTGTGGTCGGAGAAGGGCAGCACCGACTGACACAGGCTGCAGCGCTCCGAGAACGTCTGCTTGTTCATCTTTTTCTTGATGTGGCCAATCAGGACCTGAGCAGGATGATACACACAGAGAGAGACAGAGGGTGTAAGTGAAGGCAACACTGAATTCATTGTATAATGGTAGCAGAGTAGACAGCATGAATGCGAGTTTAGCGCTGATCTCATGAAGGCTGAAACGTTTTTATTTTGAGCTGATCTGAAACACTAATATGAGAACTGATCAGCAGTAGTGGCTGTAAAAAGTTTATTTTACCTAAATGCACTGCACCTTCACCTGATGTGTGTGTGTGTGTATATATATATATATATATATATATATAAAAAAACAGACATTAGAGTGTAACTCCACCCTCAAATTCTGCTAGAAGTCTCTCTCTCAGCATATTTAAAAAATGCAACAGAGGAGTGAGGGAGCAACGACTGTAGGAGGCGTGGCCTCGTGGCTACGCAGTGTGTAGGTCAGGGGACACGGGGAGACTGACTGACACTGATTAGAGTCTTATATAGATTTCATGACATAGACAGGTCCAAACCAGTCGACTCTATGTCAGCATTGGCTTCACAGGTTCAGGGCTGATTTAAAACAGCAGATGGTGTGTTGAGCCATTTGCAACCCATGAAATGCCGATTTTTATGAATTTGGTAAGAAATGTCAATATTAACACCAGCATTGATGTGTTTCATCACAGTGCAGTTATATCATTTAGTTTACAGCTCAAAAAACACGTTTAAGTGTGCACTACCTCTTTAATAAAAGACTAAAATGGCTGTAGTATGACACCATTTTAAAATGAAAACTGCAATAGCTACCTAAATTGAAAATGTGTTTTGTACCATTGATAAATAGTACCATTTCTGATATTTCTGTAGTTTGTTACTTTGTCATTTTATTCAAAACAAACAAAAGGCATTGAACCATTAAAGTGTCTAAAGAGTCTATGTAACTTTTGCTGAACAACATCCACTGTGGCAATTATGGGATAATGGTAAATGCAGAAACATACACTATGTCGCAAAAAGTATGTGGGCACTCGGGTTTTTCATGGTTTTGGGCTAGGACACTTTATTAAAGATGCAAAATGTGCACTTGAACTTTTTATTTCCAGGGAAACTGCATCTTTGGTGGCGATGTCATGCTACACTATGCGGTGCAATTTAAAAGTCCAACCAACAAAGTCATCAGAATTTTTTTGACAAGCCAACCTTTCTGCTCATCCTATCAAATCAAACTGCCTTTCTCTCCATAAGTAATTGGTTTACACTTTGATTTGACCCTCAATGACCTGCTTCAACAGGAAATACATCCCATCAAGGAAGTGGCGAGGCCATTTCATCAGGCCTTTAAGGGAAATCTTATATAATGATATTTTAGACAACAGTGTACTTCCAACTTGGTGGCATCAGTTTGGAAAGACCCTTTCCTGTTTAAGTTTAATAGCTTATGAATTGTTAAAGCAGACTTTAATGCTGAAAAGCAGACTGACATCACTCACGTTAAAGTGTTTTAAGTTTACACTGTGCAGCTGCATTAGGTTGGATTGTATAAATATCACTTACATCAGCATATCTGACATCAAGTCAGAGCAAAAAAGAAAAAAGGATCACAACATCCGTGGTAAGAAGCTGAAGTGAATAATCTTTCTTACCTCTGAAGCTCTGTCGTTAGCGTCTCTGGAGAGGTACTCCACCAGGCCGCAAGTGGGTATGCTGGTGTTCTGAGCAATCCAGGTGTTGAGGTACACCACCCCCAGCACCTTCTTCATGTTTTCTCTCATCAGGTGGGTCTCTACAGCATTGATCCAAGCCTGCACCTCCGCCATCTGCTCCTCCCGATTCTCCTCCGTCTCCCGTTTCACTCCACCAGGCTCGTCGTCCTCTTGTGCGGCATCTTTGTCATTTTTGTCCTCCTCTTCCTTGTCCCTTACAAACACCTTCCTTTCCTTGCGTGAGGGTTTCCATCTGTGATCTGTGGGAGGCGTCTGTAGCGACTGGTGAAGTATACGCACCAAAAAGAGCTTGAAACGCCACAGGTAGGGCGAGTCTACTTCCTGGATCTTTTGATCAAGCTCTTCCAGCAGCGACGCAGGGATGCACTTGTTTTTCAAAATTTGCCACCTCACGAGGTCAAGCAGGTCGGCCATTTTGTACAAGTTCTGCATGGGGGACTTGAGCAGCAGTGCTGCTGCCATTTCTGGCGTTTTCAGGGTCACAAAGTGAACCTGGTAGGTTCTGTGAACTGGATGATAGCCGCCAACCATACCTTGTGTGCTGGCAAGCGCAATATACGCTCCGTTGCGGCTCACTGCAATCCCGTGTATCCTCCTCCCCATTAGGTTTTCAGGTCGCAACATGTCCTCTTGTTTGAAAATCAAAGTGTTCTCTGTAAATGTTGGTGTCAGCTTTTTTATCCATCCGTCTATGGAACATGTGTACACTGCGACGCCATGCTGACTGACCGCCAGCGAGACCACAGGGAGTGAGTGCAGCCCCGCCACGTGAGAGTTGTGCACATTTAGTCCGGCTGGCGAAATCATGAGCAAACACCAAAAGACGTAGCAGCCGCGTGAGGCCACGATGAGGCTGCAGCTGGATTTTTGGATCGGGTGGATCATCGGGACACATTTGAGGTTTTCAACAGCAATTTCGTCGCACTCCTTCCAGAGGATGACGGGGTGTCGGAGGGTGAAGTAGCCCTTTACTCCCGACAGGCTGACCGGCATGATCTTGACGGGTCCCACCTCACTGCCGACGATCAGGCCGCTCATCCGGCGATCTGCGCTTTCATACTCCCACCACGCCAAGTCACTGGGTCTAGTCACACCTGATTCGACAATGTCATAAAACACGACATCTGCCCCGTCTATAAAGGGCAACACAAACTTCCACAAAACAAGGTCACCGTTTTCCATTAAGACGGCGAGGAGGACCATCTCCACGTCTACGCATGTGTTGTCTGGCTGAACCTGTTTGATTGTGTAAACGCTCGACCACTCCATTCTCAGAGGAGTCTGCATACGGAATCGCCGCTGCAGCTCGTCAAAGTCCAGCAGGTTTGCCTGCGGAGGCTTGTTGTCTTTTTTGGCGTAGCCTCGCTCCTTTAGCCTCTCGCTGTACTTTTTGGTGAGATCGACTAGCATGTTCCACTCGAGACGTTTGTGGCTGTTATGAATGGTAAGTCTATGGTCAAGTGTTAGGCAAGCGAGCAGACAGCGCCCACTTGAGTCACAACCTGATGGAGACCAACTGCCATATTTTATTCCTTGGTGCACTCCTACCGATGGGTTGATCACTCTGTCGGCCAGAAAGACTTGCCTTACTGTGGGGTCTGGATGTGTGGAGAACTTCTCCATCGCTTGAGCTAGCTCTGCTGCTGGTCCCACCTTAAAAAGTTAAAAACACAAATTAAAGCAATAGTAAAAGGTTAAAGGTCAGGTTTAAGAAAGGTTTGCAAGTCATTTCAGCATACATCCAAACTACATATGAAACAACATTCGCAGCTGGACTGTTGAAGACTAGGGGTGGGACCAATAAAAATGAGAACAGCAATCAACTAGTTTCATTAACAAGAAGTAAACACACACAGCATGGCGGAGAAGGTGGAGAAGAAGGCAGTGGAGCCACCGTCTTCGTGTAAGTCAAAAGTCTGGGAACACTTCGGTTTCTACTACAGTGTTTCTGCTGGTAATGTTGCCCGCCACGGCGAAAAAGAAATTGCATGAGAGAACAAAACATTCTACAATCAATCTTCTGATCCACTTCCTCAATACATACACAGTTGTGGTTTCTCTACCCGTGATTCGTGAAGCCTGATTCCATGATTAACATGATTGCATGTTACCTTTCCAGATCCGCGGCTCTGAACCGTAGTCGGAAGGCCTCTGGTTTTAGGCCGTTTTAATTTATTTTTGCCTGGTTCGTAGCTGGTAACTAGCATTTCAAAGTCCGGACCAATTCTGCTGTGAAGAATGCAGAAGACGCTGTAGTAATGTTGCATGAACAGGGCTTTTTTATTTCCCTTCTGTGGCAGCGAACACAACACACGGCCTTTTCATAACTGTTATGCTGCATCCTGAGCTTATCTAGACACTTTACGGCTGACTAAAGTAATTTAACTACCCCCAACGGCATTCACTTTTCTGTGGCTGCAGCAACATGCTGGTACTTCTCTCACACATCGGGAGGGACTCACTTCCCACAACAAACCCAGTAGACTACGTCACATAGGTTATCCACAAGGCCACCTTACTTAAAGGGGGAGGTTCGGCCGGTGGGTTTGCTAACCTAGCCTGTTAAAACACAGTTATTACTGTCACTGCAAAATAACTATATTAATTCATATAATTATTAAGAGGCAGAGGTCTTGCACAAATATTGTGATGTATCATATTAGGATTCGCATGTATTGCGATATCATCATTATCGTGGGCAAAGTATCGTGATCGTATCGTATGTCTGCGATTCCCACCCCTATTGAAGACTACATTTGACAGTAATGAAAGTCAGTGCTGACAAATTCTTAGAAAAATGATTTCACATTTTAAAACCCCAAAACACTCTGACTTCCACTTCTAATTGTCAACTTTGGGGTTACACTGGCATCAGTTCAAGTGCTTTGTGGACGACAAAACTGACCCTAGTAATGGCAAAGTATATCATGTACAGGAAAAGTGATAGTAATGACAGTGACTAAAACCTAAAAGCAGGAAAAGTGCATCATTGACAAATAAATTGAAACACATGGATGACCTGCCATGGCAACACAGTATATACATCAGACAGATAGTATATGGCTTTAAGTGCCATCGTCTACTGCTCCCTGATCAGTAGCCCTCCTATTTTACATTTAATCATATCTGTAAATGACAGCAGGAAACCAACTTTGCCTGTCTGCCACTGTGCCTAGTGGATTATAAAATGCAGCTCCATCCAGTATTTTATCTGCCAAGTGGATTTTTGGAGGGAAGACGAACCTATAAACAATCATGTTTACACACTAGAGCAGCTGCTCAGAGACAGATTTACCACAGCAAAATTGTTTTTCAGTTTCTCTTTTCATCGACATTTGTATTCCATCGCTTTAATTATCCTTCTTTCAGTTCAGTAAATAATGAAAATACAGAAACGTCCACCACTGCCAAGCTAATAGCACACCAGTGAATATTCGCTTGGCTGTGTTTCTAAAGCTTGTTTACACAAGTTGCTTAACAAGTAAACAAATAGTAGTAGCAATACTCCAATAGACTCACAGATGTTATTTTGTAATCACTTATATATTCTATAGACAAACTTGTGTTTTTATTGGCAGCGGTATTACCTTAAAATGTACTGGCACTTTTGTTGCAAAATATATCCATGTTGTATGGACATGATACTCTGACCCTCTCTGGCTAAAACACTACATACATTTGGTAGTCCAAGGCACACGGCAAATAACACAGCTGCAACAAATAAAACATCTGCATGTAGTTCATTAGTAAAAATAAAGGACATTACAAACAAAACACAGCTGACAACTGAGACAGAAATTTACTCTTTACTTCAATCAAACCAGCCTTTCATCCAGTTCAGTTTTTAAAGTTTCACAGCACTGGGAATGTGGTGCAAATACTATGAAAAAAATCTCAGAAAATCTTCAGATAGATCCTTTTTACCTAAGGTAGTGCCAACCATTTAAAAATGTAAATGGTATTTTTGTGCCCCAGGACTGTTTACGCAATACTTATGATCATCAGCTTCACTTTTCCATGACTGAAGATTAGGCAGCCATATGTCCCTTCACTATAAAAAATGTGTTTTGCTTATTGTTGCTTCACTTGAATGTTTGAGCTTCACTGTGCATAATGATGTATGTGCAGAGTTTGACACTAAAAGTCTGTTTTTACATTCATCTGCTGAAGGGGGAATATTACATTACAGTATGCAACTTACACAAGTGTGATGTGGCAACTTGAAGCCTCCAGTGCACATACACTGAATGGACTTTTCAGTGAAGTAAAAGACATATTGTGTCCAGTAACTTTTTGAAATGAAAAATATCTGAATATTCGTAGATTCTGGATTTTTCAATGAAGAAGAAGGAATAGGTGTCATTTTAAGAATTTTGAACTAGTTAATTGAACTTTTATATGGAAAATCCATATCAGACACATATTCTTATTCAAATCAGATTATTAGTAGATGTCTTAAAACATGTCTGGAAAGGTTTTCATTTCATCTACAGACAACACCAGACTGATTGCACTGCTAGCTTCTGTCTCAAACCCGTTTAAGATGCCACAGTAATTTATTTGCAGTTTGATTTGTGTCAACATGTAGTTTAGAGCCTAACAAAACCAGAGCCCCTTGCAGCAATCATCGATTTTACATCCCAGTTATCATACTTATCCCACAGTAGGGTTTTAAAAAAACAGAGGTTGACTAATACTGACACAATTAAAATATACATTAAGGAAGAAACAATAATAATGTGAATATGGAGAGGGATGAAGAGCTATGCTAACTAGCTCAGTAGCCGGCCAAGCGGTTGTTATTGTTTTCTAATACAACATATTATAGCATGTAGTCTTTATCAGCCACTTTACAGTACAGAGGATACAGAACACAACCAGCGCCAGGTTGAGCTTTCAGTCTCAATGTTTACTAGCTAAAGTTCTATCAGCAGCCGCACTTGTTAAGCTAACATTAAGTGCTACCATGGTCCATCTTTGTTCATGTATTAAGTGTGACTCTCTGGAGTAAACATGCGAACATTTCTGGATATTTACCCGCAGCTTGTGCGCTTCTGTGGGGACGGGGATTGAGGTCCTGTGCAGCGTCAGGTCCTGTTTGTTGCTGTGGACATCGCACACCAGCTCCATCAGCGACATGGAGCTGGTGGTGGATACAGCCAGGCGGTGATCCTGCGACCAGGCAAGCGGCTGTAGCCCGCTGACCGGGGACATGAGCGGCACGACGGGGTCCCGTTTGACCGGCACATCCTCCGGTCCGAAGAGTAGACCATCCTCGGCTTCTGGTTCGGTCTTTATGACTAAATTTCTGGGCAGTGAATGCGCCAAATCTGACTGACTGGCAGCCGCCATGTTTTCTGTGCGGCGGAAGTGACGCCAGGGAGCGCGGGAGGGGAGAAAGGCGGGACTTCCTCCGTGGAGTTAAATAGTGCATTGTGCATAATGTCAACAGCAGGTCAGGCCATTTAAAACTGCTGTTGGTAAAAGTAATATATATATATATAAATGACCATACAGTTGAATTAAGTTTTTATAATGAAAAAAAAAATCTTTATTGCAGGGCTGTTGTATTAGACTGACTGCATTACTTTTAGCTAGGTGTACCAAATAAAACTGTCAACTGAGTGTATGTTCCAGGTATTTTGTATTTGGTATCCAGTATTTTGTGACATGGTATTTTATTCTAAGTCAGCTCGCCAGTCTGATTCACAATGAGATTGTCCTTTTAAATGAAAGCTTAGATGTAAATTTTGCTGCAAGAAAGGGGACTAAAGGGGACTTAAGATACGTAGGTGGACTCACTGCTGCAAAGCAAATATTAGTTATTGAGTGGAAACCATGACATGTCAATTTCATACCAGATCAATAAATTTAATTAAACTTACACATGGAGCTTTCAGTCACAGATATCCACAGAGTCTCTGCAAAGACCCTAAGAGCCATGGGCTGAAACCATTAAGAAAGTGTAAAATAAAATGTCCTAATCTCTTACTTATTATTCATGTTTTTATGAAGGGGTTATAGGTAGCATTATATATTCCAGTTGTTTCCAATCCATCCCAAGATAAATCTGTGGGGTCACAAAATCATTAAAGGGATACATACAAAAACAAAAACCGTTACACAAAATTATAATTTGTCTCAGACTTTTGTGTGATTTTTGCTTTTCTTGTGAAATATATACTTTAACCTCCTCAGACCTTTAAATCTTCTTTAAATGAAATAATCTGAGAAGAGTAAATCACTCTTTGGCTGAGTTGCTCACAACTCAGGCCATAACCTGTGATGAAGGGACATTACCTCATTTTAAGGGGTCATAAACCAAAACGTTTGGCAAACACTGATCTATTCCGTACTGTAGTTTTACATACCAGATTGCACATTAATTAAAACTAACATTATATCCTGTTCAACTGGAACTGGTTTAACGTCTTCCTGTTAAGCTGATTCATTATCAAGGTAAGAAACATTTAATCAGCTCAGCCTTTATACTGAGCAACAAACACGAAACATGCTGTCTGAGAGCAGAGGTTCAGCTCATTTCCATGTGAGGAGCAGGTAAACACGTGTTGGACGACTGCATCTTCTGCTTCAAGTACAGAGAGGTATGATAATGTAAACATATGAGGTGTATAATTTCTATTTACAAAGGTGATTGTTGCAGGTTTTGACCTTTAACCCTCTGTAGCTATCAGAAAAACTAGCACTAGATCAAATGCGGAAAATACCATCTCTGATCTCTGAAATGTTGTCTTTTGAACTCTCCACTTCACGTGAGTGCCAATCTGCCATTACCCCCGAGAGACTGTCAGCATGCATCTAAAGTGATCACAATCAATAACCTTGTTCAGATATATTAATGAATGTTGTAATTACCCATACACACTGTGTGTATTAACAATTTATATATTTTATATTTTGCATACTGTTTTTTAATGAGTGTCTTTGTCTCTTTTTATATTTAAATTGCATCACTGTTTTTGTGAGACACAAATCGTAATTACAACTAAAGAGGGAAAAAAACACGGTAAAGGCAGATGAATTATTTTTAAAACTGAATGGAATATTATATAGGTATTTATTTGTTCATATCACAGCTATGAAATCCAACATTCATATATTTTTGCCATCAAACCTTCAATGTGTATGCCTCTAAGTCTCTAAATCCATTTTTAACATCCTACGTTTTGTTAGTCGCTTGTAAAGCGTTTTGAATTAGTTTGAAAGGTCCTATATACATACATTTTGATTGACTGATTGATTGATATGCATTATTTGCATTGAAATATCTGTCTCTATATATTTATTTCTTTATAGAATGATTCCACCCTATTTTCTTTAACATTTTAGTACATATACTACTGATGACTAATAAATTAATCTGAAACATAAACCACCAATACCTTGTAATCAGACTACTTAACAACAGTGACCTTGTTGGCATATTTATCTTTATTACATTTCAAATGAATACCAAATATACTTTTATTGTCTGTTTTATGTAGAATAGCGATTGTGTGTTGACTTTGGCAAAGCCATAATGTCTCAGAACAAAACAGCACGCGCAGCCTTGGACAGTGTGTCAGGACTTGCACATCCTTGTTTTAATTAGATTAGATTAGATGAAACTTTAATGCTGTCCGTGGGGAAATTCTGTAATCTATGTGACACATTCACTCAAAGAGGGAAACAGCACTCACACTCAACAATGACATATTCACCACTCTGAGAGAAAAAAAAAAAAACAGAAGGAGCCCAATCCTTGACAGGGACGACATCAGTCATTTCATCTGTCCGAGTGCAGTCACTCATCACCAAGAGAGATCATTAATTGTCATATTTCACTGTTAATTAATGAAATATGAAAACTGTCCCGTCTACAGTTGATGGCTCAGATATATATCAGCATGCTTAATGCGATGAGTCACCGGACGCTCCTGGACCGGTCAAAGGTCAAACTGCTGCAGTCGGATGCAGAGCTGGAGGTTCCCAGGCAGACAGTGATTTGTTACAGCCCTCACATGAAAGCTCCTTTCGCTGTAGCTGCCTGACTCTCAGCGAGATGACAGCGGGATTTCAACAGGCAGAGTTATTTGTCACAAAACAAATTGTTACAAATCTGTGAGACAAATATAGAATAGCGCGCCCACCATGTTTTAATCTCTCATTTTTCTGTCTTTTGTTTCGATAATCGGAATGAATAAATGAACGGGGACCATGGTATGTTTCATTCTTAATGAAGCGTGTAGTGAATGAATATTTCACACACCTGCTGTGTGTCTTTGGTGGGTTTTGACTGGGGACCCAATCCCAGCCTGGGATGTATGAATGTTGGATTAAACATTCATCAAATGCTGTCACAAAAACTTTATCCTCTCCTGTCAACCACACATAAAGAAGGAAACAGGCCCCCGCGCGGGCCAAAGTAGCCCAGCCATGACTTGAACCTCAGCCTTTGGTTTACTTATTGTGTGGTAGTGGAATTATTTAGGTTGCACTGGAGTCATGTCTGAGGGTATATAGGTTATGTATGTGTGGGTTTATGGATATGGATGGGGTCAGCTCAGGTCAATCCCCTGCATCTCTAACATCCACCTGCTGTATTGTTATTGCCTGCAGGTTCCTCCTCAGCCTTTCATCCCTCGGTAGACCACATCCTCTGCTGTTTGCTCGCTCCGAGTGTCACTGGAGCCGCTTACATGTATCTTGTGAGGGAGCCCGCAGGGACGTTTTGATGCATGGCTCATCATACATGTTTTAATCATTCAGTCTCTCAGACACCTCCCAGGAGGGGGCTGCTGCACCACATTACCGAGTACACACAATTAGTGATATAATCATGATGATGATAATGAAATGTATTTAGAGCATATCAGCGTGGTTCATTCTGTTCGGGGAGACATTATCAGGACTGCAGCCCTGGAAAAGCCTCGGCGCTTGGGCTCCTGGCGCTCTCCCTCTGGAGACCGGCGAAGCCCGGCAGGTTGCCACGTCAGAGATTAGCAGTCATAGCAGTCGACTTGGCGCTCCTTCTGCGCCATCAACTGTGAAAGCCTCACCTGACAGGTGTTGCTCTCAATCAGTGCTCCTCTGCCCCTCCATGCTGTCCTTGGAGTGGGAAGGGATAAGGAAGCCTCCCCCTCCCCCTTTATACATCCTGACAGCCTCTAACAGGCGATGCTCTGAGATAGGGTTCATACTCCAGAAAAGCTACAGCAAGTCCGCCTCTCAATGAGCAACTATTGATATCACATCAGTGACATCAGTATGAAACACAGTGCTGGCCTTTTATTTAGCTCCCCTCAGGGATGTTCAGTCACCTGTTAAAGGTCAAGGTGATAGGATGTCAGGATCAGAGGGAGGGCTTCAATGCAGGAATAACAGTACATGCTGGGAACTGTTTTAACAGACTGCAGGCCAGAACAAAACCAATGATCACTTGTTAAAAATAACACAAGAGGGCCAAGGGTGTCTTTGTTTCTGAAGAAAAATGATTTAATATTGAATTCCATGATGAATGCTAAGGGAACCTCTGACATCTACCTGCCACATGCCTACAGTAGTGAGGGAGAACAAGCACAAACAGTATTTAGCAAAAAGAAAACCTAACTGACCTTTGCTAACTTAATTAATAATGGTAAATGGCCACTTCACATTACTCAGCTTAGAGTATCAACAGACAAAATCAGCACAGGTGACCATAAATAGTTTTAAACCAGAAGAAGAAAGTCACATGTGAATTGAACATAGGCAATATATCTTGGTTGTCACAGCCGAACGTGTAAGAAACACCTTGTGAACAATTTCCTTTGGAACTACTTTTTGCTTTAGAATTTATCAAATGTAATCTTTCAGTGCTATTCACCTCCATTGTATTGGGGTGGAGGCAGAAATCTCAGAGACAGATATCTCAAACCCTGGGCAAATATAATATTAACCAAAACTACAGTATCTGGATGGTAAGTGAGAAAATGTTTTTTTTTTTTTTTTACATATAGAGCTAATGCTGTTAGCCTATGTCAAGCTAGCAGTCAGAGAGAGAGCATTTGCTGCTCTCTCACCTGAGCTATTTTGTTGTCTAGCTTCTGCATAAATCCCAAGCAAAAAAATAAAAGGTCATGCCCCGCCCACTTTTCCGTATACTTTGCGCATTTAGAAACTTCAGAAAAAAGTTAAAAACTCAGAGGTAACTTGGCTGTAACTGCTTCTTGCTACTGCTGCTGTTTATGTAGCTTTTTGAAACCGGAGTTTCCTGTTATGTGTGGAAAACTTGGGATGTTGAGTCTTCTAAAAGAGGGATTTATCATCACCTGTGACACCAGGGATATGCACCAAGTCAACAAGGTAAGTAGCTAGCTTAATTGCTACTTGTGCTATCATGGATATTGAGTGGATGTTAAGCTTGTTAAGTCGTTGTTAATATCTTGAGGATATCTTGGTGTTTGCTGGTGCTAATTTCTGCTCTTATAAGCCTTTTGCATAGAAGACATTTTGACATGTAGGAGAAACACAGGTGTAAAGAATAAAATTAGCCTTATGATGGCTGAATTCCATTTAACTGCTTTGGTTTCAGGGTTCTGGGCTGGAATTGTTTTTTTTATTATTATTTTTTTTTTTGCTTAGGAAGGTTCCTAACTGAGTGAAATGACCCTGAAGTATCTAAGTGGCAGCCATGATAAGAGCTGGTCGAATTCTCTAAATGCTAAGGAAAGGTGCTTCAGTGCTTCCTTTCTTATCTCCTTTAGCATAGAGTACACTAGTTGTCTTTTCCTAAATCCTCATGAATTCTCTTCACGTTTTTCTTTGACCTCATGACGTTTTCCATCGAGGTCAAGGAAAAGTGTTTAGGAAAAGACATAGGACGTCATTTTTTTTTAATGCTGGCTCACTGTCACACTCGTTAATCGTTAATGTTATTAGTAACACCTGTGCCTTTACTACTATGACAAGTTAAAATGTCTGCTGTGAAAAAAATGCCTAGTATATTCTGCTGAAACCTGTGTGCTGTGTATGTATTGAAATTAATTATTTTCTGGTAGAAGCCAAGTCGTTTTCTTGTGGTTGTTGTTTGGCAGATTATGAGGCTTTCATGCTGTTGATTTACATAACATTGAAATATGACTAGACTAGTTTCAGTGTTGTTTGTGTTATGAGCTAAATTAGCTTAGCTGGTCGTTGTTTTAGGGGGCTTCATCCATCAAAGTTGACTAGAGAGTGTATTCTGTGCAATGTTTTGGAGGTGCTTTGGAAAAAGGTCATAAGGTGGTTGGTGGTGCTGGGCCACACCATAGTAGATTTCACTTAATAACTGGCGTCAAATGCAGTTTTGGAGGGAATATTGTTGTCACTCTCTGTCTCTTTTGTTGGTCCTGTTCACATATCATACAACTGTGGACTCGGAGGAAGCTGTTAGCCTACCAAACTGCATCTTTCATCAACTCACTACTTTAACATTGCGTATATTTCCCATTGGAGATTTCTTACATTTTTCATATTAAACAAATGTCATAACAAATGACATTTTCTCAGCCTGCACTATGACCATCTGCCTGGTTTTCCCGCTTCACCACTGTGCCTTTCGAAATAGAATAAGGCCTTTATGACAAAATATCGTTGTCATACAGGTCTTTCTTCATAAGAAAGTTTAAAACTAGCTGTTTTTCTTTTCTGTTTCCCTATGAAAAGGATCTAATGGAACATAGTGAGCACTGGCCAAGCAGTAGATCACCTGTGGTCATTTTGCATGATATTATTTATCCACAGGACTCTAATGTATAAGAAGTAACTTTCTAGAACTGCTGAATCAAGGGTCTATTTGTTTAGTTTACAAACTCCTGCCTCTACCTATTAGCTAGAAGGTATGTTTACCTGAGGCCAGGCCTTTATCTGTAGGTTATTAAGGGAAACATGGAAACTGATTGGGTGGAACTCAGGAGGAAAACCAGCCTCACTATTTATTCCCAGCGATAATGGCTGAATTATTCATCCTGTGTGATGATTAATTAAAAAAGGCCCCAGGTCCTGTGGCAGGTACAGGCTGCCGAGGCACACGCTGACATTCCCATGTGATGTGCTGGATGTCTCTGCCTCCACCCGCCCTCCTCATGCTTTCCTCTGCATGTCTTTAGGGAAGGTGCCCTCGCACACGCTACATGCCTGTGCACCCAACGCTTTAACCTAATTCACAAATACATGGGGTGAAAGACTAGGGCCTGGTAATCATATGTAAAAGCAGACTGGGGGTCAAGTTCAAATAGTTTTCATGGCTTGCTTTAACCTATTTGAAGTCTATAATATTTCAACTGGTATAGATACAATGGATGCATGTATACAATTCTCTTATAGGACTCGACAGTGTATAAGTGTGTATTGTAATTTTGTTAATATTCTGAGTATTTTACCATGTGTTACTGAAAAGAAAATGCAGTGTGACAGGGTTGGTACTCCAGTACGCTCTTGGAAAAGTTTTGGCACATCTGTACGATTGGGACATATCAAGTCTGCTTTAAAAGAGTCTTTAGAATAAATTATGTGGTTATTTGGACTTGCAGTGCTCAGTATAGTATTAAGCCTGCAACACAAAATGACTACACAAGGAGAACTCTGAACTTTGAGAACAAAAGTTGCGAGCTCAGTGTCATCCCAGAGCCATATTTGTATCACCAGCATCATTTTGTGGAGAGACAAGTCAAGTCAGTTTTATTTAAATAGCCCAATATCACAAATCACAAGTTTGCTTCAGGGGGCTTTACAGTACAACATACAACACCCTCTATCCTTAGACCCTCGATTCGGATAAGGAAAAACTCCCCAAAAAACCCTTTAATGGGGAAAAAAATGGAAGAAACTTCAGGAAGAGCAAAAGAGGAGGGATCCCTCTCCCTGGACAGACAGATGCAATAGATGTTGTGTGTATAGAATAGACCAACATAATAAAATTACAGTATGGACAATCAGGATGACAAAATTATAAATAGCCTAGTTTCTAACATATATCACACCTTAGACCTTGTAGCAAACATTATACAGGGTCCTAAGTTACTCACTGACATTTTACTTCTTCACAATTCCTTTCATTATGAGAATCTGTTATTACATTTGATATAAATTTTAAACAGAAAAAGCAACAATAATGTTAAACAACTGTGTTATCTGAGAGCTAAAAGGGAACATGAGGATGTTCAGAGGTACAGAAGTAGAATATGGTGGATGGAATAAGTGGTTACAGGTTGGTCCATGAAGCAGGGACTGCTTATGTTTGCTGTGAGTGAATGCAAAACAAGGATCTTTAACCACAGCTGTTCAACGCGTGAGATGGCTCTGCAACATGCTCCATTTTGTGGGTTCTGTCTTGGTAATAGATGTTTTGGATGGTCTTTCCTGCACATTGATATATTGTGTCTCACTGTAACCAGCGGCTGGTTGCTGCCAGACTCAGGTAGGCAGCGGCTGTTGCGTCCTCTGACCTAGTGTGGGCAGCTGGCAGTGGGCAGGACATGCCCTGTGGCAGTGCCAGGGGAAGGCCAGGAGGGCTGGGGTCCAGGCCTGCTCTTGCCTCTGCTCGGGCCCCGCTAATGGAATGGGGCTGGGCCGCCCATATGGCACTTGTGAGAAGAACTGGGGGCTCTGGAGGTTGGCACGTGGAGTCACCGGGCAGTCTCCCGTTAGAAATGAAACAGGACAGGGCCAGACCTACGCGATCACCCCACGACCACCAAGCGTTATGGATGTGCTTGCTGATGGGGATGGAGACACACCTGCACCAGAGGCTTCCATCTGCCCTTAAAGGATCATACCATTGTTTTTGGATGTTTTATTCCATTAACTACACATTTTAAAATAGCCTATTTCTCCTTACTGCCAACCATTTACCAAATCACCTTAAGGTTTTAAATTTAATACCTTCCAGGCAGCGTTTGGTTTCTATTTTGCTGCAGTATGGAAAACAATTTGCAGAGACTTGAGATGTACATTGTGGTTGCACAGTAATGCAGTTTGAGAGCAGCGACTGCTCTAAACTCCCTTTCTGGTTCAAACCACTATATCAAAAGCATATTGTGGGAAAACCAAAACCGGGAGACAAACAATAAAAAACACAAGCACTGTGAGTAGAACAATGTGATTTGGGTCATTTCGTCATTACAAAAGTTAAAATTAAGGGTCCTCCGATTAATCGGCCTCTAATTGTTATCACTGCTACTCACTCAGCTGTTTGTAACAGAGGCATTACGACAGCAATCCTACAGCCGAGGTCACTAATAGGCAGACCACAGTCCAGGTCCAGGTCCAGACGTTGTCCTATCTGGTGCATTTTAACGGCGCAGCTTTTCTAGCCTTTACTGCCACTGCAAACCTTCTGCTCACTACAATAGTCACTCTCTATGACAAGGAGAAAGAAAGGATGTAAACATGATTACTTTGGCTATTGTTTGAACAGAAATATTCTCCCTACAGTTATCTGGGGGTATGCTCTATAATAATTGGTCATGAAACGTATTGGTAATGTGCGACACGTTCATCCAGTGTTGTGATGGTGCAAATCAATATATACATTCATGCTATGCAGCTATATTTATGTGGACACAGCTCATCTTTATTTAGTAACACTACCATTTTCAGTCACACTTCCTGATTCATTGGCAGTAACTACTCTGAGAATACTTCACTTTTGTTTCTGTGGAGCTGGTCAACAAAAACAGTCCAGGTTAATGAGCCAACAACTTGGAGAACGTCCTCTATTTGGAGGTCAAGGAAAACTCGGATTGCCAGGATGTACGCGGTGTGAGCCCCGTGTACAGGAGCTGGCCAGATAGGCTGTGTGTAGGCAATGAGGTGGACAGGGGGAAAGCAGTGTAGCCCACCAGCCCTCTCTGGCACTGGACCGACCTGGCTCCTCTCTGAGCTGCGTGGGACCAGGAGAAGGAGAGCCACATGGGATGGGAGGAGAGAGGAAAGTGTGTTGGACCGGTCTGCAGTGCTGCAGTGTTAACAAATGTGTTCACATACTGTATGTACTGAGATAATGCTTACCCTCTAGAATAACTCTGTGCTCCTTGCTGACTGTACCACACAGGCTGATGCAAACGGAACTAAAATTACCACTTCAGGGTGACACTAGCAATTTGTACTGTAGACCTAAAAAGGGAGAAATAGCGAGGGTAATTACAGTCAGCGGAAAAATACAGTTTGACGTTGCCCTGCCCTGGTTTTCCTCCTAATACTCCATTAAAAAGTGAGGCCAGACTTTTAAACAGGTCACTCCTGCTAACCCTCCCTCCCATCTCCATTTTTTCCACCTCTCTATCCTCCTCCTCCTCCTCCTCCTCCACCCTGTCTTCATCCTCCTCCTCCTCCTCCTCCTCCTTCTTCTCCTTCCACCACCCACCTCTCTGGATCTGGAACAAAAGCCACCTCCGCTGCCGCCACCTCCCCTCCCCATCTCCTGCTTTTCCATTTTATTGGTGACAGCTGCCGCAAAACAAACTCGCGGAGCGAGAGAAATGATGTGTCAGTGGAAGGTCCTTTAGCCCGCGCTGCTAATCTGTCACACGCCGTTTGTTGTTTACTGTTTCCTCCTGCTCGCCGACTGGCCGGCAGCGTGCGCCGCGCAGTAATGGCGACAGATGCTGACCCGCAGAAGTGTGAATCTTGCCGATTTCTCCCTGCTGTCAACCTGTAAATTACAGCTATCGGGAGTAATTAGACCCGATAAAACCCTTCCAAGCCTCACCCCCCTTGACACACACGCAGACACACACACAGCTCTGGCCTGTCAGTGACCTGAGTGTGTGCCATTTTGAGAAAGAAGGCTGTAGGCCCTAAGCTGTTCTGTTTTTTTAACTGTATATCTTTATCTTCACAGTTTTTACATTTAAAATGAAATTAGGGACTTGCATACTTTCATTATAGTGGCCTCTCTAAAATATTGAGCACTATTGGTTTAAGGATTTCGTCTCTCTTTTGGGTCAAAGTCTGACATCTTTCCCCAAAACACTTCATGACTTTGAGGACTCGAAGATTGATGCTGGCAGCGGGTCTGAAGTTGCAGAGGTGAGTCCGTCCACAGCGAACTACCTTGGATGAATCTGCAGACGTTGCCAGTCGTCCTCTACTTATCCTCACTGAGGTTTTGCAGGGACAGCGGGGTCCTGGGCACAACCAGAGAAGTCAGCATCGGGGCCACCTCGTCTTGCCCTGGCATCCGTGTTCGGCCTGCAACCACCACGGCGGCCACCACTGCCAAGCATGCTCTTAAAGGCAGGGCCTGTGCCCCTTTAAGTAACTCGCGCGATACCAAAGGTCACGCAGCCGGGTCTTGTCATCCTCTCCCTGACTCTCTGCCCTCCTCCTCCACCTCCTTCTCCAGCCCTCGGTGCCCACTTCCTGACCATCAGAGCCAATCACTTTCCACCCCTCACCGCCTCCATCGCCAATGCCGAGCAGCAATCTGTCACCCGGGCACTAGGAGATGCCACCCTGCCGGCCGCCTTCCGTACACTGCGGTAATGGCTTCTGGCAGCCCTAGAAAGATAAGTAACAGGCAAAAAGGCAGGAGAGCGGGATGAAGAGGGAGGGAGGGCCGAGGGCCATAGAGCAGAGGACCCTCTCTCACGTCCAAGCTGCCCCCATCTTGCCGCTGCTCGACCCTCCTCTCCCCCTTTCGCCTCACCCCGCTTTGGCCCGGTCGCTTTGCACGATACTTCAGTGAATAAATGAGTCGTTTTAATCCGACTGACAAGCTGGCATTGCCCAGCCCTGCCCTCCATCTGTACTGGCGGCCAGCGCAGCAGCAGGCCCCAGGCAGCCCGATGTGCCAATCCAACACACAGCTTATCCTGGCTGTAGCTTCAGGGACAGAAGGGTTAGAGCTCTATGCGGCAGCTACCCTCTCCACCAAAAGAGCTATTTATATAAGAAAGGGATTAGCCGGTGGAGGCTTTGATGAACTGGAAAAAAATTATGAATTTGCTCCCATCTTGCTCTAGTGCACGTTTTGAAGTCCTTGTCTTTCTAAACAAAAACTGCAGTTCATTTCCTGCTTTTCCATGTGATCAAATAATCGCGTTTGGGTGTTAAATTTCATTTTACACCTATTGTCAAAGCACAGATTTATTTTTTAGGGATGAGATTTTCCACGAGATGATGTAGTTCTTTCCACAATCGCACCCCCCTCTGCAACAGATGAATGTGTTCGCTCTAAGACAAACGTGAAACTGAAAAGTGAAACTGGCCTCATTTCCATCTGTCCCCACCACCGAGGGGTTAATTTTGCTCTGTCATCCTTGGCACAGCGAGAGGCCAAATACACTATCACTCACGCCGTCCACCGTCCCGACCGAAAAAACCCAGAGGGAGAGAAAAAACTTGGCCGCAGGAGGTGCTAAACCCTCTGCTCCATTTCCTCTCTCCACAAGCTCCGCTCCACTCCCTCGCTTGGCCATGTGTCACCTCCAAGTCGTTTGGGAAGGGACCTGGTAACATTTGAGTGCCCAATTAAGCGCAGGGGCTCAGTCCGGGCCCCCCTCTGGGTTCCGTTCAGGCACGTCACTGATGAGCAGGACTGCCATCTTCCCTATGAACCCCACACACACACACACACACACACACACACTCACTCCAACCCTCTCATTCCTTTTCATGCTTACTTCCCCCGTCTGTTCTGCCTCTTTTTCACACAAACACACTCTCCTCCCTGGCTAAAGATCCCCCACAGATCTGATTGCAGCTTACCTTTGGAACAGGAGGTTACGACTGTTTGATCCATGGCTACCGACCCCGTTGCCAGTTATACACCGGGGCCTGGATGCTGCTTAATAACCGGAGGGGTCCTCCCACTGCGCCGCTAAGAATCCGAGGGCCCGGTGTTTTGCCGCTCTTGGTGAAAGATTAAGCACTGTTTTCTTAAATTAGCCCAGAAAACATGAAGCATAAACATAAAAGAAAATATTCTTTATCCGCAAGGTCAACTGTGCGCTCATTATCACCCAGATTGAATAATTACTGAACTTAAGAAGTGTAGAAAAAATAAAACAACAACTCAGAGTTAGCGCACTCAGGCCTTTTGAAGTGTTAAAGGAGTGCTTATTCCCTTAACTGGAGTGAAAGAGCATCGCTGGATAATTTAGGTTACAGGCTCGGCGGTGACAGCTGGGCAGCATTGAAAGCCAACCAAATCGACATAAATCACTGACTTTTTTTTTTCAATAAGTAGGTTAATATCTCAGAATGGTGTTTAATGTTTTATTCAGCACAGAGGCAGGGACAGTGTTAAGGGACGGCAAGTGTTTTGAATGCAGATGGGAGGTGGAGGGCTGGGCAGGGTTTGGCATCTCCCCGCGGCTGCCTCCAAGCACGCCGGTCCTGTTAAAGGAGCGCGGGAACGATCCTCGCCCCTCTCGAGCCCTCTCCATATTAAACAAGTGCTTTGTAAGTGTGCCGTCATTACTATTCATCAAGAATAAATACTTAAGCACTGAGAGCTTAGCACCCTGCTGCTTTACAGTTATCCATTATTTCTGTCACCTGGTTGTCCTTTTTCTGTCTCCTCCCCTCGCTGCCTCTCTTTCCCTTTTGTGACTGAATGTTCCGGTGCCCTTCAACTCAGTAGTGTGCTGGGAGGGAGCTGGTGGCTGGTACCCATGTGCCAAGCCTCCCTGCTTTGTGTCCCATATTCTCTGCCCTCACCTGAGGCCCTGCCCCAACAGGACAGCAGGGCCAGAGGCTTTATTGTGCACTATGCGCTTCCCAAGACGATGCCCTTCTACTGTTTCCAACGCTTTTCCCCTCCACACTTTTTCTTCTCTTTTTGCACAAACATAACAAACGCACACCTCAAGTTCAAACACGCACCAAGTCCACTTCTGCCCCAGACACGGGGGCAAAAGTCCGCTGCACCCTGTCCTCTACGGTGGGTTTTTGGAAGGTGATCCGATCCTTTTTCCTCTGCCACTGCGCTTGGCGGGCTGGCTGGCTCTGGTGCAACGCGGCGTGCGCTGGCGTGGACTGAGGCTGGGCCAGTGTGCTCAGAAGCTGATGAATTGCAGGCGAGATGCGGGGCGGCAGCCGGCGAGGAGCTCCGGCGAGCGGCCGTCACGCGCTATCACCGTCTGCTTGTGTGATGGGGGAAATCGGAGAGACAGGGCTGACAACTTAATTTAACACCAGATCTGGAGGAAGCCAGAGTGCCACTGCGCTCTGGATAATTGATAACTCTGCCACTCCACCACACCTCGCCTCACCTCGTGCCCACCACGCCTCAGCTCATCATCTACCCAAATCAGTGGTGGACACATTACGGTACAGATTTTAAAGCTTGTCAGGTTGTTTTGCACTGTAGAAATGCCTTTTCACTCCAGAAGCAAGGCTGGAAAATACTTTTTAAAGCTGGTGCCAGTTTCAGTACTGATATTTTAAGAAGACTTTTTTTCATAACCTTAGTTTGAAGATATAAATACCTTTTTCTACAAACCTCCCTTTCCTTTAACACAATAACACACCTGTACAAAAACTTTGCCCACATAAAATACAGGCTAAAATGCGCAAAATAATGATTTTAATCAGGAAAAAGCTGATCAAAGAATAAGTAATCAAGAAGACTAAGAACTATTGGTTGATAGTTTTTGATACTTGGTGCTACAGTGTGCCTTTTCCCTTTAAAAAGTAGTGATTACAGTCAGATAGGACACACAGTCTCTCCCTCATCCTGACTTAAGAGTGACTACCATGCTGAAATTTCTCCTTGGGCCGCTGCAGGGGGAGCGCGCTGCCTGGATCTCCTTCACAGGCTGTTGGAGGCTGCGGAGCAGGAGCCCGGTTGACTGGTAATGCCTATTAATTACTAATACAAACTGCTAATTAGCAGACCAAACACTGGCATCTGTACAGTTTGTTTTCCCTGCAGCGATGATATTGAGTTCTAACACAAAGAGGCAGTAAACCTGAGCTGCCTGATGTGCATCCGAATCAAAGGGGAGTTGCTGCTAAGCATACTTAATGCCAGGATCATGCACCAGGGAGGTCAAATAAAGGGCAAAACCAAATTTCATAAGGATGAGATGGTAAATGACCTGTTGTAAGATCAGCAAAGGACAGGGGTGGGAAGTAACTTTTACTTAAGTACTGCTTGAGTACTTTATACTTTTCCCTCACTATATTTCAGAAGGAAATATTGTATGCATATATCTGACAGCTATAGATGCAGATTCAAATTTTACAATTGATATGAGATAAGCTCATACAACTGTCGTCAGGGGAAAAAAAACTTTGTATCTCAAAAATGCAAACTTTTCAGGAAAGCAGGTTTGTTTAAGTTTGATCACAATGCATGTTTGACATGGTCTAAAATGATTTTGACACAAAAACAGAATTCGATCAATGACTACTTTTGATGCTTGAACACATTTTACTGATAATACTTTTACTTTGGTAACAATTTAAATACAATTCTACTTATAACAGCACTTTGATATAGCTACTTTCGCCTAATTTAAGAATCTGGATTCTTCTACCATAATAGGACTGGGTATCGAACCTCAATACTTACTTCATACTGACCGAAATGTGTATTAAAAACTGTCAAGTACTGACTGTTGGCATTGAATGTCTGGCCAGATTTTTATTCTTTATTCTTTTATTCTTTGAACAGATAGTTCCTGATTTAAGTCAACATTTGGCTATTTTATTCAGGTAAAGTTTTCCTATGGCTGCTTGTGTTTAGACATCATTTAACATTTCAGAACATTCAAAACGTTTTATATTTCTCAAATTGAAAAATTGATACCAAAACTCAGGTATCGTATTGGGAATAGTATCGAAAACATTTCTAACAATGCCCAGCCCTAGTATCCTAGTAAGGATACTGACGTCACTGTGGGATGTATTTACAGAGTGCTGCAGGGATGACGTAATTTTGTAGGCCAACCCGTAAGTTAGCGTCACCTTGGTTCCCTCACTTACCTCTTCTACAAAAGCCTTTTGGAAAGTTTGAGTTAGAACAGTTTGCAAGAGCACGAGTATAAACACAACGAGGCTGTAAAGGCAGCCGAGTAAGTAGATGAGTTTCTGTGTTCTGTGTGATGACATTTAATGTCCCCAACAAACCTCTGTAGTCTCATTTAGCCACTTGTTAGCAACTGCCTTTTTTAATCCACATAAAAGCTTCAAAATTCACAAATCTCTTAAGCTTGTGTTAACCACAGACCTTATTTCAGGCATCTAACCAAAAACCCATTCAGAAACCCACTGACTTCAAGACGAGGGAACCGGAAGTGCAAAAATGCTAACTCATTTCCAGGTTTTAGGATTCATCCCTGCAGCACTCTATAAATGATCACACTAGACTCGGCTAGTCTCCGGCCCCTAGGCCCTACCCAGCTCTTCCCAGCCAAGACGAGATGCCACCCCACCCTGCCGCCCTACGCTTCTCACACACAAAAAAAATAAATGAGTAATCGGCCACAAAGTGTCAGCCAGCCTTAATCCCCTTTTAATTTCCTTGTGGGGCCTGCGCCAGGGCTCTGGCTGCAGCATGAAGCTGGCCGCTGATGGCAGGATGGCCGTGGTGACAGGCAGGCAGGCAGCGCAGGCCTGGGGGTGTTTACTGTGATCCAGGCAAAGAAAATACAATAACCACACACTGCCACCACTGTTTGCCTTACACTTGAGTGGGATTTAGGTTTCCCCAGCACTCTGTCACAAGTATGTGTGTGCACACGTGCTCCCCCCCCCCCCCCCCAAACACACACACACAATTGTCATGCAACCAGATTGTACAATGGACATATGCATGCTCTTTTTCTCTCTGCCTCCCTCATGAGGCTGCACACACACAAACACACACCTACATGCATATATTAAGCATGTGCTCGGGCACTCAAGCACACCCCTGGTAATACTACTCTAGATGAGGCTATTTATATCTTAATTTATACAGGTTGGTCTCAGCGTAGGGGTCGTCACCACACAGCTGCCCAATCCCTGGCAATCCCACAATGCCAAGAGTATTATCTCCTTTTGAACAGCAATTTATTTTCTTCCCTCCTCACTGTTATTTAAAAGTAAAGGTCCCGTCATTAAAATGTATGCTTTCTCAATGCACCCGCACCAGAAAAGGGCAGCCGGCAAACTGCATTCACTCGCTGTTCACATAATGAAAGGCGTAAAGGAAGAACGAGGCTGTGGAGAACGGCACACGTCTTTGTAACACATTTGCCCAAGAGGTGGGTTCAGTGGAACAAAATGGAGAAGGTTAACGTTATTCTGGCAGATGAAGGAATTTTTTTGTGACATTTACACACAGCAGGGATTTTCTCCCCAGGAGCACCCTCATAACACTCGACTACCCAGCATATGAGCAGTGGCATATGCATTAAGTGTGCAAAATATTAAAAAATGCCTCCTTGTTCCAGGAAGCAGATACTTGGAGGAAGCTATACACACTTAATGATAAGTTAACCCTAACCCTAAACGTGCAGCAATTGCAGAGAAGTGGTGTGTGTAGATAAATGGTTAACAAAAGGGATCTAAAGTTTTTAGAGATGCAGCTTGTAGAGCTGTCCAACCAATCGGTTGATTTTCGAAATATAACAGATGTTTTGGTATTTGCGTACATGTCGACCAGTAAGTAACAAATAACTGTAGTGCAGACATGCCAACTGGACCATTTGAAGAAATGTAATTTAGAAACATTACACCGTTTGTCCATCAGAGAGCACTGATGAGTCAATTCTTCAACTATCAAATGTCCCGATCAGTACATATCTTCCTCACAATAACCAAATATGACCTAACCAAAGAAATCCCTATATATCCAGTATCAGTTGGATTTTAGACGAGAGAGAAGGGTGTCCTTTCTGTTTGTAACTGACAAATAGAATCAAACAACAATTTCGGTTATTTGTCTTTTTTTGTCTTTCTTTACCCAAAAAATTCACTTGTTCCACCTTCTCAGTTCTTCACTTTGTCTCACGTGATAGTACGCTGAATATACTGTTTGTCGGACAAAATAAGCAATTTTAAGATGTCACCTTTAGCTTTAGGAGAGCGTGATGAGCATGATTCAATATTTTATGACATTTTACAGACCAAATGATTCATTGATTAACCAAGAAAATAATCGGTAGATGAATTGATAATTAAAATAATTGTTAGTTGCAGCTCTGAAGTCAAAAGGTCAAACTATATCTGGAGCCTCTGAAATGTGAGGATTTGCTGCTTTTCTCTTTTTTTTAAAATATCATTTGTGTTTTGGAAAGGAAAAAAAAAGATTTAAAAACGTCACCTTGGGCTCTGTGAAGTTGTGATGGGCATTTTTCACTATTTACTGACATTTTATAGATTAAATAATTAATCGATGAAAAAAAGAGAGAAAATAATAATTAAATTCAGCCATATGTGAAGCTTTCTCCCTCTTAGATTTATTTAAAAGCATCTGCTATGGTGTTTGATTATAAATAAAGGCCTCTAAGTGGAAAAGAGAATATTCAAAGTGTCTCTACTTTTTCTGAGGGTTTTTCTAAGCGCCAGTTCTCACAGCAAAGGTCTTTATGGCAACATAAGGGGTTAGCCTAGATTTTCAGTCCAGTCTCATTTAAGGCTAATTCCTGTGTGGGTCTGGATGTTTGATCCCATTGCCCATCTGAAGTAATTAAAGGGTTATTAGTAAACAGATATTCACGCTCGCTCACTCTTGCCAACTGCTTCATGCCATCTGCTGCCGGCGCACGTGCTTTGACATTGGAAATATGCTGCTGAACCGACACGGGTGTTTGAACGCATAGGGAATGAACCGAGCTTTCATCAAGTCTAAACACAGTCAAACAGTGTCATCTTTGTGTGTGTGTGTGTGTGTGTGTGTGTGTGTGTGTGTGTGTGTGTCACTGTGAGTGTGTGTTTGTGTCAGAAAATAAAATGGAGGGAAGAGCAGGAAATTATAAGCTTGTTTGTGCTATTTTAAACCTGCTTGTTAATTTCAATCCCTTTTAACTGGCTGTACTTTTGATACCAGCCGACCACTATTCTTATATTTCATCTCCACAGCCCCCTCTCCTCCTTCTCCTTCTTCTCTCCCTGTCTCTCTCTCTCCTCCGGCTCCAGCTCTGCCCTCCTGTCTGTTTTTATCCTTTTTTTATTTTCAGTAATATAGAAGGGATTAACCCTGCTGGCCCCTCGGTGGTTACTGTTTCATTTTATTCTTATTAAAATCTTAAGAACCTGCTTTATTATTCCTGTTTGATACTACCTCAATAATCCTCTGCCTGCCTGTGTGTGTGTGTGTGTGTGTGTGGTGTGGGTGTGTGTGGCATGCAGCCACAGACCCATAGGTGTGCTGTGTGATGGATGTGTGTGCTTGTGTTTGGGCTGGCAGGAAGTCCAGGACACATTACACAAATTTTAATCATGCGTGTGCAACATATAGATGCACAAAGGCAATCTTATGCTGGGTGTGAAATCCAGGAGTTTATCTTTTTGCACATTTAAGGCCTTAATATATTGAGAGAAGCATCATAAAATGACACGTTGTACATTTCAACTCATCGTCTTGTGTGTTTCTCTGTAATTTGGCACTTCTGACAAACATATTTTCTTCCCCCCGTCCGTGTCGAGATGGCTATTACCGCTGATGGGTCTCTAGTGTTTGCTGTGATCTTTCTTACAGCGAGCTGCATTGATTTTGTGAAACCTCTGATAAATCTCAGACAGGAACTAGACAGGAGTGTTGTCACAGCAAAGCTTCCCTGGATCACACAGTGATTTCTCCTGCAGTTTCACTGACCCTGGGAGCTGTATTTAGAGAAGCAGTGCAGAGTGCCACTGTAAGGTGTTTTAATAACATCCACTGCTAAATATTTGAAATTCAACCTCCACTGAACATCAGCAGAAAGAAGGGAGCGGGTATTGATCAATCCAATTAGAAATTTGACACTGTCCTCCCCAAAAATACGACCATATCGGTCGTCTGTGCAAGCAGCTTATAGAGTGCTGCAGGAATGAGTCCTAAACCCCAGAAATGAGTTAGCATTTCTGCACTTCCGGTTCCCTCGTCTCGAAGTCAGTGGGTTTCTGAATGGGTTTTTGGTTAGATGCCTGAATTAAGGTCTGTGGTTAACACAAGAGATTTTCACGTTTTGTTCTTTGTTAAAAAAGGCGGTTGCTAACAAGTGGCTAAATGAGACTACAGAGGTTGTCGGGGACATTAAACGCCATCACGCCGAACACAGAAACTCATCTCCTCACTCGTCCACCTTTACAGCCTCGTTGTGTTTATACTCTTGTAAACTATTCTAACTCAAACTTTCAGAAAGGCTTTTGTAAAAGAGGTAAGCAGACAAATTCAAATTACAAGTTGGAAGCTCAGTGGTGGTGATGTTTAGGTCGTGTGACCGTGGTGTAGTTTATAGCCTAAAAAGAAAACATAAAAGTGGTGTTCATTTGTGAAGAATATCTTGCTCAACAAAACATGTCAGTATCATAATCTTTTGTTTGCCACAGAGCTTATTTTCTACAATAATCCAAAAGCCAATGGAAAAATGGAAAAATCCCATTGGCTTTTTGTGGAGGGAACCAGGGCGATGCTAACTTCCGGGTTGGCCTGCAAAAATACGTCATCCAGCAGCGCTCTATTACGACCCATGTTTACGTTTATTGTTACGCTGCAACCAATAAAGAGCGACAAAGTCAAACAACACAGGACTTTGACACAGGAGACGGCTGTTCGTGACCCGTGTGAAAAGTCAACGCTGACTTATTTTAACTTACATACGTAACTTAACTTACGTAACTAATGTACTTAAACCCAAACCATGATGTTTTCCTAAACCTAACCAAGTAGTTTTGGTGCCTAAACCTAACCAAACTGCGACTGCTTCACAACGTTAACCATGTGTTTATTATTGTTGCCATGACGACAAAGGTCCGGTACACCTATATATATGTCGTTTTGGGAGTCATTGGCAAACGACCTATTCTGTCGTTTAGGTTGGAGGACTTGTTGAGAAATGTCATTGACAACTTGCATTGAGTTTTAGTTTGAAGTGCACGTGCATGAGTCAAGTAAAAGAGAGCCTTGCAGTAGCTCTTGCTGCGTGTGTTTCCAGTTTGTCACAGTAAGCAGACAAATGGGGGGAAAAAAGAATAAATTACGGTTTGATTTCATCCTGCGAGAGGAATAGCTAATGTGACGTTAACCTATCAGTTAGTATGCTTTTGGAGAGCATCTGTCCAAGTCTAGGTGTAAGCTTTTCAACTTGGAGACCAATCATCTCTTCATTAAAAGTGTGATACTGTTCAAGCGTCTCTGCAGGGAGCCAGGAGCACAGAGGATTACACTATTGACTTAGAGAAAGGTCAACATTATTTGATTTTCTCAAAGGTTACTATTTATGCGTATTTATCGACTGCCGTTTTCTCATAACATACTTAAGCGCGCGGCAGTGGCACATATATTAATTTCCTTTTCTTTGTCCTCCCGTTTGAGAGTCTAATGCAGGAGTGTATGCATTCTAATTTCTCATTTACGATGCATTAAATTCAGATGAGAGGAGGATTGTTGGGGACAAAGCTGATCACGCTGTGTGAGATGAATCAGAAATTGAACCAAAGTGTTTCATTAAGAGCTGTTGGCTGGCTGCTAAGACAACACGGGGGTGTAATCCCCCCCGTTCACTCCCTCCTTCCTTCACTTTAAATTTTTTTACTCTCTTCCTATCATTTTTCATCACTCTCTTTTACTCCCATCCTCTACAGCCCCTCACCTCTTCCTTCCTCACTTCTTGCTTCTCTTTCCCTTCCTCTTTTCCCTCTCTTTCTCCAAGGCCTGTGAGAGCACCTCCTCCTTGCAAACAGAGACATAACCAAATCCTCCCCCCCGCCCCCTCCTGCCTGTGCACCGGGGTCAGGCCGTCAAAATGACTCTTTTTATTACAGTTCATAAACAGCGACTCCCCCGGCGGCCCCGGGAAATTTCCCATAAACTTTGATCAAACAGACGTTAGCCTCCCTGGTCCTCAACCACCTCTCTCCATGCGTGAAAATAGCTCCGCTCAATCACAGGCAGAGAAAACACGCCGAAAACAGTGCAAATAGCAAGGCAGTCACTGATATATCAAGTCATTATTGACCAGAACACCAGGGGAATAGATCTCATATAAAAACAATAAGTTCCTCTTTGCCTTTTTCTTCTCTCCTCCACCCTCCTCCTCTTTGAGCGGAGGCGGAAATGTAAGGCGACGCACTGGCAGTAAACTTTGTGGCTTAAAATTAATAGCTTCGAGGGAAGCTCAGGTGAGCGATCCAAAGTGATAAAAGCATCCAAAATAAAAAACCAGCAGTTGATTTAACCGTGTGTACGTAGATGCTGGAAGCTGTGCAATAGTTCTTCGTGGCTTTCTCTCGCTTCGTCATCCTCTCCATCTCGTTTAGCAGAGCTGTCAGCCCGGTGTTTCTCAGTGTCGAGGGCTCGCAGTGCTCCCTTGTTGGCAATCGTGGTCGAGGCTCGCTGTAATGGAGATGAGCAGCAGGAAAGCAGCAGTGTTTTGTTGTTTAGTTGAGGGTTTTTTCAGGGTAGAGTTGCCACAGCTTCTCTCAATTTGTAGCTCAAAATCCGAAATAAGGGGCAAAGGTCATTTCCTTTTCACTTTTCTCAGGTCATGCTTAAATAGCCTTTTATATATATATGTTGTTTTCATTGTAAAATATCACCTGATGCTCCATATTCAAAACCTTGCACTTGTTTACTGAATGTGAATGAATAAAAAAATGTCCAACATCCAATAACAGCAAGCTTTCTTTTTTCTTAAATCTTTCAGATGATGATTGTATCTCATTTTACTTTCAGATATTGGACACAGGGTAAATAAAGAGGAAATCTTTAATTTTGTTGTTATAAAAAATGAACATTTACTCCCAGAACTGACTGACGTGAAACCATTAAACTGATTTGACAGAAAATCTGGAAGCATCAACAAGGTTTCTGAGTGGAATTTTTAGGGGGATGAAAAATGTGATTAATCTATATATTAAAAAAGTCACACCATCTCTGAAAAAACCCCAATAAACTAAAAAAAATTCAGTCCGAGAACACTGTGGCTTCCTTTGTTGATGAAATAATAGTGATTTTACATCCCCTGCATATTAGATCCTGCGTGATCAAATAAATAAAAAAAACACAGTGACATCCAAAATAGATTTTATATCATGTTTTATAAATGAAATCATTTATAAAATGTAAAGAATCCCAGTATATATAATATAATCTATCATTATTACAGGTATTTACATGTTTATTCAACATTTGAGCAGGTATGGATCAAATATCTCGCTCAGCACTTTAAGAGGACTCTTGCCTACTGACACTCAGACAGATCTTTTTTTATTTTATTTGTTGGGGTCTGTAATGAAGAGACCACCCTACTTGTTACTTTTCCACCACAGGACTTGTGTTCCCTATTCAAAAGTGCCACAACCAAGTTCTATTTTTATGCATTTTTTTTAAAAAGTCTCTCCTTTCTAAAATAGTAAACTACCTAATTTTGGAAGCTGAGCATCAGAGGGATAGACGCTGCACATCCAGCCTGTCCTTCTGCAGTCAGACAGTGATGAGTGTGTGTCAGTTTTCTATAGGAGCAGCAGAACCTGATGCAGCGGAGCTATAGTTACTCCTCCGGTGTTGTTTGTTTGTGTGTGTGTGTGTGTGTGTGTGTGTGTGTGTGCCTCCTTACCACGCCGTACCGGCTCTGCCTGGGTCCTCATATCAGCCGGTCTATCTTCCCCAACCCCCCGCTGACGCCTCACCTTTCCCTCCACTGCGTCTTATGACTCAACCTCCTCTTTCTTTAATACTCCGTTAGCTGCGCCAGTTACTCTATCTCTTCGAGCCATCTCCCCCCCCCCCCCGTTTGCCCTCGTTGCTAATCCACTCCCAGGCCTAATTGAAGGGGACAGCAGCTCAGCAGGGTCACGCGCAAACGTGGCGTTACAATGAAGAGCCCGGGTACCAAGTGACACATCTCTCTATCCTGATCAGCTTGCCGTATATGTATATGTGTATATATATATATACCCAGCCGCTGTTACTGTCTGAGCGTCTTTTCCATTTCTCCGTCTTCTCCTCTTCCTCCTCCTCGGGGTCAGAATGCAACCTGGAGCCAGAAGCAGTCTACAAATTGTCAGAGAGAAGCCCAAAAGAAGAAATGGAGGCTCAGTGCCTCTAGTTCATTATGACTTAGGATGCGAGTTAGGCAGCAGTGTGTGTTGACATTGTCATAGTTATCACGGGAACATCTGTGTATGGCCTGTCAGAGGTGTGTGTGGGAGTGTGTGCAACTGTGCTCAAAGCGAAGGAGGACATGTTTGTGTGCCTGGCTGCATGCATATACATACTGCAGATGCACGTGCTCTCTCTCTGCATTTTTATTTTTTTTCCTTCTGTTTTCATGTGTCCATGTGGAGGCTGATGGTTCCAGGTTTGGATGGCGGTGTCTTGGCACCCGCAGGTCCGCTGAGACCTGCCTCTGCGTAGGATCAAGGGGTGCTGCTGCGCCCAGCCAGCCTGACTGCACACCAGCTGCAATCCCTAATGCCTCCGCCACATCCTTGGCAGGCTGCGCCCCCCTGCCCTTTTCCTCCCAGCGCTCCGTCTTGGCAAAAACGGAAGCTTCTTCTTGTGAATTTATTTTACTCCTGCTTCTTCCTCCTCCTCACGCCTCAGGATATGTGACATACATTCATGCCATTTGATGATAGTGTTTGACCAGTGGGCACATGATTAGACATGATTTCCGCTCAGCCTTTAAATCTGCTAAAACCGCGTGTTTATGGGTAATTACACTGGAGGTAATTGCATAATATATAAAAAACAAGATGCAGATTATAAATCATGCTGCAGCAGCATGTGGAAAAATGTTTGATGTGGTGGATTTTTATAGGGAGCCTGTTTATCTTTGTACTCGTGTCAATGTTTACAAATATGTTAGAATTATTTTGCATGGCTCATGTTGTTTGTCCTTTACTGTGTGTAAGAGGATGTTGATATTCTTAGGAAAAAGTGTTATGAGAGCAGTCAGGAAAAGTTGATTCCCATAAACAGGCTAACTTGAGACATCTGTTGTGAGAGGCACTTGAATCACTATTTACTGTTTTGCAAATTTCCATTGCACATCACAACCTGTGTTTTTCTTTTTTTTTTTTACGATTCTCCGGCAAGTGGGAGAATTTGTTGTGTTTTCTTGGGGTGTTATTATGGTTGAGTTTGGGGACTGTCAAAGGGACGCGGCGCCGCACAGTTAAACTGGGACTCTCAGTACCCATCAGGCCCCTGTGAGTCTTTGTGAAGACGACACCACAGAAGGCGCCTTCCAGAGAAAGCGTCACATCCAGTTAGCAGACACCCGGCGCGCTAAAGAGGTTAAACTGCTGCGCCTGGCACAGCCAATTGTATTGATAACCGTTTGAAGCTGGTTTTCTCTCCTACCTGGCATCACGCTTCACACGCTTTATTCGGCTTGCCACTCCAGACAAACTTCAAACCTGGGAGAGAGCGTTTTCCTCCACTCAGGTGTATATAGGTGTGGGTGTCTGTGGGCGTCTGTGTTTGTGTGTGTGTGTGTGTGTGTGTGTGTGTGTGTGTGTGTGTGTGCAGAGCCAGGGGCCTTTGCTGTTGTTTGTTTGTTTGTGCTGCCTCCATTCTATAAACCAGGCCTCTGATCTCCCAGGCAACATGCCTCCAAATTCCTCCGCCGCTCCTGCTCCATGTAAATATATCGGTGTCAGTTTGTCTGATGATGAAATGAGCATTAGGATCCGGAGCAAGGCAGGGAAACCACACCGCTTCTTTTGCGATTAAAGCCATCCTCTCGGCAGTGTGAGATCTCCGGCTTCTGTTCGTGTTAGAGAATAAAGTTTCTGCGAGCAGAAAAGTGTCTCGGCACATCTGCGTCTCCTCTTGACTTCTCGGTCTATTCCTACTCCTGCCTTACCGCTCTCTGCTGTCTTTCCCCCTCACACTCCACCAGTCTTTCGTTATCGGCTTGTTAGCCCGAGGTCCTCGCCTTGGCCCGGAGTTATGGCTCTGTCGGGCAGCTGCTCGGCCAGCCCTGGGGGTCCTCAGAGGCAAATGGCATGTCAAGGAGTGGTCACTGAGGTAGATTGTCTTCCCCACAGTCAGCCTCCCCGCCACCAGTCTCACTTGTCCAATTAGGAGCTTTTTGGCCCCCCTTTAAGTCCCCAACCCGTCCATTCTTGACTGATTCTCCCACATCTCTGGCCCCAAGACGAGCACACCTGACACCCTGCAAGAACACAGGTACACATAAATATTATGTGTGTGGGCAAACAAGCTCAAACACACACACACACAAAAACACACACACAAACACAAAATAGCAGCGCTCTTGTCTGTGCATGCACATGGGCACATGAATGAGTAGTTTATGGACATAGCTGATATTTATGTATGTGTTTGCATTATAATCATGTTAACTACCAAATTAACTCAAGTGGAATAGCATGTGGGTTACACCTTATGCTGAAATCACAGGTTGATTAATTGATCATTTGATTGAATTAACAATTTTGATCGTTGGTTGGACATTCACTGGTTTCAGCTTCTCAAATGTGAAGATCTACCGCTTTTCTGTTTCATATCATTGTTATTGGAATATCTTTGGGTTTTAGGCAAAACAAGCAATTTGAAGATGTCACCATGGAGGAATTGTGATGAGCATTTTTAACTATTAATAAAACAATCAAAGACAATTAACAGATAACTCTCTAATAAAAATAATCAGCCCTCGTTGAACCGTTCTTTTAAATAATAGCTCACTCTGGTGCATCTGAGTCTTTGGGTGTATTGCTCAGTATGTGGAGCCTAGTACTGCGTAGGCTAAGTAGTAATACCACAATAAGTTGTGCTTTTTCAGTGACAATCATTTGCAGTTGACCAGACTTGATTAGTGAGTTGCTCGTTCAATCGCAGAGCCCAGTGACAGATGCTCGAATCCACCTCATTTGTAAAATTAATTCTAATAGCTGTGAACTGATATAGAAATGGACATTGTGATAATTAGTTTACACTTGGAGGTAAACTAACACTGATGAGCTTGCTGTGTCAAGAGGGTAGAGCTTGGCACTATAGCACATGAAGGTGCTGCTAGAGATATATTAGCAGTCTAATGCTTGCCCGTACTTTGATGATGACAATAATTCTGTGAAGTCTTGTACATGTAAATCAGACTGAGGCTGTGTTGTTATTCCTGCCTGCCGTCGCTGATTGAATCGATTGTCGTGTGCTGCTCGCTTGCTCCCCTGGAGGCTACAAGCAACATCAATCATTCTCTTCCTGCCAGAAACCACAGCGCTGCTCCCTCGGTATTTCTGCAGCTTTCCCATCATTCATCCAGTGCTGAGACTTGAATGCTTGAAATAACCAAATTGTAAAAAGAAAATCAACAGTTTATGTTTTGGGGGTTTTTGTATGGGGTGAATTTGGTAGCTTGTATAAACTACACGTGTTGACATGTTCAATCCTATAGTACAGAACTTAAATATATTATTTGTTTAATACTCCACCTCCATGAATGAAAGCATCATATGTGCCTTTCTAACATGTAGGTGACGAGAACTCTCATTATTCATATTGTGTTGTCATTTTACTAAACCTTTTGGTCCTATTAATGATTCCAGCCAGTAATCATTAACAGGACAGGAATTTTTCACCATTGTTGACATTTTATAGACTAAACAATCAATCCATTAACCATAAAAATTAAAGATTAATCCAAAGTAAAAATTATTGTTAGTTGCAGCCCTAACATTTTTGTTTCACATGTGTGAAGAGTTTTGTCTGATGTATGTCACATATTTGCCATATCATGGTAAATATATATGGATGTCAGAAGAATATTGATGCATTGATATTGATTTCATCTCACCCAGCCCTGCTAACATGCAAAGATCTCCATCTTGGTTACATAATCAGTGTTTGCATGATGCCCATCTTTAATGGCTTTATGATTGAAACCCTGCAGGTGCAGCACTTTTTGACCCAGATGACTTAATTTACTAGCACATTAGTGCACTTTTTGCTTTTGATTATTGCATTTTCTTCTATTAATCCTGCTTCCCGTCTCCGCTGAAATCACTCCTTCACTTTGTTACGCTCACATGCACACTGACAAACAGTAATGACCCTGCTGGCGAAAGCAGGAACCTGTTAGCAGTCGACACTTTTTTTTTTTTTTTAACAAAGACCACCTGGCCCCCTAACTCACCCCCCTCCCCTTCCTCACCCCAGAGAGGGAGGGAGGGAGGGAGGCAGGCCTTATTCAAAAATGCATGGTCCTGCTCTGCTCTCTGCCCTCCACCAGGAGACAGAGTGTGAGAGAGCTGCCAGACATCACACGGAAGCACCGTTAAAAATACATGTATACCACTCCTCATCATTTATTGATGGCCTCTCCTCCCTTTATGTTTATGAGGTGAGAGGCCTCCCTGTGGCCCTGGTCACTGACCCCCAGGGTCCATCGGGCTGTCCAAGAAACTGCCTGTTCCCTTTAATTTAGCCCACTTTCAAATGAGACCAGATCACGGACCCTCTTCCACATGTATAAGCTGTATGCAGGGATCACTTATAAATAGTAAATTGCTGCTGTGTTGAAAACTGTGTAGTCTCAAGAAAAATCTGCAATTTGGAGAATCAGCTTTATTATGAGATTGTTGACCTTGGATGTATAATGGCATTCAAATGTATTTTTAAACAGTCTAACCACTTGTTCTTACCACCTATTAAGGGCCATGTAACCTTTCAGTTTATTGAAATATATATAAAAATCACAAAAATGTCAATTAAGACGTCATGGTGAAATGCCTTCCACTGTCTATCAGATGCATTTATCATCACTGTGAATCACAAGATAGCAGTCAAGCCAACTCATATCTGTACATCAAACAGTCTGCGTCTCCACACGCAAGGGTTATTTTTCAGTCTGCATCCTTCTCTTGTTTTGGTCTTGCTGAATTATCAGGTTGTGTCTACCGCAGATAAATAACTTTAAAGAAGCTGAAAAAAAAGACTGGTTTGTGGTGGGCCGGCTTTGCCATTTCCTTGAATGTCTTTTGTCTGGAAGTCGGATACAGATCAGTGTGAGATTTACTCATTGCTTGAGGTTGGTCCCAGAGGCATTTCCAGGACTGGTTGGCCGGTGGGGGTCAGGGCCTCGGGGTGATTTTTTTTTGTTGTTGTTTTTTTTGCCATGTTGTCTGGCCGAAGTGACTGCTAAGAGCGCAGTGTGGCAGGCGGCGAAGCCTGCCGTAACAAAACAAGGTATTGATTGAATAATCTCTGTGTCATCTGATAGTAATGTGGCTTACACCGGCCCCCTGCCGCAAGCTACACAGCTTTCTCCCTGGGAAAAGGGGAGGCGAGTCATGTCAAGAAGAAATCAAGAATTTGTTTGTTAATGAATGAGTTGTTGTCTTTTTTTTAATGTTCTTATTTTCTCAGTGTGTTTTTATACCACTTTAATATATATATATATTTACTATAATTTCCCGTTGTGATTATATATATTGTATCTATACCACATAACACTCCCCTACATCCTTCAGTAACACCAGTCACCTTGGGCTGCTGTTTTTTATATATATATTTCTTAAGATTTAAAAGAGCCTTGAAAGTATTGTTTGACAGTTCTTGAAGGACCAACCCAATAAACAATTAACAATCAAGGGTTTTAACAATGAAGTAGTTTTTATTACTTTTAGTAAACCATGCCATTTTCAGGACAGAATTTAAGTACTTTTTGGGTACCAGCTGTGTCTTTAGCACCAAATAGGCCTATCGAAGTACTGCAAGTTAGCGTCAAATGCTCTGTCATTCTTATAGTGTTGTTCACTTCTTCTTTGATTTGGTATTTCCTTATCTGAATAGCAATTTTGCTCATTTTAGACTGTTTTTTATCTAGGAAAAGGTTTTGTTAACACTAAATTAAACACTGACTCATTTGAGATATGGCTTATATCGTTAAAGTGGAATGGTTTTAGAGTAAAACATTTTTATTTTCCTTAATCTGAAATATGCAATATGTTAATGATTTCACTACTGAATTTTAGGTATTGTATTTCAAACATTCCCCCACCATAACCACGTAGCCTAATGTTAGCTATGATCAGTGATCCATCTTTCCAAAAGAATAGATCAAACTAAATTATGAAAATATGCTGGCTTGTCCTGTTTATTTGTGGACAATTAAAATGGCGCATTCATGGCATAGCTTACGTCCTGTTTAACCTACAAGCCACCAGGTGGGGAAGACTGTCCACGCCGGCCTCTTTGTTGCAATTCCGAGTTGTGAATTTCTGACCGCTTTACAAAGTTTCTTAGTTGGCAAAAAGAACTAAGGAAGCGTAAATAAAATGGGTGTAAGCCACCATCACTCGCAGTTAAATCTAAATAAAATCTATTATTAACAAATACATTTAATTCAGCTCATTTTAAAACAGCTTGGTTATAGCTAGCAGTATGTAACACTCTTTTAAAAATTGCTAATTTATCTTATGTGGTGACTTTTTAGCTAGGACTCTAGCAATTGGGGTAACCATCTTGGAGTAATGTGTTCACTTTGTTCCCATTCTGCCAACATTCCTTGAATGCAGCATTAGCTAGCCTAGCCTACCTGTTAGTTAGCCTACTTATGTTAGCATTGATAGCCTAGCTAGCTAGGCTATGCCAGCTGAATGAATAAAATCATTTAAGCCAGACAAGTCAATCTGTGCTGAAACAGAGTGTTAATGTTTGTTTTGACAAATTTGTCCTATCGTCTCAAAAAGTTACAATTGGTAGATATTATTTAAGACCATTTAACTGTTTTTGGAAAGCTTTTCTCAAAGCAGGGGGTTCTGTCGCCCGTTAATTTTATCGACATTTTATCGAGTTTTAAGGATGCCTGAGTGGGCCATGTCGAAGCTGTCACATATGGTAATTTCAGTCAGTCAATTGGGATATTCACCGTCCTCTGTAGTCCAGTAGAAATGAAAGAATGAGAGGTTTCAAGTGCATGCTATGTGTGTGGTTGTGAGGCAGCAGCCCCACCTCTTTCTTCCCCGCGTCTATCCCCCTTCTCCCGCTCTCCTCTCCTGTCTTCCTCCCTAACCCTCCTTCTGATCCGAGAGGAAAGCTTTCATTATTTGCTGAGATTGGGATGTCAATCCCCGCGCCCCTGACCCAAGTTTGTAGTTCTCCCCCGTCATATTGGGGAAATGATTAGTGGGGTTATCTCCGCTTCTCTCCGCGAGGCTTTCATTCCTCCTCGCTGCCCCCCGTACCTCCAGGCAAGGAGCGGATCTCTAACCGGGAGGCTGCTGCATGCTCTCCTTGCACTCCTCCACGCTCTCCCCCTTTTACACTTGCTGATACTTCATCATGTAGGCCACTTCATCTCTCTAAATGTCTCTGTTCATTGCTGAGTCAGATTCATTTTAACGCCAACCTCCGTTCTCTTTTTCTCTTCCTTATTTTCAGCTATTGGGCCATAGACATTTTGGTTAGATGAATGAAGTTGAGTGACCTTTTAATTTTAGATTTTAATATGAAGGAGAAATAATATATTTGGGAAAATGATGACTCTGCCAGGGTCAGTAGGCTACCTACAATTTGTCCTACTTTTCCCTGCCTGCTGCATAGACTCTAAATACAGCAAACATAAACTGAACATCAGTGCATCCAACTGCAGCCCATATTTACATTTTTACCATATAGACTGAAGCACCATGATCCAATTTAAAACAGACTGCCATATTTCTAAAAGAAACGCATCCATACTTTCTCATTTATCTTTCTGTTTAAAACCATTTTAATCATTTTCCATGTTTCATTATTCAAACTTTTATTGCACTGTTAAGAGAAAAAACAGGCCTTTGTGTATGGATGTGGAAGGAAAAAAATCTTTAACTTTCTCTTTTTTGAAAACCACAGTCAAACACTTTTGTTTGGAGTATTACACATGAGGGTATGTGTGTGTAATAAAGTGCTTTTGCTCTGTTTTGAAACACTTCTGTGTGCTATGATGGCTTCAAAGGTTATTCCAAAATGCCCTAAATACATGTAGTATGTAGGATATAGAGGCTATAGGCATGTGGGAATAAATTGATGTCATTTCTTAGACTAACAGCAGATATAATAGCCCATATAAAGGCACGTTTCGCTTAGGCCTATGCGCACGAAACTGTAAAATTAGTTATTTTCGTTTATGGCTATTGTTGGGGAAAAACGGCAAAATAGGCCATGCGTTTCTTGAACATTTTAATTGATCTATTTTTCCTCTTCCCCCGCGGATGTTTTAAACAAAACGCTGGCGGTGTATTGAAACGATCTTAATGCAAGCTGCAGATTTGCTTCATTGGTCCGCTGAAAGGAATGAAAGCAAATATAAAAGCTTTCACACCACGAGCACAATGCAAATTACGCTTTGATTCACTCTTAATTTCATCAAAAGGTTGTTTTTTGTTTAGTTCTTTCTTTTGAATTATTATTATTATTAGGAGTCCACGGGATTAAGCAGAGTCACTGATCCACTGGGTCTAAGCCTGTTTTTTTTTTTTGTCTGTCGGGAGCTCAACGAGACTCCATCCGCACTTCATTAACCCTGAGCCGGGGACAATCCACGGTAAGAGCCGGGGGATTTACCACCAGCCTTTCACATGCAAAGAAAAGAAGAAGAAAAAAATCTCCGAGTCATCCAACAAGACACACGGGGGCTTTTCCTTATATAATCAGCTGTGCACTTTGCAAGAATAACCCCCTTTTCATAAAACGGGTCGTCGTTATCCGAATCGGTCACGGATCCTCATGATGGGACTATAATGATCTTTTGGCAAGTTGGGAGGTGTTTGATTTTCTCCCCTCCCCTTTCCCCTCTTCACCTTCCCAGTCGTCAGAACTCGGCTCGGCCCACTGTATTTTTAATGCAATTTTACGCATCATAAACGCGCCAGTTATCAGGCCGTCAGTCTGATATTTCACGGCGTGGTCAGCCACTAAGTGGAGGCCCCACATAACAGGTGCCATGCGTGGATGACAGCAGGGGGAGCTGGCTATCAGACCCATTATCGACTTTCAATTAAAACCTATTAAAGTCTTTTGTCTAATCGTTAACATCCTACACGCCAAGTCTTGTCCGTCAGCCTGAACTCCTTTAACCCCCAACGCGCCACGGCAGGATAACTTGGGTCCTCCTCATAGACGTGGAGAGGGGAGAGTGTTAGGTTGGTGGTTGAGTGGGTGGTTGGGTGAAATTTGTATGGAAGGAGGGGAGGGGTGGTGGTGATGGAGCCGCTGACCAGCTGTCCCCACGCTGATCCCCGGTCTGCAGTCAGCTCCAGCCCGGTCACCAGCTGTTGGAGCCGTTTGGCAGAGGAGCGCGCATCCAGCACCCTCAAGGAAAAGAAAGATGGAAACAATCAATTTCCAAATGGGATCATTTAGGGCACTTAAACAATTGCGCACATTACATTAATATTTCATCTCCTGCATTGTTTATGGAAAACGAATTGGAGTTGCTGCTGTTAATTTAGGAAAGTGGGAATGGTGAAGGAGGGGGGAGTGGACAGGACAGGGGCTCCATTTTGGACAGAACACCCTTCTGCTTTGTTGGCCCTTCTTTAAAGACATTAGCTGGAATTGATCTTTGATTGCACTTTTAAACGTCTGTGTGTGTGGAGGGGTGGGTGGTGGTGGTGGTGGTGATGGGGCTATCAATTTCCAATCAAACTTTTTCCCCTCCTCCAACCTTGCAATCAAAAACTCTATGTGCATTTATACCTTGAAAAGACAAAAATAAAACGTAGGACTAACATTTAATAAGCAGCCTAATAAAAACCAAAATCTTTGTAATTAACACAGCATAACATTAAACTGAACTTAGTTGTAAAAACTCGTTCTGCAAATCTCCGCTCTTCTTTTGAAAAGGTTAAGAAAACGCTTGCTCCACTGGTGACACCCTTATTAACTTTTTTTTTTTCACGCCCTCATCTCAACATTAAACAAATTAAATCAACTACACCAAACCAAACAGAGGAGGGAACAGTCGTTTGACAGACATGTTCAAATTCACTCAAACACGCTTTCCTCCTAATAGAAACCCGCGAGCCCTTAAAATTGTGTTTATTTTCGAGCTGCTTCCAGAAAAGTGGAGATGTTTAATTAAAGCTACACCACCCATCTCCCCAACCTTTGCTCATTGACACTGACATGTGTTCATATCCCTTTATAATAAAAACTCTATATATAATATTTGGGCAGTGGGCAGTCAACCCCTCAAAAATATCAAGCAGGCCTCTACATATACTTTAAATTTATTTTTCTGTGTTTGACGTTTTTTTTCCTTTGGATTTGATCAAATACATGCGTTTCTTTTGGCACCAAACCAGAGTGTTGAAATGTCATTTTTTGTGGGTGTCGAAATTATGTTAAATAAAGGATATTTGTTAAAAAACGGGTTTCCACAGTTACGTGTTTGATTCTATATAGGAAGAAATATGTTGCTTTAAGACTAAACATAATGTGTACAGTGGATGGACAAAATAACAGTAACACCTGATAATGTAGGCTAATGCAACACGCCACAAACTGCAGCTCCAGACACTATACCATAAGACGAATCACTTCTCCAATCTAAACACAAATGATACATTTTAAGTATTACATTTGTTTCTATCATGTGTTGCTGCTATTTTGTCCACCTATTGTAGGTTTTTAGTGGAGAAATCCATATAAGAAAAAGCTGAATCCACGTGTTGATTCCGTCTGACGAGCCGCGTGGCATTTCAGTTTCACACATATTCAAACAGCCACGTGATTAAATGAAAGACTTTTATTTCCACATTTATAAAAGTAATTCTCTTTTACATCAAATCCCACCCCGTTTTATGTCCAACTTTTGCTGTGAATTTCACAAAAAAAGAACTTCACGAAATTGGGGAGAGAGTTTGGGGGGAAGCTAGAGGAACGAAAAAAAAATCCAAATAAAAAAACGATCCAGGAAATATACGAGAACCACTCCACAAGTTTGATATCTGCAATATACATTTTCACCAAAGGAGAGTATAACAATCAAGGGGTTATCACGGCTTCATATGAAATAACATAAGTAATGCACAACGTCTGTTCAAATACATCTATAGCAAATCAACAGGCAGTTACACCTGCACGTGGACCCGAGTCCGGTCGGTTTGTTTATCGAAAACAAATCAAAAGTAAAAACATTACTGAGGTGATTGCGTCCCCCATGTCCCCCTCTGCAGGGATAAAACTGCTTTTTTATAAATTACTTGACATTTTTACTCCGCTAAAACTTCAACTAAGAACAAGAAAAAGACTTTATATAGATTTCTTTCTTTCCGTAGCTCTCGTGTTTGTGCCTGTATGTGGGTCCAGGCAGGTAGTCCATCCTTTCTCAGACAAATATGTTTTTTTTTCTTTTTTTTCTTTTTAAATTCTGACTCGTTCGCCTGTATAGTTTCTGATGGCTAATCTAGCCTATTATGTTAAACTGGATCACCGTGGTCTGAAAAAGACACACTCGTAGATCAAACAAACAAAAAGTTTCTTTAAAATCAGTCTCTTTCGAATAAAATGCAAAATATTCTTATTTACAGGTTTATGACTGCTGCTGATCGTGTTGTTCTTCACGTGTAAAGAAAAATCAATGACATATTTAGAAAGGAAAAAAAAAATATTTACTAATTGTTTCTTTGGATCCTGTAACTACACTATATTCAAATTACATGGAAGGATGTTCGTTTCCGCCTTTGCCACTATCCATGAACGCCCACATAATAATAATAATAATAATAATAATAATAATGCCAATAGGGGGTCCAATTGGCATTGAACTGTAGGTCAAAGTGCCACCCACAATTGTATCTGTTGATGGGAAAAACACTGAAAATACTGAAACTTGGATTAAATAAATACATAACTTAGATGCTTTGAATCATATTGAAAAATAAATAAGTTATAAATAAAGCTCATGTCCCAAGAACAAAACAAAAAAAAATCAGAAAAAGTTCGAGTTTCAGTCACAAAGCTCCGTCCTCAGGGTTCAGCCTAAATCGGTCGTTTCGCACCATGAAGGCCATGAACAGTTTTTCTCTTTTTCTCGTGTTCGTCACGTTTTTCTCTTTTTCTGTCTTTGTTTCGTTTCTTCTAATGAGTCCAAAGCTGCCAAGGTCGGCGTACAAAAAAACACCTGCAGGGGCCGGCTCACCGCTGCTGGGCTGGCCGAAGCACGCCGGGCATGGGGGGCAGAGGGGGCGGCGGAGGGGGCTCGCTGCCCCCCTGCAGGCCGTGCAGCAGGATCCGCGGGACCAGGGGTCTCTGCAGGGCCGGCGGGGGCGCCGAGGGGCCTCTGTACAGGTAGAGGGCCGCTCCGGGGTCCAGGTTGGACACCAGGCTCTGCGGGTAGAAGTACGGGGACGGGAACATCCTCTGCAGGGCGGAGTAGTTTCCAGCTTCCGCCAGCAGCTCGAGTCCCACCGCCGTCTGCCTCTTCCACTTTGTCCTGGGAGACAGAGACGCTGTTTTAGCCTTTAGCATGCGTATATCTATAAATGCACGTGAGTGTGTTTGAATATGACACACACTAAGATGACTCCCATCTGTTTACCTGCGGTCCAATTAGCAGTCAGGAATACATCTGTTTTTTTTTTCCTTTTTAAATCACCAAAATCTCCAACCTGCCACTTGTATTCACACCCAAGGATGTCTGTTAGATTGCCAGCATGCACTCCATACAGGTGAATAATTCATAATAAAGATAATTGAGTAGATATAGTGGTTTGTTTGAATTATTGATATGCACACATGCAACGATGCATTATTCATCCTCCAAAGTGTTGTTTTTATATTTATTTATGACATTTAGCTGCCTGAGTGTCAGACCTGTAGACAAATAAACGCTAAAGTTCATTCAGCCGAAAACTGCAGAAAACGTGTTTTCACATTGACGAAGACGGTTTCTCTTACTAGTGCATGGAGTTTTATTTATTTACAAGTAGTTGACGCCTCGCTTTTCAAACTATTTGCAGGGTCATTGACTTTAATCGGATATACGAGCCTCAAAAAAGTAATCTCCCGGCATGAAGATGCTGAAAGAAATAAGCGTCCCAGACCACCAATAAACGTGTCTCCATGATTTCATTTTGTATATTTTCTTTTCTCTTGACAGAGAGCAAAAAATAAACAAATATTAAGAGTGTAAAAAAATAAAATAAATACAAATTACACCATGGGGGCGTTCTCCAGACGAGGAGAATTTGGCAACGTGTTTCTGATAGCTGATAAAGATATCCGATCAATGCATCAGCTGTCAATCAATGGTTGCCCTGGTAAATTAAGGCTACTGGATGTATGTTATTTTAAAGCAAAAGTTAGAACTGAAACTAACTGTTAATCGTCTAATTGATTGACAGAACATTAAATCATCAGAAGCTATTTTGTTAATCAATCAATTGTTAAAAGTTAAAATGCCACGTTATTACTTAAAGTATTTGCTTTCTTATGTCTCATATATGGTAGTTAAACTGAATTTCTTTGGGTGTTGTCGGACAACATTTTAAGACTCCTTGGGCTCTGGGAAGCCGTGATGGGGTTTTCACGAATTCCTGACATTTTATGGACCAAACGATTAATCGAGAAAAAATCGGCAGATGAATCAACAATTAATATAATGGTTAGCTGCAGAACTATAGTGGCAGTGACTCAGTTAAGTGGAGTGAACTCGTGCCACCTTTAGGGTGATGGTGAAAGGAAAACATGGCGTCCCTTGGTCCATCTAGTCATGAGCCAACCGTGAGAAACCAGATTATCCCCCCCTCCTCCTCCCTCTTTAAGTAGCAACAGCAGTGTCTTTACCTCCGGTTCTGGTACCAGGTCTTGACCTGCGTGTCGGTGAGGTTGAGGGAGGCCGCCAGCTCCATGCGGTCCTGGACGCTCAGGTACTTCTGCCGCTCGAAGCTGCGCTCCAGCTGGGCCAGCTGGTGGTCCGTAAAGGCCGTCCGGGCCTTCCTGGGCTTCTTCAGCCGGACCTGAGGGCTGTCTCTACTGCTGGAGATCTCCCTGTCCCCCTCCTCTTTCACTGGCGGACAGAAGCAGCGCCGATAGGAAGAAGAGACAAAAAGAACAGAAGAAGGTGAAAACAGAGCCAAGGCCTCATACTGTTAATAAAACTACATCCATCTTTGTGTGGACGTGCAGCCCCGATACACGGAGGCTTAAAAACATCTGCAGCAGCATCATATGAGGCAGAAAAGATCAGTGTAAACTAAAATATCAAATAGATTCAAACTGGTCAATATGGCGCTGTAGCTTTTCATTAGTGTGACGCTGCTTACTTTAATCAAGGATTTGATTCCGGAGAAAAAGCTGTAAAATATGAAATAAACTAGTTGGATCAAAGCAAAACAGAATTCTAATAACATCCAATGTCTATGTGTCTTCTAAATTGGAAACACTTTGGTTGAAATGTGCTATAAATAAAGGCTTAATTGGTTGATTGATTAGCTAGATTTAATATGATCATAATAATAAAACAAATCTTGCTCCCCCCTCTCAAAAGACGCGATTAAGCCCAAATTATGAACTAAACAGCGCTTAATTTGTTTTTAAATGTAATTTTATTACGTTTTACGTCAGTGTGAGAAAAGTGGGGGAAAAGCACAGAAAATAAAACCGGAAATTGTATTTTGAATGGTTTTAAAGAACACCAAGTGAATCAAAGGCATAGGCTAATATTTACTTAATGCGAATTTGAAAGAAAATGACAAAAACGCTTCAAACATTTATTGTTAAAATGTTGAAAACATATTTGATTTTTACCAGCAAGCTGGGTTTTACAACTATTTATATAGCTACAGTTGAGGGGAACAATTTCGACTGTGGCGTGTAAAAGCACGGCGCTAGAAACAGTGCCTATAGGCTATATGGAGCTATTTGATTTGGTCTTAAATTGTTATGAAAAGCTCTTCCAATATTCGCACTTCCAATCTGATATTTTTCCCGTCAGTAGACCCGCAGTCTTTGTTCTTTTTCTGCGTGGTGTCATGTCAGGGCGAGCATTGAAAAAAAAAAAAACAAAGAAAGGAAAGAAAAAAGGGGGGAGAAGCGAGCGAGGCGAGAGATCTTGGTAGTTGAATAGTTGAGTCGTCTCAAGAAGCACAATAATCCGCCTAATTGAGCCACTAGGGAAGGACGAGCCTTTCAACCGCGACCGGAGAAACTTCACAGGACCGTGGAAATGAGTGGAAATCAAGAGCCGGGCGGCCTTGCGCGGTTACAAATCTGATTAGCGCCGGGGACAAATTGCATCAAATCCTTGAAATATTATAGGAGGCGGATTCGTGGAAATCAAAGCTGCCGTACAGGCGCTCTGTGGGCCCCGCGGCTTCTTCAATCAATCAGCGCGTCGATGAGCATCTCCATCCACACTGTGACACACGCGAGCGCGCGGACACACGCACGCACACACTGAATTTGTTGAGCAAATTGATGACGTGACGCCGTATCAATAGCTCACAGGAAAAGTGAGTTTGGAAGAAAAGCATCGTGAGCCTATAGGCGAATAAAGCAAAATAAAACAAAAACTGAAATAATAATAATTTTAATAATAATCAGATATAGGCTATTAATTTTTAGTTATGTATTTTTACTTGTAGCCTACAGCGGTCGTCTTCTTTCCAGGCACTGCTTCATTAAACTGTCAATGGAGGTGACATGTCTGTTATGGCTGACATGATTGGAAACAGAGAGGCCCTTGATGGCATTTATCTGGAGGCGACCCTGTCATCTCTCCCATTCTTGCCTCCCTGACATCAACAGATGCTTTCTGGATATTCTGCTAATGCGACGCTCGAAGCGCGCCGCGCATGCACGTTGATTTTTAAATGTAAAAACTTAATGAATTAGCCTGTCACCGTGCAGGGACAAATGTTGTGTTTCCGCCACCGTGATGCAGCAGCAGAGGTTCGGGTCGATTTTTCCTCATTGGTGGCTCCCGGTGGCCTGCTACTAATGAACTGTACTGTGAGTTTATTGATAAAGATCACTAGATGTTTCAGTTTTTCACTTTCCCCCATCAAATTATTCAAAAAAACGGAGTTACCAAATATTATTTTCATACAGTAAAGCTACATATTATTATTATTATTATTATTATAGAAAATAATCTGAAGAGGCCTTAAAACACCTTCAAAATAAAATGACCCATTTTAATTACATTTATATTTCTCTAGGTTTTAATTTTTTTATCATCACCCAGTGCAGCAAAATGCTTAGATTATATTTTGAATAGCAGTTCGGCTTTCATTTAAATTTAATTTATTGTTGTTCCAATTTCATGCCATATTTATCTTTCCAGATTGCACCACAAATTTTGTACCAGACCCCTCTATGACCCTTTTATTTTTATTTAATTCATTATTGAATCATTAGGCTATTTAATGAGGTTTGTCCAAATTAAAAATTGTTTTAAAGACAGAAAAAGAAGCACCAAGACCAGACAAGCTGCAGCTGAACAACAAACAAAAATGGAACTCAAAAGGAAGAAGGAGCTCCTCCAGATACAACTAGAATGGCCTTTTAAAATAAGTAAAAATTTTCTACAGGAGCCAAAAGTCCAGTATGAAAGCAGAAGGCCAAATCAGTTTCACCTCCAATCTCATCTTCAAAGCAGAGCAGCTCCTTCCCTGCATGTGACTACAGACAGACCGGTGTGTATCCTTACCTTTATATTCACTGTCTGACGACGAGTTGCTGTGGATTTTCTCCATAAAGTCGTCTGCTATCTTCGAGGCCAGCCTCCCCGCCTCCTGAGTTGGCTGTCCATTGCTGGAGTAGGGCGCGCAGGCGGCCAGAGGCTTACAGTCCGCGAGAATATCTCTGATGAGGAACGACGAGGTCACGGTCCTCTGCTGCGACCCCGCCGATATCTGCGCGTGCTGGAGGTGCGGCGGCAGGCCGACACCGTGACCTTGCCTTTGGGCCACCTCCTCCACGCACTCCCTCCTCGGCGATGGAGGCGACGAGCAGCCGCTCTCCACGTCTGATCTCGGGCTGAACTCCAGAGGCGAGCGGCACTCCCCCACTAGGCTGTCCCCTTTGGACACCGGACTTCCAGGCCTGTGGGACAGCAGCGAGTCGATGCCAAAACTGGACCCGTTGGCGGACGCCTCCATTGTCTTGATCGAGGCCTCCTCAAACTACCATTTGGTATTCAGGACAAGTTTTATTTTAGGGAGGGAGGGGGGGTGTTTAAGTCTCAGATGATCCAGCAGAGGAGAAAGAACCCCCCTCCCCGCACCAACAGAAATGTTTTTGGATTCGCTACAAATGGAGATTATTCATCCGCTATTTCCAGTTCCCCAACTGGTCTTTAAAGAGAAAATATCTCCAGGCTAAGTTGCGTTACAACAATCGTCCATGCATCCGATTTTCTAGTTTTTTGTCAAGTCTAGAAAGACGAGTCCTCCCGAAATCGATGCAGCCGCTGTAGTCTCTTTTGGGAGAGTCGTAATCGATTCTTTTTGCTTCCTTTAGGACCAACTCCTTCTGTTCTGAGTTCAGAAGCCTCGCCCGCAAGATGAACCAGTTATTGCAGAAATGATCTCACCTGCAGAACACGAAAAGATGCAGACATAATTACTATTTCTGGAAATTTGAGAGCAGCAGCAGCGCACCGGTGTCTTCGGGTAAAAATGCGTTTCAGCACCATGGACAGGTACAGGCGCGTCAGACCTGAGAGAGGACCGGGAAATGTGGAGGGCAGCTCGTCATGTGGCCACACAGGCGGTAGATGAAAACTGTTCGCATTCTTCTAAGTAGAGCAACAAAACCGTAAAAACACGAAGTAGAGAGAGAGAGAGAGGGCAGTCCGAGAGCTGCAGCAGGAAAAGAGAGCAGCAGAAGAGGAAGGAGCGGAAGACTCGGGACGGTGCGATGCGCGCCGCAGAAGCGAAAAAAGGAGAGGTAAACTGGGTTAAATAGTCACAACTGGCAAGTAAAAGGACGAGATGTGATGGGGGTGGGAGGGAATCCCAAAAAATTGAACTTGAGGAAAAGTCAGGAGCTAGGTTTTAAGAGCGCCTCGTCCACGTGAGTCCCCTGTGACAAGCCTTCATTGGCTGAGGGGAGCTGGAAGTGGACCTCCCTACACGCCCACTCACCCTCCCTCCCACCCTCTCCTCTCCTCTCCTCCCTGGCTCATCCTCACTTTGATAAAAGAGACACTGAATTCATCAGGAGACTCAGATCCAACTGTTTACAGGCAATTTTCACACTGTTTGCTTTCATTACATCATTGATGAGGCTTATAATGGGGTTATTATGTGGAGCGGCTCGGTGTTTTTCTTCTCGACTCCCTGTCTCTGACTGGATTTGTTTCCCACCTCCACAGCTCCTCTATTTCCAAATTTCCCCTCAACATTTTACTTTTTATTACCAGCACTCATTTTATTTTTAATTTTCATTATTTATTTAACGGATTATCAGATGTAACATTGTTTAGGTGCAAGTGTTTTGATATTGCTAAATCCATTGACAAAACTGCCAAAATAAAAGTATTATTATTATTATTATTATTGTTATTATTATTATTATCTCCTGCTGGGTGGTGGTGATTGTATTGTTTAAAATAATTTAAATTTGTTAAAGGCCTGTAATTGTTTTGCAATTATTGCTGAACATTATCATTATTAAACTCTGGAAATTTTAACCTCAACTTTAAAATCCCAAAACAATCTTTGCATCCACGGCCACCTTGACAAGATTCTTTTTTTTTAATGTTGCCTTTCAAATAGGAACATTTGAGGATGAAAATATAATAAAACTGGTTTTTGTTTTTGAGCACGAACAATGTCTCGCCGTTGAACAGTCATGATTTAGAGCATAAGAACGGTTTAATAGTCCCTGGTAATTGTCTACAACAGTCCGAGCAGCGTGACGCAAAACTTCAAAGCGCGTGAAGTGCCATTGTGCGCACTTTTCACCGTAACATGCGTGAAATACCATTGTGTGTGCACTTTCAGCTCCGTCCTGCACAACAGTTTGCCCCGCGCGACGGCCCCGACAGCCCCTAATAATCTAACTAACCCCTTTCTCATCATCATCTACACCCCCACAGCCCCCCTCCTCTTCCTCCTCCTCCTCCTCCACCACCCCATGTGACCACCAGATTGGAGGCGCGCGTCGGTCTCAGACACCGGCAGGTTAGTGAATCCGCTCCCCGCTCCCATGGGGTCCCATCACGGCTGCAAGCTGTCACATATGAGGCGGGGACAACACAGATATAAGGCAACACACACCCACCCTGACTTAGCGGTTTCTTTCTCCTCTGCTGGTGCATGAAAAGGAGCTGCGGTTTGATGCTTTCTCTCGGAGTTTTTTTTTTGTCTTCTTCTCTTTTTCCTCACTGTGCGGCATGTCCACTGGCTCCAGTCATGTTGTAGTAAATAAATCATAAGCTCATTAAACTGACTTCTTCCTCTCTGTGATTATCATATGGCCTGTGAAACTTACAGAGAAGCTTTCATTATTTAGATTTTTCTTAAAAGACCCCAAAAGTCCTTATTTATTTGATTTTAATTTTAACTCTTTGTAACCCAAACTACTTTGAGTTTCTCTCTTTATTTTACCCACAATTTTATGTCAAACATGGGAGATTAAATGGGTTTACATCTCTGTTACAGACAAACCAACTAGTTGAAAAATAAAGAAAAACATTATTAATTTTGAAGGATTTCCCAAAAAAACAACCAAAAAAAAACCCATAACATAGAATGCTTACTTAACAGACTTGGGAAATAGTGATTATTTTTCATTATATAGATTATGACTACAAATAAGGATTATTTTATTAATATCAATTTGTCTTAAAAATGTAAGAAAAGTGAAAGAAAAAAGTCAAAAATCCACCACTAGTCTTCAAATTGTCCAAACAGTCCAAAACCCAGATATTCAAATATAATTAAATTTACAGTGACATATCACAGACAAAAGCAGCAAATCCTCACACTGGAGAAACTGTTTGATGGCGGTGTGAAACATTTTTGCTTGTTAAATGACTTAAATGTTTAGGTGAGTTGTCAAAATTTTGATTTAAACAAATAATTGTTTTAGCCCTAATAGTCTCAGTGTACAGATGTATTGAAATAAAAATGTTTTGTGCAATTAAATTGAACAATATAGGCTTCAGGTAAAGTTTATAAATCCTTTAAAATCTGAGAAATGTATTTGGCAGAAAACAGTGCAGCTAGGCAGCTAGACTGTAGCTGTCTGTGTGTGTGTGTGTGTGTGTGTGTGTGTGTGTGTGTGTGTGTGTGTGTGTGTGTAGTGTAGTGTAATGTAATGATTTGGCTCATGCTGCTGCTGATTTTGGACAAGTATCCCTCTGGTCAAGCGAAGCTCGATTTTTCTTCTTTTTCTTTTTTCCCAGGAAGTGGTCTGAATTTGAGGGCCAGTGCAACTGTTACTCCAGTGATGAAATACACACACACACACACACACACACACACACACACACACTGATGTTGTGGGAGGATGTTATTGATCCATGTTAAAGAGAGGAAACAGGAATGTTTCCAGGAAATGTCCAGTGAAAGGTGAATTGCTGCCTTGTCTCTTCAGCTCTCCATCCATCTGTTTTCATCAGTCGGTTAAATAAAACTCTATCATTGATCCACATTAAACAGCCCCACACCTTCCACTCACATTTTTACCAAAACAAAGTTGGCACCCTTGGGCCATTTCAGTGAAGTGGAGACTGTTTTTCCTCTGGCTGGGCTGACAGCTGTACAGTCTAATTTAACTCCATGTATTTAAATCAATATTGATGTTAATATTTGATTCTGATCAGGCGATTTGAATATTTACTGAAATATCAATAATATAAAGCCTAAAACTGATTAACTGGCACCTAGTGCAGTTTAATAGTAGTCTACCTGTCAGTGTTAATAATCTGTGGACATGTGCTTTATTTTGTTTTTATGTTTTTTTCCCCTCTATATTATTGGAATCCTGTCTATAAGCTTTACTACTAATAATGCCTGCTGGGCCTCCTCAGCTTCCCGGGTTTTTGTGGGGAAAAAATAAAGAGAAAACATTTTATTTACTTGCTCAATTGAGCAGGTGTGTTAAATATATATCTAGATATGTTTTGTAAAAATGTGTGTCTCCTTTGAATAAACTTTGGCATCTCTGTCATTTTGGAACATCGAGGAAAGCATGTCTTTCGAGGGGGGATATATGTAAAAAGATGACTCCTCTCAACAAACAAACAGCATTAAAAAAAAAAAAAAGCAGGGAGAGAAAAAAAAAAGAAAAGAAAAAGGCGCTTGCTCTGGAGCTGGTGCTGCACCCCGGACCAGTCAGCGATGCAAATGATGCACCTTAACGCCATCAGGTACTGGAGTTGACAGAAAATAATGAGAACCCGCTGAATCTTTTATAAGGTTAACACTCACATTTCCCAGTCAGCTGTCACACAAGAAAGAATTTAGCACATGCATGCGGGCGAAATAAACCTTCATCGTCTCATTAATGCTGACAGGGCCCTGGACCGGCAGCTCCCAGCGCCAGCGCCGCCACCACCTTCGTTTTGTGTCGGTAATTTGCAGCGGAGACAGACCCTCTTCTCCAAGGAGAGAAAGAGGAAAGGAGGAGGAGAGGTATAGGACGAAGGAGGAGGGAGATATTACGGAGGAGAGCGAGAGTGAGAGGGAAAGGTGTAGAGAGAGAGAGAGAGAGTGGTGGAGGATCGGGGAGCCAGAGCAGAGGAAAAGAGGGAGGGAAGGTGGGCCTGGGGGGGGAGGGTGGAAAGATGGCTAGCGCGCCAGGAGTCTGATTCTCCCCTAATTGGAAGCATTGGGCATTGTCAACGGAGGATTTTCAGCTGCTCACTGACAGGTAGAGCCGTCAGAATGATAGCCCACTTGTCAGCGCAAAAGACCAATAAAAACAAACCACTTTTGATTTAATTGGAGGCCTAACCATGGTGTGTGTGTGTGTGTGTGTGAGGTAGAAAGTGTGTGTGTGTGTGTTGCCTGCAGGGCCATGGCTACGGGGAGGTGGGTGGATGAGTGGGGGCATTTGTGTCTGTGTGTGTGTGTGTGAAGGAAATCATCACTCTAGCCATCAATGTGCTCGCCCCGCCTCCGTCTTCGCCATCCCTCCACGTCCTCGCTCTCATTGGCGGCTCTTTGGGGGGGCGAGTGGTCACCGGTCGCCCGTGGTGAGAGGGTTTCAGGAGAGGCAGGTTTTGATTCTGTCCCAGGAGGGCTTCCTGAGCAGCAACATCAGAGCAAGAAACAGTCTCTCCCTCTTCTTCATCTTTCCCCTTTTCTTCATCCTCCATCATCAGACTTGTCACAGACACCAGCCTTTCAAAACAGGATGAGCAATATTTGACATTTTTCGTGCTCCTCTGGCGACCAAGACTCGCACGACCAGAGGAAACAGTGAATCATAAAACTTCTCTCTATGAGAGCAAATGTCACAGTGAGGTGACTGTATAATCTGGTTTGTGTCCACGTGACTGTGATCCTTAAAGATGCATCTGCTGAATGTTGGTGAATATGAAAATAATTGATGCTAAAGTGCAAATGGAGTATAAAGCAAAAATAAAGACAAAAAGCAGGTTTGGGTGCAGTAGTATATCTGAATCCAACTTTTGAATCCATTCTCGAATTTGTATCCTCTCTTTTATTTTTTTGTTGATTTGAACTGGGCAGGAAACCTGTTGCTGTTATTTATTAGAGCATTTATGTCAGAAATGTCAAAGCAGAAATCTTACTTAGAAACACCATAACTTTCTACGTGTTTTGAAGAATGATTATGATGGTGCAATGCCATTGTTTCATTCTTTAGGATCTTTACATGATACAGCCAAAGGTATGTGCTGTGGGGCTGTTTTTCATGGTTTGGGCCCCTTAGCTCCAGTGAAGAGTGAAGGGAACTCTTAAGGCGATGATATCTAAGACAATAGTGTTCTTCCAACTTTGTGGCAACAGACTCTTTCCTGTTTCACCATGAAAAACCAGCTCCATAAAGAAATGGTTTTCCCACTTTGGCGTGGAAGAACTTGACTGGCCTGCACAGAACCCTGACCACCGACTGTGAGCCAGGCCTCATTGCCCAACATCAGTGTTGGACCTCACTAATGCTCTTGTGGGAACAAATCGGTGTCGAAGTCTATTTATTACCTGGATGTTTTGTACGTGGCTCTTTGCCAATTAAAAAAGGGTGAGGGAAGATTAACAATTGGGGGGGAAAAAAAGATTTGTTAGACTCTAGAATTGAACAAGTCCATGTACTTCGGAAGTGGATCTAAAATAGCACAGGTTAATTCAACTTACTAATTAATTCATACTTACCTGACAGTTTTCAGTGGTGGAGATCTTGTGTAGCTCATTAACTCCCCACATTTGGATTCCCATGGGGCCACTTACACCTTATAAATATTTGCATTCATGGTGCTACAAAGTGTTTGGATCGAAGTGGCAACCAAAGGGTCATGTGATTCTGAAAATATCTCCATCCGTTAATAAAACTCCTGTCCTGATGGGGTCATGTTTTGTGATGTTTAGCACTTTCAATGGTTTTAAAGAGGTTATTTCATGTTCTCTACAAAGCACCATCGGTCACTCAGCAGTTTGACAGCCTCTTTTCAATATCCTTCAGGTGCAAGGTCAAACTGTACTACCAATAGTAGTACACTTTCAGTATATTGTAATTCAGATGATTTTTGAATGTGTTTAGCATCAGCGTCTAAACCTTCCCAAACACCATCACAAAGACCACAGGTAATTAATAGTTGTAATAATTAAGATGCCTCAGTTGGCTCTCTTGACTAATGTGGGTGTATTTCATAATTGCAGGGTCCACACATGCATCTGAATATGCACCCACCCTCCCGTCCCGCGCTGTTGGCCCGGCGTGCATGCCCCTTGCAGCCAGTGTTTTATTATTCTTGACAGAGTTCAACGAACACATCTGGTCAGAGGATAAGAGGGGATGGAGGGATGGTGCCAAGAGGCGGAGAGGTGAGTGAGGAGCCAATGGAGAGGGGTGTGAGCAGGGGGGAGGACGAGGACCTACGGCCATCCATCATAACCGTCCCTCATGAGGAATGCCAGCTCCTTCAAACTAGGGCCAACCCTACTTTCGCTGACCTTTGACCCCTTGGGCCTAAACCGAGAAGACTATTAGAGCCATCAGGAATGAGATGGAGGGGATCTGTTAGTTATCTGTTGTTTGGAGGTATTTTAAGTAGGAATTCAAGTGATTATTATTTTAATTGCCAATTAGTTGAATTGTTCCCAATACAAGACCATCATCCCAGGTGTTCAAATGCCATAAAACAAGCATATGTTTACAATTAAGTGACAAAGACCTCTAGCGGCCGTATGAATTATGACTTTTGTCTGTCAGGAGCTAAGGCGGAAGTAGTGTGACGTAGTTATACAGCCACAAAACCTCGTAGGGAGGAGGTCGGTGGGGTTGGAGGGTTGACAAAAGATGTGACCAGGATATGGGAGGCCGCTGTTTGTTTCCTGTTTTCTTTCAACAGTCATCATTGGTTTCTTTTGATGATGAGCACATTTTTTCTCCCAACCATTGACGATGAAGGTTCCCTAACTAAGTTGTTTCTGTGCCTGAACCTAACCAAACCTTACCCATAGCTGTGCAAGATCAGAAAACGCTAATATGAATCTTTTTCCAACAGTTACTTGTGTTTGGCACAGTGTTTGGTTACAGTGTTTTGCAGTAACACATCATTACTATTTTCAGTAATGAAAACGCTTTGTTACTTTGACAATTTGGAGGTGGATGTGTTTGCTGTCTTACCGGGAGTTTGATAGAGTCTTGATGTCAATTCTCTGTGCGTTCGGTGGACAGACTGCCACAGGATGTGTTAGCTTGGCACAGGGGCAGAAGGTGGAGTGGGGGGAGGGCGGTTAGCCTTTACCAAAAGAGGAGAAATGTGCCTTACCGTAACACAGAAGTTGTCTTATTTACATGTGTCTTCTTAGCTGCCAGCTAGCCACCGGTAGCTTTGTCCACATTTGGTTTGTAAGCCTTCAGTTGAGGACGGGACTTCTCTGGATTCCTGCATGCGGTCAATAACTGGGGCTAAAGCTAATGTTAGCTTTGGCTTTGGAGTTGTTTGAAAGCACCTTTAACAGAACTGGGATGAGTAACAAAAGAAATGTAACAAGCAATATACTAATTACTTTTTCAGTCAGTTGTTGATGTATTTACTTTTTGAATGAGTAATTGGGGACCTGTTGGCTGATATGATAGCTAGGTGTTCGTTTCTTTGCTTTGGGGAATATAAACATATTTTTCTACAAAGCTTAAATGTTTCAATTTTTACTGCTTAACACAAACAGCTGTTCAAGGACTTTGTCTAAATATACATTATAATACAAATCTAAATGGCAAAACTATGATTTTGATCATATAATATCTAATAAACAATAAGTAAAATATAAGTAAGCAAGAATAAGAATCTGACCTAGCATCCAATGCTAGCTTTTAGTACTTGAGAATAGTGCTTCAAATAGCAGTTATGTTTATTACTGATCAATCTATTTCTTTTTTACTCCTTTATTCCATGTAGTGTGAGAATGTGGACAAATGCCCATCAAAAGTTCACGCAGCCCAAGATGGCTTCTTTAACTAGTGCATTTTATTTTTAAAAAAGATATTCAATTTACAGTGATATAAAATAGAGAAAAGTAGCCAATTCTTACATTAGAGAAACTGGAACCGGTGAATGGTGCATTCCAGCAGCCAGACCAGTGCTAGATAACAGTCAGAGACATTTTCCCCACGCAAGGTGTCATAGTTCAATGTTAACCTGTCATGTAGACCCCCCCTGAGTGATGGTGTATTGGTGGGCTCACATTGGGCGGGGGGTCTCGTGCAGCTGCCACAGGGAGACACACACAAGCTGGTGGATAGCGTGGAGATTTCCCCTCCAGCTCCTGTACCTCCAAGGGAGGGGTGGGGGGGGTGGGGGGTACAGGGTCCAGGTTCGAACCCCTACCCTCTACCCTGCCGGGGGAGACCGAGGCGTGCCGGGCCCTTGGCCTTCTCCCTCCATGTGGGGAAGTGGGAGAGTTGAAGAGGCCTCGCTAACGTCCATGAATCACATCGCGAGTGTCACTCAGGACACACACACGCCCACACACACATAAGCACAATTTTGCAAGAGTAATGAAGCCGATGTTTGAGATGGTGCTGCTGAAAACTGTTGTAGCTGTTGTCCTTCTCCAGCCTTGGCTCCTCTTTAGGGCTGCGACTAATAATTATTGTCATTATCAATTAATCTGTTGATTTTTTTTTTTTTTTGATAAATCTGTTCATTTTTCGTGACAAAATGTCAGAAAACTGAAAAATTCCTGAAACAAGTTTGAGTGGAATGGTGTTGTGATGATATGGTGATATCATGACATTGTGAGTTTGTCTGATGTGATGCAAAGCAGTTCATGGCACTGAACAACAGTTTGATCACTTTATATGTCATTTTTCTATACAGTTTCCATATGTGTGTTCTTATAGAGATGGTGATATTGATTTTTCCCAGCCCTGCTCCCTGGGTTGAATTTTACATTCAAAAATTATAATCCTTAAATCTGTTGTATGCATAATAATGCAAATTATGAGGCAATTTATGTTGAGTACTTTACCGTAAATTGTATTTACATCTCACACAGTCGAACTGTTTCTAGGTGCATTTTTTAATTCACGTTTTTTTGCTCCTACACCTAACTGAGCAGTTGTTACTGAAAAAAATGTCAGGCCTTGTTCTAGTTTTGTCACACATATACACACACACTCACACATATACACACACACAAACTGCGTGGCTCATGGCAGGGGGCCTCCAGCGTTCCGTTCTGGCCTTAAACTACCTGCTTCCTAATTTGGCCAATATGCAGGTAATATGTGGGGTCGCAACATCTCAATTATCACACCTCCTGTCAGCGGCTCCCAATCCTCCACTCGCCGCTACCTTCCCCTCCAACATGCCTTCACCCACCCCCCACCACCACCACCACCACCCTCACCCCTCCCGCCGTGACTTTTATTGCTTCATTAGTATGCTCCACATGCTCCGGCGCACACCCACGCTCCACGAGCCTTCAAACCTTAACAACTTTTGGCAGATCGGTGTGTGATGAGGGGATGATGAGGGACTCTTTCTACTAAAAGCCCACCTACCTGGCGCTGTGGCCCATTTTTCTCCAAGTGCGCTGCCCAACCTGGTGATGCAGAAAGCAGGGGAAACAGCTGGGCGAGCTGGTGTGAAAGGTTTTTCTGGGTGTCACACCTGAAACCTCACAGCGTTGGTTGAGCTTTGTCTGAAGGGAGGCCCGTGGTCTCAGACTTTGAAAACCCTTGTTGTAAGTTATAGTACCGATGCCAAAGTTTCCAAAAGCCCCAAATTTGTCAGGGTAATTTTGGGGAAATGTGTAAAAAATTATACGTCTTGGGTTTGAATAATTAATTCAGTGTAAACATCATAATAGCTTCAACGAAGAGTTGATACAAAGCTACATATGACAGTGTCAGACAGTCAGTGTGGAATAAGATGATTTTTCCAACCATAAAACTTTTTATGGGGAAATTGGATGTTAAGGGGTTATTTAATGATTATGATCTTAACACAAGAACTTCGCCTGAATTAAAAAAAAAAAAAAAAGAGTTCTGATTTAGGAAATATCTGATGAAAGACTTAGACTTAGAGTGTGACCAGTCATCCAGCTTCCGATACTTGGCGGTTTCTGATACTCGATGCTGCGGACACATTTTGGTCGGTACTCAAAAAACTCGTCCCCACACCTGCCACAGTTCACACCTGACATGGATCACTCACCCTGGCTGGCTTTGTTGAGCACCACCTGCTCTCCTGCAGCGATGTCTGATTTCTGGGTAAAATACCTGTTGGGATGCATGCAAGCATGTTATATCTCCTGTCACAACCATCCATCCTACAGCTAAGCAGGTATGTCCAAGGTGTGTTTAGAGTGTGTGTGTGTGTGTGTGTTGGTGGTGGTGGGGGTGTTCAGCGTGTAGAATAAGACCCCAGAAAATGCTCATTAGAGTTGACCTTGGCACTTGGAGCCGGCGTTTGATGGATCGGGTACAGGGCCAAACAAGCCCCTGGGGAGCCATGATCTTATCTCTTATTGTACACACACACCTCCCCCCCCCGTTGACCCTGCCCCCCCTTCCCCGCTCACTCACACTCCTCTGCTCTACACGCATCACAGGCAGAATAAATCTGTGTCTGACACCACAGGAAAAAGGAGGAGGGTGGAGGGGGGGAGGCCTGAGGGAGTAAAGGAGAGAGAAGGCAGTGCTTGAAGAGAGATTGGGGGGGTGGGCGACAGGAGGAGAGAAAAAACACACAGAGGGCCGAGGAAAACCAATAGCTCACTGAGGTGTCATTACCTACATAAGTCAGATGTGTGTGTGTTTTAAAAAAAACTATCTGCAAGGCACATGGAGTGTTAAAGGGAAACTGAGGAAATTGGCTGAGTGGGGGGAGAAAGGAAGGAAGAGGGGTGGGGATCAGTGGATGATGAGTCTTGAGATGAAAGACGAGACTCTCAGGTGTCTCTGTAGCGCGTTCACGGTTTGTTCTGTTCCTCTTACCTGTCCTTCTTCTCGATGACACACATATATAGCAACAAACACACACAGACACACACACTATTGCCACTGCCACCCACATGTCTCCCCCCTCTGCTCCCAACCAGGGGACACACCAAACACACAAAGAGACATGAGGCAACATCCACCTCTAGGATGGCAAAGTTTCTCCCCCACCACCCAGCATCCCCATATTCACAGGGGTGGCATCACAGGCTTGTGGGCTCTTTGTGTTCTCTTCTTCTGCTGCTGCGCTACGGGGAGAAAGTGACACTCTGAAGTCTTAATTGAGGTTTACCTGGTGTGTTTTTTCCTCAGTGTTGTTGCGCGTTAAAAGTGTGGTTAAACTTTATAATCAAGCCTACAGGGTTTACAGTGTGAAGCGAGGAGAGCGGGGAGCGTGTGATGACATTACAAACACGGTTGTTTACCGGGCTGCTAGCAGGAGCAGCAGCAGCTAGCTCTCTACCTGCATCTAGCGAACAACAACAACAAAACTCTGCCACATTCTCACTGTCAGTCAACAGCCCTCTAAACAAACGTCTTAGTGTTCCCCGAAAAGGAATTTGAGTAGAATGCAACTATTTACTGAATCTTTGGGCATGTTTGAATGGCTCCCTCTATTTTCTCTTTGCACTCCGTCCCCCTACCTCGCTCCTGTCTGTCAGTCTGTCTTTGCAGAGATCTGGGAGGGACTGAGAGACTGATGTCTCAGCTCCTCCAGGATCCCACCAGGAACGCCTTTTGACAGTTGCAGGAGCAGCAGGATACAGCGCAAAGATGTTGCTGTAATTGCACCTGGTTGCGTCATGAAAAAGTAATAATTTGCTGTCAAGGACGTCAAGGTGTCAGCGTTCGGCAGGAGTTGATAAGGTATTGACTGCCTCCAGAGTGCTCACTCACTCACTCTCACTCATACTCCTTTATAAAGTTGACTCCCAGAGAAAGAGGGAGACAGCAGAGGTTGGGGAACAGGGGAGAGAAAGAGGGAAGTGAAAGAGAAGGGGGGAGATAAAAAGGACGAAAGGAGAGAAATGAGCAATGAAAAAATAGGCTAAAGACAGTCAATCTGCATGCTCTGAGCTCCGAGACATTAATTGCACTCTATTTGCCACTTCGCAAACCCTGTTCATTTATAATACATGCACAGATTGCGTTAAATTATACATAAGCGATCAACAGGCTAAAGCAGCGTGGCATGCTCCCTGTAAGTTGAATAATACACAATTACCACCTGGCTCTCTCTTCTATTCGCTTTGATTACTGTCACACGGGCCGTGACTCGCCACTGATTGACACTCAGGCTGGAAAAAAAAAAAGCTGTGACTTCTTGTTGCGAGGTGGACCCTGCCGCTCCCAGTGAAGCCCGATCTTAATAGTGAACACAAAGCCTCATGGGAAGGTCGACCTCCTCTGCTGAAGGCGAACACGCAGGTGTCTGGCGGACGACAGTGTGGAGTCGAGGCCTTGAAATCAAAGAGTGGAGTGTGTAATGTATGACAAGGGCATGTACACATTGGAAAAGCTTACGTTTGCATTTTAGGGTGCTCTTATTTAGAAAGCCTTAAGAGCAGGGCTCGTTTGAAAGTTTTCTATACTAATTCTGATCCATATGGGTACAAATACCAAAGGAATACAGTTTATGACACCTTAGTTTGAGAAATAAAAAGCATCCAAAGTTCTTAGATGTTAATTGTTGTCTAAACACAAGCAGCCATAGAAGAACGTTTGCCTTAAGAAATAGTCAAAAATTGGCAAAAGTATTATTTAAATCTAAAACTATCTGTTCAAAGAATAAGGAAACAAGATTACAAACCTGACTGAGCATTTGATGCTTTCTGTACTTGACAGTTTATGATACTGGGTGCTACAAACACATTTTGTTCGATACCAAAAGACTGTTGAGGTTGGATACCCAGCCCAACTTAGGAGTGTGTGAGCAGGTAGAGGATGTAGCACCTTGTTCAGGGGCAGTTAAAGACCCTGACACACCAAGCCGACCTTAAAGAGCTAGTGCCAACAAAGACAAACGGATGCATCGGCTTGCATCACCTCGTGTTTAAAGTTAGAAGTTGCACTTGAAGCTGCTGGTAGCCATCTGACCGCCGACATGCATGTATGTTCTGATCCTATGTGAGAAGAAATAACCGCTTAGTAATCTGCACTTCAGAGATAAACAAAACGTGACAACCATTTTCACACCACTGCAAATTGAGAAATACCTCATTTTAAAAAAGTTGCACCTGGCACTGCAGTTTTGCTTAACTTTACTCTGGCGATGTCAGCCTGCTGTCTTCAGCTTGTGGAATAAAGGATAAGGCAGAGGCAGAAAATAAGGAGAAACCGAACTACATGGGTGAAGTCAGTGATTAACTGAGCTGAACAGCCAGTCCGAGAGCTCTCTGTGTTTGTACAGACATTTGCAAGTGAAATTAATTGCAGATGGCAAGCCAAATCATCAATCGTCATTGGATTTTTTTTTTTTTAAATCAGCTTTGCCTTGCAAAACTCAAATGCTCTGACTTTTTCTTCTCTGTTATGTTGCAGCCACCCTTAAAGAGGTACTGCACACTTAAACGTGTTTTTGAGCTGTAAACTAAATGATATGACTGTACTGTGATGTGTGTGACTGTGTTAATATTGACATTTTTTACCAAAATGTATAAAAATCTGCATTTCATGGGTTGAAAGTGGCTCAACACGCTATCTACTGTTTTAAATCAGCCCTGAACCTGCGAGGCCAATGCTGACAGACTTAACCGGTTGGGACCTGTCTACGTCATGAAATTTATCTAAAAAAAAGACTTTTATCAGTGTCAGTCAGTCTCCCCGTGTCCTCTGACCCACACACTATGTAGCCACGAGGCCACGCCTCCTACAGTTGTTGTTCCCTCACTCGTTGCATTTTTTAAATATGCTGGGAGAGAGGGTTCTAGCAGAATTTGAGGGTGTAGTTACTCTTTAAAGAAAACAGCATGTCAAGTGAATTCAAGTACAATTCAGTGACAGTTGGAACATTTTCACTTTGGGATTATGGCGCATTTTAGCTGCAAATGCCTGCACACGGGGTCACCCATTGCCTCCAACACAAATTCAGTTAAAGAGATGCTAACAAGGGCCGACAAGAGCCAACAGTGCCGAACACATCACCAAAACTACAGCGACGGTTAGACGACTCAACGACACTGGGGATTGTGGGTTTGTCATGTCAAACCCACAACGACTGCATTTCAACAGCAGTCGTTGCTGGCATGCCGGCTACTACAGGGATCAAACCTGCAGCCTTCATTTACAGGACAATCTCTCTCTGTATGCAGTATTCCACCCAGCTGCTCTGTGATCTTTGACCTGCTGCTCCATCTTTGATCAGGGAAGGGCCCTCTGAAGCGGGATGAAGCCCCGGGCTCGAGCTTTAATATCCAACTTCCCTCCTTCCCCTCTCCTCTTGATGTCGTCCAGCCATTTCATCATCATAGGGTGATAAAAACGGATTGATGGTAGCATGTTTGACAGTGAGAACATGCAATGCAGTAGCCACATGTGTGAGAAGAAAAACACCTGCCTCAGTCTTTGCCTCTTGCCTCTTGAATGTGCCACCCTGGCTTAGCATAAGGGGAATGCCCCCTGCTTCAAAGCTGGGGTGACGTAAGCTAAAAGCTCTTTCTGAGCGTAAAGCGAAAGCCACCAATACAGCAATGCAGTAGTTATCTGTCCTCATTGTGGCTTAATGAACCGTCAATGGTGCAGCTTGGACCAGCTTATAGACTTCTCATTGTTGCACAGAGGCTCCCAGGGTTGATAGATTCAGCGTTAAGGGTCAGGATTTGTGGAGCTAGAGGCACAATCCTTCGGATATTTCCCAGAGATCTAAAAGCCAGTTAATCAGCTCTCCCTTCATGATCTCCCTGGCTGTTCATCTTCCCATGGACGCGTTCTATCAGTCTTTTTACCACCAGCCTCCTCACGCTTTCTGTGCCTTTTCTTCTGCCGTGTTTGTGTTTGGGATTTGCCCAAGTGGCCCCCAGATCAGTTGACCTGACCCCAGCTTGGCGGAGAATGGTTTGGGGTTTTAGCTGCAGCCTCTCTTACATTTTAATCACAGCTCTCTGGCTTTCTGTCGCTGCCACACACACAGAAACACACGCTGAACTGTTTTTTTTTTCACCAGGAAAAATGATCAGCACAGTAGATGTTATGATGGTTCTCTTTAACCTGTGCTTTTAAACTGCCGTGCAGATAAAGTCATCTCTCGCAGCGCCTCCTGTAATTAAGCCCGCTGTCTTTATTTCTCTTGGATCACCTTGCATTAAAAATTTCCCACTGGATATCAAGTCTCCCCCCTCCCTCCTTCCAACTGCATCCCCCCTTCCTGCGTAGTTTGTCAGCTGAAGTGATTGCCTCCCCCTCCTGCCCCCTCAGTGGCATTTAGCTATTCTCATTTGCATGTACATGCCCTCGCTGTGCGGCCTGTGGGCTGGCGAGATTGATCAACAACGCCGTGTTTTATTACATGTCAGTCGGAAGGCTGGTTACCACACGCCATGGGCACACGTGTGTGAGCACATACAAGCGTGTATACCGGTGGGTGTTGTGTCGGTTGCGACGCGCGCAGCGACGGGTACACGCTCACAAACAAAACACACACAGAGCTCGTACGTCGCCTCCAGATTTTGACACTTTACAAACATATATGCATACGTGCACACTTGAGACCTGGTTAAAAGGTACTGAAAACACACACATCATCTTGGACTCTGCACCCCTCGGGAGTTGATGCGACTGAACATGTATATTCTTGCTCGGTGAAGCCTACGTTTACGGTGGTATTTTAGCATAGCCTAAGCCTTCATCTCCGCATATTACATACTGAGCTGACAGATATTAATATGCAAAATAGGAGGATGCTGAACAAAATGCTGATAATTAAGCGAAGATGTTCTGGGTAGAATCGCGCTTAAGAGTGTGCACGTGGGACCCAGCACATGGTAAGCCATATGCCTCTGCGCAGTTAACGCTATCCTTTGGGGTAGGGGGGGTTGGGGCCTGTTTCCACACAGGCACTGTACAAATGGAGCCTGGGAGACTTGAACTGTATCCTTATCACACTTTTATAGAGTCATCAGAGGAGAAAGATGCTGCTCTCGCTCTGGTTTTGTCGAGGAAGAAGATGTTGCTTCATGTGACACCAACACAGAGGTCAAAGGTCAGCAGGATCTCCTCAGTCTGACATCATTGGTGTGTCACTATGAAAATTGCGTGTTATGTTATGTTTCACAAAGACGTATCTCCCTTCTATCAGGTTGGCTGCCTTACCCACCAGCTCCTCCTTCCCTCTTCTCCCTCCTTCCCTCCCCCGGCTGATCTCTCCCTCCATCCCTAGAGGGGGTGAGGGAAGTGGGGAGGATTTTCGTGCTGCCGGGGGCGACAGGCTCTCTGTGCCATCCACTTACACAAACGGCAGGATCAGCGCTCCACACAAGAATAATTAGAAGATAATGGGTAGTAATGCGGCCCGATCTGTCCCGATTATCTCCTGGCACCGACCGGCACAGCGCCATCTGGTGCCAGATCTCGGGGCAGCGGCTGCTCTGCCACATGAAAAGAAGGTGGGCTTAGGCTTAATCTCGCACCCCATTCTGTTATTGACTGTCTGTATGGTGCTGTATTCAAAAGTGAGTGAGTGTGACTGGGTGCGCATGTGTGTCAGTCTCTGTCTGCCCCTCTGAGATGGTCGATATATATCACAGAGAAAAAGTGAGATTGCATTTATATTACATGTGTAGGTGACAGCCGGTGTTGCTGAGTGTCTTGGTGATCGACAGTAAAGCAGAGTGTTGTTGAGAGCCCGGTGTGAGTTTCTGCAGAGCTGTTACATGGACAAGTGTCTGTCACGCTGGGCTCTCTCTCAGCTTAACTCCCACCCTGCGTCTTCTTAAACAGCCTCTCTCCCAGCAGCTCCGGGCCAATTCAATATGACAGTCCATTGTGTGACCAGTGTGGCCCGAGGTTTAGTGCGTTAAGACTCTTTGTGCGTCGTGTTTACAGACGCTTTACGTTCCTGCAGAATTCAAAAAACCCTTTCCCTTACCCCACACCTTTGCACGAACCAAACGGCCTAATTCGCCTAATTCCCAGGCTATTATCTGTTGGATTGAACGGAGGCGCACTGCTTTATCAAATTATCCTGTCACATATTTCACACACAGCCGGTGCCATTTAGGAGAAGTTGTCGTTGTACACAGCAGTCATGGTTTGACTCATGCCTGTATGAGGAGAGAGTTGCTCTGCATCAGTATTTTCTCAAAAGTGGGCAGTTAGGTCCTTTGTTGTCATTATTGTTGTATGCCTTAGACTGAGCATTGAGAAGTTTTGCTTCAGCCTGAAAATGACAGATTCCTAATTTATATATTTACTCATTTTAAAGTCATTTATCAAGCGAAAAGGCCAAACACGTGAGGAGTTGCTGCTTTTCCATCATTGTAAATCGAATCTCTTTGGGGCTTTCAACAGTTTGTCAGTCAATTTGAAGATGTCACCTTGGGCTCTGGGAAATAGTGATGTTATTTTCTGACATTTTATAGACTAAACAAATGATCAACTAATCATAAAGTTAATCGAGACATTAATCAATAATTAAATAGTTAGTTGAGATGCTACGTCTGAGAACTGCATGAACAAGATGTTTCTCTTTAATTTCTAAACCTGACATGACTTTGTAAATAACACAGAATGTGTTTTAAATACTTATTTGTCGTACTATGAACATTAAGATTTTATTATATACTCAATTTAATATAGTTGAATAATCCTATATGTTTATGAATATAAACAACTTAAATACACATATATAGAATACACAAATGTTATGCATCTGTTTACAATACACTTATATAATGTAGTATTATGGAAATGTATTCTTGACCTATGGGAACAGTATATACAAAATAATAAATTCAGAGGTCCACTTACTAGCTTTTCTGAGCTTTCAGCTACATCGTACGGTCTTCTTCAGCAAATGGAGCTGGATATTATATGTTTTATATAGTATTTTACAAATACTGTATGTTACATATATTACCCATTCAAATATGTAATGTACCTTTTTATATATTGCTGTTGTATATAAAATAATAATAATGATAATAATATGCATCGTCATTATCATTTAATTATTATTAGATTGTCATTAATTACTAGATTATTTTGGAATATTAATGATTATCATAACATTATTGGAATATTCTCACCACAAGGTCCATTTAGTAGCTTTTCACGGAGTTTTCAATCCTATTGTATGATCTTCATCAGCAGATGGAATTTGCCATTGAATTGTAAATGTTCAAATTTCCATTGTTTTCTGAGCACTTTAAAGACTTCTTGTTCATGTTGACTTAAAAGTTGAATATTATAAAATTATAAATATGATTAATACTTATTTAAAGTCTGAATACTCTGAGTCTGTATATATTTCTGAATATATTTAGGGCCTTTTCTTTTTCTAAGTCGGTGTGTTTGACCAGCAGGCAGCAGGTCACCCCACTGCCCCAAAAACTGCCCAAAATTTTAAACAATATGAAGAGTTTGGACGTCAGCAGATACTTTTCTGTAACATGACACCTTTCAAATTGCCCTGATAGAGCACAGTCTCTTGCAGTTTTTACAAATACAGTTTGAACTCTTCACCCACCCCACCCCCCCCACCCTAACTGCCCGCTCACAGCATCACCCTCCCTCCTTCTTTTCCACTATACTTTCTTTACCCTCCCACTGTCCCCCTAATTTGCTCTCCATACACAACCTTTGCTGTTTATTGAGATGCTAACTCTCTTTATGAGCACCTAATCCCGGGGCAGGGGGGGATAATTTATGAAGCATTTACATGAAGAAGCCCAGCTAATTGGAAGCATGTGTCTGGGTAAGCCTCGCCAATGCAGACACACTGCAGATGAGCAGGCCGGGATTCTCACTGCTTGTAACGTAACATCATAGTCATCGTTTCATCTCAAAATAAAATTTTCTCCAAGACTCTGCATGCCGGGGCCAGGTCCTGAAGCGCGTGTTATAGTGGTGCCATTATGTCAAAGAGGCCAGGCTATCAGGGAAGCTGTCTTTTGTTTGCCGGGACACGTACGGAGGCAGCATTCTTCTCAGGCTAACTGCCCCATCAGCAGAGAACTGAGCCGTCGGAGAGGCACTCAGCGCTGCCTCTCAAGGCTTGACCCCCAGTCTGCCGTGTCCATGGGGAGGTCAGAGGTCGGGTAGGCCTGTCTTTGCCAGCCAGCGAAGAGGGCACTGGCCATTTTGATGTCAGATGACACCTCAATTCTCCATTTACTGCTACCCCAGCATCCGTGGCCCTATTCTCTCCAAACCTAGCCTCCCTCTCGAAAACACCCCCATCCTCATTTACATCAGGTCGTTTGTTATGACTTTATGATTATATATGGGGCTTTGTCTGGCTGTGCATGTACCTTCACCACTCCCAGCTGGTCCCCATTAATAACAGGGCCCCGGTGTAGACAGAGCAGGAGAGACGGAGGAGCTTGTTAGCGTCATAGCCGAGCGCAGGGGCTCAGCATGTGAGAGTGGAAGGGCCGACAGGACAGGAGGGAGATGTACAGTACATATACACACACACACACACACACACACACACACACAGTCACCTGGAGTATCCTCTTACACTCCAACCACAAATTTGAAGTACATGACATGATGTCCGGCATTTGTCCTAGCAATTGCACAAAGCCATCATGGTGTATTTGTGTGAAACTACATGTGTAAATGTGTCAGTCTGCTACTGTTTGTGTGTATTCGTGTGTGTGTGTGTGTGTGTGTGTGTGTGTGTGTTTGTGGGCCACTGGGCATGTGTTGGGGTGAAAGCATAATGAGGCTAACTGGACGGAGTGGGCCGCCATGCAGACGGGCTCCATTGTGGGTCCCAAACGGCGGCAGAAGCCCCTAAAATCTGCGTCCCTGATCTACGCTCCAGGAGTCGGTGGGGAATAAAGGCGTGGAAATAGGATTTATTTAGCACGCCTCATCAAAAGGGAATTAGCAGGGTTTGGGGAGGGAAGACGGGGCTCTGTTTAGAGCTAGGATGAATGGCAGGATCATCTCTGTAATCCCGGGCCCCCCTCCTCTCCTCCTGCACCCAAGAAAAAGAAGAGAATCGCCCACATTAGCTCTAAAGGTGCCTTTTGTAGCCTCACCCTGAACCTCAAACCAGAGAGCCTAAAAACCAAAAAATCAGTTTATAAGATCTTGGCAGGTGAGGTTAAAGCACAGCACCTGGATCCTTTCTTCCTTCCTCCCACCCATGTCCTATCTTTTAATTCCTCCTCTCCCTTCAAAACATGGCCGCGGAGCTGTCAGCCTCGATGATAGCAGGGCTGACGGCAGAGAGCTGGCGCGCCAACATGCAACAAACAACGAGCGAGCGTGTAAACTAAAGCAAACAAAGCCCCTACTCCGCTCCTCCAAAGGCAGGATCCCTCCCACCTGCCACCCTGCGCCGCTGATGAAACATACAGTAACAGAGAACAGCCATTAAATGGGCGAGCGGTAAAAACCGAGTTGTACAATGTGGTGGGGGGTTGGGGGGGCTTGTTGTGGCACATCCCGCTCTCAGTCACACACGCGAGCTTGTTCATTATCATCCTCCACTCGTGTTTGTGTTTTCCGACTCCTCAGCCCCCAGACATGGCGCCTGGGTGCATTGTGGGGGATTTGTTACCTGAGAAAAGGTGACAGGCTAAAGGGTGCTTGACTGGCAAATCTCTGTCAATGAGGCAATAAACTCAAGTTTTGCTCAAGTTCCAGACAAATCTCATCAACATTCCTCCCAGTATTTATATAATCCGATTTGGTGGGGGTATCAATAATTGACAGGGAGCTCAATTTCCAGGAGTTGGGCAAAATAAGGTGTAACTATCCATTTTTAAAATCTCACAGAACAAAAACAGCAACTGAAGTATTTATTCTCGGTGAGCTGTAAATGTTTTCTGGTCAATCTCTTAATTTCTCCTGTTAAAAAAACTACCAAGGCTTAAACGAGGCTAAAGTCCACACATTTAGACAAATGAAGTTTTAATTGTGGTAAAATATGCAACAGTATTAATCTACATTTTCTGCTCCCAAGGGCTCATCTCGCTCCCACTCTGCTTCTCCCGCCGCCGCCTCCTCCTCCTCCTCCTCCTCCTCTTCGTCTCAGGAGCAGGGCTGATATAATGGGCTTGGCCAGAATAAGCAATGCTGCCGTGCCCGTATATATCTCGGCGCCTGGGTAATTCCAGCTCAGTTTATGTGTCCTCGAGGCTGCGTCGGGCCCCGGCAGACCCATAGCTCCTTTATGTAACACCCAGGAGAATCTGCCCCCTGCACAGGTACAGGCCTGAGAGAAACAAACACCATCAGTAACCTGTCTGCTGTACACAAGGCTGCTGGGCCCACCTTCACCCCTCCTCCTCCTCCTCCTCCTCCTCCTCCTCCAATCCATCCGTCCCCTCTTTTCTCTTCTCCCTCTCTCTCTGCACCCCGCAACCTAATCATCGCCGGCCCCCATTTCCATGATTTATCGCTCCACGCGCTGCTGAAAACCAATAGATCAGGCTTGCGGCGGGGGGCCCGGGAGGCAGAGAGGGACACGGGATGGGGATGGGGATGGTGGTATGGGGGCCGGATGGGAGGGGAGGGGACCTGGAGAAAAACCCACCTATGATGAAGTGCTCTGTGACGCAGAGGAAAAGCAACAGCAACATTACAACTCGCAGTCGGCGTCCTGCCGTCCCTCTGAGCACATTCCTCTTTCTTCCTTTACTCCATCTCTGTGCAGCCCTCTCTCCAGTGTCCTCCTCTGTGTCTGTTATTCTCATCTGTTTTCTTTAGGAAGAGCCCCCTCCCTTGTTAAAGCTCTCTCCCGTTACTCCACAAGGACTGAATTTCAACATTAGCACAGGGATAATTTCCACAATTAGCTTGGATCAGCAGCCTGTTCTCAGTGATCACTGAACTGGAACAGGGCCGTAGCAAGGATTTCATAAATACTGAGGTCATGAGTATAACTTGACCACTGACCCCCGTAGACCAGTGGTTCACAGTGTAACCCAGTGTAAGTTGCTTTCTTTTAACCATGACCCGATCGTTTCCTAATCCTAATTAAACCTAAACTATAATGGTGTCAGATCAGAAAACGCTTTAATTTTTGCAAAGGTGATTCGTAACAATTTTAAAAGACAGAATGGCGTTGTCTTGTCTATAAGGGCATCAGATCAGAAAACACTTATATGTGTCATTCTGGAGGGCAGTTACAAACGTAACTGTCATTTAATTTGGAAGACTTGTTGGACTATTGACATAAACTGTCTGGAAACATTTCTAACTTTAGACTATATTATATTTAGGATAGGTATTTGATTTAACACTGATTGAGCAGTTTGATACATTTTGTTAGATGAAAAAAAGGATTGAAACATTAAGTGTGTTTCCATTTGTCTGTATGTGCATGTTAAATTTGCACATAAAAAAAGTTCAGTGAAATATCGCAAAAACATTTCTTCGCCTGGCTGAGGTGTAAAAGTTGGTTTATCGATAAAAGCAAAATGCGGCAAAATCCAATGGAAACAGACTTGGTGAATGAATGATGAATGTGAAGTATGTGACTTAAACATCCACCGAAGCTTCCGCTCCACCAAAGAGACGAAAAATAACAGCAGACAAAAACATCAGATCTGTGTGGAGCGATGAGGAGACAGTAACCTTCCTCAAGTTAATACAGACAGAAATGTCAGTTCCATCACGTTTCCTACATGGTTTTCCACCGTTTGAGGTCTGACTGGCGTTCTTTTAATGACGTCATCTTGTTGTGTCCTCATCTTCTGCAGTGGTTTAATGGCACCTGACTGGAGAATTAGCACCAACAGCTGTTCCGCAGCTCCATGCATCAGTAGTGGATGGAAACACGCATTCATTCGCATTTTCTTTTGCTGATTTTCTGGAAATTTATGTTAAATTTGGATGGAATCTTGAATATTATAGGCACATCTATTTTTTTCACCTACTTGTATGTACATAATAGTTCTACGTTTACTTTTACCTGTCTTTGTTCAGCTTTGTTGTCCTTGTTTTTAGCTGTATGTGTATTCCTGTAAATTGTTCTTGGCGACTGTGTGTAAGTACACTGAGAGCAATGAAACACCAGAGCCAAATCTCTTGTATGTGTACACATACCTGGTCAATACAGCTGATTCTGATTCTAATATCGATACTCAGCCCTTGTTCTTCATTCAAAGTCAGATTTAAGTATATCAAGTCTGAAAGTACTGCTTGTAAAATACCCACCATGTGTACATTTTAATTGTAATAGTGAACTCCCCGAAGTTGCTAAAACCCAGAATTTCCATTATAAATACCACGGATGTGACCTCAGTGTCCTCAAAGGCAGCTACGGCCCTGATGACTGAAGAGATTCGGACAAATGTATGGTTGTCATCTGACATAAAACTGCACAGTTGAGAGGTGTGTGACCACTGACCCTGATCACAAGCTCACCAAGTAGCTGCCAGAGAAAGACACCCATCAAGTCTGTTCGTATGTTCATCCTCTCCTAATCCTTTCATCCACTTGGTGTAGCTAGGCATGTCATTTTATTGATGTGGTGACAGAATGGTTTCGTATATATTATTCTTTGGACGCAATGTTTTTGTTTGATCATTAAAAGTTGTATTTTATAGCTAACTGTAAATGTGTTCATTAACAATACATGGCAATACAGAAATGTGACCATGTGCATTGTGAGGCTGAAAGGTTTTATGCATATGGATGAAAAAGAACAAAATCTGACTCCCGAAAGGTCATTCTTGTTTGCATACATTAAATGCACATGGTGCACTGAATTGCCATCCATTGACACTGTGAACTGTCTCGAAAAACATGCTTATAGGCTTAAAAGATGCCCTTGAAATCTAAATCATTTTGTATCAAGATGTTTAACTTGACCTGGTTGTTTACCTTTATGACGACATTCTCGTCAAACATTTTTTATTCTTCAGTGTATTTTTATGTAAATACAGATCTGCTTTTAAAGTTGTTTTATTTTTAAGGGAATCTATAATTTGAATTTTGCACTAAACCTATAAAAATACGGTAAGGTAAAAGGTAAGAATGGTGTAGCAATTGTGAAAATTGTACGACCAATAGTCCAAACCCCCAAGATATTGAATTTCCAGTGAGTTTATACAGACCAGCAGCAAATCTTCACAATTGACAGGCTGGGACTAGTGAATAATTGCCAATTTTCCTTTATAAATGATTAATTAATTATCTTGAATTATAGTGAAAAACTCCCGCACACTGTTTCATTTATTGCTGGTATATTTATTTACGGCGTTTCAGACTTAACAACCTTCATTAGGTATAGATGCTGGGTAAATTATCCAATCAGAGGACAACAAAAACTTGAAACGAATGAAACACCTTGGGACAACACGCACATGGTCATCCATTCAATTATAATCAAAGTAGTTGTCCATGATTTCCTCTCAGTCAACTAATTGATTTATCGACTAATTGTTTCAACACTAATGTAACTTGAAAATGCAGTTTTTGTACATTTTGGGCCTAAGTAAGAATAAATAATGCCTTCATATAGTCTGTTTTCATTCCAACTTTGTTAGAAGTTGTGAATAGAACTGTTAACCCCGTAGCGTTTATCGTACTGAATCGTGAGTTGACTGCTTCTTTACACCGAACCTCTCAAGCCAAAGGTGGACACAACAGAATAAATCCTGGCCTTGGAAAACTCTCAGAGTCGTGCAGGTACGGCCCAACACTTGACCTGCTGGCCACCTGGCCTCTGCGTTCTACAACGGACACATGGTGTTAGTCCTCAGAGAGTACACTTCATTACAAACATAGATTGGATTATGTCTTCCCAAACAGACTGACCGTGTCCAATCACTCCAGTGTGCCTTTGAATGAAGAATATTCACCTTATGTCTGGACTGGTGGGTCGGGAAGGTTGACACACACACACACACTCAGAGACTGGCCCTCCTGGGGACTGGTACACGGGGCTGACGGGGGAACAGAGGGGCATAAAAAGAACCAAGGGGGGAGCGGGACAGAAAGAGAAATGTCTTTTAAATGACATCCCCATTGTGAGCCAGAGCAGGACGATGGCACTTTGCAAAACTGCTAACAATGAGCACAGGAGAAATCCCTTATCCTACAGGGGCCCGGCAGCATGCTCGCCATTACCATAGTCATTTAAATACAGTAATCTCATTTTCTGCCTCAGCCGAGGGGGCATGCTAAATTTCCCAGTGTGAAGGGGGGAGGGAGGGGTGTGCACGGCGTCCAGGGCATGCAGGATTAGTGACTTCTCCCAATCTGTGTGCGTGTCTGAGTTTGTGGCGCTGTTGTGGTGCCACACTGCAAAAAGAAATCCATCGCACCAAGTCAGTTTTGTCTGCTGTTGAGTCCTTAAAGTCTAAATCCGGTTTATTACAACTTTGGTCTTATTTTTGTAGTTATGGCAGTCATTCTTTTGGTTCTACTAACATTGTACTCACAAAGTTAATTGCTAAGATCTGGGAATGCAGTGACACAACCTAAAAGGACGTCAGACAGGTCAAGAAACGAGCAGTCAGACGATCGGACGGGTTGTAAACAAACTTCTACGTTAGCTAAGCTTATATGGAAGAGAAAATAAAGGCTAACGGCTAAATTATTACCCAAAATGTCTGTTTACAGACCAATATCCTGCTTTACATTTGACCTACCGTACTTGCCATAGTTGTGCGTACACAGTTTTCCTGTACAATGAGGGACTATTACTGACATTTCAGGTGTGCTCACCTTCACTTTTACATCCAAATAAAGTGGTTAAACTGGCTAAAATAGTGACTTTTTTTACAACTTGTCTGATTGTCTGACCTCTCAGCTTTCTTGCCCCATCAGACCTTGCTCTAACGACACCGCATTCTCAGATCTCAGCACTCAATGTGGTGATTACAGTGTTATGATAACTGATAGAAAAGATGGACAAACCTACAATAATGAGACCCAAGTTGTAATAAACTGGACTTGTTCTTTAAAAAAAAGTGGAAAAAAAAGCTGCCAGTGCAGGCAGGTAACTCATTTGAATGTGCTCCCAGTACGAATGCCTGTCACAAGTTTCTCGACCCCAAGGTGACTTCTTCAAAGGTCTTGTTTTGTCCTACCAACAAAAATGAAAAGATATTCAGTGTATAATGATATAAAACAGAGAAAAGCAGCAAATCCTCACAGTTGAGAGGCTGGAACCAGAGACTGTTTGTTGTCAAATAAAGGGCTGCTCCAGCGATTCACTATTGCACTTCCATAAAGCTGGGGGACTCACGAGGGACAGATTTAATTTAAAAAAAATGGAATGGTCAAAATCAAGAAAGCAGAAGTCACGACTTTTTAGAATGGGTCAAACTGGATCCTACAATTCCCACAATGCAACAGTATCAGAATTAGAAATTCTCTGCCTGGTAAATCCTGGTTATCTTGATTATGAAAAACTGGTGAAGTTCCCCTTTAATTCCCTGACAATTGAATGATATATTAATCATTTCAGCACTAAATCAAGTGTCGCGTGTCTTATTCTGTCTCGTTTCAAGAGACTGACGCACACTTGATGACATGCACTGGAAGATTTGTTCACGTGTTTTAAGAAAACACAACTTTTCGGACTTTACTGACAAAAATGACTTGATGAAGGTGGACATTTTTTGCAGTGCAAGTGTCTATGCATGTCCAAGAGTGTGCGTTTCAGGAGGAGCGGTGGAGCGTGTGTGTATGCGTGTGTGTGTGTGTGTGTGTGTGTGTGTGTGTGTTGGTCGGGGTTGCTGCAGCAGCTTTGGGGATATCATATCAGATCGAACAACAAAAGAGGAGTGAGGGAGAAAAAGCTGTTTCCACATAAGCTGTTTTCATTCTTCTCCGCTTCCGGTCCAGTGGAACAGTTGATGAAGTTTAAATGAAGCAGAATTAGGAGATCAAGCAGACACAGGAGCTGGTGCTGATGGTATCCGCGAGGCCCCCCCTCCCCGCACCCGGGAGAATCGAACCGGGGACAGCTGACCTGGATGAAATCAAGAGAAAGAGAACCGCAGAGGGAACAAAAAGAAGTGAAGGCGAGGAGGAGGAGGAGGAGGGGGAGAGCTGATCGAGATAAGGGGATGAAGTATCTCCTAAATGTGATAATCTCCAATCACCTCTAACATCAATTCTGCCAAGGCCCGGGTTAATGAGCTCACAGCCGATCAAGCGTTATGCACCGCCGCCCCCACCACCCCCTGATTCCCCCTTTCTCTCCCTCGCAGTCGCTCTCATCATCACTGTTGTTCTTTTGATTTAATCCCTCTTACTTCAGCTGATTTGAGCAAGAGGGGGAAAGAGGGATGGAGGGAAGGGAAAAGCCTATTACCCAAGCTCCTCTGCTCTCAACTATCTAAATGCTAACGATGTGAGGGGGCGAGAGAGAGGAGAGGAGAGGAGAGGAGAGGAGAGGAGGAAAATGATGATGGGAGGAAGACACCGAGGGGAAATGGGAAAGAGAGTGCGAGCGTGTTGGCAGGAGAGGAAAAGATGCAGCGGAGGGGGGCTAATCTGTTGCTGCTCGGGGTCTCCGGGAGCAGTTTGGTTATTTTGAAAGCAGGTTAGCTGAGGAGAAAGCCCAGCGTCCTGTGTGCTGGCCCTCCGTCCCCCGGGGTCAAAGCACATGATCTTGGCTCTTTACTTCCACTTGAGCAGTTTTGACACACCAACACCGACATCTCTTGCCTTGTCTGTGCTCCTTTTTTTTTAACCTGCTTTCACTTTTTCTATTGATTAAAACAGGAGTGCAGCATGTCTGCCTGCTGCAAAGAATCCCATGTTATGGATTTGATTCGCTTTGGCTGGTGTAGTTGGTCGGAAAAGACTAGGGTAAAAGCTGAGGGTCACCTTGAACTGAGAGTAATGTCTGTTTCGATCTTTTTCTCGGCGGCACACCGAGGGACCAGAGGCATTTCCAGATAGTTTCGTTATGAGTTTTTGCTTCCCGCTCTGCCTCCTGAACAATTGTTTTCTTAGTTAGGCTTCTTGATACAGTACCCAGAGGCCCTAAAAACAACTGAGTAAATATTTGGCAATTGCTCGAGCTGAAATGATGATTATGAGCCAAGGTTTGGCACGACCACAGATGCAGTGTGTGCGCCACCACAATTCAAACCTACTGAGCTTTAATTGGTCTACAAATTCTCCAAAGAGAGTGCACGCAATCCAGTGTTTGCCTTGTTTAATTTTGCTTTTTGTGAACTTTGCAATTACGCGGCGGTAGGTAGCGAGGCACCTGTGTGTCACGAATTAATTGCCTTGCAAGTTCACACAGCAGCTCGGCTAATTTACATGGCGATATGAGGGAGAGGAACACGGTGCAATGTGCCACTCTTTCAACTGTAACAATCATTTTGATTTGTTTTCACTGCCTGGCACTCAGCATTTCAATTCATCTCGAATACACAAGAACAATGGGAGGAATTTGCTCGAAACACGCGCACACACTCGGCTCGTTCACGGCTGCCTGAGAAGCGCAGTCACTTATTCTGTGCATAACAAGTCTACCCCTCAGATTCTCCCCTTTCAAGAATCCCATTTGATTTCATATTGGCCAATGAAACAGTGCAGGGTGAGAGGCAAGTGAACAATCAATCTTTGTAATGTGATCCACGGATTGAGCGCGGTGAGTAAATGTTTGCTCAGGCAGCCATCCAAGCCTGCAGTCAAACGAATTCTGCAGAAAAGGAATCTATCCAGGGCAGGCCTCTCTCTTTATCTTTCGCCTGCCCGACAGCAGCAGGGTATCAAGCACATTATATTCCAGCGCTCTGTGCATTTTTCATATAGGCTCGCCTTTTATGTTTTATGTACGCCAGCTCAGGGGAGAACAGCTGTGTGGGCGCCGCATCCTCTGTAAGTTTAGAGGGAGAGAGAGAACTCATTTCAGTGGGAGAAGTGGAGCAGAATGCCAAACGCAGCGAGCGCAGTACCTGCGAACAAACAGGAGCTGCAGACCAAGGCCTGCCTCAGCTATTACATTACCATAATACACGGAAACAACACCTCGCATGCTGTTACTGCAGTAATTTGAAAACAGATTGACAGGATTTACAAGTTCTCAGCTTATCTTGGCTGTGACCTCTGTGACCTCAATCTTCACTGTCAACTTTTGGAGTAAAATCATATGTTGGAGGCTTATTCGCAGTTGTTGCAGACTTTTCCAGGATAATCTGGTATTATATGTAATAATGGAAATTGATTTTTTACTTTTTTCATGTTGCATTTAGTGTCTGTGGATCTGTGCTCAGACCAAAACAGAGAAGAAAAAATATATAGTGTGATTTTATAATTGACCCTGCTTGCTCCTTCATGCAGAGTTGATAAATCCCTCAGGCTTCTTCTGTGACTGTAGGAATCTCTGTTGGAATATAATACACTGCTTATATGGAAGATACCATGAACAGAACAACAGCTCTTTGAGAGATTACGCTGCTTTGTGAATTAGTATATGTGCTATCTATACAAACTTTAATGCCAATCATGGGTCAGCAAAAACAAAGAAATAAAAAACTATTAAAAGTAACCACTAACACTATGATTTTAGGGTTAAACATTAAAATGTAAACGTGTTAAAAATTTGTTGTTGATGCAGAATTACTTCAAATGTCAAACAGGTTTTTGGGTTTCATTTCAGATCATTCAGATTATAAAATTATATGATGATTATATTATATTAACAAGACACACAGCTTTATAAAAATAAATTTATATAGAATACAAAATGAGCACATCCCTTACATTTCACAGCTTTTAGCAAACAATTTAGATTTATTTCTGTACAACTGGCTTTGTCTTTTTTTGATAGATTAAAGCAAACTAAACTTTATAGCGACTGACTTTAAATGTCTGTTCATTTGTGTTGTAATCATTTTGGCCTCAGGCATTTATTTAAAAATGCATAGGCACTTTATTTATTTCTCTTTATTTTTTTGCACCTGTGTGAGTCTACAGCCTGTCAGTTAAAATATACAGTACATCATGGGAATAGACTAAAACCAGCAAGTTGATTTTGATGCATAGTTCTTATCTGGATGGATAGAAGTGGATGAAAAAAAAAGCCTAGTGATTTAGACTGTGTCATTTTTCGGATATTTCACTCCCATTAGTCTTCAGACTGGTCATTCTAGTTGAGCTATACTCTATAGGAACCTCAGAGACTCACTTCTCACAGTCTGAGCTCCTCTGCTGGAGACAGAAGGTGAAATATGTTTTGTTTAGAGGGACACACTGCCACCCAGTGTTACAGGCTGTGAGGCAGGAAGAGCTGAAGTTCACTGAAGTTTGTCCATTTCAGATACCAGCCACTTCACCTCATCCTTCCTGCTTCTGGTGTTAATGTAGTCCAGAGAAACTGACTGAGTGATGCCATGTTTTTCGGCCAAGTCCCAGCAAGAATTTATAACTGTGGTCACCTAATCTGACACAGTGAGCATCTCAAAAGAAAACAAATATATTGTGTAAATATTGTCTGATCCCAGGATGATAATTTTCCATGTTTTTCTTTTCCTGTGATGTGAATGTAAGGCTAATCCATGTCATGATTTTCTTCCTTTTTGTTTTCTGTTTAATGTAAAGAACTGCTAAGAGTTCAAAAGAAACTGTGAATGCGAATGTGTAAAACACCTCTTGACCAACCTTCACATCCTACCGGGTAACAAGTCCACCAAGTAACAAGTCATTTTTTGCCCTCAGGATGAAAATGGAGAGGAAGTTGGTTTGTAGGAGCAATCATGATTTTCTTTCCCTCATAATAGTGAGAAAATGTGGCGTAGCAGTTGCTGAAGTATCTAGAATGGATTAATGACTTCCATCCATTACAGTTTGGTTTTCCTCCTAATTATTCTACAGAGAGCGCTAATGACTTTTCATAGAATGAAATAATTAGACATTTTGGGCAATACATTTTAGTTGAATAAGAAAATGTATAGCTCTCTCATGTCTGTACGCTAAACATGATGCTACAGACAGCAGGTGATTAGCTTAGCTTAGCATGAAGGCTGGAGTCCTGAATGGTTTCCACACGTAACTCCCCATAAAACCACAACATGTCATTTTTAGATTTTGGACTTTGTATGATTAAACAAATGACATTTAACGTGTTAATTGATTAGCTTTGGAGGTGCTGATAGGTGGATTTCTTTACCTTTGGACAGTGCCAGGCTAGCTGTTTACCCCTGTTTCCAGTCTTTGTGCTAAGCTAAGCTAACTGCCTGCTGGTTCTAGCTGCATTTAGCGCACAGGCGTGCGAGTGGTATTGATCTTCTAATCTAATTCTTGGCAAGAAAGCAAATAAGCATGCTTCCCCCAGTGTTGAACCATTTCTTTAAATCCTCAACTGATAAAGGTGATGTGGTGGGGGCAGTTTTTCTGAATCGTAAAATGGCGTTCGACACATTAAACCATAATATTCTCCTTCACTACATAAAAAATGGTTCAACTTTTATCTTTGGAATCATTAAAAGCGTGTTGTCTTCAGAGAGTAAAAGAGGAGTTCCACAGGGTTCTGTCCTTGCCCCACTTCTCTTCAGATTATATATATAAGGGATTTACCAGAATCAGGCCATGGAGCAGGTTTTCAGATGTATGTAGACGATACTGTTATATATGTATCTGGTAGACCTCTTTCCTCAGTTTTCACAGTTTGTCGCAGTTGTCGCAGTACTTGTATAGTACTTGTATGTATACAGCAGCATGATTTGAAGAAAAGCGTGTCAATATGCTTTTCATCCAAGGATGGGCCCTCGTCAGAAGTTAAATTAAATTTAAAGGTTATTGGTGAATGTATTAAATAGCTTTCAGAGGTAAAATATCTGTGTTATGTCAGATTCCCAACTAAAATTAGAGAAACATGTAAAAAGTTACACACATTTAGACTCATCAAAGATTGTTTTCTATGAAATGATGAAAACTGTTTTATGCTGTATAAGATATAGACGTTATTGTGAAACTTCTTGGTCACAAGCAGCTTCTACAGGAAACAAGCCTCTTAAAATAATATATTATTGTGCAATTAAAATTTTGGATAGGAAGCTGATAAGACTGCATGTACTTAAGAAACTAAATTGCTTTGTTAAATTCTTAACGAATTCTTCATAAAAATTAAATTTATTAACCTAATAAGCACACTCTTAAGGTCCTCAGTGACCTGATCAAATGCGGTTTCTGGCTCGCTAACTCTGAGTGCCGTTTCGGAAAACTTCCTTTCTCTGTTTGGAGGATTAGACTATGTGTATCATAATTATGAGACAGTGTGTGACAAAGTAGCCTATTTGATTATCATGAGAACTTGTCTTGTGTGAGATAAGTCATACTGTATATACAATGAAAACGTTCTTATAACATGAAATACTAAGTCCTATTCATGACAAAAAATAACATCACTTACTTGACTATTTACTATATTAGAAATAATATGACTTATTTATATATGGGACGCTATCATACTTAAGCTGCCATTATGGGAAACGTTCTCTCATAAAATAGTCATATTTGTGCAGTGTTTCTTTTAAATATGACCTTTAATATCTCAATAATTACTCATCATCATGTAAGTATGAGATATGAAAATCTAAGAAAACTCATTTTGTACCAATTTTGTGTTAAGCTGATTGCTGAAATGAGTTCATGTCAATGAGACAACCAGTATGACAGCTGATATGGGTGAAACAGAGCAGTGCCGTATCAGTCAGTCCAGTGAATTTGAATCTGTGTGAATCAGTCACGACAAGCATCACCTGCCCGCAGACTTTCATCATCAGTCTGTAAAATGTCTGCCAGCTTCAACTGGTATCCAACCTGCATATACCACAATGAAACCTCGATGGTTTCAGTGCATATGTGTCACAGAAACCTGATTGGCTCAGGTGCAGCCTTCCATCTGTTAGTCGAGATCCCTCTGGTTGTATTTCAACAAACTTTAAAAGTGTGCGTCACTGCTTTATTCCGGCATGTTCACATCTACACTGATTTATCCAGAGGGTCACATTTTCAGTAGATCACACACAATATCTCAGATAATGCTGGTGAGATTTTCACCAAATTTTGGAAAGAGATACATGTCCCCCCGTTCAATTATATTCTGATACTGTATAGAAAACAAACATCCATGCCCTATACTGTCAGTTAATTTCTGTTCTCCACAGGAGTTCTGGTCTTTGACTCCTCAGGCTCTAATATAAAAACTATACAACTGATTCTGTTTATAAACTGTTTTTCTTATTCAGTGTAGTAAAAACAATGCTCTTTTTTTTCAGCCTGAATCATTAGACCTTAATTACACCAGATCAGTTACATTGCTTGCTGCTCACTGTCTGCTGATAGTTCCACTATGAGCAGGAAACTCAATGGAACCACCTCAGTGACCCCCAGTGGTCACTTATCCAATCACTTACAAAACATCTATATAGTCCACAGCCAACATTTTTACAGGAAATAAAGCCCACAGTGACATCACATTTAACATTTTCAGACTCATGTTATATATGCCAGCTGCACTGATAGTCTATTTTTGGGTTGGGACCACAGAATTGTTTTTATATGCTCAGTTGATGTTCTTTGAGCTAATCTGTGAACCCAATATCGTTCCAGTGGGGTGTCTCTGTTTAGCTAAAATCCTCCTGAAGATACAACAAAAACATCTCTGATTTTAACAATTACAGTAACGCATACAATTTATATTGCATAGAACATGGATTCATTTATTTTTACATGTGCCACTTGCTTTCAGATTCTTCTGTATGTAGACCTGAGATCTAGTACTGATGGTATTACTTTGTACAATGATACATTAAACTGGCTTGTGTAAGCCCTATCTGTACATTTTCACAGATCTGAGCGGGCAGCACAGACTATTTGGCTTCTAATTGATTCTTTTGTTCACCTCAGTCCCCATCAGCATGATGCTGAGCCTCCATTACTGGCCAAGAAAAGACGGAGGGATGGAGAAATGGACAGATAGAGCATGAAGAGAGATAGTTAGGGATTAGGAGAGATAACGAGGAGGGCAAAGTACCCTGTAGGATTAGCAAAAAGGGTGGATAATAGGGAGCAAGTATGACCGCAGATACAGTAGCCTATCAAGTGAGAGTAAAAAATGGGGGAAGGATTGGAAATGAGCGAATCATATGCTGTAACTTATCCTCCCAGTTCACCAGAGACCAAAGACACTTTGGTTTCTAGAAGCAGGAAGGCCAAACTCCAGGTAGCCGCAGAGAGATGAGAGGGTATTTTTTCAAGCTTGAGAGGGTCTTTGCTGTACCTAAGTGGCCACCAGTCCTGTACACTGGTCCCAGTTTGGTGCTTTGTCAATGTGCTGTGACTAATCCAGGAGGGGTCCCCGCATTTTCTCTCACCCTAATTAAAAGAGGATTAGATGGGATGGAGCTAGGCCACTCCAACATGCACAGCCACCATCCCTTCGCTTTCCTAGGATAATCACACTTACCGGAATTGCCGGGATTTTCTGTGCAGTTCACCACCTGAACTCAACGAACACGTCAGTAACTAAAATGGTTGGTGCTAAGACTAAAGGGGCTTACAAATATGGATTGGTCCAAAAAAAGTGCACTGTAGCAATTCCCCAACTGGTGTCTATATATGGTCTGTACACGTCAAATCGGCTCCGTTTCCAATCTTGTATTTCTTCATTTGTGATTTTAAGATTTACTCCTGAGGGATTTATCTCCATAATTTTATCATGATTTGTTCATGTGCTGTGGGGATATCTAAAGTGGTTTAAATTACAGTGGCCTGTTTATTTTAGTTTTGAAATACCCAGTTCCCAAAATTTGCACCAGTCTGACAAAAACTCACTTTAATTTAGGGCAATAGAAAAGGAGCAAAACTGAGTTTGAGTGCCTTATCCTTCCTCTAACCCCAACTTTACTGTATACACAAATTATGCTACATGTCACCAATGAATCTGTTTCTATCTCTTATAGTTATATTAAAAAAAGAATGTAAACTGAAGAAAACAATACCATCTGAACTAAAGAACCACATAACCTGAGGATTGACTGTATAAACAGACATATCAACTAGCAACCATGCTACTCTCAGCACATAAAAAAGGCGTGACTAGTGCGTTAATGGGTAAAGGATTGCCCAGTATTTTGACTTGCAGGCAGCTAGCCTGGGACCAGCCATCTATGCAGCCACATACAGACTACTAAAGCCAATGGTATCCAAATATTTCTTAGTTTCTTCTACAACTAGGATGTGTTTATCTATGATTTGATGAATTAAAAGAAACTTAAAGGAAAAAGCATTTAGTTAAAGGGTTTTCAAAGTTGCAAAATATATTCATTCAACTCTTTGTGGTGTTAATGTTTTCATCCAAACAGAAATAAGCATAAATAACAAAATTAAATCTAAGTTTCAAATTAATAATGACAGCAACACACATTTGTGAAGGTTTCTGCCACTACCTCCAAGAAATGTCATGCTCATTGTGTTTTTAAGGCCATTTGTTGATGCCTCAATAATGTCTGTTTGTTTGCTTTTGTTATCCACTGTCATAAAAACACTGTATGTCCAGTGCTGTCCAATACATGTCTTAAAAAGTTGCCATCCTCATCCTCAAATGTACAAAGCTCAAAGTCAAGTGACAAACCAAAAAACACCTAATTTTCTACATTTGGTGACATTTCAAAAGATTTCTCAAACTTGCTCCACAGCTGTATGGAAACAGGCATGGCTCCAGGTTGCAGCCACACTGTGGTCAGAAATTGCATGTGCATAGTTGTCCCAATAGACAACTTGTCACACAGCTGCAAAAGCTGAACATGAATATGTCTGGTTTGCAATATGTTTGCATTTATTGACACAATAACAACAGAAAGTTAGTCGGGAAGGTTATTAATGGAAGCTGCTTTCAGCTGTTAACTAATCCTGCACCGTGGCCTATAAATAGCTAGCTGAGATTAGCAAGTTTAAAGTCCTGGCTAGTTTAGATGCCAGCTGCCACAGAGAAGACAACTTTATTCCCACTGCACCTTTGGTATCTGGGGAAGCCTTTTAAAATGGACCTCTGAGGCCCTGACCTCAACCCAGCCCCGACCTGTTAGTGCCTGCTGTGGGTGTAGGCTACAGTATATTTTCATACTGATCTGCATTTCAAATTGTCAGTCACAGTTTACTTTTGGACATATTACCATCCAGATTGAAGCACAAACCAAACATGGGAGAATATCTCAACTATTTTTTCAATGTAACACTAAAGCTCCAAGCACTAAGTTAGATGTTTCTGGTGAAGGTATCATGATAATCTTCATTATTATATTATTAGTTCTATTAGTTCTTTTGTTATATTGAACATAATACAAACATTAATATAAGGAAGGTTCTTATAGATTTGACAAAATAGTGTTTAATGAAAGTCCCCATTCTATGTTTGCACGACTTTACTGCTTCTGTAGCAAAGACAGACCATTAATAAAATTAAGTGTTTGTAAATTTGCTCCACTATTTTGAAGGCTGAACCGCGCCCACTTCAATATGCCTGGAGTCCCTTCTGCGTCACAGCACCTGCAAGTAAAAATATAGGGTGAAACAGGCCCCGTGCCGCAGCAGCAGCAGCTGACAGGGACACGGTCACTCCAGTTCACACAGGGCGACAATTGCTTGCGGACATCATAAGATATATTTGGCCTTAACTATGGATACCGACAACGAAGAAGCTGCAATGAAAGAATCCAGAAGACGAGAACGTCAATCCGGTAATTAACGTGAACGCTTTATTAACCTTATAACGTTAAGTGTGCTATTTCGAGGGCATTATAAGTATGCATCCAACTGTAGCAAAGCGAAAGTGAACACTAATGCCAACTGTGTGTTTACCTGCTGTGCAAATCCTAAAAAATATATATCAAACGTAGCAGTGAACGTTAGCTCATTATAGGTAAGCTAGCTAACATTGACCAACCTAAAGCTAACGTTAGTTAGCATGCTCCACTCACAAGCTAATATTAGTAAAGCGTTCGATAACGTAACGTAAAGTCAACGGTAACGTTTCAGTCTTGACAGTAAATGTGCCAATGCGAAACAAATACTTCTTAACGATAGAACAGAAAACGCGGCCTGTGTTGTCTTTAAAATTAGCCTAGACACCATAGATATAAAACAAATCTATGCTAGACACTTTGCTAACGGTTGTGCAGCCGTTGGCTTTCTTCGAGGAGGTTATTATTGATAAATCTAACGTTAGTCCGGAAAGACAGCTGGGTAATACTGAATGCTATCCCGTGTGGGTGAAAAATGTAGGAATTGACAACCTACTTAGCTGAAATCAACTGGATTTACCCTTAGTCAAAGGGTGGGATCAGTTTATGAAGCCCTGTGGTAATCAGTATTAATTATGTCAGTGACGTAGGGATGTAAAGCCGCATCACCGATAATCCAGGCCATTTATTTACATTATGGCGACGTGATACCTTAACTAAATTAGTAAAGTATGCATCCGTTAGCTGACTATGAAGTTATGCCTAACTACTGTAACTGTAAGTCGTCCAATGGCGTTTTGACTTCTAACTTTGTCTGTAGGTTCAAGCAGGCATGGTTTACATGATGTTGAAGGTACAGATCTCATTTATTGAATAGTTGCTTGTCATTGTCAAATTCTGACTGAAGTAAATGCTGCTGGCAGGGCGGATGACTGCCAGTGTTTTAGTCTAACAAATGCCTAACAGCAGTGGCTGTGTACATGTAGGTGGAGGTGACATTAAACCTGACTAACCATACACATTTACAAAAGGTGGTTTAGAGATGGATGAAAACTGCTCTGATGCATGATGATTGGATGTAGGTTTTTAGCAAGAGAATATTACGAGTGGCATCTGAAAGAACTTGCTTTTTGAACAGCTGTTTGCAAATGTTTTAAATTCTGAATATATTAACATACTCCAAGGGATGGTTTGAATCAGTTGAATTTATTTCAGTGCATGTTTTTGTCTTCTTCCCCCCAGCTTTGGAGAATCCAGACACTGACATTGGCATGTGTGGCTGGTTGTTGGTCATACTCTCCGTCATCCTCATGCTGGTTACTCTTCCCATCTCCATATGGATGTGCCTTAAGGTCAGCTGCTGGTCAAATCCAGTGTTTACATTCCACTTTACAAGCAAAGTTGGCTGGTATAAAGTAAATTACTGAGGATGGCCTATTGTTTATTCAGCGTTTTGAAAATGCTAGGGTTTGTACTGCAGACTCATCCCCTATATTATGTGTATTTACTTAACAGTCTTTAGAAGCAGGTGAACCATTGTTTTGTGTTCACTTAATTAAAAGGTATCCTCAGTGAGCAGGGTAATTGCTCAGGGTTTTTTCAAAAAGAGTATCCATAAATATGTCTCATTCAATTGCATCTATAGAATGTCAAATAAAGTAAAAGAAAAGACTCATATACAGTGCAAGCCATTGATGTGGTTTGTCTTTCACAGATTGTGAAGGAGTACGAACGAGCCATTATCTTTCGCTTGGGGCGCATTTTGCGAGGAGGAGCCAAAGGTCCAGGTCCGAAAAGTTTTTATACACCGGCATATATTTTTTATTTTTGCTCAGTTCTTTTATTAAAATGTACTTCAAACATGGTTCCAGGCAGCGTCTCTGTGTCTCCCTAGTGGATACTGTAATGCATGATAATAAGTCTTGAACATCTGCTTCATAGAGAATGATTGTTCTAAAACTAGAATATCTTTAGGACCAGTTGTTTCACCAGTTCAGGTTTAGGTTCTCAGGTTTCCTTAAATTTAAAGTTGCATTGTATTCTCCCCTAGAGCTCATACATTGGAGGTGTCCCCTCCCATTTTATATGGTAAACTTTTGTATTTTTTGTGATGAAGACATATGGAGGAGGACTGACTAATATCCAAACCACTGACTTACAGGCAGCAGAAACCACAGTAAAAAGATGACTGACATACATTTAGTCTGGGCTGCAAGGTGAATGCTGAGCACAGAAATGACGCCTGGAGAGTGTGGACCTCCTGTTTGTTTATCTTATCAATTAGCTTTTAAATACAAACAGATAACCTTTGTTACAGTGCATCAGGCATCAGTCAGCCAGCCAGCCAGTCAGTCAGTCAGACATTGTTGGACCATAAGTTCACGGCAAGATGATGTTAGTGTGACACTAACCTAAGTGAGTACTTACTGTACTGTACTTTGGAGGGCCTACAGTATGGGAGTGTGGGGGCTTGTTCCTCAGGAAGAAAACTTTAACTTTAGCTCAACGGATACTGGAATTTTAAGACTGATACCGATACCAATATTTGATCAGCTGATATTCCTTGTTGCTGCCTGTGACTCTTTTGATTGAAGCACATAGTTTAACTTCTAAACCCAAATTAATTTAGTTGGTCTCTACAAGGAATCCCTAGATGTTACACAATGTATACATAAGTTTCATACATAATGTTTCTCATATCTGTGCTATATTAGATATTGTTTGTATATTGCAAATTCTGTTACCATCAGTATTTTCAATTTGCAGTTGTAAGTCATGAAAAACATGTTGTACTCTTTGGAAAAACCTGAAAACAAGACTTAAGGGTTACAGCCATGCTAACAGCTCTGTGAAGCTGCACTTAGACACAGCAACACTTTGCACTAAATGCTAATGCGCTCACAATGACAAAGCTAACATGCTGATATTAAGCATTTGTGACCATATTCACATTCTTAGTTTAGAATGTTAGCATGCTAACATTTGCTACTTAGCACTAAACACAGTGTGCAGCTGAGGCTGATGGGAATATTTTTAGTTTTGCAGCTATTTGGTCATAAATCAACGTATTGGACAAATTAAATGTTTGACCTGATGATGGCGCTAGAGAAACAGTCAGGGGATCACCAAGGTGGTTACAATTTATCCTGAGGGGGAGATGAATGTCTGTACTAAATTGCTTGGCAATCCATCCAATAGTAGTTAAGACATTTCACTCAAAACCACAGATGGTAACCTCATGCTGGCGCTAGAGGAAAAGGCAGGAGATCACCAGAGTAATTTGGATTCATCCTCTGGGGACCATGAATGTCTGTAAAATAAAAATGTATGGCAACCCATGTTAGTAGTTGTTGAGATATTTCAGTCTGGACCAAAATGTTGGACAGACTAGACCAGCTGACACAGCCACCACTAGAGCCATGCTGCTAGCATGGCTAAAAAAATCTTAACACAAGCAAAATGGAAGAAATCATGGGAAGGATCATACGGGGGGGGGGGGGGCTTACTGTACTTTCCCACTCATCCCCTTCCTGCTGGTGGGCAGGATGACAAAAGGGAAATCAGTGGTACAAATTATTTAAAATGGAAAAAATATGTAGACCTAATAATAACAAGAGGATGTCCCACCTCAAAGTTCAACCAACGTACACAGGTTCACTGAGGCCCCATTTATGTGGGCTCCCAGTCCACAGAGCCATATGTCTGGCAGTGCTACCGCACATGTGTCTGTTCGCTGTCTTAATGCCTTAATCATTCTATTCTCAGTGATGTGGCTTCTGTTTTGAAAGGCAGTGTATTTGTTTAAGTAAAAAATACAGACTCCCACGAGGGATAATTTGCATACATCTCATAACTCACTGTCTCTTTATCTTTGATTTCTTATTTTACGGGATCTAAAAACCAGACAGCATCCTCTCAAAATATTGAAATGTGACTCTCAGAGTGCCAGGGGACCCTGTTTATGACAGTGTGCGGTAATAATAGCCTTCTGCCAGCAAACTTCACATTCCTGAGGAGCCAGTGCCAAAGTTGGTTTCCCATAATGCCCCTTACCCTCACACTCATAACAGGAGTCCCTCTCTATCTACAGTAGCTGTTTTATACAATAGTGACTTCCAACATTTCCCTGTATATTTAGTTTGGAACAGGCTTGTGGGGATAGTTTGTCATAAAATGAAAAGGGTGTGTTTGTGGAACATTTTGTAGCTGTAAACACTTCTTCTGCCATGAACAGAGATGTTTATTGATGAACAAAGCTTTTTTTTCAGAAGGCTAATCAGCGGTCCACTGCATTATAAGATGGTTTACAGAGTATGTGTGAGAGCAGCCGAGTTCTCTTTACTTGTCTGACAGGAACTACAATGCTGGAATACTGGAAATTTTATGATGGAATTGTTGTTTTTCCCCTTCTGAACAGATGGCCGTTATCTCGCCATTTAAATACACAATATCCTGACAGGAAATGCAGCCCACTAGTCTCTAACCGGCGTGGCATTAATGTTTGCTAAATGATTGCACACCTAGCACATGTCTGTTTCACTCAGGCACATGCCTAGTATTGTTTAATGCACTAATTCAATCAAAACGTGCTCTTGAAAGCTGCAAATATCCACAGCTTTGCCTCGCTGTCGGCACAGCTGCAGTCTTATGAAGAGAGCTTGACTTGGCCTCCTGCCCGCATTTCATTCATCCCGGTGTTTTCAAACATTTGCGAAGAAGCCTCCTCATTATTGTGTTTACAGCGGCTTTAGTCTTTGTTAAAACTATTTGCATTCTTGTGATTCCACAGGGCTGTTCTTCATCTTGCCGTGCACTGACAGCTTTATTAATGTGGACATGCGCACCATCACCTTCGACATCCCCCCGCAAGAGGTATGACATGCACACTTCCAATTACATAAAACAAATGCTTTGTCACATTCACAGAAATTCAAAGGCCTTCAAAATAATTGTGCAGATTCTTGATACAGCCCACCACCAATCCAAATCATTTTAACATAAACCATAGAACATTTTCCCCTTAACATCACTTAACAATTTCTGCCTTTTATTTCCTAATACATGTGTTCAATCACTGTCCCGCTCTCAGGTTTTGACCAAAGACTCTGTGACAGTGAGTGTTGACGGTGTGGTGTACTACCGGGTCCAGAATGCTACTCTGGCTGTGGCTAACATCACCAATGCAGATGCTGCCACACGGCTGTTGGCCCAGACCACCCTGAGGAACGTCCTGGGTACCAAGAACCTGGCAGAGATCCTGTCTGACCGCGAAGAAATCGCACACAGCATGCAGGTAGATACGCCGCTATACACACTGTTAGCTGGCGTAGATGAGAGCAGCACACCCAGGTAGTTTGCGCTTCTGTCATGCCCCCGTCCCTTTTTGGGTGAAAGCAGCCCCTCTAATTTGACTGGCAGTAAATTCAAATTCTGAGGTCTTTGCCAATTGAATAGGATAAAATAAGAATACTGTATTGCTTTTTAGCTATTAGGAGCCCAAATCCTATGGCCAGTGAGGCAAACAATTATGTTGTTGCCGATCAACTATTGGCGTCGTTATATAGAAAAGATTAAGGAAATAGGGTTTGATGAGTGTCCTTTCAGCATGCCTCCATCAAAGTGGGCGAACGACCACACCCATTGTCCGGAGGTGTCATATGCTGACATGTTCAACTACCTTTTTGAATCTCCAGGTCATGTATTTCTGACATCTGTCACTTCTTCTGTCATTAAGACACTTTATTTTGCTGTTTTGGTAGTTTGTCCAATGTGACGTTACTGTAAACAAATTACATCGCTAACATTAACATGCTTAACATGGTTTTAGCAAACTAACTAGCACTCTGCAACAGACAGCCAAGTCCCAGTTTACCATTTCTTCCTTTTATTTTGTTTGACGTGCAAATGCTAGTTTTTTAAATTTAAAAGCAATGAAAGCTGCAACTTGAAGAATAAAGATAAGAAAAATAAAATGCCAAGCTGCGCGGGGAAGCAAGAGGCACTTTATAATGTTGTACCTCATTTTTAGAAACCTGTATCTGTGACCCGAGGGGAGAAAAATCCCTTAAGGAGAGGATGGTTTGGATTAGATGTGATGGATTTAGCTTTCCGTGTGATTTGTCTTCTATAAATGTCAGACAGAGAAGGCTGCTGCTCACCACCACTAGCTGCCTGGGATGATGTTTCCCAGCTGATTCCTGTTTCGTACATTTAGATTTCCATACCAACAAATCAGTGAGAAGTTAAGGACTGATTCTATGATGGAGCTGTAATAGCCCCAGTAGGCGTCAACAATAAAAACATTTAACCTTACAGAAAATACAGCCTTTTTTGTCCCTTCTTACATATTGCCTGTGCTCACATCAAAACTCAATTTCTTATCAGTATAAGTGCCAAGGTTCATGTAGCTCTCTTTTAACAAACGTCTGGGGAGGTGGAAGTGATTTTTTGTTTTTAGAAGTCAATAACCATGTCTTTAGTTGTGGAAACGTTCAGTCTCAGGAAGTGATCATCACACCACACAAAACCACAGGCCCATGTGATGACTCGTTTCCGTGAAGCAGACTGACAACAACTGTGTTATCTGCAAATGTAAGACTGTGCCTGTCCTTGCACTGACTCAGACAGTTGGTGTAGAGAATGAGCAGTAGAGGGGGCAGGACGTGACCCTGTGGAGGACAAATGCTGTTTAGACAGAACACTGTTTACTCTGAGGTCTGCAAGCAAGGAAGGCCGCAGTGTCCATTTGACAAAATAAAACCAAGATAAAAACATGTAGCAGATTATCATCTAAATTTGGAGGCTTAATTGTATCAAAAGCAGAAGGAAAATCAATAAATAAAAGTCTTGCGTGGGGTTTTGTTCCATCAAGGTGCTTATATTTTATTCTTTATTTTTCTCAGCCCAGTGCTCCCTTTTTCTCTTTCATTTGGACTTGGCCTCTCTTCAAAATTGATTTGTATGTTGGGATAGCATTATGGTCAGATGACCCGAGTCGGGGGAGAGCTACACATTTAAATGCATCGTTATATGGAGCCATAACAGGTCTATTGTGTTCCCACGTGTTGTGAGGCAGGTAACATACTGGTATAGAAAGTTTATGGATTTTATGGAGGTGTTTCTGATCTGCACATTTTCAGGAGAGCTGCAGTTGTTTCAGTCTTTGCCGCCTCTTTCCCCCCTGCTTCTGCACTTTATAGTTTGTGTCCTGATTTTGAATCTTGTTCGAGATAATATCGCACTCCTTCACCGTGATGCAAAGTTCCTGTGAACAAAAGTGTTATAATAATAATAATAATAATATGCAGGAAAAACATATAATGTTGTCGGTAAAAATAAATGTAATGCAATAATGAGAATCCAGTAACACAGACTGTCTCGTAGAGAAACCAGAATGGAGGATTACACTGCCACCTTGCTTGCTTACAACCAGGTTTGCCTGAACTCGGTGACAACTAACAAACTGCAGTTAAAATGTGCATCAGCTGTAAACTAAGAAAACCTTAGGTGTTCCATGTAGAGCCCAGCTGTTAGTTTGCCTTTGAGTTCAATTATTTATTCATTCATTAAACTTTCAATTCCAGTTGATGCTGAGCTTCTGTTAATGATCAAATATTTATTTCTGATGCACACACAGTCAGAAGGTTTGTCAGCGATCAGTAGGTACTCGTTCATTAATGTCAAATACACTGTATGTGTTCAGTATTACAGTCCGCTAATTGTCTTCACACTGATGTGGATAAAGTTGGGGACACTGGCAGGAGTGGGGTTGAATTGATAGGCCATTTGGACATCAACATCTGTTTAATATATGTTATCACACAGGTGATATCTCTCTGGTTCAGCTGTCAGCTAATGTAGAAGTATAATGTAGTGATTTGATTGGCATCACCTGTGAACCAACAGTGATACCTTTGCTGCTGCATTAGATCGAATCACTGTTCAGTAGTCGGTACAGTTGTTGACAGCACAAACATACACACAGAGGCCTTTATAGACAAATCCAACAAGCGTGCAGCACAGAGCATAGCCTGGGACGTTTCATTTTTGTCTTCACAGTAGGAGGCTTTGTCTGATTCGATTTAATACAACAAGAACAAAGCTCCTCTCTCCAACACCGCCACTGTACTAAGTACAGAGACCAGTCTGTGTTTTTTTATGGTTTCAAAGATCATAATATGTCGGTGTTGATCTGAAAACATCCTTGATGAAATACTTGATGCGCAGAAGTGACAGTAAACTGTGCAATCTGCATCTTGCTCATCATTTAGTGCTTGTTAATTGCAGTATAATAATTGTATGTGTAAAATAACTGCAGCACTGTGATGCTGGTGCCACTGTCTCATGTTGTTTTAGGATTGTGTGTTGCGGTGTGAGTAAGCTTTACACGCATCTGCCATCATCCATATTTGATTAACCTGTATTTTCTTTTCAACCTTTTAAACCAACTGCGCTCTAAATGTAATTTCTCTCCACAAGAGAGAAACATGCAGGTGGGTTGAGAGCGCCATCTGCTGGACGATTTTGGAAAATGCAAAACGGTTGGCTTTGAAAGAGGAGGCAGTTTTGGGATGATCTCTGTCTTTGGTTGGTCTAATTAAATCTTAGTGAGAAAATCTGGGCTAACAAATATGAATTTGCTTTCATCACAAAAAAAAGTTGCAGTGTTAATTGACATGTTTCCACTTTTCTGTCAAATGCTGACCAAATGAGATATTTCAATAGAAACTTGAGAAAACATGTTGAACACTCTTCTCTCTGTCTTCTCAGTCCTCTCTGGACGACGCCACAGATGACTGGGGGATCAAGGTGGAGCGGGTGGAGATCAAAGACGTCAAGCTGCCCCTTCAGCTGCAGAGAGCCATGGCTGCTGAGGCCGAGGCCAGCCGCGAGGCCAGAGCCAAGGTAGGGTGGTTCAGCCTCACTGTCACTCTGTTTAAAGTGTCCTCTCAAACCTTACAACGTTCCTACAAGTTTCCATCATCATAGCTGCTTTTTTGCCCATTACATTGATAAATTGGGAAAAAAATCACATTGCATTGCAGGATTTATCTAATATTTAACCCGACATATTGGTTCAGACAGCCCTCACTCTCCGTCTTGTTCATTCACCTCTCTCCTCCTGCTTTCTTCTCCAGGTGATCGCAGCGGAGGGAGAGATGAACGCGTCGCGGGCGCTCAAGGAGGCCTCCCTGGTGATTGCCGAGTCTCCGTCAGCCCTGCAGCTGCGTTACCTTCAGACCCTCAACACCATCGCCGCCGAGAAGAACTCCACCATCATTTTCCCGCTGCCGCTGGAGATGATGCAAGGCTTCATCAAACACTGAGGCGGAGGCGGAGGGGGTCTCAAAACACATCGTTCACATGCACACACTCACACAACATGCATCACTTACACACACACACACACACACACACACACACGCATATATTTATAATCTAAAAAAGAAAACTGCAACATGAACGTTGTAACAAAGTGGATCTTTGGTTACTTCATTCCAAATATTATGAAAATATTCTTTAAGATTAATCAGGCAGAAAGATGCAAATATGAAATGTAACTTGTGTCACATGGTTGCGTTGCTCAGATGAGTTTCTCTTCTGATCTGTTAGGCTGAACAGCCAATCAGAAAGCTCTCTTATTTCCCGCTGCCGATGCGGCACGCTCAGTCAGCTGAACGGCTGCTGAGGAGGGGCAACTAACAATCAGTCACCAACAGCAGTCTGAACTGACCACTGACTGAATTCATTTGGTATTGTGTGTGAGGTTTAACTAAAACCAGCCACAGTGCAGCGGGTGGTTTAGCTTTTATCCCGCAGTTTTATTTTTTGCCTTTATTAGGCAAGGTTCCCTGAAAGTAGAGGCAGGAAGCCCAAACCTTCTCATCATCTGTGTTACATACATTTTAAAGGAAAATGCCTGCTGGATATGTGGCCTTACATCTGCACACACACACACACAAACACACACACACACACATTCTTGTACTTATATATCTAATATTGTGGCATTATTGTGACCACTGCCAGCATCGTAGTGCTGCGATCATGTTAAGTATTGTCATGATATGACTCTAATGGCTTTACTCCTAACCTCCAAAACTAAACTAAATCTTTTTTTAGACGTTAGCTGTGCCATTGCATGTTTTCACTGAAATTTCAGTGTAAAACTCACTCCAACCTCAGCATTAAACTTACATTGTAACTTTGAAAGGTTCAAACACATACCAGGACGTACAGTATACGCTCTGCTGTGCCAAACCTGCTCCACTCTCGTTCTTCACTTTCATCGATTTTTATTTACTGAAAATACAGTAAATATGGTGCATAAACGGACTGTTTCAATTTTAGAGGCACGAGGTGGATCCGTGCAAGAGCTGCAATGACGTTATCTTGGTGGATTGCGTTTGGTTTGCTTTATCACAATACTAACCAGCATGAGAGGTAGGCAGCAATCTTACAATAGCCCCTTCAGAAAGTAGGGAGCAGCCACCGTGACTTACAAATAATAATACAGAAACACACACACAATTTCCACTCTGTTAAACACACAAACACCTCTTCTCCAGTTGCCAATACTTTAGTCTCAGATTACAAGCTAAAACTTGGCTCAGATGTTGACAGTCAGGCTGGATGCTACTTGTATATGTTTACAGTACGCTTTCTATCCATACACAGTATATGTTCTATTTAGAAGGGTGGACAAAATATTAGGAACTTGTTGACTCCCTCTGATACAATCAAAAGGTGATCAGCTACACAGGTGGAACTGTGTATTGTAGGGCTGTCAGTTATTCCTATTATTTTGTCCACCCCGTCTGGCTTCACTGCTTAGGAGAAGCAGGGACTGTTAGAAGGAAACTTATCGCAAATCTTTCAGCCAAAAGCCTTAACTTACTGCCATCGATTCATTTTACAGCCTAATATCACATTTCTATGCACTTCCCAATGAAAATAACTGAAGGATTTTATTTATCTATTTTTTTTAAACAACAGTATTTTATCACATGAGCTCTTTCTGGGTGTAAATGAACAAGCCAAATATTTAAAAAGCTTTGTATCTATCTTAAAACTGACATGTAGTTGTTATATTTTTCCTCCTTTTAACATATAAAGGACAGGAGTGTTGGTAAATGTACTTTACAGTATCTAGTGTATGTCTGACTTGGTAGTGTTGCTATATATGTACACATACATACATATATATATATATATATATATATATATATATATATATATATATATATATATATATATATATATATATATATATATATATATAATCACAGTCCTGTAAGGTTTATTATAGTTTTGCTGTGGCTAGATGGGGGGGGGATTCTCACAACTGAACCCAGGTTTAAAGTGGCACTATAGATGTTTTTCTTCTTTTCTGTTATTGAATAGAAAGGCTGTTACATGATTTGACTACAGTAACTCCTGTACCTTTCACTTATTGCTGTTGACCCACATTAACTGTAAAACTTGACTTTTACAGAGTCTGTTACAGAAGGAAGAGAGGTGGTCACATACGTACGCCCACGGCACGACCACATTGTGCTGCTGATCCCAGAGCAGATACTTGGTAATGTTTTCACCAGTAATTTGTGGTTGTTGCGCCTTGTCCACATTCTCAGACAGCATTTAACAAAGACAAACCCTGCTCATTAAAGTAGTACTTAAGTTTCTGTCTTGTAGTAAAAAATGTTACACACATCAATATTATTTTTGTATTAAGTTTTATTCAGAATTGACTGTTAGTTTTTGCAGCTAGCATTTCTTTTTTTTTTAGTTTGCTAACGTTTGATATAATTTTATCTTGAAGATAATACGTATAGACTTTAAATAAAGATGCTATCAAAAAGCACTTTCGTCTATGGATTTCATTCTTTTCTGTGTTGCAAGTAAGTGTTTGTAAAAGCAGAGACATAAAACACACATGTTTCATTTGGTTTTATTGAAATGATAACAAGGCTGAGGAAGACCTTAGAAAGTGTCACACAAGACGTAACTGGGTTGTAAAGCAGCAAAGCGTCAGTTTCCCATTTAAAGTTGGCCACTGCGGCATCACACAAGCTTCCTGGGCATGAATCTGGTATTTAAAAAATATAATAAATATAAGAGGCATCTAAACTGAAGGTGTAAACAACTTACTTCTAAAGGCATCCTTAAAGTGGAACAGGACCTTTTTAAAAAAGCAGGATTACTGTAAACTAAAGGAAAGAATATTAAGGCATCGGTTGTATTGCTTTTTCCAAGCAGTGTTTTCTTGGCAGTAAGTTTTCCAATGTTGCAGCACACCAAGGCTTTAAACTGTCTTGCCATATGTTTGTTGCCATTATATTTCACCAGTCAACACATTTTATTGTCAAAATAGTGACAGTGAAACAAAGAGAAAAATTGGCTTTGATAAAAGTCTTAGTAGCAGACTGTATTTAGTGCAAAACCCTACAGGAAGCCTGCTTATGTTAAAGCTCTATTCCTATTGGCTGGTTTCATAACGGGTATAAAGGCATCACTGTAGCATGTGAGAGAAAGTGAATTAAAACACTCCATCGACCTGTTTCCCTTAAAAACACCACAAAAAGTAAAAAAAGAAACTCCTCATTTTCAGGGCGTATTGGCAGCTAAAGAAGTCTTATGATTGGAGCGCAGTGCTTGCGGCGGAGCAGCGGGGTCAAAGGTCAGGGCTGATAGGGAGGGAGGGTCAGGTGAGATCTCACAGGGCCAGTTCAGCCATGGCGCGCTCCAGGGGGTCGCTGGTCCAGTAGTCGTGGTCCCAGCCCAGGAACCAGCCGGTGAAGGTGGGCGGCTCGAAGCCCTGCTTGATCTTGACGATGGGCGTCCTGTGGTCTCTGTTGGCCGGATCTGTCTCGATGTAACGGACCGCTTAGGAAGATAAGGAAAAGCTTGAATTAGCACATATGGTGCTTGACAAAATGATCTTTATTAAGAAAAAATAACAGAATCCTACTATTTCACAATCAGCACTTAAGTGCCACATATAGATTTCATATCTTAAGCTTTGTTTTTTCACCAATGTCCTTACCAGATGCCATTGCTTCAGTCTTCTCCTCCTCTTGGGCCTCATTTCCGATCCAGACAAACACCTAAAAATGGGAAAGTTTTAAGCACATTTGTTCCTTTCATTGCAGTGGCTCTGCTCTGAGTCTGTATAGTACGGCCAAAGCAGTCAAAGCTCTGGTTTCTTTACCTGCTCCCAGGTGTCGAGGATCATGACATCATCTGTGGCGAGGTCGTCTTGGGTCATCTCCCCGGGTACCTCCTCAATCTGAGAGGAGGAGAAGGATTTAGTGGAGTTGTATTGAGATACAGTGTACACAAAGGCCTGCGGAGCGTTCAGAAATTGGCACATGTACATTTTACAACTGTTTTTTTTTCTTTCTGTTGAACTGTGAGTTCTGTGGATTATCCAGAGTAACTGGGACATTATTTCTGAAAAGAGCAAGTTATTAATAAGTACTAGGTCTCAGCAGTGTTTATCTCAAACCCAAACTATCTGCAGGGCCATTTACCAGAAGGGTTCACTTGTGATCCTTTAAACGAAGCTCGAACCAAAGACTTACAATGAAGTTTCCTGTCTTATTGGAGCAGGCAAAGAGTCTGGGTGGATGAGCATCCATCTTGTCCTTGAGTCTGGTAGAAGTGCGATATTCTGTCTTTCCTCCCAGAGCTTCCCAGAACTGATCTGTGAAGAGGACAGACACACTTCAAGTTATTATAGTTTTATATATTTAAACCGGAAATAAAAACCATATAAACACCTAAAGGGCTTAAAGCAATAGTTTGACATTTTGGGAAATATGCTTATTCAATTACAGTCAGTACTGTCAGTTAAATATGAGACGGTTAGCTTAGCACAAAGACTGGAAACCATGGATGTATTAAGGAGAAATTGGGGGAAACAGCTAGCCTGTTTGCCTACCAGAACTTTCTAAAGCTCAGTAATTAACAAGTTGTATCTCCTTTGTTTAATCCTTTGTTGTTTCGGGGGCATGTGCTGGACTATTTCTAAGCTAAGCTTGATGACTAGCTTCATATTTAGCGGACACATATGAGAGTGGTATCTAACTCTTGGTAAGAAAGTGAATCAACATATTTCCCAAAATGTCAAACTATTGCATTAAAGCTGTTTTCATGGATTTTTTTTGGCCGCTTGGGGGCAGAAGAACAAGCTGAAACTGACAAAGTACCACCTTATAAAGTTGTTATGGCTAACTCACTAGCAAACAGTTGCCTATTTACACATCCAGCAGACGCAGAGCAACATTAGCATTCATTTGGAGACATGTTTGCGTGTGATGTCCAGTATTCACTCTACTTTTAGCTCTGAGTTGGTCTCCATAAACTCCTGAGAAAGATATGTGGCTCTTCAGCTGCTAAATGCTAGCTAGTAGCTAACTTTGTCTGTCTGCCATTTTGGTGCTGGGCAGTGAGTGTACGGTGAGTTTATCAGAGCTTTTTGCTGAAAACAGCAGCTGCCAATTAGGTTGATGAGAGTGCTGAGACTCAACCATACAGTATATCTGCTGTAAAACAAAAACTATCACCTAAAAGATGCTGAACAGCTCCATTGAGCTGCAGAGTTGGTGGTAATTCTCAGTAGGTTTGTCACTATGAGCAATTCCTTTCACATTACCATTGTAGACATAACAAATATTGATTAGTGCAGCTGTAAAGAACATACAAAATGTGTTGTTTTTCAATTAATATGAATTTTGAATCACAATGTGTTAAATACTAAGTGTGAAACGTAACTACCGCTGACAAATCCTGCATGTTTCTGTATTTCTGGACATGTTTTCAATAGAAAAGGTTATAAACTAGCAGCTTAAGCTCACAGAAATCAAATGTTGAATTTCTCTTCTGTTGTCTTCTGAGGCCAGCCCTGAAAAGCAGAGTGTTATAAAAAATTGAATCTGTTATGTTTTAGCCTGAGGTTTTATATTTGCTAGCAGAGAATCCAGTTTCATCTTGAGCTTTGAAAGCAAATCACAAGATTACTGATAACATCTAAAGGGGTGATGCAATGAAGTATCTTAAATATAGATGAGCACAAGCACTTACTTTAGCTGAAATATTAAAAAAACCTATTTAGCTTCACATTAAAGCCCTATTTTAAGAGCTTGACCACAGTTTGTAGCTGAAACAGGCACGGTAAGCACGTTAACTGGTACTGGGTTTCAGTTTGACTCAAAAGCACCAAAAAATGAGAAATTGTTATTCTGTGTTCATCACGTTCCCTCACCAGTCTCTCCTCCCTCAGGCAGCTCAGAGGCCGACACCCCCAGGATGTTGCACAGCTGCTGAGCTCCCTGCTTCTCTGTGTCACTGGCACCCACTCCCACCCACAGGAAGGAGCCTCCGGGGGTCACCAGGATAAAAGCATCATTGGAGTTCAGGTGGGATGACACAGCGTCAAGCTGCATGGACGCAGAGATATTGTAGGTTAGCATGTGCATGTCTGCTGCTGTTTGTGTTTCAAGCTGTCAGGGTTTTCCAAATCATACTCAGTCAACATTGACCAATGTATAGGAACAAGTACACTTTTATTTAAAATTTCCTGCACTCTTAGACAGACTGTAGAGTAAAAGTGAAACATATTTCACCAATGGAGTGAGAATAATTTGTAGAATCAAGAGCAATCTACTGCAGCCATTAACCTTACTTATCTTTTTTAAAGACATCAATAATATTTTATAGAGAAATATTTAAAAAAAGGGAAGCCACAAAAAACAAGTTAATACTTTTTCATGTTTTAAATCAAAAAAGCCTTGATGGCTAAATATGAGACAGAATGGCTTTTTAGCTGTAGAAAACATGACTGTAAGTTTTGGAAAACTTTGTTGTACTAAAAAAGCAAAGTGTTTTTTTTACTCTGGAGAGATATTTAAGGATCAGGCTGGTGTTATTCGATATGTTTCTAATTGTTAAAATAATCCCATGTCCAGTCCGTTTCTTAATACCTTCCAACTTCTCTACCCTGTCTCTGGCACTCAGTCCCTCGCCTAATAGTTACAACTCAACACTTTAAAAACAGGCCACAAATATATGGCTTAATTTAAAAGAAAAAAATGTCTCAGTATTTTCCCAGAACAGATAGGCAATTGTAGTTTTTAGACAACACTTGTTAGTGGGATCAATTCATTGTTGGTTTTGTTTTTTTCATGGGATTTGTTGACAGTGAGAAAAATATAGAATATCACCAGACTTATCCTTTAAAATCACCTCTTTCAGTGGTAAAGTTAGAAAGTGATTGATGTTGTGTTCTCTTACCTCCACAGCTCTGGTGTGTCCCGCTGAGTTGGAGCGCACCTGGAAGAGTCGAGTCTCTGCAGGAGCGGACTGACCTCCGTCTCTGGACGTTCCTCCTTTGTACACCACCATGGGCTGTTCTCCAAACAGACTCATCAGATGGGCCGGCTCTTTCCCCTGCACCACCCTCACCTGGTACACAAACAGGCAAAATTAAAACTGGAGAATGATAACATGGTTGTTACAGTAATTCCCGTAGCAAAATACCTCATGCAGTTTTGACGTTGTGAATTATCCCAAGGTGGTGCAACCAAATCACATCAGACAGATCCTTCCATGTTGTGTCTTGTGAAATATGCATCAACATGTGAAAAGTGTCTGCAATCCCGACTACAGACACAAGATGGTAGCATGGAGCTGAGCCACGTGTTCACTGTCTGTGCCACAAGGTGGTGGGTGTCAAGGTTTGTGAAACAAGGACACTGAGTGCTGACGCAGGTTATGTCTAAAACAGTATCATGAGTCTCTTTGGTCTGCAGCTTTTGTCATAAATATTTATGGCTGTCAGATGGTGCAAGTAGTTCTTCTCCTGGAACAGTCATCACAGCAAATTATGCTAATGTGAGTTAACACGAGAGCTGTCAGATTCCTTGTTTTGGCTGCTTAAACCAATCACAGGCCTCCGCAAAGCCTTGCTTCAGCTTCTAACCCCTAACTAGAGGCTGTCAGACCAGAGCACAGAGAAAAAAATATACAAGCTCAGTTTTGTGTAAACTGACAGTTTTTAATGTTTGCCTCTGTTCTGCTGTTTGATCAAATATTTGACTTTTGTTGTGGTTGTTGATATAACTTCCTGTTTCTGGGCATTATTGTGTAGTTGGGGTCTCTCTCTGGGTATCGAACCTCAATATCATGTTGGCACCAACCAAAATGTGTCTGTCAAATTCCAAAAGTTGACAGTTAATGTTGCTAGGATTCATAGTCTTGTATACTTATTCTTACTTTCATTTTTCCAGTTTTATATTTAGGCAAAGTTCTCGTGTTTAGACAACATTTATTGAGATGTTTGGCTTCTTTTATTAAATGAAAAGCCAGTTTTGGAGAAAAACCTGTCTGCATTCCTCATAGTATCATTTTGGAATCAGTACCAAAACTCAGGTATTGTATCAGTGCTAGTATCAAAAAACATTCAGATGATACCCAGGTAAATTAAAGTCAAGTTTAGTTTGACAAAAGTGACATTTGCAAGACAGCTGTTCTCTGACGCTCTGCAGATGTTTCAAACATTTGGACGTAAAGGAAAGGGTCGCAATTTTTCAAGTCCGTCTTAAAACAACAGTCTGATGCCCGTATGGACATTGACAGTTTTTCCTTGGTGTAATCATTCTCCCTGTTCACACTGGCCATTAAGAGATCCATTTCTGATGTGCTTCTAATGTAGGTGATGGGGGGAAAAACCCACAGTCCTCCTTCTGCATAACTCTACATTCCAAAGTTTAACTGAAACTGAAGCTGTGTCTCAATTTGCATTCTTCTGTACTTACACTTGCTATTTTAAGTGCATAAGTGTGTTCACACTTACAATTATGGCAAAATGCAGTGCACTATGAGTATCCGGATGATGTACTCATAACAGTCAAAAAGTTGAGTGTGGAATGCTGCACACTTCTCACCCTCAATGGTCGCCAGCTTGGCTACGTAGCAGAAAGGGGAGGGACCACCAACCTATGAAAATTGCCGGCAACGGTTGCGATTGTTACGCAAGCCCCCAGGAAGTGCGCCAGGCTTTGAAGTCAATTTGACATAGATTGTGTAATTGTCACGTGATGCACACTGGCGACTTTTTCCCATAGACTTACATTGTGAAAGAGACGTCTGTAAATCAGCGGATAATTTTTTTTGAGGTACAACAACTAGCCAGTATGAACACTTATATAGTCCTCATTTAAATCATTATGTCCTAAAAGTTGTAAAATACATAAATAGCCGAATCCAGAGTATAGAGTCACTGCCATTCATGTGAGTGAGCCTGAGATGGAGCGGTTTGGAGGCGGGTTAAAGGAAATGCTAGTGCGTTTGCTCTATAGGCCACACAAGGCGGAAGCTATGTGGAAGATCCGGGTAATTTTATACCCGGGAAGTCGAACTTTTTTGGCTTATTGCGCCACTGAGCAGCTTTCATAGGAATGAACGGGGCCCCGCCTCCGACGCTGTATCCAGTTCTCTTTATACATCCATGTTACGGTGAACACTGCACTAAGAGTAAAAGCACGTTCATTTTTATTCATTTTTAATAAAACTGAATTGAAGTCAAGTGAGCAAACACACCGACAGATATTTTGCCGGGCGACAAATCGCGATCAAATGTTGGCAATAATGCTCCGCCTGGTTGCAATTCGCCATTAAAAAGAGGAAGAAAAATGAGAAGCGGTCAAATGTTGCAATCGTCATTTCCGGTAAGTACTACACTACCCTGAAAAAATTCACGCACTACACAAGTAAGTACATAGTGTACACAGTGTACTGCATGGAAGTGTACTAACAGAAGTATCCGAATTGAGACACAGCATGAGAAATCAAGTGAGTATCTTCCAAAGTTAGTCTTTTTAGAGCAAAATCCCCTCTGTCCTTTAACACACAGTGATGTCACAGCACAGCCACAACATGAACACAAAGGTTGTACGTGCAGAGTGAAGACACACGTGAGGAGTGAAGTGCAAACGCAGGACACAGAAATGAATGAATGGAGACTCACATGAGTACAGAGCCAGGACTCACTCTAAACAACTGATGTCAACAGTTATTTACAAACTCAAACATTAGCACCCATTGACACGTTAAGTCGTCATGTTGTCGTTCCAACGTCAGGTCAGAGCAGAGTTTGGAAACAGGGCTGTTATTTATGTGGAGCAGACAGAGTTGGCGACAGGGGAGGAGGGAACCTCCCATTAACATCCACATCGGAATGTCAAGTTTGTGTTTGGCCGACATGGCTTCACTGTAAATTTGATTGAACTCATTATCTCGTTCATTAAGTCTTAAAGGAGCCAGAAAAAGGAAGATAACAGCCCCGTCAAAATCAAGATATTCAGATTTATCTGGAATGTGAGAAGAGAAGATAACTGTCTTTTTGGTTTTGCCTCTTTGTCGCTGGCTCTGGGCAAAATCATACGAGTCATTTTGGGAGGATGAGGAGCAGGGAAGAGATGGGAAAATACCTGAGTGGTTATAGGAGCACCAACAACCTGAAGGCACAGAAAAGGTCAGAAACCAAGGAGGACAGAGGCAGCAGCGGGGAAACCATTAGGGAGAGGAGACAGAGTGAAAGGATGTAAAGGTCAGGGAGGAGGTGACGACGCTGAGTAAGCCAGAGGAGAGCAGAGACTTTAATAACATGAAGGATAAGATGAATATAAGCTGATGAAAACAAAAAGCCACCGAAGGAACAGTGTGTTTTACCTGCACAGGACCACCGCCGAGCTCTTCGTCCAGCTGGGCGCCGAGGATCGCCGAGGCCCCGATTTCATCCTGGCTGGAGTCCATTCCCTGCCTGGGAAACAATTAGAATGCATTACCATTAGCCTGAACATAGTAAGAGGCACAGACTGGGGCTCGGCATGTGCTCACAAAACAACTCCATATCCCATTAATTAGAACTGAAATTTGAAAAAATGGACTTCTGTGTTCTGTTCTTGGGACAGACTTCAAAGCACTTTTAATCTTAACACGTGGTGCTGGTGAACCAGTTCAAGAGATTGTTAAATTTGATTGTAATTGCTTTAAAGACTTCTAAACTCACTGTGTTTCTCTGAGCTCTGATTTACAAGCGTGCTAATTTTTTTGAATCTATTTGTTTTTCATTTCTGAACATAACTAATTTTTCTTTACTGGCCTGTGTTTGTTTGCTCATTTGTTTTCGTAACTTGACACCAACGTGAATCAGGATCCCTCCCTAATGATCTTTTCAAGGTCAAATAAAGGTTGATAATTAAAAACACACCAAAGTCCAAATTTTATTAGCAGAAAATATTGAGTGGAAATCGACTATATCAAAAGACTAGTCCCCTAAATCATTAATGCTGAAACTTGTAATAAGTATTTTAACACTGGTGAACTTCCCTATTTGGATATTATATTTCTAACAATGCATAATGTATATACTGTATATATATATTATGAGATTTTTGTATGTTTTGCATCTGAAGCCTTAATCTACAAGGTTCACACTTCCATCTAAAATGTGATGTAGTTAAAGTATACATGATTACAAAATGTAAACACTGAACTGCTTGTGCATTCAAATTCTACATTAATTACAGCATTTGAAGAAATGTATTTTACTTTTCATCTTTGCACATCATTTACCTCTTCAAGGGGCTCTGTGGAGTTTTCTTGCAAACAAAGTTTCCGTTTAAATTCATGTGTTTCTCACCAAAACTCGTTGTGTGTATCTTTTGATGTCTAAAATGCATTTTCTTCATCATGAAACTAAATATTTAAAATTAAAAACCGCAGGTCCAATTTTTCTTAAAATCTTTAAACCCGCAGATCAGTGGAATGTGTGTCGTGCTTGTACACGTGCACAATACAAACAAAACGGGGACCCACTCATAAAAACATTGCTCTATAGCGCTACTAGTGGTCAGAAACTCCACAGGATACCTTTAACTTACAAATCAAACCCTGTTGATGTTAACATCTTTGATACATACACTTTTCTAAAAAAATATTAGAAGCACATTTCCAGCACTGACTTCTGATTCTTCTCAACACAGAGTCTCACTCACATCTTATTGACAATTTAAGCTGATTTTAACAGCTGATTGTTCGGTTTCACCTGGTTCAATCAGTTTGTATTTTGCTCTTATAATTGGATGACACCCAACTTCTGTGATTCAGGCAGTTAAGACAGGAATCCTTTTTTTTTTTTTTTAACAACAAAATCTTGCCTAATTCAGCTTTATCTGACATCAAACTGTTAGTCTCTCGTATTCTCACCACATGTAGATAATGTGTCCCTGACGTCCTCCGTGATGGTAGTTGTAAAGGATGATGTAGCTGTCTCCTCCGTAGAACTGTCCGTATGTGGACGGATCCACCGGCACCTTGTCGGACCCCTCAATACGCCAGACCTGTCAAGAAAAACAAAGACAGATCTCTGTGAGAAAATTTAGGGACTATAGTATTAAATATTTACAAATTACATAGATATTACATGACATAATATCTACAGTATAATGTATTGTAACATGTAAACATTTTGTAGATGCAAAGCTCCTCGCTTAAATCACTCACTAATTCACAAATTTCACAAACTCATTCACACTTAGCATGCTGGATTCTCCACAGCAGGGAGCTATTCGGTCATTATTCAACACATGGAAGACGTGCACCCCCTACAGGATGGGAAAGTAATAGCAGCAGCAGCTGAGACCTTCAGTGCTTTTCCATCCTCCCAGGCAGCCATTGGTTTCCATTCATTTCTGTACTCTTGAAAATAAACTTTATTGAGATAAATCAAGGCTGGATTACAATCGTGCAAAGCGGGTTCCCCCCAGAATCCCCAGGTCATCAAGGTAGTACTAAAAAACCTCTCAGAGACAGAATCACACTGACAATCAGTCCAGTCTCAGTCCTCTCACCTGTTTCTCTCCAGTGCCGTCATCCACCATGCCGTGCTGGGCGGCCATGGAGGGGGAGTCGTGCAGGCCGGCAGCGTCAAAGGGCACCTTCTCGATCTTAGCGATGCTGTTAGCGATGTAGGCCACGCCCAGGCCCTCTGTCTGATCTTTGTCGCGCCAGTTTTTGAAGAACTGCTTGAAGAGCGGCGTCTCGCCCATCTCTGGCAGGATCTGGACCTGAGTGTGTTTGGGGTAACCCATCTTCTTGATGAACTCGTCTGCTGCTTTCATCGCTTCCTTTCGCTCGTCCATGTTGGCGTCTTTGCCTGTAAGCAAGAGAAAAGATAGCAGAGGTAAGGATTGTTAAATCAAGTGAGAATATATATAAAAAATAAATAAATAGTGATATGAGTATTTTCATTTTGAAAGCTACAGCCAGCAGCCGGTTAGCTTAGCTTAGCATAAACACTGGAAGCAGGGGGAAACAGCTAGCCTGCTTTTCCAAAGGTAAAAGAAATCTGCCTACCAGCACCTCTTAAGCATACCAATTAACACATTATATCTTGTTTGTTTAATCCGTACAAAAACCAAAGTGTAAAAAAAAACGTACAAGTCGCCTGGCAACCTCAAAGCGGCAACAAGACTCCAGTCACTGCACCCGTCCAAGAAACAGACATAACCCCTTGTAAAACTACAATGTGTTGTTTTTACACTTTTGTGTTTATACAGATTTTAACATGCAACATGTTAATTACTGAGCTTTAGAGGTGCTGGTATTACCTCTCAATCCTTGCACTAAGCTAAGCTAAGCTAAGCTAACTGTCTCCTGGCTCTAGCTTCATATTTAGCGTACAGACATGAAAGTTGTATCGATCTTCTCATCTAACTCTCAGAAAGAAAGCGAATAAGAGTGTTTCCCAAAATGTCAGATTATTCCTATAATTCACCTAAATATCACTGTAGTAGAGGCTCTGCTAAATTAACATATGGGGAATCCACCGCAGCACCCCGCACTGACCTTTCCAGACGAAGATCTTGCCATCGGAGCCGTGATCCAGAATGAAGCAGTCTCCGGACTCCAGGGCGCTCTGGGCGAACGGGTTCTCTGCTGCCACCAGCGCGATGGTCATGCTTCCACTGGCATTGGACACCTGCAGGAGGGGACGAAGGAAGAGAGACGCTGATTAGAGGCATGAAGTGACACTTTTGTGAGAATTAACAATCCAAGAGCTGCAAGGTTGTTCAGGCTGCACTGTCTCCTCCTGGGCGATTTAACCTGATAAATATCAGCTGCCATAAAATCACTGTCACTTAGAAATTATCAATAAGTAGAAGTTAGAAGTTAATATGACTGTCATGACAAAACGCAATATTTTGACTTTAAAAAACTCTTTTACAGACATGATGGCGAAGCTCATCGTTTTAGATTTTTCACACATTCTCACTGAAAGTACCCAGACTTTTCTAAAGGAGATTGATTTCAAACAAATTCATGTGTATTTTATGAACTAAAAATGTATGTTTCCTGCTGCCAGAACACATTGAGCAGCATAATTAAGAGCAAAAAGGGTCTTCTTGCAGCAAACAAAGTTCAGAAAATCCTCCAGTAATTAAAAAAAGTGAAGAGAAGCCCTGGGAGGAAGTGCAAAGGAGTCGCTGATTGTGGACCAGAGTCCCTCTCATTTAGTAAAAAAAGAAACAATAAATGGTGAGTGTTTGTGCTTCAAATAGTACTTTTTAAATCAGATTTTCACCTAGATTTGTATTACTGAATATTGTATTTTTGCACTATTACTATGTCTGCATGTACAGTATAAACAACAGTGTACGCTTTAATTATCCTGCCTCATAAAATCATCAACTTTCACTGTTATTTATTTTATACTTTCTTTTGGAATTATTTCTAGCAAGTTGCACTATCTTTGAAGTGCAAGACTATGTTTCATTGTACGTAAGTATAAGGATAATAAAGTGAAAGTTATAGTGAAGATGAAGTGAAGTGAAGTGAAGATAATAAGCTGAACTGAATTTTTACCTGGTCTGAGATTCAAAATTATGAAAATAATGAGCCCTTTATAACAAGGGGTTTATTGCGAGAGATATTAAAGAGAAAAAGACAGCATGTGTGTCTGGGGTGTCCCCACATCTCTCACCTTGTAGAGTTTGGCCCTCTTCCTGTTTGAAGCATCAGCTTTTATGTCATCAGAGGCTCCGACAGGCAGGTCTGGTTTGGGACCTAACACCTGAGGACAGAAGCGGCGATTTTTATCTCACACAAGTCTTCTGCAGCAAAATAAGACTCCGTTTGAGACTTCATTTGTTCTCATAATTCACCGATCTCACCTCTAGCATCTTCTCTCTCTCCACCCCCTCGTCACAGACATAAACGCGAGCCCTCCCACTGCGCTCGTTGTCACGGATGCCCTTGGCGACCTGAGTAGCCTTCAGCTTCTCAAAGCGGTTGCTCTGGGAGCCACACCACTGGTAAATCTCCTGTACAGCAGGAAGAAGAGCAGATTGTAAAGTAGGTGAATGCAATCTTTCCTGAAGGTGGAGCTTATACAGTAGCATTTACAAAAATTAAGACCACTTTTCCCATAATCCTTAGTGTATGTTATTTGATACTACTAAAAAAACTCAGTGTGGTAGTAACAACCACATTTTATTATTGTGTTTGTCTCATATTGCTCTGCTTCCTCTGCTCAGTCTGACTCACGTTCCCCAGGTCCAGGATGAAGCAGTCTCCCTGGTTGAAGCTGTCCCAGCTGACCGCCACCTCCGTAGCTCGGACCACACGCCGACCTTTGACCTGGAGCACCCGCTGCACAACCACCTCGTTAGTGACCACGTGCTTGAACCCAGACGCCACGCCCCCTTTCTGGAAGATAAGAGTTGCATTTCAAAATAAAATACAGTGCCCTTTAAGAAAAGTCAACAAAATGAAATTGAAAAAAAAAAGAAAAAATTGTTTAATGGATATTGGGAAATTGATTGACAAATTAATGGCATCATAACTAGCAAAAAGTTTACAAAAGCATGCATATCCAAACGCGATGAATACTAGGTGCTGGACAGAAGTATACTATATATCTATCTATCTATCTATCTCCATAGGCTACATTTTCCTGTTTCTTGTTATTGCATTACATCATGAGGGTTCACACCTGATGCTCTAGTCATGTGATATTCAAGTTGCTCTAATTAAGCTCTAGGTCTCAATATGCCAAAAAGTATGACGCTTTATTTACCTGATGATTCTGTTATTGTGTATTTAGGTGGTTCAGAATATATTGTACATATGAATTATACTTACAGGATTCATTGTACTTATTAAGTGTATTTACAGGGTTCCCTTCTTTATGTTTTTCTTTTTCTTTTTGGTTCACCATTCTGTAATCACATGACCTGTCAGGTGACCCCTTTGGACAGGTACTTGTAAGGTGTGTCTCTGCATTTGTTTCATGTCACATGGTGGTATAGGCCTGCTAATGAATGTTCATGGGAGCATTATCTAGTGTGTAGACAGACGGGATCTTCTATTTTACAGATACTGAATGACAAAAATCAGGTTATGTTTTATTACTCTTAATGGTTGTTGTAAAATAAAACAGGAAAGTATTTTAATGGATACCTGGAAATTTAGATTGGTTGACAAAATGATTATGTCACAAATGGCTGGATCTTCCATTTTACAGATACAGAATGAAAAATTGCAGCTGCTGTTTTAAAATATCATGAAATATAGCCTTAAAAATGGCAATAAACAGGCAGAAATCACACTTCCCATATAACATTACATATACATGATCCCAGGTTTAAAAAAAAAAACTTGTATTCCTTGTAGATAGATGTTTTGCAGCTTCTTACCATGTATTTGATTCCAGACTTGAAGTAGCCAAGAAAGGTTTTGGACTCGTATCCCTGGACCTCGCGGTACTGGATGGGTTTCCCCCCCAGGAAGTCGTCCATTTGGACTGTAAAGATGGCCGCCGAGCCGCTCTCATCCTGGGTGCAGAAATCGCCTGCAAGAGAGGAACCACAGACGTGCTCCATTTTAATCCTGGTCCTTGTGTTATCTCAGCAGTCACACTGTAGCCTACATCTACACAGAGAGACACATTCTGTCACTGAGGACTCAGTGAGTCAGGAGATCGATATGCGGGAGCAGCAGGGGGTCAGATCCCAGCAGACACGTTAATACATGCAACATTATTCTATTTCTGGTCACACAGAGTAGTTCAGCAGGATGAGGGAGGGTTACATCACATCCTGTTTATTGGAAAATGCTGTTTCCATGATCAATCAGATGACTAAAAGCACATGAAATCAATAGAAAAAGGACACGACTGTTGCTTTAAGCTAATTCCTAAAAAAAAAATAACCCAGTCAGATACCCCATCTTCTATTAATACTCATCTACAGGACTAATCTTTAGGTTTTGGCTGATCCAAATACCAATCTACCGATCTTAGTGGATCATAACGGGGCCATTCTGCATGAGTAGCTTTACTTTTGATAAGATGTAATTTTAACTAAGTCATATTTTGTATCCAGGACTTTAACTTGTGATGGAATAATACAGTGTTGTAGAATCTGAATACTTCCACCAATGACAATATATTTGTTTGTGTGTGCTGAATACTGGTGCAAAATGGTCTTGACAACACGACAACACCGCTTTGTCTGCAAACACACAGCGTCGTCTGTTCTTTCACAATTTTAAGTGCTTTTGTCGACATGTTTTGAATGTCGCATGCAAAATATCGTCATCAGGAGCAACACTATCAAGTGAAATTACGTTCCAGGAGCACAGATGCAGATCATCTCATCTGCTTTGCAAGTCAAACAGGACTGTCGCTGCACTGGAAAACTGACTGAAATCAGCTCTTTTTGGTTTGGCCACATGTCCATGGAATCAAGAAAAATACACCAAAAAAAAAAAAAAAAAGCAAAATGGATCCAGGAATCTCTTGTTGCTATAAAAATGTATTTGAATATGCTGCCTTTAAGTAGAATCCTTTGTTTTCTCATAAGTATCATCATTTGAATATGGTGCCCGCAAACTTTATAGTTATTTGGTGCGTCTTAGATTATCACGAAGACGCTGAGATTCTTATCTGTGATTTTTATTGTTTTTCGGGGCGGTTTGCACATTTACGAAGTGCTGGATGACATAATTAAATTCATTCCCTGTTTACTTTGACACACACAGTTAACTTAACCTTTTAGAGATCTTGTGTACACAGTGTTTATTTGATTTCACAAAAGAAAATAATCACAAAGAAGGCCAAAATGTCCCCTCCTTTTTAAAAAATGTATATATTTTAAAGTGTATACTCCCTTTACCTCTGCTTGTTTCTCTGGAATAACACAGAGTAATAACACGTCCGTCTCACTGCACTCACCCAACCAGAAGTGGAGGTCGTACTGCAGTTGCCCGGAGCGTTGTTTGATGGTGTTGAGGATGAGGTAGGCGTCTCCTGTGTAAAAACCCCCATACAGATTCTCGGGAACGGGCACCAGGTCAAAGTTCTCCACCCTCCACACCTGGAGGCCCTGCTTCTGTCCAGCCCGCTCAAACTCTGGGTGGTGCGCTGCCATCCTGCCTGCAGGAAAAATCACACACCTGAGATTTAGTGCTTTTCTACTCTACAGGCCTAAACATACAGGTAAGTTCCCGTGGCAACACGATGTGGCTTTACGCTCCAGAACGGTGGTCAAATACAGCAGAGATACGAGTCGTGCAGCTTTGTAATAACCTTTTAAAAGTGAGACTACTTGTGAGACGTTTGCTCTGGAAAACATAAAGCCACTCCCCTTAAGGCTGAGCTGTTGCCATGGATACGAAGATAAAGTTTAGGGTTATAGTTAGATATTAGTGTACAGCAGGGTGAGTCACTGGTGGCCTGTGCCCAGGGTGTTTTCTCCAGCAGGCAGGAAGAGGAAGTCCTGCTAGTTATGACTCATACGTTGTCATAACTGCCAGTGATGGTGGCAAAAACAGAAACACTGTGTTATTATATACAGGAAAACACTGGTGTATAACTAGAGATATTTGTTCCTCATTCTATCATAAGTATACTATATGCACGCAGCCACAAATATCTGGACACAAACGGTGGGAGATACGGAGGAAATCTTTGTTTTTCCCTTAAATGTGTCACCCATAATAAAGTTACTTTTCACTTGAGAAAATATCTAAATAAACAGATGGGAATGTCTGTACATTTGAGACTTGGACTTGTAAATGCATCTAGTATTGACATAGAATCTTCAGTTCATCTTCAGATCAGTATTCATACCTGAAAGACTTGCAGATCTCTTCAAAACCTGACAATCAAGGAAACTCCATCACACATCACCAATCTTATTAGGCCAACACTGCCATAAAACAGTCCTGATCGTTGCCAGAAATGCCCTAATGCAGCCAGAGTTATTAAAAAAGCACTCCCATAATGTTAGGAGACTTGTGAGAGGCAAAAAAAAACAATGCTCACTATTGCAGCAGCAGAGATACTAGACACTAGTAGGTCAAGCTTGCCAAGAACGCTGGATCCTACACTTCCCATAATGCAACTTGATAGCAACTTTTGTTAGATCAGTGTGTAATGCAGCCTTTCTATTAAGAATTTGTAGTCCAAGTCCAAGCCAAGATACTCAGATGACGTGACTTGAGTATTTTTCTCAGACTTGACAAACTCCTTCAGAGCCACAGAGGACATTATATCTGTTCACAGGATGAGGAGTTCTCTCCGTGACTTATAAAATGACTCTGACAAGTAAAATCGGTGGAGTTCCCCTTTAAAGGGATAGAAACCTAGCAATGTAGCAATATGGCAAAATCTGTATCAGTTTACAAACCCCTATGGTCTCACAGTACATGGCATCATATTGCACAGCTCTAATGGACACACCGGCAGTCAGACATTGGTCCGATCACAAACACACTCACAAACACTCACACCCAAACATTCATGTACACACATACCATACACTTCAGACGTAAAAGACATGTGGCGCACAGTCAAGAGTTTCAAGTAGGTGTCTGTGCTGCACTGGATTACAACCCGCTGGCCTCTCAGTAGCATGTGTGGATGTTTGAGATTTTTAAGATGGGAGTTGAGCATCCTGTTAAAATCTTTGTTATTGGCGTCTGGAAACTGTAGAGCAGTTTATGAATGAATCGGCTGATTCTGTTGGTTTGGGCATGCTTCAGATGTCTGTCTTTTTAAAGAACTGATTATTTGGAGTCTGGCCTGCATAAACTTGACAGTGTAGGGGTCTTCTGCTGCACAGGGAGGTTAAAAAATTGTGTTATGCTTCATATTTTCACAACTTCTATTAAAGACAGCATAATGAGTGAAAGTATCAGTGGTGGAAAGGAACTCAACTGACTTGTACTTCACTTGCTGCATTATACTTCAACTCCACTATATCTAAGGGGCAAATAATGATAACACTACATTACCACTATAGTTACTAGTTACTTATCAGATAAAGATTTATATGTACAACATTAAAGATCTTATAAAATATGATGTATTATAGATTAAACTACCCAACTGTATATGAAGTAGACCAATCAACTACACCATTAAAAAGCTGCTTACATGTTAATACATCAGTAATAATACAATGGTGTAATATATATAACACTCTGAAAGTGGTCATTGCTCATAAAGAGTGCCTTTACTTGTGATGCTTACTTTTAATACTTGAAGCTATAATCAATATTTTTATAATAACAATGTGAAAGTGTGATAGTGTGAGTTTCACTTCATTGTTTAGCTGTCCAGACCGCAACTTTACTGTTTTGGTTCACTCTCACCGCTCTTGTAGCGTCATTTTCGGCCACAGCAGGCAGCTGTTTTCAACTACACAAAGTTGGTGGAGACCAAAAACAGAGCTAAAACAGAGTGAATACTGGATTTACATTCATCAGGTGGCCAGAAACACAGCTCCAAATTAATGCTTATGTCTTTGTCATAACTGCTGGATGTGTTAATAAGTAACTGTTTGCTAACAAGTTCACTATATCAACTTAAAAGTTGATATGTCAGTGTTGTGCTTACCACTGGTTTCCACTGCCACCAAGCGGCCAAAACAATTGCAGGTTTGAATTCCAACTTGGGTCTTTTTTTTCAGGGTTTTGTCTTCTTCCATATCTCAGCATTTAAAGGTACCCTGTTTAGTTTTTGACCACTAGTAGCGCTATGTAGCAACGCTTTTTTAAACATGGCCGCATTTTGTTAGTATCTTGTGTGCTTAAGGATGACATGATACCAAGTCCTGCCGATGGTTTCACGCTATTCCACTGATGGACAGTTGGTGGCCTTAACGTGCCAAGAAAAGCAGCAATGCACCAACAAAGGCAAGGAGGAAGAGGACTGCTAGCAAGCAAACATGGATGTAAACAATGTAGGTTTCAAATTCTTCCAGAAATTGACTTTGCAAATGTTTTATGAAGATTCAATACATTTATAAGGCCTCAAAGCTGCACACAATGTGGTTTGGTTAGAAACAGCGACTGTAAACATAACTTTGTTTGCTAACAAAATAAACTCCACAATGCCTTTAACTTGGTAAGTAAGTTATCACAACTGATAAAGTCATGGCTATGAAAATAACCAGATCTACGTTGTGGTTTTGCTGCTTATATTTAAGTAAAAGATCTAATTACATCATCCACCCCTGGCAACTATTTTGTGGTTAGAACTAAATGTTTGCAGTGTCCAATTGCACAGTCCAAACCATGAAGCAATATTTTTCATAAAATATGCACAAGAACATATGTGTCTTCTGAGATTTTGCAGCAGATTCTGACCTACACTGACTCCACACCACGTATTTATCGCTCCCACAGAAAACACTGCAGAGAGAGCGCAAACAGTTTTCTCTGAAGTGATGCAGTGTTCTCAATTTAGAACCGGACCCCTCTGAAAAGGGCCTCTGTGACCTTTCACGGTGCATTTCTTCTTTATTTTACTAATTCGTTTAAATGATGATGTGCTAATAAGACATTCAAACCATCAATGCTCTTAACTGTAAAGAGCTGTTGATAAAGCTCAGGTTCAGGTACTACACAAAACGTAAAAACTGGAGGTCATGTGGTTCAAAATGAACACAGAATCCAGTTTTCCACAGGAATGCAGCTTGGACAAGCTGCCTCTCAATTTGCATGACTAACAGTCCACACTGGAGCAAGAATCTGCCATTCTTCTAGGCAGCAGTCTGCCCACAAACATGGCAGGAATCTGCTCCTGACCCTGGAAGAGGGAAGTGGCTCAGAATTCACGTAACCAGGCCAACAAATTTGTGGGGTTCCTTTTCCCCATTTCGGCTCTCCTCTTATGTATCAGCCAGGCTCACTGTATGGGATGTTGTGGATATGGAATGTTTCATCATTTTCACAGCCAACTTTCCTGATTTTTAAATGGGAAAATTGACAGTATGGAGCGTACACAGTCAAAACAGCAAAAATGTAGCCAAAACAACTGGGTAACCTGGAGCCATACGAGGTCATGCACCGTCTGAACTTCCATGACACTGCAGCGCCTGCGTCCAGGTTTGGCTGCTGCGCAATTCCACTGGGGTCATTATAGCTTGATGGAGGATGTGGAAAGCTGAATTTTCCTACAGTGGCTCTAAAGTAGGCTAACCTGGTGGAATTTCCAGCCTGGAGAAGCTTGAAAAGTCAGACAGCAAATCTGCAGCGTCTGTGGCCACACAGGAATATTTAGCTAAGCCTTGGGCGAGTAGTAGCAATGTTTAATCCCTAATTTATCAAGCCTGAAAACAAATATACCAATAGATAAATTGATTCAAAGGATTTTTACAAGGAAACACTGAGCAATCATATTTTAGGACATGGGAATAATTATATGCCATACGGCGCTGATACCGATCCAGCATATTAGATCGGTGCATCGCAGTTAAGGTAGCCTCAGTCCTGCTGTTTTCCTACAGAGCCGTGTTTATCAAAGAACAAGAGTTCCTGTTGGATCTCTGGCCGGTGATTGTCCGGTGATTGGACAAAGTGGACTGGATAGTCAAGATAAGATAGTTTAGCCCTTTAGGTAACCAAAATCTAACTGGTACGCAATACCAAAGCACTTCATCATAGGATGTTCAATGTATATACTGGAGGTAGAGTGATATACTGTATATCGTCTGTAATACTGTGGAATTGGTTCATGTTATCTCGACACAAATACGTCATTTTTAAACTTAGGGGAATAGCTCACGATTTTGAAATACGCTTATTTTTTTCCCAAGAATTAGATGAGAAGATTGATACCACTCCTATGTCTGTGTGTTAAGCACGGAGCTGGAGGCAGGAAGTGATTAGCCTAGCTTAGCATAAAGCAAGGGAAAACAGCTAGCTTAGGTCTGTCCAAATTTAAAAACACAGCACCTCTAAAGCTTGCTATTTAACACATTGTATTCTGTTTGTTTGAGCCGTTAACAAGTTTGTACTGGGAGTTATGTGCTATATTTCTTGCGAAACAACAGCAGGAAGCAGTGACTTCCTGGAGTCTTGCCGTCACAGTGAAGTTGCCATGTTCTACAAGAAATAGCAACAACACGTAATTCCCTCTAAAACCACAAAAAGTTGTTTTTTTTTCATTTCTGCTACAGATTAAACAAACAAGGTACAACGTGTTATTAGAGTTAGCGCTCTAGAGTTGCTGGCAGGCGTATTGTTCCACACTGGACAGACCCAGGCTAGCTTTTTCCCCCTGCCTCCAGTCTTTACGCTCAGCTAGGCTAATCACCTCCCGCCGCCAGCTCCACACCTAACACACAGACCTGAGAGTGGTTTCGATCTTCTCAGCTCATGCTTGAAAAGAAAGCAAATAGGCTAAGCATATTTTTCTAAAATGTTGAACTATTCCTTTAAGCAATTTCTATGAGAATAATGAGTATGAGTGACCCATGATCCCATAATTACATTTGGCGACAAATAATCATTAAGTTCACCACAAATGGTTTGACCATCTAAAATGTGTCTAAATGAGGTACCACATCCTCCAAAGTGCTACTTCCTAAATATCTGGGGAGCCATCTACAACAACTGCGGTGAGAGAATACAATAACTTCCCAAGCAACTGGTAATAAATCAGTAACTTCTGCTTGAGCTGATATACAGCCACTCATTAACTTAACCTGACACACCCTGCAATATGAAAACAGCTTGCATGCAGAGATCTGAGCTGAGCGCAGGGACCCTCATTAACACAGAGACGGATGTACAGCAGAGAAATTTACTTTAATTTGAAACCAAGTCTCTGAAGGTAACACACAGCATATTAGCGGCTAAAACTGTGGTCGTGACGCAAACATGCAGTACGCCAGTGCAGAGAGCAACAGGAAAACTTGTTACTTCAGTTTGCTCTTCGTAACTACACTTGAAGTAAAGTTTTACATCATTGTTTCTATGTAGTGTAAGTTTCATGACAAAAGTACCAATGTAACCCATCCAATCCCCATGATAAACGTTCAAAAACATACTATATGTGTAGCTCTCAGATTGCCTGAAAATAGAGCCGCTTTAAAAAAAATAAAAATCCTGAAAAGTTGACTTGTTCAAGAAGTCTTTTCATCCAACAGCAGCCGAGTACTTTTACTCTGAAACTGAAATTTCACTCATTGAAAATATCACTTTTGTGCGACTTCTTATTCTTAAGATCTTCAGTTTCTGTGGCACTAAATAAATATGACTGCCTTTGACTGTGATCTTCCCCTCTGATGGATTCTGTCTGTCTCTGCACATCAAAGCTGTTCTATCCCACAGTTAGATACTGTGACTTAATACAGCAAACATCAGAGGGGGATACGCTGCATCTGAATCACCTCGCACTTTGAAAAACCAAAGCCAGTATTAAAAAATGTAATAACAACTCTGACAAAAGATAAACATTTTTTTTAACAGGAACGAGGGAGGAGGTTAGAGAATGCAGTTTAAGACACAATGAGTTTTAGTTTACAAATTAGAATATTTTTTGTGCAAAGTTTTGTTGAATGAAACGCAGCAGCTGACTGAAACAAACCTTAACCATGAAGCGTTTCTGGCAGCTCCAGGTTGGATAAAGTGACTCAAGGGGGGATAAGTTTGTTTGACTCAACACACACACACACACACACACACACACAGCTACGAGCTTAAATAGAACAGGTCACATGACTGTTGGTTAGTGCTTCTTCACAGGCATGTTGGTGTCTCTGCAGAGCTGGAGGTAGGTTATTCGTCGAGTTTCTACACTCTCACTGCAGGCTCTTTGCCACCCCCTCCCTTGGCCTCCAAATAAACATGGTGTGAGTCTGTCAATTCTAACCTCAGTTATTTGGTCCCCTCCCCCATTTTTTTTTTACCAGCCTCTCTCCCTTTTGTGTCTGCCTCCGCTTGAGGCCTGTGTGAAAACTCGAAACTTGAGCCACCGTGCAGAGAGCAACAGTGGATTCCTACAGTATGATGAGAAGTTTTTTTGAAGCCCTTGTGATTTGTCTGCTGGTGTCCCACATAACAAGCACATGATAGTTTTATCTGTGAAATCTGAATTTCTGGCCTTCTATCTTGAGTTTCTCCTTAAAAAAAAAAAGAAGGAGATTCTTCCTTTAGGAAAGAGGATTCTTGATGACTCATTTTCTCCATGCATGTCGTGTCTCAGCCTCTTGAGGGCTGTGCAGCTGCCCTCCAGCTCACTCAGGACAGATAACACTCTGCTCAGACTCAACGCTCACTATTAGCCGCTCGGCTTCCCTTTCATCTGTTTAGTGTAAGGCAAAGACAATCAAAATGGCTGTTTATGACGTTGTAAATAACCGCCCTGATATATGGATGGTTATTAAAGGATATGAGAGGGTTGTTTCAGGAACAATCTACCTGAAAACACTTCTAGGAATCAGCCTGGGTCTCGGGGGGGGGGGTACTCTGTAAGTAGTTCTGTTGCTGAATTAATCATATCAAGCATATAAACTCAGTTGTTTGAATGACATTGACAATGCCATCTTATAAACATTTTACATGTGATTTCACTTTAATGCCTGCAGATAATGACCTAATTGCAAAGCAGCTCGAAGGCACGGTGTGTGTTTTGAGTCAGAGGTGTGGCCGTTTTTTTCCTAAGCTGGGAAACCATTGACTATATTGAAGTCAATGGGAAATCCCCCCAACTTCTCTCCTTATAAATAGCTACAGTGTCTGTAAAGATTTTCTACAACAGCGTATGGTCTCGGTTGTAAACTTCATCTCTTCGAATGAATGTGTGTTTTGGTAGAGACTGTAAAAGTTACTGTCTTGTGTAGAAGATATTAAGGCTTAAAGGAGGGTATGTTTGAGGTCTTTTGTGAATGCCCCACCCAACCACCACCCATTCAACTGCCCAGAAAATGACTCATATGAGCATTTTCTGATCTGCCACCCCGATGGTTAAGGTCGGGTTCTTGGGTAAGTTTAGAGAAAGATTGTCTTCAAGTCACACACTTCTTAGAAAGCAGTGATTTGACAATTTGCAGGCCAAAAGATCATTTTTTGTTAAAATTGGGCTAAATTTGGTTGAAAAGTTAAAGGAATGTCTGTTTGTTTCATATGCTATATTTCAATATGTAGTAAGGACCTGCTTTACACTGAAATGCAGTGATTTAAATGCTGAAACGATGGTTATAGCTAACCTAGACAGCCCCAGCTTTAATCCAGACATCTGACCTGCAAACCATTGTTTGCCCAGTTTGTATGCCAAACCATCCACCTGACCTCCTCCCTGACGTGACACCATCTCCGCTTTTGCTACTGAGAGAGGACATGGAGGACAGTCATTGCATGACTGCATAACCGCAAGAGGCTGCTTGTCAGGAGTGGCAAACATAACCAATGTTTACGATTTTAAAGTTAAAGACGTATGCTGTCATTTTTCGTGTGAGGACAGTCTCCCAAATTTGGATTTTCTGGCTCCAGCAGCTGACATACATTACAGCGAGCAGGTGCCTAAACATCAGGCTTCAAAATGTCCCCTTAGAAACCGGGTTTTGGTGACATCCCAGTTTTTCTACACTCTTTTGAACCTCAACAAGGCGTTTTGAGAAACACCTAAAAGTAAGCTACAATGCTAAAATGACACCAGAAATGCCTTAAAAATGACTCAGTAAAACAATATTTCCTCTCTTTCTTGTCCCTGGTTCCAAATATGGAGAATATGTTCACATCCAAACATCCACACACCAGTTCAGCTGTCCTGCCCTCTTGCACACACACACGGTCAGAAAGTTGTTTGAGGCTTATATCTAAATCTGCAGTGGGGTGTAGCACAGTCGGTGGGTTCAGGCATCCTGTAATCTCTGTCCGTCTGACAGCTGAATGTGGATCTGACACAGCACTTTCTGCTTAGCTAACAAAGGTCTGTCTATATCGTCCTCACACACACACACACACACACACAGACAAACCTATACACCACACTGTCTGACGCACTCACTTCAGGCTGCTGTAACAACACCATAAAGGATGTTGTGACTAACTTCCCCAGTGAGCAGTCCCACTATTTGCTTGTGTGTTTCTATGGCAACCACGGATGTCTTTAAATAGAGATTAGCATATGCAGCTGCTGAGGAAAATCTCAGTTTATTGCTGATTATTACTATTTATTTCATTTTATTTTATTTTGTTAACATTTTACTATTTTATTACTATTTTATTATTATTTATTTGGTGTAGTATTTCATGATTTTATTTTTATTGCTTGTATTATCTTTTATGCTTTTTTTTTGGTTGCTTTTGTTTTTTTAAGTCAATTTTTAACATCCTTTTGTTTTTAACATCCTACGTTTTGTCAATCGCTTGTAAAGCACTTTGAATTGCATTTGATTTGTTTGAAATGTGCTATATAAATAAATTTTGATTGATTGAACTGAGATGCTCAAACTAATTACTTGACTTTTTACTATACTATACTATAATGCAGCAAAACACAGCATGTTAAATTTTGCCTAGGGTTTGGTATCACATCATCGCAGCCTGAACTCACTTTAAACAGTTAAGGAAGTTTGTGACCAAGTGGAAACGCAGCATTTTTAGTCTCATCGAGGGTTTCCACTGCCTTTCCATATATGGCAGTAGCTGCGTTGCACTTTGAACAATAAAAGCAAGGTTTACACCTCTTTGAATGAGCTAGACAAAAAATAACTTTGGTTCAAGTAAACCATTTTTACATGCAGAAAGAAGCCAAGTATTCCACTTTATAGGCTACACTCCTTCTTCCCAGCATAAAACCTTTGTTTTAGTCTGCATGGAAAGTAACGGTTCATTTAATCGTAGCCCTAATTAAGGCATCAAATTAGCCTACCTTCCGGCAAACTGCGCTACAGGATGTATTGTTTCTTTTGAGAAAGTGGGTTTTAACGTACCTGAACGCGTGAGGTTGTGATTCCGGGGACGATTGTGGACCTGACTGAGCTGCGGTGAACGCTTCTAGCTGCAGTGGGAGCAGAGAGGCGTCGAGTCGGCGGGGCAGCGGAGCGCAGAGCCGCTGTTTATGCTCCGGGACCGGGACACTCCCCGTTATGACCCTCCCCTGGCCTGGCTGCTGCTGCAGAGGGGCGGCCGCATCATGGGCGCGCACATCCACACTGATGTGATTAGAAATCTGTCTGTCTATCTATCTAGGCTACAAGCTATTAAGCCTACTTTAGTGAAGCTTGCTGCTATTATCTTTTTTTTTTAAATGTGTCATACAGGTGAACATTTTGCTCTAATTAAATAGGCTAGGTATATACAGTATACACACATTTAATAGATATAGCTACAATAAAATAACTGCTTCAATAATAAGTGTCTCAATAAAAAATGTAATTAAAAGGTGTTTTTTCTTGCAGGGGTTGTAGCCTACATTTAAGTCTACACTTCCGGCCTCCAACAGAGTGTGCATCGTGAACAACAGTGCCCCTACCTGGTCCTGGTGTACCACTAGATGCTAACAAGGCAAACCTTTACACTACTGTAATGCAGACTGTGCATGGTGCATGCATGTTATGCCAGCCCACACCATCAAACAGTACTGATTCACTACAGATAAAATCGAACCTATCTTTAATATGATGCTTTCTTGCATGCTACTTGCTGTATGAATGGACTTGCTCATGGGTTTTCCATGTGCTCACACAGAGTCAAAGATTGGCAGTCCTTGCAAAGTGAAGCCCTGTGCAGACTTGTTTTTAAGAAAAGGAGATTGCCACACACTGTTCTTGCAATTATGACATATAGTTATCACATGATAATATTTGCACCATACTAATGTTTCAAGATATTACGTAAGCACCTGCATGAGAAATTGGGTGTGCAAGTTTCCTAATCTGTCAAATTGAACACCATTTAACAATAATGAACCTGACAGCAGACAGATCAAAAGGTTAGCAGTGGTGAAAGTCCTGAGGACAGTGTGCTTTTGCAAATATTATACTAAGATACTAAATGCATCCAAAGTGGCATCTTGTAATAATACGACTAATGATAGTTGCATGTAATTTTCTAGCATTCGGAATTAATAGCGTTTATTTTAATTGTATGAAATTGTCTGAAAACTTGGAAACTGCCCCAGACATTGAGGATACTTACTGGCCCTGGGCTGTTTTCCATCACCAGGGCCAATCTAACAGAATGAGCCACAATGTATGACATTAACCCAAATTCAACATTTTGACTATAAAAGTCACATAATTTAATGTACTTTTCTAAGTGCATTTAGAATTTTGGCACTGGCACTACATGCATTGTCTGCATATCTGACAACAGAAACCCACCAGTGTACTCACTGATCTTGCAGGTTAAACTGACTTGTTTTTTGTTGTTGTTGTTGTTTTTTCCTTTTCTTTTTTTAATTTTTTTTTACAGTAAATGGATTTGTAAATCCCATATATTTAAATCATTATTGTGACATTAAAAGACAAACATCTATTGCATTTATTACCTCTGTTTAGAAATCAAAACACAAATTCAGACATTATATTGTATTTTTTAAATGCTCTATTTGGTCTTTTTTGAAAAAATCATATGCTAACATTTAGAATATGATAGGGAGAGAAATGTATTGACCCCCACCATTAACCTCATCGCCCTTACTGTAAACCCACATATTCAAATATTGGTGGCCCTCTAGTGGACAAAAGACAAAACAGAGTAACAGAGGGTCATTTGTACTTCTGGCATACTTACCACACAAATATGACACCGCTGACTGAACAAGAAAGACAATAACAAGGTAGCGTTATCAGCTGATTGCTAGCCTACCTTAACAGGACATTTGAATGGAGTGATGTGAAAAATTAGCAATCAACTGTCAATTACAGAATTTATCTATCTGACCATTAAACAAGATTTATATATGCTGTTGTAAAGAAGGTAGAGTGATTTCTTACAGTATTGTTTTTCATGGCAACAACATGTTGGGCAGCAGGAAAACATTTTTAACCTCCTTGGGGACATAATGTTAATAACAGATTTAAGCAAATCACACCTTGCTGTAAACAGATAGTGTATATCAAATTACTCTTTCGGATGTACATTGTCTATGTGAACCAGTTTCTAAAATGGAGCTGTAATTTATGCACACATTGAAGGGCTCCAGCCATGAAAACATCCCAACAAGAAAGTCTTGTTTTTGTGGCTAGCTGTTTCAGACACCAACACAAGCTGCATTTAGCCTGACAGGAAGTCCCACAATCCTCAATAGGCAGAGCTGTACACTTAAGACTTGGACATGAGTTGGACATAAAGGGTTAGCTCACCCAAATTACAAAAAAACATACTACCCCTACTGGTAGCCTTGCAGATAGTTCCGACTATTTGACAAAATTCTAACAAATTTGCCAGCTTAAAACAGCGTTTTAATTAGTTTGTCGCAATTGTAATAGTCTCTTACTTTTTTTAAGTAATTGATGCTTTCTTAATTGTTTTTAGCCACGCTAGCATCATGGCTGTAGGGATGGCAATGTCGGTCAGTAGGTCTGTCGGTGGGTCCACCACTATGATCCAGACTAAAATATCTCACCATCTAGATGGATTACTATGAAATTTTGTACAGACATTTATGGTCCACAGAAGATGAATCTTACTGACTTGTCCTCTTGCTGCCAGCAGGTCAAACTTTTCACGTATCTTATGAAATATCTTAATATCTACTCACTGAATTAGACATTTATGGTTCTCAGATAATGAATCCTAATGACTGTGATCTTGACTTTTCCTCTAGTGCCACCATGAGGTTGACATTTGTGGTTTTGAGTGAAATGTCTCAACGACTACTGGATGGTGTGCCATGAAAGTTGGTTCATGCAGCCATGTTCCCCACAGGATGAAATGTATTGGTGATTCCTTCACTTTTCATCTAGTGCCATCATTAGGTCAAAATTTGAATTTGTCCAATACTTCGGTGTGCAACCAAACACCTGCAAAACTATTGACATTCCCATCAGCCTCATCTGTACTTTGTGTTTAGTGCTAATTAGCAAATGTTAGCATAATAACACGCTAATCTAAGATGGTTAACATCGTAAACATTATACCTGCTAAACATCAGCATGTTAGCATTGTCATTGTGAGGATGTTAGTATGCTAGCATCAGCATTTAGCTCAAAGCACCACTGTGCCTACTAAATGCAATTTGATTTGGGAACCTAAAAGCATTAAAATGACATTTAAAAATGAAAGAGCAATGTTTCTTTCTGGAAACAATGTCCTGGTTACTCTGGATAATCCACAGACCTCAGAACTACCAACGACATTCAATAGTCCCCGTGAAAACAGTTGACAGTGAGGTTTGTGGCTTATCCTTAAGGATGGATACATGAAACTCAGGCTGCCAGCTGGTTGTTGCAAAATCTGACACTTTCAACATGGTGCCCCCCTGCCGTCCATTTATTTCTTTGCTGAGAGTTTTTTGTGCTGTCTGTCTCTGTGATGAGTGGCGGGTGCTGGTCCAGCAGAAGGATGCACTCCTGCTGCTTCTTTGAAGATGACTGAGGGGGATCTTGTCTTTGGAAACGTCAATTAAAGGGTTTGAAATCATAGTCAGGTAAAGGGGGTCCCAAAGCAGTGCCTGGGAGTGAACTGACAGCTTCACTGAGTCTAATAAGATATTGCAGTTGGCAGTTTTGATAGCTCTACCACAACTGAACAAGCTTTGGGCAAAGAAATATTCATCTCAGTTTCTTTTCTCGTGGGCTTGCCATTTGATGGTATTCCTCACATTCCTGCATTTCTTAGCAAGTTGCGGCTCAGGGATGCTGTGTTTCTCTTTTCTTCAGTCAGCATACTTCCTCTGAAAGAGATAAAGGATATGAAGTGTCCACCAACAGACTGTGGTTCCCTTTCAGCATACATGACTTACTGAAAATAATGTGAGGAGAAGAGATATATCTTATTCTGAAATTCTGACAGGCAATAAAAGACATTTTGAATTGCAATGTTCATGCATGGAAATAAATATTCAGAATATAGGTGGTGAATATAGGTGAATATAGGCTTATATTCTAATACTCCTATTATATGATAGACAGCCCTTATAGCATTTACTTAATGGTGCAACAATAATGATGATTTTTAATATTACTCTTTCCCCTCATGAGGAAATATTTCAGAATCAGAATAAACTTTATTGGTCAAGTATGTTGACACATACAAGGAATTTGTCTCTGGTTTTCAGTAGCTATCGATATCTTTTTACACAGCTAAGATAACAACATTTGATACAGCAAATATACAGGCAAGAGTTGGGCAAATAGTATCTATATACAGGTCAGAGTGTTACTGCATATATTACAGGGTTATGCTAGTGCAAGAGTGCATGGCAGTGCAAAGAAAACTGGATAATTAGTCACTGTAAATAGAGGTGATTTATGTGCATATATTGCAGAGTATACTGTCACACCACGGGAATATGATATGCAGTCTGCTTAGACTTTACATACTCATACAATTTGAGAAAGCTTTCATATGAAAATAATATGACCACAACTTTGGAGAGCATCCCTAAATTGGAGACGGTTGGTTGATAAGGTGTGGTTACATTAAAATGGATACTTCAAGGCGCCACAGCGGTCCCTTCACTGTGACCAAATGTGAGTAACAAAAGAACTAGCCTACATTATACTTTTTCTCGAGTGTCTTTTCAACAAAACAAATACAAATACGTCAGTTAAGTTTGTATCAAGTAACAGTATTACTGGTTGAGTAGGAGTCTGATACCCTCTCCATCCCTACTAGCTAGGTGTCTCTTCATCTATGTGCACGCGCGTGGCTGTGCCTCTGCCATGCTGTGTGCGCGCGCATTATAAAAACCCTTTGGTTCACGTGCGGAAAGAGACTCTAGAGGGGTGGGGAAGAAGTGACTTGTGGGATGCGGCAAGAGAGGCAGGGGAGAGAGTGACTGACACACAGAGTGAAACAACAGCGAGAGGAGCGGGAAAGAAACGGAGTAGAGCATCAAAAATAACCAGTGTCACTGTCAATTTAGCGCCTGACATTCAGGTTTGCGCAGACAGAAAGCGGAGATTCAGCGGAAGAAAAAGTTCAGATCCCACGAACCAGCGCGTGGGAGTGGGAAGCAGGATCGTGACTGACTGAGGCAAGCTCCACTGTCTGTCTCGTCATGGCAGGTAATTCAGTTGAACCATTAACACACATAAACACCACGAACAGGCCGGCGTTTTTAAAATGCGACTCTATTCCAACAAGCTCTTTGCCCCGACGGTTGCAAGATTTCGCTAACCCAGCCCAGTGTCAGTTTAGCACTAGCTAGCTAAGTTTTGTTAGCTAGCTAGTGCTAACGTTAGCTAGCCAGCAAACTCGAGTGTCATCGCCCATCTGGCCTGTCTTTGCCGGCTAAAGCTACCTAGCCAGCTGCTGCTAGCAAACGATAGCTGTTTACCATTATCACCGGCCCGGGACCAGTCTTGCAAGCTAACGCTGCATACCTTGTTAGCCAAACATAGCAATTCGCGACACTATCCTAAAACGCTAACGCTAACTTGTCGTAGCTGTACGTTAACGGCTGCTTCTCAGACTTGTGCACGGTACTTACAAACCACCCATTCAAGTTATGTGGTCTGCTGTTCGTGTTAAAACATAAAACAAATAAGCTAGAGGTAGAACTGGTGGTTTCCCCTCCAGTGCATACATTTCTCAAACATGCCATGACTGGCAAGGCTAGCTAACGTTAGCTCGAAGTTTGACATTGCCCACATGCAGGCTAGTACTCCGGGCCTGCTGCAGACTGAACAAGCTGTAAAATGTTCTGTGCCATTTCTAGCAAAAAGGACTACAAAATGTTGGTGACATATGTACTAAAGTGGAAAAAATCCTCCTTCAAATAAGACCCACGATTTGTTTAGCCTACCGTAACATCTCACATATCATTCATCTTGTGCAGTGAATGTAGAGTTATTAAAAATTATATGCGACTTTAGTCCATTGTAGCTGATTGAGATTGATGACTATTTATTTAGCAAAAAACAGGTCACTACTAACATGCATTTGGTCCATTTGGGTGGGGAAATGACACTGGTCTTTGGGCAGAGGTGTTGCACATCATCCTCTTGTTGAAACTTGACTGATGAGAGGATTTGAACATTGAAGCACCTGTTTGCTTTTGTGCATTTTCTTCTGCAACAAATGCAGGCAATCTAGAGAGTGCTACCATTTTGTCCTCACCAGTACCATCCCTGTTCTGGCTTCTTGTTTTAAGTCATGATTCATTTCAGAATAAGTGTATGATGAAGCCACGGTGACTCATAAATGTCCTTGATAATTCTGCAGAGGTGTTCCACTACACGTTGGACATTGTTATCGACAAATCAGACCAGTTTTCATTGTGTAATAACAGAGATGATCGCGTGTAAAAATATGCTGAATTCAAGTAACTGTATTGTGCAATGAGCTATGTTGATGGAGAACCTGTTGAGGCGAGTGATGAAGGTCATTAACAAACAAGACGGCATGTTTTTTCTTGTTGATGTATTTTTAACATAGGAGTCTGGTGTGAGAGCATCTCCTGCTGGTATAACAGTTGCCTAGGCTAAAAATAAAAGATGTTTCAAGACTGTATTCACCTACTGTTACTATGATCTGGAGTTAAGTCGGTATTTATGAACATGATTTGCAATGAACTTTTTCTCTCAAAGTGAGAGAACCACAGTACCAACAAAGGCTCAACTGCTTCACAGATAATGTTCGGCGGATGTTTTTGGCCTCTTAATGTGCCCATAACTGGCCTTGCAGGCATAATATGTTGAACAGAATCAGGGATATCTATATCTTGATTTTAGTTTAAGCAAAGGAATTAAATGGCCTTGTGTGATGATTTCATTTCAATTTCATGTTTCTTTTGAGGCTAGTCTTGCAGAAGTTGAGAGGATATGTGCACATGTATGACCGCACGCATTTTCGCAACAGGTCTGCCATCTGTCTGTAGTTCCAACATCATTTCAATTATCCTTCACTGCCAGAGAGTGACAATGTGCCAAAACAAAAACTTTTCTTATAGAAGTGCTACTCTAGAACTACTTGCACGTATGAGCAAGGGGAGTGCAAACACACAATCGGTACACTGTAATGACAGACCACATCATGTAGTTAATTATTGCTGAGGCGCTCCGTTTCATTATCAGCTAAAAATGTGAAAGTTGGCCATCTTAGTTGATCTGAACAGTGTCATAGTCGATGTCTACCCCAATACAGTTAAAATTTGGAAAGTAAAAATACATGCAATAAACGTGCAACCTGCCAGAATTTTACTTGAGTGTTGTTGTTTTTTTTCTCTGCAGGACCTGGAGGTGACATGCAGTGGTGCTTCTCTCAGGTGAAAGGAGCCATCGATGACGACGTAGCTGAGGGTATGAGCTCTGCCAAAAACTGGAGTATTAATAAGCGTAAAGAACAGATAGGAAAGTGGGAAAGATGTTATAGGTTACTGGGTAATACACAACAGCTTGCAGTGAGTGAGCAGACAGCAGCCCGACGTCTTCCTCATTTGCTCCATTTCCACTGGCTGGATATGGCACAATTTAGCCGTGGCGTGACGAGCCATGATGCTACGCATTTCCACTACGCACTCCCTGCAGCAGGACAATAATATAATGGGTCTTAACCCTAACTGTGACTGCCAATTGACTTGCTCACCATGCCCACTATGTTAAACTTTCAGAAATTTTGCAGCTTCCATGTAGAGCTGCAACGATTAGTCAATTAATCGATTAGTTGATCAAAGAAAACTATTTTGGCAATCGATTAATCGTTTCAGTCATTTTTCAAGCAAAAATGTCAAACATTAGTTGGTTCCAGCTTCTTAAATGTGAGGATTTGCTGCTTTTCTTTGTCATTTCTGACAGTAAATGAAGAGTCTTTGGGTTTTGGACTGTTGGTTGGACAAAAGAAGCAATTTGAAGACATCACTTTGGACTCTGGGAAATTATCATAAGCATTTCTCGCAATTTGTGACATTTTATAGACTTAATGATAGAGTGAATCATTGATCACGAAAATAGTCGGCAGATAAATCGATGATGAAAATAATCGATAGTTGCAGCCCTACTCCCACTCGTACATTCTATTTTTACTTTCCTACAGCAGCGTGTTTTCTGAATCCTTGGCTGTATTGGAGCTGTGTGTTAAGGTAGTGCTTCCTGCTGTTGCTGCTTTACATTAAAAGCTTTCCACTGGCAAGCCATTGAAGGGCTCTTATTGCTAAAGGAAGAGCAGCCTTATTTGTCACTGAGGTTAGTTACTGACTACCAAGACCTTGTATAGATGAATTTTGAATCAAACTGCAAAATGTGGACTGTTTTAAGCACTTTGTTTGTTGTCAGAGCAGTTTTTAGTATTTATAAAGAAAAAACAGCCACAGTGAGCTGGGTAGATGAAGAGCAGCAGACGTCAGATGCCACTTGTGCTGTTCCTGTGTCTTGGACTCTGATCTGGGTTGCTCATGGTATGTCCCAACCATGCGGAAATTCTACAACAGCCTTCAGATGGCCAGATGTCTGGTAATGGACAGAAGTTCAGAGATGCTGAATAATGTATGCATGAGTGTGAAGGCTTATCAGACACTGCAGAGTAGTTTATTCTCCTGTCAGGCAGGAGAGTTATCATGGCCCTCTGTCTCAATGCAAGGTAAACAGTAGAGTTAACACAATGTTAGCCTACCCTCATTGATGGAAATGGGGTGGACAAAATAATGGAAACACGTGTCACTGTAACACAATGCAATTAAACAGCACCACAAAATACAGCCTCCAAGATGACAATGCAATCGAATCAACACCTCTATTAACAGTTTCAACAAAAAGTGAACATTATAACCTTCATGAAGGGAGGATTTATTGCAGGACTGTTGGGTTAGACTGCTTTAGTTTTAGCTAAGTGTACCTAATAAACTGGCAACTGAGTGTACATCAGAACTTGAGCCAGATTCAACCTTTTTCACTGGACAAGCCTCTGAGGTTGATTTTTGAGACACAGTGCTATTGGTGGTCTTTCTGTCAAATTATGGCTGCTGGCTGCACCCGAACAGATGCAAAATATTTCCCCTCTACTTGATGCACCTTTTGACAGAATATGTACTTCAGAATATATAGTTTCTCTTCATTGTATTTTATCAGATGAGCCAGTGATACAAATCGTCAGGTATTGTAGCTTATTTTGTGTTTTTAAGTTTTCTGTCCCCAAATAAGTGAAAGAAATTCCTATTTGATCACGCCACTGTTTGTGTGTAGCCTGTTGGATGCCCATGTAGCTGGAATGTAAAGAATGGCAACATGCTTTACTGTAAGGCGGTAATGTTGTTCAGTTCATGATGTTCTGCAGCACTCTGGCATGTTTCAGCCCTTTTAACACATTCCTACAATGGAAGGACAGAAAATGGTACACAAACCTCAGCCTACATTCTTATTCTCACCGTTCTTGATTTATGCAGCCTCCACATATTGATAGGGACTTCCATTAGCCATTAATAACTAATGCATTTGTAGTAATGTGGGTAGTTGCTTTGCTGTGGCCATAGTTTTGTTTTTACGCCTGTGATGGGCATTCCTCACTATTTTAGATGTTTTATAGGCTAAATTGTCAAATTAATAGAATAAATTAAATGATAGCTGATAGATGATAATAAATAATTAGTTGCCACCCTAATAGAAGAGCAGTTATAAAGGTATGTCCTCAAGAAGCATTGCTTCTATTTCAAATGTATTACCCCCTACTTTGGCCTCAGGGAGTACAACGTAGACAAAGACCTCCTCCTACAACCTTTTGCGGCATTGTCTTTCTGCTCCAGTGGGCAACAAAGGGTTAAGTAAGTGTGTGTGTGAGTGAGTTTCGATTTATAAAGCGGCATACTGCTGCTGAGGGCAAGCATGTAATGCTGTCTGAGTGAGGGGGGAAAGAACAGGGAAAAACTAGGTTACTGATCATTTTCCGTCTGCTCTACATGCTCTGATATCCTTCTGCATCTCCGGCCTGCACTACACGCTCGTCCGTCTAGTGCACTCTGATTCCAGGACAGATAAATCCAGGACCAGTTGGGATGAACTGAGTGGTTCCTCATTGTCTTTAGTATTGGAGACAAGTCGTTTTATATCTGTACACCAATTTAAAAATAAACGTATTGCAGATCCAAGTTTAAATGCCTGTCATGTATATGTTGTTTTTTTTGTTTTGTTTTTTTGCAGCGGACATTATATCCACAGTTGAGTTTAACCACACAGGGGAGCTGCTAGCCACAGGAGACAAGGGTGGGCGTGTAGTCATTTTCCAGCAGGAAATAGAGGTACAGCACACACTGTCCACCTTAGAAAAGGTCAATTACTCAGAAGTTTAAGATTAAACAGATGATTTTATTCTGGAAACTATTCTGCAAGCAAAAAGTTTTACATTTTAACCAGTGATATGCTTTATGTCCACGCCTGTTTTATTTTTTAGTAAAAATAGCTGTCACTTCTTTTTAAAAGATGGATTTGTCTTTTTTTGGAATGAAACTTTTTTTTGAATGATCATCACTGGCTTGTTCTTGTCTAACGTCTGCTGTTTCCTTCTTGGCCTGATATTTTGGCTGGCTCCCGGCAGAATAAGAATCAGCCTCAGTTCCGGAGTGAATACAATGTTTACAGCACTTTCCAGAGCCATGAGCCCGAGTTTGACTACTTGAAGAGTTTGGAAATAGAAGAGAAGATCAACAAGATTCGCTGGCTTCCTCAGAAGAACGCTGCTCAGTTCCTGTTGTCAACTAACGGTAAGCTAGTCATTTTAAATGAGCGCATATATCCAGATATTTATATAACAGCAACTAATTATAGCCACTTTTACACTTCAGTCAAATGTGAACAAGAACTGGAGTTAATATTTCGGAAAATATAATGTAGCAATTTCCTCTTTATCACTGCAAAAATTCTGGCAATCTTCTGGTAATTTGAATAGTTATAAGTATTGTTTTCTACTGTCTACCTCATACATAATATCCAGGCTCTCCTCACTTTTTCTTGAGCCATCATATCATGTATAAAGGCGTTCTTCACGGGCACAGAAAGTTATTACACGTTACTGGTTCTGTGTGCGACAGTGGCTTATGGACAGGTCAGACAGCTTAATAAAATCTGCGGCTACAGACCAGCTACTTGAAGATCTTAAGTGATTCTTTATTATTATTTTATTAGGACACTAATAAAATCTAAAAACTCTTAATTATCACTGGAGATTTAAAGTTATCAAAAATATGCAACCTAGCATAAAAAACTACTATTTAGGCAACAGCTGAGTCATAGATTTCACATCCTGAAGAAACCAGTCCCCTTTTGTACAGCCACCTTTTATTTGATCCCTCTTAAATGTAACCAGACTCTGAGCAACATATCCAGGTTATTTATTTGACCCTTTCACTGTATGCTAAGAAAAGAGTTGGTGCTGTTGATATTTTACATTATTTTTTGCATTTTCGACAGATAAGACAATCAAGCTGTGGAAAATCAGTGAACGAGACAAGAGACCAGAGGGCTATAATCTCAAAGAGGAGGATGGACGCTACAAAGACCCCAACAATATCACGTCACTGCGGGTCAGTCCTTGAATCAAACGCAACTTGAGGGGTATTTTAAGAGGTGGGATTACTCCGCCAGACCAGGGTTTCCCCACAGAAATGAAAATAATCTCTACACATTGATGTGATACTTGATATAGTGAGAGAGCTGTGCTGTCCCGTTTAGTAGGTTTGCTTCCTTAAGTAATGCAGACTGCTTAGATTACCTGCCCAGTGGCTATACTGATGGAATGTATTAAAATGTGTGAATCGCCCTGAATACCCACACAGGTGTTTTCAGTTATTCTGGTTGATTGCACTTTTTTTTTTAGGTTGAACTTCCGTAAATGTATGCTGGCAGTTTGCTGAGCTCACCAAATTATATAATTAAAAGAATCATATAGGTGTAGTTTTTCCTGCCCTAACAGGTGTGACAACACTAACAGAGTCATCTAACAGGACTATCTAAATGTTAATCAAGCACTGTCTTTACATGCTGACACATTCCTGACATGTCTAATAATCAGCCAAAATAACTGAAAACAGTTGTGGGTGTAACACAGGTACAATGTGATGTACAAGATATAAATGGTTGTGCCTGATACTCATCTCTAAATGCCATTAATTCCAAATCTGAAAAACTTGGATATAAGTATTAACATGGGTGTGTTACGTGTCAGGAAGGGCTACCGGTTTGGCTTCCTTTTCTGTTGCTAACGGCAAAGAAAACTGCACCTCACAATTTGTGCTACTGCAGTTGCTGTTTGAGCTGATGTTTGGACTCCCGTCAGAATCCTGCACCTTCTGGGTGTATAGTTATCAGGTCACTCAGCCAACAGGCTCATGTTTTACACTTGCATGTTGGCACAAAATTTAAAGAATAGCAATTCGGGATTTAATAAAGGCATTTTACTTTTTGTGATGGACAAGAAATGTGCCACGAGAAGCTTTCAAACCTTCAAAATTGAATCCTGCCTTTTATTATGAGCTTCAACTTACGTTCTGTTTGTTCTTGTCTCAGGTACCAGTTTTAATACCCATGGACCTCATGGTGGAAGCCAGTCCGCGGAGGGTGTTCGCCAACGCTCACACCTACCATATCAACTCTATCTCAGTCAACAGTGACAATGAAACGTACCTGTCTGCAGATGACCTCCGCATCAACCTCTGGCACCTCGAGATCACTGACCGCAGCTTCAGTATCCTTAAATTCATGTGGGCAGCCCCTAACCCTGCAGCGTTGTGAACCATTATACTAGCACACGGCAGGCCTGACAGCAAAACGCTACAATCATCAAGTCTGGATGAAACAAAGGTGTGAATTGGGGTCTCTGCATCAGCCGTGGACAGAAAAGACCTAATTTTAGCTACATTGTCGTGTACATGAAAAGATTCTGATGGGCTGGTCTCTGTCAGGGAATCCCAGTTTCCATTGGTTGTCTTCATGTCCAACTTATAAATGGGCTGAAAAGACTAATTGTCATCCTTGATGCTTATTTGGTCTCCAGACACTGGTCCATTATCAGGCTGTTTTTTGTTTTCTTTTTTTCTCTGTGCAAATGCTCTATTCAGGGGACATTATCACCCAGTTTGGCACTCGCCAAAGGAAATTGCTGTGCTTATCAGAGCATGATTTAGGGGAGATTTTTGTGCTGCAAAAATGCGTTGCACTCATTATCACGCATCCTTAAACCAGGCGAGTCATCGTCCTAATCTCCTGAAAGGTTTATTGCTCTTAACCCCCTGCCCTTCAGATATTGTTGACATTAAACCGGCCAACATGGAGGAGCTTACGGAGGTGATCACTGCAGCCGAGTTCCATCCTCATCAGTGTAACACCTTCGTCTACAGCAGCAGCAAAGGAACCATCCGTTTGTGTGACATGAGGGCTTCAGCACTGTGTGACAAGCACTCCAAATGTGAGTATCTACTTTGGTCACTTTTAATCACTGTTCCTCTACCTCGACAGGTGGCTTAACTACTAGATTCATTAAGCTAAGCCCCCAATTGTCACCGAACTACAGAGAATAGACGGGTTTTGCGTTTACAAACAATCGAGGATGCGCATGCAGCAGGGGGTTGGAAAACTCATTGCTACAATATCATGATTGTTTTATACATGCACATTTTCAGTATTTAGAAATAAAACAACTTGCTTGAAACCAGTAAAATTCCTGATTAGAGGTACATTTGTATTTGGTGGACATGCGTCAGCTCCAGCTAACTAATATGACACATATTCCAGTGAAAAGGGGCAGCTAGTAGCAGTGATGACGTTAACCTAGACCAGGGGTGTCAAACTTACGGCCCCTGGGCCAGAACCGGCCCGCCAAAGGATCTAATCCAGCCCACTGGATGACTTTGCAAAGTGTGAAAACAGCAGAAGTCAGTAATTCCAATTTTTCAATAAAATGCACTGCTATTCCTACTGTGCTGTCCTAATAAGAGCAGCAGGCTCAAAGCTTTTCTGGCAGAAATCCCTGAAGGCTAACTTCTCCTGCATGCGAGTAGCAGACCCTATGCTGGATACGCTATTATAGATCCCACGTACTTGCATACATGCTACGTGACACAACACTGTCAAGCATAGGCTACTGTTCATGCAGGAGCCGCCGGTGGAAAATGTCTTTGTCAAAAAGGAGAAAAGTGGACACAGAGTGTCGGGTTTTCCAAGAAAACATTTTCTGCCTTTGTAAATTGTAATGTACATGTAATGCCAGTAGACTTACTGAATGTGGAAAAACTAAGACGTATTGTTGAAATTGCACTTATTTTTTTCTTAAGACATCTCAGGCTGTTCATCATCTGTTTTGTAAATGGATGGCTAATTAACTGTGAATGTTTTCAGAATGTACTTGTACTTTACATAAAGAAAGGGGAAAATTTGGAGGTGTTATTATTTATAGGTTATTATGCAATGGTTTTACTAGTCCGGCCCACCCGAGATCAAATTGGGCTGCATGTGGCCCATGAACTAAAATGAGTTTGACATCCCTGACCTAGACCCATGGTTCCCAAAGTGGGTGCCTTGAGGACGGGCCAAGGGTGCTGCGAGATTTATATCATTGTTCATTTATTGGCCATTTTTAATAATGTTTCACCACATTAAAACATTTACATTAACTAGGTTTTATGTTACGTTTTCAAACATATCACTTTATTAAAAACTAATACCTAATTTACTAATACTAATAAACTAATATCCAGTTATGCCGCAGCTAATGACATGACAACTCTCAGTTGCTGCTTGTCATAGTATAACACGCTTTCTGGCTCTGGAGTTTTTCAGGAGCTTGTGATAGAGACCGTCAGAGCAGACGATTTGACACAGTAAACAGCTCAGAGAAAGGCTGATACATCTCAGCCCTCAACACAGTCTGGCTGAATCTGAGCCCACCAACAAAACTATAATCAGACCGAACACCACTCAACTAACAGCTTAACAGACACCGTTCTCAGATAGCACACTCACTATGGTCTTGTGCGTTCCCAACATCATATGTGTGTAACGTGGCTCTCTGGTATACATGAAAACAAGAAAGCGCCTGTCAGTGGAGTCAGACCTGCGGACTGAGCTCTCTCCCCACATCAACAACAGGCTCACATGATCCATTAAAATGCCTGCAACCTTTTTTTTTGTTGTTGTTTGTTTGTCCTACACCCTAAATATAAGCTCATTTTAATTTTGAAGGAAATGAAATACATTTAAAATATTAGTGTATTTAATTGTATTCATTGTTTATTTTAAGTTAAATATTTATCTGTAAATCTGCAGAGCACCTGTTGGCTTATATTCTGAGTGATTGAGAATGGCCCTATATTATTTAACTTTAATATTGATATGTAATATAATAAATTGTTCAAACCAATAAGCATCTGTGTACATAAATGCATGTTATATTGGAGGCTGGGTGGCTCGGGGTGCCGTGGTCTAAAAAAGGAGCCACTGAACTAGACTACACGAAGCGACCATCAACGAGCAGCATGTTAAAAGCACAATAACTCCCCTCACACTAGTAACGTTAACGCACATGAATTGCCTGCTGTTTGCCTCGTGATCAAGTTAAGAGCACAGATGCTCCTTCATTCTGGATCTCAGCATTTATGAAAATCCTGCAGTTTCCTCAAAATATACCAGTCACTGGATATTTGTCAGATTTCTTACATTACTGCAGAAACTCTTATTTGATGACTGCAGTGTAAACAGCCAAAGCCTGACTGATAACACACTCTGTCAATAAAGGATTATGTATTATTTTTCTGCCACAGGATCACGAAAAGAGACTATGGACACCTGTTTGGGATTTAAAGTTATTAAGTGTAGCCGTGTGAAGCGTTTTCCATCCAAAGCCATCAGTGTGCACCGCTCTCATCAGCTGTAACACAATGACACCACACATCAAGCTGATCAGCAAAGCTTTGATCACAGAGCCTCACAAATGTTTGACAATTTATTCAACAGCCATAACGCACAGTAACAGCTGTCTTACCTACTACTACCTACTATCCAGCTCCTAGCACTTTGCACCATAGAAAATCCAGAGCTCTGACCAGATGGATGCTGATAGTTAAATCTTGCTCTCTGAGCTAACAGGGAGCTGCTCTTCTGGGGGTAATGAACATGTTCCACCCATTGCTTTTGTGATTTGTGCAGTATATGGCATAAAAACAACTTCTCATGTTGATCTCATAAGCTCTTAGTCATTCTGGTTTGTTTTCTACCCCCACCGTGTGTACGCACATCTCCCTAATATCACGCAGACACCTGTCTATACTGCAGTCGGACTATATTTAATCTCACTAATGTTTGCATCATCTTCCTTTCTCTTGTCCAGTGTTTGAGGAGCCAGAAGATCCCAGTAATCGCTCCTTCTTCTCTGAGATCATATCCTCAATCTCAGATGTCAAGTTCAGCCACAACGGACGCTACATGATGACCAGAGACTACTTGTCTGTGAAGATCTGGGATCTGAACATGGAGAACAGGCCAGTGGAGACTTATCAGGTGAGACTGACAAACAGATACACAGTAACAATGTGCGGTGTCTGGTTTGGTACACAGGTGTAAACAGGTTATGATGATTGACTTATCATTTACACTGAATTAACACTGAATTTGAAGGGCCACAAAGAGCAGCAGGCATAGTCCACCACTTTGAATGACAGTTCCTGTTTACACTATAACTTTGTCTGTGCTTTAAGACTCTCTTGTTAATGACATTTCATGCATCACACCACTTGAAATGAACCTAAACAAAATTTTACTTGTCTCTAAATCCACCTGGGCGTGCAGGCCAAACATTTTCATTATGGAGAAAGACTGTTGTTTAACCCGGTGTCTGAATAAAGTTAACATTGTTCAAAAGTCTCAACAAAAATTACACTGTAGTATTTATTTCAAGCCTGTTATTCTATTGTCCATGTGATAATGTGTCTACACCCTGTAAATGGAACACTAAATTTCATGTCAAATGTAATTCATTGGGCAATATGCATTCTTCGTGGTAATAGTTTGTTGTACTTTAGCATTGTGTTTACATCAAAATTAAAGAGAAAAAAAAATCCAAGCAGGGTGACCACACCTTTTTTGAATCACTCCTTGTAATTCCACACAGTGGCCACTAGGGGGCACCATAAATACGTGGCTTTTGTGTAGAAAGAGGTTTGTTCCATTGTGATAAGCTTCTAGATAATATGATTAGCATGTAGATGGCTTATGTGTAGGTTTAAGTCAGATTTTCTAAGTAAATCCAAATGTGCAGTGGTAATGACTGATCTTTCACAGTGGATGTGTGAGTCTCTAGGTCGCCCCTTCACACCTGCCTCTCATTATTCCAGGTTCATGAGTACCTGAGGAGCAAGCTGTGCTCGCTCTATGAGAACGACTGCATCTTTGACAAGTTTGAATGCTGCTGGAATGGCAATGACAGGTGAGGACATGCAGGGAGCAGACAAAATTAAGCTAACTCTAAAGTAGCACTGTCTTTGTTGATGCTGCTTATCTGTGTCTGGAATATGATGCCATGATTTTAAAGGCTGATGCCTTTTACATAGATTTTTCAGTTTTTTTTGACTGATGTGCCTGCAAATTAGCCTCCAAAGCTCTGTTAGTCTTGTAATGAGATTTGAAGTGCTGATTGCAAGACCTACTTTATAGTTGACAAACTCTGCATTTTGGCATTCAATTTGATATAAACTATCCTTTTAGAAGTGTTAATCATTTTTGATGTTTTAAATTCATCAGTGTGGTGATGACTGGCTCATACAACAACTTCTTCCGGATGTTTGACCGTGGCCAAAGGCGCGATGTAACTTTGGAGGCGTCGCGAGAAAACAGCAAACCCATGCAAGTCCTAAAGCCCCGCAAAGTGTGCGCAGGCGGCAAGCGCAAGAAGGATGAAATCAGCGTGGACAGTTTGGACTTCAACAAGAAGATCCTTCACACTGCCTGGCACCCCCAGGACAACATCATCGCAGTGGCGACGACCAACAACCTCTACATATTCCAGGATAAAGTGAACTAACTACGGGCTGAGCTCGTAGTGAGATCTGGCGTGGGTGACGTCATGTGTACCACCTGCAGCCTCATCCAGGGTGATCTGTGGTAACGCCGACAACCAGCATCCCTGTCCGTCGCTACTGGGTGACCAGACTTTGCCACTTTGTTCTAGATGTGGACAGAGGAAGCCTCGCTCTTGCCCATCATCAGCCTGTCTGTGGCAGAGTAACACCCGCCTTGTTGTTTAAGTGATGTTGTGCCAATTTTTATTTTTTTTCCCCTCTTTGGTATGTTTTTTTTTTTTTTTTTTTTTTTTTTGGCCAGCCCACCTGCCTTTTACTTCCCCTGGGGTAACATGTTTAATTTCCTTAAAATTCTGAATACAGACACACTTATTTTTATAACTTTTCCCCCAATGGCTCTGTGGTAGAAAATGAAAAACACTTATTTAGTATATCCCCTTATTGTCCTGTGCCATTGTAGTGTTTATTTTTCTAAGAAAAAATTGCCAGGTTTTTTTGTTTTGTTTTGTGTATACACCTTTTTATTAATTAATCTGTTATACTGTCATAGTATTGTTTGAGTCTCTTCACATGTCTCCCCTTTTTCATTAAACCGTGCATACTCAACAGTCACACATGTATGCTCACAGTTTTCTTTACACACTTGCTGCTCACACTGGACAGCAACACCTCAGCGGTTGCCTCCAGGAGTTTGAGAAGTACAGTGTGTTTTCACAGATTGAAAGCCCGGCCCAGTGAGGAGCTGTCCCGCTCACTATTGCTGTGACTCAGGCTCTGGGTGGCCAAATAGGTTCAGGTTTTTTTTTTTTCTGATTGGCTCTGTGTCTTGACATCTTTGTGCATTGGTTCCTCCTCCTTCTTTTGTTTGTATTCAACAATAGTCAGGTATAAGAGATAGCCTATTCAAAGATAATTATTATGATTGTCATATTTATATTAAAAAAGTTAAAATGTCACTAGATTCGTTCCGTCCCATTTGTGAAATGAAGCTTGTGAAATGGACCTTGCACTTCTTTTTGAGGGATCTTAAGTATTGTCTTCCCATGGTGTACCACAGCTCTGAAACCGTACTTTACAACAGGGAAAACCTTTGATTTGACACTGGACTCACTTACTGCACCAACTAAAGTACTTGTTGTAAGACTGCAGTTTAATGGAAACATTATTTGAGGCATTAAGTCACTTAAAGTGTTTGTATAAACTACTGCAGACATTATTACTGCTACTGTATGTGATGGTACAATAAGCTGCATAAGGATTCGCGGCAGTTGATGTTTCCACACCGTATTTAAAATGTGGACAGTTCACATTATAGTGATGCCTCTAGTAATGTGTAACTACAGTTTTAATCTATGACAGTGAAGATAATAAAGGAACTACTTTTTGCATCCTTGTGATTGCCTGATCGTTGATGGGATCTCATCAGTATTAAGCTCTAGTTTTCTGCAAATGTCTTATCCGTGTTGATGCCTGCCTAGGTAGCAGTGACAATCTATGATCCTCATGGTTGTACATCAGTTGCTAAGTCCATGTTTACTCTGTAAACAAACACAGGACCAGAGGCCTGAGGCCTGTACTACGAAGCAAGTTCAACATACCCAGGATCTCTTTTCGTTATCTGGCTTCACTAAGCCTAACAATCGCGATCCCGCTAAGCGGTAACACGACGCTGGTTATCAACTCGATAAGTCAACGCAGGGTTTCCCAATCAAGCCACGAGCGCGTTCACATGAAAGAGGCGGTGTTTGCAGCATATGACCAATCACAAACATGACAGGTGCAGAGCGGCATACTTTACAAACGAAGAGCAAACTGTAATATTAGAGAAATACGAAGAATTTAAACATCATCCGGGCTAAAAGCAACACAACTGCAGCTGCTGAATGCAGGAAGGACAGCTGGCAAAAAAACCCGACTGTGTGAATGCGTAAATTAACAGACTTATAATATCACTGCCCGGTCAGTAGTATTCCATTAGGTTGTTGTGTTGCTTAGATGTTCTTATGGAGTGTATAACAATTTTAGCCTGATTCTTTCAGCTGCAACCCCGGTGGTGTTGCATTCAGCAGCTGCAGTTGTGTTGCTTTTAGCCCGGATGATGTTTAAATTCTTCGTATTTCTCTAATATTACAGTTTGCTCTTCGTTTGTAAAGTATGCCGCTCTGCTGCCAGTACACCTGTCATGTTTGTGATTGGTCATATGCTGCAAACACCGCCTCTTTCATGTGAACGCGCTCATGGCTAGATTGGGAAACCCTGGGTTGATTTATCGAGTTGATAACCAGCGTCGTGTTACCGCTTAGCGACGTTAGGCTTAGTGAAGCCAGATAACGAGAAGATATCCTGGGTATGTTGAACTTGCTTCGTAGTACAGGCCTCCAGGTGATTTCACTGATTAGAGCACCTTCAGCTGGAGAAGAGACATGCGTTTTAAACCTGTAGTGCAGTGATTCTCCATTCGGGTTTTTGCTGGTTTTCAATCATTAAAAATTGCGAGCACCTGTCATTCAACCAATCAAGTTTACTTGTCACATGTAATCACATAATGTAAGGTACAATCACAGTGAAGGTGTGAAGATTGATGGCGTAAACCCAGCTGTGAATCTGTAATGAAAACCAGCCACTCTCTGATGAACCACTGAAGGGCTTATTTATATCAGCTGATGTGGTGTCTGGTTGCTGAAAGCTAGACACACATCTGCCTCGTGTCTTGAGTGGCGTGTGCTGTGTACGTGTGTGCACGCACGCCTCCCCCTCCATGGACAAATCGAGCCAGCAGTACGGATCACTAGTTAGATGCCGTGTTGTTTGAATTTCTACTTTCGATCCGTAATCGAAGCTAATAGTGCATGCATGCTCCTAGCCTGTGCGGGTGTTTATTTTCCGTGCTCGTTATGTAATTCGACTTCCTCTCCCTCTTTTGTTACCAACGGGACAATCTGACGTCATCACCCAGCACCGGGGTGGGGGTGTGTGATGTGAGCAGCTCGCGGCTGCTGCTTCCAGACCAGCTAACGGACGAAAAACAAACTGCAGCGGCACTTTAGCTTAGCTAGCCGCTCTCTGAAAAACGGGGCAGAAGGCGACTCGGGTCAGTTGTCTATCGCACGTCTGAATGTGTGCAGATAAGATAGTGCGCCTTTTGCACTGACTTGAGCCTTTTATGCAACCCGCCCTGTTCATCAGGCACAACGATGTCCGAGGCTGCTAACACTACTTCTACAGACAACAACGGAGACTCCGGGCTAAACGGTAAGCTAAATATTACCATATTGCTGGACAGGGACAACCTGTCAGTGTGTTTTCTGTCTGAGGAACGTGTCGTGGTGCGCGGCTGTATGTTTATTGAGGGTTTTTAATCAATAAAGATAGTTTATTGTGCCCTTTTATCTTTTTTTGTCGCCGTGAAGGTGGAGAAGGGGGAACGCTATGTTCCGTGTGTTTATTGACAGTGGTCTCACCAATGGCGTTTCGACAGACTTGACTGACAGGCAAGTAAGCCATTTGGCGATTCACGCGCAGGGTTGGAGGCGGGTTTAAGCATTGTCAACAAGGCGAGATTGAAGAGCTGAGGAAAAATGGGGGGTAGAGAACTTTTGACAGTTTACACGTAGTTGCAGTACTTTACAGCCAATAAAATATTTACAAATAACACAAACCAGCGTAGATATTTAACGTTTGTACATCCCTTCATCATTTTATGTATTGTCAGATTTCAGTCTTAGTATACCAGGATTCATTTAAAAACTGTTAATTTAAAAAAAACAAATCCCTTTCGAAGTAGGGTCCATTTCTAAATAAATTACTAAATCAATTAGCATTTTACAAATAGCATTTTTTTTTCACAGTGCGTTCGCTGCATCATTTCTTCTGTGTGGAAATGTATCACCGCAAATTGAGTTGGTGAAACAGGACAGGCGACATAAAAGACCTCGGCTTGCATAGACCATTAGAGATGTAAACAAAGGCATGTTTATTACACTGCTGCACTGACTCGGGGCCTGCTTGGAGAGCTGCTGTGGTTTAAGTTTTGACACTATGAGGGGCCATGACTTGGCATGCTATTTATGGCCACAGTGACAAGGGGGCAGACGTTTTGGACGTGAGGAAGGTGGGGAAAGTGTTACAGCACACAGCAGTGTAGGAACATGGAGGCTGGTCGATCAAAGCCACAAACTGGGCAGGAATCAAACTTTCCAGTCACTTTTCTTATTTTAAGACACGCATACATTTCTTTAATAGGATCGGATAGCTAGTGATTGATACCTTTTTTTTTCTTCTTTTTTTTAAATAGCCCGTGGAGTAAGCAAGTTGCCAACATTTGGCTGGTGGATGGTAATAATGTTCTGCCCTGGTTGACAGCCATTACTTGTACATTCAACAGGGTGTCAGGCTATAACTTCCTCCTGTTAGTCTAGTAGCTCTTTTGTTTATCTTAAACAGTCCAACTTTTTGTATAAATACTATATCTTGAATCTGACTTGATTTATGTCAAGGCAAGATTTCAGAAGGGTCAGATATTTTATTTTGTCTGGGGCCTCATAATCCCTTGCTACCACAACATTTAACCCAGCACCATTTTTGATAAACTTACTCTTGCATTTGGCTGATAGGCTAAACTTAGTGGTCATGATTACATCTGACTGAGCCAGAATGTTAATTTATGAAGTATAAAATTCACAGCAGATTTTATTGGTGGCATTGGTGCACCAGGACATATTAGACTCTTAACAGTACATGCTGAGACACAGCTATAGGCACAATAAGACCTTGCACTTATAAGATGGAGGGGCCAGCAGTGTGCTCTGTTATCTGAGACTATGTTATTTTTGGCGTTTCCTGGAGCTCTCACACCATTGTCCTAAACATTTGTATCTAATACCTGGGATCTTCAGGCAGAGAGAGGCAGCCTCGGCCCTCCTCCCTCCTGTCTGAACCTACAGTATTAGCAGATCAAAGAGGTCACATCATGTCTGCTCCCTCTAAAACCCACCCAACAGCTGCCCTGTGACCAGAATGTTCGGGAGTGTCAGCGCCACGGGCAGCGTGGTTTTAGTCCACGGAGCGGAGACAATGGGCTGCCGACAGCAGCTTGGCTCGCAGTCCGCCGTGTAATCTGCAGGATGAGTGCTGAGTAGAGGCCTGTTTAGAGGGGGGAGGGGTGCATCGTTTGGGTCGGGGGTATAACTGGCCTGAAGCCTGAACTGTGAAATTCAGTCCCCTGAAAGCTCATGTGAACATGGTGTTTACTCACTGTTATGGGGTCATGTGACCTGCTCAGTATGCCTTCCTCTTTTTTTATTTTGTTGAGCACCGAAGGAAGGAGAAAGTGTGTTTTAAAGCTGCATGACGAGGGATATTAGAGATTTTCCCCCCACCACATTCTCTAAATTCTTGCCCTGGATAACCTGCCCCTCCTCTTTATTTGTAACCCAGCTCTGACATGCTGTGCCTCCTCAGCTGCCAATCCATGCCAGAGCTCTCGTACAAACGTCGTATATCACAGTCAAGGTCTACAAGAAACCACAGCACATACATGGACAGGCATTTACTGCCCTTTCATCACGCAGCAGTAAATGGAGCTTTACTCTTCAACTTGTTTGACTGATAGGCTCAGGCTGCCCGTCTTGCTGTCCCCTCCCAGCTTAGGATCAGGAAATCATTTTGACATCTTTCCTCTCTTTCTCATCCCCCCCTGTTATTCTGTGGCTTTTGAAATAAAGGAAATAAGACTAATACTGTCCCTACACTAAAAATTCTAAGTAAACTAAAACTAAAAAGATAGTAGGCCTTTTTTTCACAGCCAACATCTTAACATGCCATTGCAGCAAATGCACAGGTGTAATTAATAATATTATGATGGTTAAATTCCATGTAGGTGTGTAGGGATGGGAATTGATAAGATTTTATAGATACCAATTCCATTATCGATTCTGCTCATCGGTTCGATTCTTTACCGAAACCCTTATTGATTCATGATCAATTTTCTGTGTGGGGGGGGAGTAGGCCTACACAGGTTTTCAGCAACTGTTTTTATTATCTCTTGAGTCTGAACACAGTGTAGAAACAGAGTTTAAAAAAAAGGCAATGCATGTGACTCAGGTGTGCAAAAGCTATTAGTAGTACTAGTTATTATAACATACGATATTAACCCTCGGTAACAGACGTACGGCAGTGGCACTCGTGCGTAGAGTGTCAAATACATGGCATTCATAGAATTTAAGCCCATGTTGCGTAGAAACATGTTTCAGCATATTGCTGGTGTTTCCACCCTTACTTGAAACTATCATTTTACAGACATTCCAACTACCACTGCTGTCATCTTTCTTCGTGAAATGAAGCCACGCTTTGGACCTTTTCTTCCTCTCCGCCATCTTGTTGCAAGTTTCCAGCAGTGTAGACGCAGGAGTTTGGCATCATTGTTTTGCAATGCCGGCATCGATAAAAGGAATTGGAAAGCTCGGAGGCATACGATTCCAATGGATCGGATAATTTGGAACCGGTTCTCAACTGGAACTGGTTCTCGATCCCCATCCCTATAGGTGTGTCAGTTTCAGGGTGCAGTTATTGTCCATGTTTGCTCACTGGCCTGATTTACCGGAACATCAGCGGCTGTACCAAAACACAGGAATAGGTAGGCATTGTCTCCTCCTGCTGTAGAGGCACAAGCAGGCTGGTATCCTGGGAATGTTACCAAAAGGGTGGTAATACGCATCAGATTAAAAAAGGATACAGTTAAATGACCCTTCCCATTTGCACACTAATGATTTTAGTGGCAAATGTAAGCAAAAAGCCTGCTCATTGGGGCATATCAGATGGATATTGATTTACTAGTTTACTGACATGACTTTACACCGGCTCCGTCTCATCAGACCATCCTAACACTATCAGTATCAGACCATGTTTAAATTGAGAAACTCTTTGAAAAGCAATGCAAAACATTATGACATCTAATATTTATGTTGTAATGTACTCCCACAGTCCAGCTTGTTTACATGAATTCAGTTTAAGCACTACTTTGTAGAATAGTTAACTGCCATGCCAAATATTTTCAGAGTTTGTGTCAGTACCTGAGGTTTTCCCTTAATATCATCTGATAATGGCTCTCTGTCACAATAAGAAAGAAAAGTCCTTTATTTTTGCGTGACATTTGCTGTTTTGTCCAAAGTGCCTTGCAGTATTTACAGCTCATTATTTTTAGTTTTTATTTAAAAGAAATATCCAGGAATGAATTAATCTGTTTTATTTTTTGAACATTAGGATTAAAAAAAGTATAATCCAGGTGGAAATAGAATTTGAATAATACCACTTGGAATGTAAACTTTTTAAAAAAATGTTTTTATCCACTTGTTGCAAGGGGACCTTATGTAATAAACTATGGTGGTCAGCATCTTCTTGCTGCAGGAAATGAAACATTTGAGTGTGCGAGACATAAAATCTGGGTGAAAAAAATCAGTTTATTGTTTTGGTGAAAATCATTTAAAAAACCACTGACAGAGGTGAGGGAATGAAAGTTGCGTGTTTGTCTGTCTGTTTCTTCCCACAGGGTCCTGGGTGGAGTTGGAGATGAACAGAGGCACAGCCGGATCAGCCCAGTCACCCTCCACAGACGGCCCAGCCCCAGGCCTGCTGCCCCTTCCAGAGGTGGAGGAAGAGGAGGCCATGGTGGGGGGGCTGGAGCACGTCCCATCATCGTCCTCGATCCACAACGGGGACATGGAGAAGATCCTGCTGGACGCCCAGCACGAGTCGAGCCGCAGCAACTCGTCCTGCGACAGGTTAGGGTTAAAGGGCGACTCCACCGATTTTACACATAAACGTCTGTTTAAAGGTCCTGTGGAGGACTAGTTGTGAAAAAAAATTCCATAAAGCCTTTTGTTGGCGAGGGTCTGTGCTCCAAAAATGCTGTCATCACGTAACTTGCGTCAAGCACAATGGTTCTGCAAGTTGTCACGGCACCTGTTCGTGCACCTCAGAATTTTTGTAACTAGACGCACCCTGAGCGTTTCATTTCAACATGGACGCCTTTACAAGCACCTCTACGACCCTTCCATGAGAGACCACAGGGACAGCTAAATGATTCTGAAGTCCTGGAGAGAGATTGCACCACATTTAATAGTAAAAAAATAGATAAATTCTTCCTTGGCAACAACAAGCTCTAGTGCAGCCATGTTGGTTTATGATGATCTTCCGGCAACACTCGTTGACTCCTTGCTTATTCACAGAATGTTTTCTTTTGTACACCCCCTTTTGGAGAATAGTGCAATAGATAGCGTGTTAAGCATAAACGCCACTGTGAAAGCGCGTAGCTCACACGACATCTGTGGAGGTCCACGTCACTGAACCTGACCTCTGACCTCCTTGTAATTAGACCTGTTATTGGAAAAAAGAATTTAAATGCAACTCATATAATTAGACTGCATAAATAACATGGTAGAAAAAAGTTAGGAATATTTATTTAAAAATGCAACAAACTATGTAGATAGCAAACAAATCTTTCTTTAACTTAATAAAACGGATTGTATTTCTAATCTCTAAGCTGCTTAACATTACATACAGAAGAGGGCACAAGAATTTCCACCACGATTTCAAAAGTTCAAAGAAAGTCATGAGTTCTTGGGTTCATACAAGACTGTGTTTATAGTTGTGGAAGATTTAGGCTACGTGGTGCAGTTGGTTCCTGTCTAATGCTCCTCCTGACTTTCTCTCAGTTTAGAGCAGCCTACTTTAGAGGTTACATTTGATTTTAAAGCCAAAACAAAATCACTTCCATGCTGTATGCTAAGATGATTATTCTGATTCTTCTTCTGGGTTTTCTGTTGTTGTTGCTGCTGCTGGGTTTTTTTTTTTTTTTTTTTACCTGGTGTGTAATCAGCAGCTCATATGCGTTCCCTTCCAGCTGTTTTCTGCACTTCCCTTTACTGTTGAACTACAGTGAAAAGTGTCTTCTTGCAGCAGGAAACACAACAATGTTTGGGTGTGTAGGGACATAAAATCCAGGGCGAAATCACCTCGGTCCAGTCTTGCTCATTTTAAAACAATCTGGGTGTTTTTTTTTTTTTTTGTTTTTTTTTTTGGTGAAAGTGAGTAAAAAATAAAAACAATATTATTATAAGAGGCGTTTAATATTGGTCACTTAGCTTCTAAGAACCCTAAACCTTCCTTAATAATCCAGTGGAAAACTGAAATCAGCCCATAAATCAGGAGTGGCTTCTCTTCCATAATTACACTGCCGAGTCAGCTTTGACTCTGACGTGTCAGCTGCTCAAAAGCTGAGTTGGCTCCCGAAAATAAAATTACGTCTTCTTGCCTCCCCATTTTATTGAGCACATTAGAAAAGTCCCGACCCTTCAACTCCCCAGCCACATCATGTGCTTGTGTGTAACCCTTGAGGCTGATATGGCAGAGCTTATCAGAGAGCCGGGCGGTCAGCTGTCAGTGAGTCACCTTAGGATGTTTGTGAGCATTTGAGCCAAGAAGAAAAACACTGTATCAACAAGCTGATCTGAACCAAGCAGGGACACAATCATCAACATGGCACCGTCTTAACACTTTTAGAGCAACCCAGGTGTCATGTTCCGCAGATTTGATTAGGAACATGTTTTCTTTCCTTGTCCTGCTAAGACACATTCCTCATCAGAGGTCAGAGTACATGAGCAGCAGGACTGCTGGGTAAAAGACTGGTTAACTTTCTATACTGTCTTTAACATGAATTGGACGGCAAGCCAAACTCCTTTTCACAACCACACGTGAGTAATGGAGACTCAATGTGCATGAAGTCATAAAACTGGAGTGGAACTGAAAGAATAAAGCAAAATATACTATACAAAATGACTGTCATGTCTTCTACACACAGGTTAATGTATAAATATAACAAAGCAGGCCTGGTGCCCATGACATGTTACATTTTATATCCTTGTATTTTTGCAAAATTTTCCCATTTACAACAAAATTAAATGTGGCAACACTAAATTAAATCCAAATTATGAACTGAGGAGTAAAGTTGACTTATTAAACTGCTGCAATCACAGAGCTATTTCCATAAAACAACATAAAATTTCCATTAAATTCTCCTTAATGCTTAGATAAGCTCTTGAACAATAGTATTTCCACTCACAGGCATTGCTTCAGCCAAGGAAACAACAGGATGGCATCGGCCCTACTTCCTGTCTACACAGCTGCATGAAACCAAAATACAGCGGGGGGTGCCAAATCTTATGCCCAGAACAAACATATATGCCTGGAGGGCAGAATACATTCAACTCGAGGAGATTTGTAAGCATTAATTCATGACAAGGAGTGCTAATACTAGAGCTGTGAGTTAGCAATGATTATTTTCATTTGGGATTGATTTAATTTATTGGCTTTTTCCCCCATATTTATTGAGTATTTGCTTAGTCTATTAAATATCAGAAAATAAAAACAAATGCCCATGCAAGTTCCCAGAGCTACATATGTCGTCTTCCCATAGCTTTTTTTTGTCTTTTTGTCCGAACAACCACTAAAACCCTAAAAAAAATATATATAATGATGCGAGATGGAGAAAAACTGCCATTTTAAAACCCCTCTAATTTGAACATTTATATTTTTATAAATTAAGACACTTTTCAAAATATTTTTTTTCTTGGTTTCTAACATCTTGAGGAAAGTTGGAAAATAAGTGTTCTTCCTTTTTAACCTGGTAACCCTTGGGATTCCATGTGTTTTGTGTATATATCAAATATGAAAATATCAGACAAGCACTAATCCCGTGGCCATGTCTCCAGGGCAAAAAGAGAAGCTGTGCATTAAACCTACGGTTCCGAAGCACTGTTGCTATGGTTACACGTAGTTTAATATCCTAATATCCCTGTGCACTGATTTGGAATGGTTGTTCAGCATTTGACCTGTGCTATGTTTGAGGCGCACATTTCCCCGCAGGACGCGAAGTTCATAAGGAGTCACGAGTTCATGGCTTTGCTGATAACGAGGCCTCTGATTTGTCGTTTGACTCTGCCCACAGCCCCCCACGGCCCCACAGCCCCCAGGATGATGGACAGATCATCTTCGATGTGGACGTGACCAGCAGAAGAGACAGCCAAGTAAGGGTTTGTGTGCCTCTCAGGTTCTCCATCAGTCTGTTGCCACGGCAACCTCAACCACTGGCCCTGAAGTGGTGTTTGTGTGTGTACACGAGAATGACAACTGCTGCCTTCCTTTAGTTTCCATGGAGATGGCTGCCACACCTAGTGTGGATTTCTGTGTCTTTTGCACAGCATGCATTGTCACTATTATTTTCACTCTTCTTCACTCTTTCAATCTGTCAGGGTGCTCTGGAAACAAAAGTTGTGTGTGTGTATGTTTCTGTAGTCCATGTCCATGATACACACACGCTTAAATATACAGAACACGTCTTGTTTGTCATGAAAGAATCGTGGACATAAAGCCTGAAGGCCAAGGTTGCTAAATTACGTGTGTGTGTGTGTGTGTGTGTGTGTGTGTCTTTAGTCAGAGGAGGACGTCTTGGACAAAGAGAGGGACATGGACATCCTGATGAAGGACGCAGATTGGGTTGCTGACTGGTCTAGTCGACCGGAAAACATTCCCCCCAAGTAAGTCTCAACACGGTAAACATCAACGCAATGTGTCCATGGCAACCAAACACACACACACAGCTGCTCGTTTGTCCAGAGAAAGTGGTTAGTCATTATTCCAATGAAGTTGGTCTAAAAGCACACATCTAAAGCAAGCTGCCAGAAATTGTGTGTGTGAGTCTCTGTTGCTGACGTAACTTTTGAAGAGCTGAAGGTTAACTGATCTAAAATCTGAAGAAAGATATTCATATTTTGTCTTGTGTGGACCATCTCATCCCTTTTTTTTTATTCTTGACGAAACCAAACATTTCTGTAATGCCTCACAGTTACGATTTTTAGCTGGTTCACAATCATATAACATGTTGAATGACTTACTTTTTTATTTGTCCATCATAAATATATGTCAACAAAATAATTTAGAATCATTTTTATTTCAAAATGGGGAAAAAACTGCTGACTTTTATTGCTGCACACTTCATTTGGATACACAAATGTTACCCAATAAACTGTGTCATAGATGTTTGGGACGATCCAGGCGACCTCTCCCAACATATAAAACCCACAGCTGTTTCAAAGCCAGTCTGCCAAAGGCCTAGCAGCAATAACATGGGTCAGGTGTGTGCATTCGTGTCAGTTTGCAACAATATTGCCAACATAATCAGCAGCCTGTCTGTGCTGACTCAGACATATATGGGATGAGTCCTGGAATAAGATCAGGTTCCTCCTCTTCCATCTGTTCAAACAGCAGCCACCATAACCGGCTGCTGGAGTCATCTAAAGATGGAGCTCTTGTAATGATTCTTTAATTCAGTTCAATTCAGTATGCTTTAAAGAATCATTACAAGAGCTCCATCTTTAGATGACTCCAGCAGCAACCAAATTATGACCTCAAATTAAAGACCAACTGTAAGGAAGTGAGAAAGAAGTAAGTGAGAAGTGAATCTCTCTAGAAACCCAAAGTCGATATTTGTTTCTTCCCACAAAAGGTGAGACCTACGAACTCTTGTGATTGATGTCTTTGGCTGTGAAAACTACTGTAGGGTTGCAACTAATGATGGATTTTCATTATTGATTAATCAATTGAGTATTTGTCCATCACAATTTTCCAAGGTGGTGTCCTGAAATTGCTTGTTTTGTCAGACAAACTATTGCCCAAAACACAAAGGTATTCATCGTACAGTGATTTGAAAATTGTCTCATCTGAGAAGCTTCAACCAATGAATGACTGAAACAATAAATGTATTTGCCATGATTGAGAGGTGTCAGGTTGCCAATCAACTGCGCTGTGTCTAAAGTGTCTGTGATTTGTGCAGGGAGTTTCATTTCCGTCACCCTCGGCGCTCGGTGACTCTCAGCATGAGGAAGACCGGGGCCATGAAGAAAGGAGGCATCTTCTCCGCCGAGTTCCTCAAAGTCTTCATCCCCTCGCTGCTACTATCACACATCCTGGCTCTGGGGCTGGGGTAAGAGCAAAACACCACAGATCACCTGTCCAATCACAATGTCACTGGTGCCCTCTCTCCACCAAATTAGCTCTGGTTCTTGAACTGAACTGGTTCCGTTCAGGATGCTTCAAACCATGGTGCTATTTAGCGAACCGTGCCACGTTTCCACCAGTTTTGAGCGGAACCATTGTAATCAAGGATGCGTCATCAACGGAGGGCGCTGCACAATGCACAATGGAAGTAAGCAAGATGGCGGATCACATTGATTATCTGCAAGCTTTTTCTCTTTTACAGAAATTTGTTTTTATCCAAAAAACAAACATGGACCAACTATTAATGATAAGACGTAGAAGACTTACTATAGTAGACCATTGTTGCCTTCTCTATCCTCTCTTTCCAACCTGTAGCATATGGCAAGCCCACTGACATGGTCACAGTTTGCACTTCAGGTCAAGGAAAACCTATCTTTATGGTTCCAGCTGGGAACCAACCTTTCAGGTTCGGAACCGATTTTATTTTTGGTCGAAATGCTCCAAACGGTTCAAAATTAGGTGCACGAACCGGAACGGAACTCGTTCCATGTTGGTGGAAAAGGGGTATGAGTATACATCAAGCCTGACAGTTACTAAACTTAATGTATAGAACTGATTTCCATTTAGTTTCATCAATGAACAATCTGCATGGAAAACCAGTTTACAGAAAAAACAGTGTTTACACCATCACAGAACGCTAAAACTGTCCACTGAAGTCAAAACTTAAGAAGTACTTCTTGTAGGCAGGTAACCCAGCATTTAATGTTGTCAAAGGTTTGGTTATTGGTATCAGTATGAAAGCAGTTTGTGCTCAGATTTTGCTCTCCCCTGTTGTTAGAAGTGTTTCCACATATTTCAAAACAATTTTATCAAACATAGTTTGTGTTTTATTTTTAATAATGCTTTTTGAATATTTCCCAGTTGTACATAAACCCCAGTAGGGGGAGCTGTATAGCCGCAGACACAGGTTGGCTGCATCCGTCCCCTCATGTCTGTCCGACAAACTGGCAGAGCAGCAGCAGCTGACTGAAAGGCTGCACACCTGCTGCCTCATAGTGAGCCCCGACACTCCCAGGAGCACTTTCTGTTGGTGATAACACATGTTACAGTAATCCTGGCTCCTCAGTCAGATAATGTCCCAGCGATGATGATACCTCAGTCAGCAGTCTTCTCTTGTACGTGATGTGGTATGCAATGAGTGTCATTAACAAACCTGTCATAACAGCTCATGGGGTTTATAGGGTTACATAATAAATCACTGTGGTGCTCTCACTGAACTGTAACGGTTTATGAAGACGTTTATGAGAAAAAAGGCTAATAGCTTTATTATTAGCCTTTCTGTATTTTAATCTTTCATAATCCTCTTCATATACATAATTTAGAGTTTCTTAAGTTACCTGTTAGTCTCTAGTGCTGGGTTCTAGTTCTATGTAGAGATAACTGATATATTGGCATCAGTTTCAGCTGATATCAGTTTATCACCTGTTAAAAGCTATATCTCTAATATATAAGTTTTACTTAAATTAATACTGGATTTATCCAATTGCTAAATTAACATTTTGAAGACCTTTTTTCCTATTAGTAAATCCCCTAATATTACTATTAAATTATAAAAACATAATGAAAGTATCCTGGACTTTTCAAAGAAAAAAAACACTTTAGATGTCTGAGAAACTCGTTGGAATTTCATCATTTGTGCTTTGTTTAAATTCATGGTGCTATACAAAGAAAATCCCTATTGGATCAAATCAGCATTATCTATTGGCTTCAACTTCAAAAACCGTATCTATGTTTCCCTATCTGCATGTCAAACTGCAATACGGTGTAATATAAAACAACACAATACAGTGCAGGTGGCTACATTCTTTGAATGAACACATTTTGTAATACTTTGTTTATAAGAGAGGCTAGGAATACAGAATGTAAAGTGTTTTTGTTATTAGTTCGTTTGGTGAATGTTAACTAGCAAATGAGTTAGCTTAATGTGTGAAGGATGGATGGAATAAAGGCAGAAGAGCTAGCTAGCCTGTTTTCTGGGCTGCACGTCATTGCTGAACAGCGGTTTACAGCAGCTTTGCTGTCAAAAGTCTCTGTCTGTCTTGTATTTTACACGTCATTTTATTGTAAAGGTAAATCTTGCTAACTTGAATCTCATTAGCCTTGCTATCATCAGTCTTGTTCTTCCTCTTTTATTGTTTCCAAATAAATCAGATGTAGACCTGTTTACACGTCAAGGCATGAAAAGCACAGGTGTAATTAATAATATTTATGATTACTGTATTCCATTTGGGCGAGCCAGGTCCAGAGGTTTGGTATTATACATGCCGGCTCACTGGAGAGGCTTCCTGACAGCAGGCTTCCTGACATGGATGGAAACGCACATTCATTCGCATGTTCTTTTGCCAATTCTATGGAAATTAGTTTAAAATTGGCGCTAAATTTGGACGAGAACTTGGCTAATGTGAATTGTCCATAGCAGGAAAAGTACAGGTGGAACTAATAACATTAACGATGGCTCTGTTCCAGCCATTATTACCATGAAGCCATTATTGTTATTAGTTACAGCTGTGTAGGACAAGTCAAAATGCAGTGGAAAAGGTCTATCCAACTTAAGTTTCACTCCCCAATTTTTACCCTGGTCATGTGCGGCTCCTTGCAGTGTCCCCCCAGTTAAAGCCAGTGGTTCCCAAACTGGGGGCTGGGGTGGGCCACTGGCTTAACATGCTGTTATTTTCAAGGAATCCATTGAAAGGTGAAGACTGAATAACAGTGGCAATCCTAGACTCTGGGGGGCCCCAAGCAAAGAAGCCCATCGAGGCCCCGCGCCCCCATAAAAATGCATTCAGTCAATAATGTTTGATCAAATGATCAAAGTTACTGTGTCAGTAAGTTAGATAGGCGAGCCCTGCTTTCCTGATCCTCCCACCGCTCCTAGAAGGGGCCCCACTTAGGGTTTTTTTGAGGCAGCGGCGGTGCACTGTACAGTGCCTTTTTTAAGGGGGTTTATAGTTGCAAAATGTGCCAATATGAGTGGCCATCGGGGGCCCCTTTTTACCAAATAATTTTTCTGGGGCCTCAAACACTTGCCTGGTTTGCCTCTCCTGACGGTGCGCCTCTGCCGAATAATAAATGTAATGTAGTCGGTTGAAAAGTGATTCCTGACCTCAGATCGGGGTGTTGACAAGAGGTTAAGCTTTTCTGGAGATGTTGACTCACATGCCGAGTTAGTGCACCACCACAGTATGGTTGTTTTTCCACAGTGATAGACTTTTACCAGTCCCATTCACATGCCGCAGCGAGGCTGTTGGAGGTTTGTTGGACGGCGAGATGTAACCTGCTCCTTGTCTCAACAGAGTCTTCATCGGAAAGAGGTTGACCACGCCACCCGCCAGCTCTTTCTGAACCTGGAACTGAAGAAGTGCCTGAGAAAGTGGCCATGATGTTGTTGGGAGAACGTTTTTGGTGTTGTGAGAAGAACGCCTGTCTCTCCTCCCTCCTCTGTCCCGCCTGCCCCCTGAGACATGTTCTCAGGAGAAACGCATCTGCCTTTTCCCCTCTCTCCCCTCCTTCCCCACCCTTTTTTTCTTGATCGCTGTTCTCAGACTGTCTGTAGATATCCCCTCTCCTCCCCCTCATATCCTTCACTCATTTGTATAAGCTTTTCAAAGAATGAATAAGGTCATACTTCCCTTTCCCCAGCGATTGGGTTTCTTCTGTGTTTATAACGGGTGGGTTTTCAGGGAGGGTTACAGCATCAAACCAAACTCTTCTACTACATACGCTGTCCCGGTGCCCTTTGATCATCTGACAACAAGGGAGGACTGCCCAGTTTTAGAACTGACCACAGATTGTGCCACCTACACGAGTAGCCCAACACCTCGACCCCGAAAGGGTTCGACCAAATTCAGAATCGGCTACGCGAACTGAAAAAGTGATCATGCCTTTTTTTGAAAGTAGCCATTTTGTTCGTTTTCTATAGGTAACATAGTTTTGTTTTGTTTTTTTAAATTGATTTTACAACAGTGGTGGTTTATTGAGAAGCTGTAATGATGAGAGGAGTTACAATAGTGGCCATCCCAAACCACAAGCGCTCATGAATTGCACTGGGGGAGTCTCTAGCTCTGGAGAGAGAGATTCATGTAACATTTTGTTTCACCTTTTCTGTGAGATTAAAATCAACTCAGTCCTGCATCTGAATGAATATTTAGCAACATGACAATAACTGGAAACCAGGGTGTATATGTGTGTTGTGCAGGCAGGCAGGCGGCGTGTACACTAACAATATTTTGTGGTTGGGGTCTTGGGTAACGGCGCTGTAACGGTCCAGAAAGGTTCAGTCTGTGTCCACGTTTGTCTGCAACATATCGTAGGAGCTGGTTTGGTCCTGACCGGTCAGTTCCCACATACTTTTACTCCAGATTGGGCTGGATATTACATGGTACTCTGCTGATTGTTTCTTAGTTTTGTGGATTTTAAGTCATCAAAAAGGATTCGGTACCAAAAAGCTTAAAAACGCAAGACGTGAAATGAAGAGAACTTGCTTTATTGACATTTGTTTTGAGGATGTTTGAGTAATTTTTATTTTTAAAATTAAGTATTTCATAAAAAGATAAAATTTAAATATTAAACTTTTACTTTTACTTTCAAGATATTGGTTGGGTTAGGAGAGTTGATTTTAAAGCCGCTATCTTTGAGGACAAATGTCCAGTGTTAGCCAGCCCTGCATTCTCACACTCCAACAGAACAAGCAGAAATACTTCATCAAGATGCAGATGAAGGGAACTGATTCCAGGGTCGGTCTTGAGTCTAGATAGGCAGAAGGTACCAGGTGGTCCTCACTGACATTTGCTGCGTGACACTGCAGACGTTCAGCAACTTCTAATCGAATGCAGGTACCTGGCTAGCATGTTCAGTAAGGTCTACAGCATGATTGAAAAGCTTCAGACATCAGCTTCACTGCAGTATCTCTGAGGTTGGACTGGGGTCAGTTTTTGTCCTGAGTGGACCTTCCATAGCCAGACCTGGGTCAAATAATATTTAATTTATATTTAATTTGATTTCAAAGTTCAGATCTCATCAAGAGCCAGATTCCGAGAAGTTATTCTTTATTTCTGCAGGACACACAAGGGTGTTTTTGGAGCAAACTCACCCCAAACCAGAAGTAAGTAATTCCTAGAGAGATCTGGTATTTCAGTTATTCCGTAGTAAATAAACTCTTTTTAGAGCATTTGCAGTTTTTCTTCCGCTAATTGAATTGTTGCTGACCACTGTGTTGACAGATGTACAGGCTTTGACAATGAGTTCCAGTTTTAAAGGTAAACATTATACAACCTTTTGCATGGAACTTGTAGGGTGAATGTTTTGACAGAAAAAGATAGAAAGACTGAAGACAGAAAATGCTGAATGATTTTGTGATTACTGCATTTCATTGTCACATTTCACAGAGTAAGAAAAGAGTAGACAAGAAAAAAACAAAAAGAAGGAACCTCTATGAGCTCTAACAATGTTTTAAAATAACTGTCACAATAATAAGAACATTTTTAGTTTGGCGTTTGTCTGTGGGTCGTTCATCGACCCCACTTGAAGGCATAGATGGGAAAGTATCTGAAGAAATACCACTTTTTCTGCTATCGACAGCTACTTGAAGTGAAGGTAAAATAATAGCCTCTCCATGAAATACGTTTGACCCAGCAGGTCGACTATTTTTTGGTTTTACTTCTTATGACTGACTCATTAACCACCAACAGTGACTGCAGTATTGTCTCCATTTCAGCCACAGACGTACTGCACTGTTATGTGCGACATACTTGTCTCTGCCTGTGTTTGTTCATGTCATGCAGTGTTTGACAGCGATATTTTGGATTGGTATTTCCTGTTTGCTTTGTTTTTGAGTTGTCTTGTTTTGTTTTTTTCCCGAGGTAGCAGAAAGATTGTGAACGCACAGAGCGGGAGTCATGTTGGACACGGGTCGCGTCTACAAGTGTGAAAATAAACCCCCCATTGTTGATGGCAGGGCCTAATGTGAATGGGAAATGGAAGGTGTGGAAAGAGATTTCCACTCAGACTGCGATGGTCTAACAGTAGTTATTGTAATGATGCATTTGCTTTAATTTTCTTTTTCCCACTACATTGGAAAACTTGATAAACATTTTGTCATTAAAGATAACCTGAATAATTATTCACTGAGTGTGCCTTTTTTAGTTTTGACAGCTCTGAATAAATGACTGTGAACCTGTTTAATACTTGTATCACACAGGAAACCTTCAGTCTTTTTAAAGATTTATTACAATTAATGAATATCTTAATGATTTGTACCTAATTTAGGAGTTTAACCACGCTGCTAAATCATTGGGTGTGTAAAACATGCCAGGAAAATAAAGGATCTCATTTTGCTAAATGCTGCTCTAAATTCCTGAAATGTAATGACCTTTTTAATTGAAATGAATTTCCCCTTTTGTTAATGCTAATATGTAATCCTTAAGGCCTTAAACTAATTATTTTCATTTTTTTTATTCAGTCATTTTTTAAATTAACCCTTTTGTCTAGTTATAAGCAATAGAAGTTGTCAGAGCCCAAAGTGATCAATGTGCTTGTTTGACTTGCAAACCCAAAAATATCTACAATATTTACTGATATTGTTTATTGTCTCTTGTTATAAATCTGTGTGCCCTGCTGTAACAAACCTGTTTGTTTAAAGCCCTTCCTGTCACATTTCTAGATGTGTCAAGTTGTTCTTCGCAGAACCCTCACCCATCAAGCCTTTGACCCTGGGTGTTTTTAGCTGCTTGAAACCAGAGCAGTAAGACCTCCAGAAAGACATCAGGGCTGTGGTTGAATAGTCAAAGAAAATGACATCCTATATCTCTTCCTAAACACTTTAACTTAGCCTCGATGGAAAACGTCATGAGGTCAAAGAAAGATGTGAAGGAGAATTTGTAAGAACTTTGGAAAAGACAACCGCGGTGATAAGAGAATCCCACTGCACTTACAGTAGGCTACGTAATTATGTGATGGCGGATGTTGTTGACGTGGGTCTGCCATGGTTGCTTTAAATGTTGCTGCCATGAGGAATTGTGAGAAGGCATTATCTCCTTTCCTTTGGTGTAAAGGATGGTCCAATGTACCCTATGCTAAAGTAGATAAGAAAGGAAGCACTGAAGCACCTTTCCTCAGCATTTAGAGAATTCGACCAGCTCTTATCATGGCTGTCACTTAGATACTTCCGGGTCATTTCACTCAGGAACCTTCCTAAGCAAAAAAAGACTATTCCACTGCAGCCACCATGTCAGCACTGGTTTCAACTATTTGATCCTGCTCTCTTTCACAGAAAACCACCTGCTGTACAGAGCTGACTGGGGAAGCACTGCACTCCAGTGGCAGACACTGCAGTGCTGACTGTCACTGGTGCCTTCTGTTATTTCCTTAAAAAATGTTTCCCCACAATTACCACAAACATTGTTTTGCTCTTATCTACAGCCATGCCATATTTGATACAACATACCTCAAGGTATTCATGTTTTGCTAAAAAGATTATTAGTCTGTGGTTTTTGCTTTCTTTTTGACATGTAGTTTCAATGTGGCACTTAAATCTGCCATGAATATAACACGGAGACTGGTGTAGCCATCACAATGCCTAATTGTAAAAGAATTTACAAGGTCATTTACTGCAGATCTTGGTCACAGCCCACATGAACCTTTTTGCTTTCATTTACAACCGTGCCTTATTTTCTACAGTAAGCTTCAAGGTATTCATGTTTTTCAATTAATTTTTTCTTGATGTTGCCAGAATGTCGGCGTCATGCATTAGCATTAAAACATGAAGCCATGGAGGAAACCATCCTCTCTACATTCTTGTTAGCATGCCTACAAGTTGCACAGAGAGGAAACATGAAGTAGGAGACTCTTGTCACACACCTGTTGTGGATGTAATTATGGATCTATGGATTTTGGGATGGAAATGTACCTCTGGTCCTCTACATTTTAGAGAGACATTGCGTACTTTCTACTCAACATTTCTTTGGACAGAGCCAGGCTAGCTGTTTCCCCCCGCTCCCAGTCTTTATGCTAAGCTAACTTAGCTGGCTCCAGCTACATTAGTTACTGTACAGATATAAGAATGACATCTGTCTTCTCATCTAACTCACAACAAGAGAGCCAATAAGCATATTTCCCAAAAGGTCAAACTTTTCCTTCAAGCCTTTGAATTGTATTTTTTTAGTTATGCAAAGAGGCTGAATGAAATTGGAACAATGTTCTTTTTTAACAAAACAGCTAGAACAGGTTAAAAACAGGTTAAGCTTCTAGTTATTCTCATTTGAAAATGGATTAACAATTGATGGCAGTGCATGGAGTCAAATATAGGAGACTTTAGAGTCTAAATGAATGGAAGAAATCATTAAAGTGCAAAGCTTCTAGAAAAGGTCAAAACCCCAGTTCATGTTCAGTTGATTGAGCTTCAGCTACAATAGATATAAATGTCAGAAGATCAGATAACCCAAGTAAAAAAAAAAAAGAAAAGGCTATGAATAATGTCAGTGATGAGGTAAGCAACAACTGATCTGAAAGTAACCCCTCCTTGAGCCCTGCTACCTCCTCAACACCACCTCCTCCAGTCCGCCTCCATCTCCCCTATATGGAACCTCAGAACACCTGTTCCCGGCCAATCCGGACGCAGTGAGACGCGCAGCTCCTCCCACTGCAGCTGATGGCGTTACCATGGGTTACAGGGTGGTGGCCAACTCCGTCTCCGTCCCTCTGGTGAGGAGACTTTCCTCATCTCCTCAGGATTCAGCAGCACTACACTGCAGCAGCTTTCACTGCCAGATAAAGACACACTGTGTGATGAAGTGAGAGGAAGAAATCAGAATCTGGAAGGTCATCAATAATTAGTAATAATTCAGTGTACTCAGAGTGATCATGTGCCAGAATTGCTTCTTTGGATGCTGTGTCTGCAAATCAAGACAGCTGCTGCGTGTTGTAAATGTGAAACATCAGCTGTGTCCATGCTTTATTTATAAAGTATAAACAACAGCTAACAAACTGCAGACACACAAAGCCTTAAAACATAGCAGAATCATCTCCAGTAACTCATATTTTATATTTATAAAACAAATTCAGTGACATACAGTGTTTGACATAAATGTCTGTTCCCGTTCTGTTTGTCTTTCTTCTCCTCGCTCACTTCCACTTGTCTTCTACAAGGAAGAAACGTGGCTTAATGTCCATCTCAAATCACTTCCTTGCCCCTTTTTGCAGTTAAAGATTTGGGTATATATTGGAAATGCTCCTTTATTCTCTAAGACTGAGTGGGCGGCTGGTTTACATGTTTGATTGACAGCACAGCCAGTCGCATGTAAGCAAACATGCACTGGTAACTGTAGTTTACAAGTCAAGAGTAGACAATGCTTTGTTAACAGTGGTGTTGATGTGTAAGGACCACAACATGTAGCATCTAAACTGAGCGATGTTGACATTCACAGATAAGTTTTTGAGCTGTTGAATGTGCTACAGCTCACTAGCTAATTAGCTATCTAGCAGTGGACTTCGCCTTTGGTGGATGTTGGTTTTGGTCACTTACTGGGCAAGCCAAGGTGCAACACAATACATGTGACCATGCTTGTGGATAAGAAGATTAGCAATGTCTACCTTTCAATGTTGGCTTTAAAATCTGAGGCTTTTTGTGTCTGCTGTCTGGCTATTATTCACCGTCAGCCAGCGACATATCGGCGATGTTGCTACTTTACACAAAATGAAATGATTTGACTGGATATATGCAAAGAAGTTCTTTGTCTACATTGAGAAACAACGGCATTCAGTAACAGACAGACAGCAGGCGTTGTCATGAAACAAAGAAAAAAGTCTATAGCCATGCTAGCAGTTCTGTGAGGCAGCGGTGCTTTTAGCTAAACGCTAACCTCAGCGTTCCTAGCATACTGTGCACTACTGCTATGTTGCTATGCTAATGCTAACATGCTGATGTTTAGATGTTTATCTGGTAATGTTAACCGTATTCACCATCTTAGTTTAGCATGTTAGCATGCTGACATTTGTGAATTAGTACTAAATATAAAGTACAGCTGAGGCTCATGGGAATGTCATTAGTTTTGCAGGTATTCGGTCATAAACCAAAGTAGGCTATTGGACAAATTAAGACTTTAACTTGATGATGGCGCTAAAGGAAAAGTTAAAGGTTCACAAAAGTCATGAGGATTCATCCTCTTGGGACAATGTCTGTACAAAATTTGATGGCAATCCATTAAATAATTGTTGAGATATTTCAGTCTGGACCAAAGTGGTAGATTGACTGACAACCTGAGCCACATTAATATAAGTATGTATATGTTGGGGATGAGTCTGGATTGTCCATCGTGCAAAGTAGGCAGCTGCCCCAGGGCCTCAGACAATATTTTTCTTTGTTATTTTCTTTTTTAATTTAACTTTCATTTAACCAACTGAGGTTGGAGCATAGACTGTATATAAAGATGGATGACGTGTCTCCACTTCCTCCCACTGTACAAAAATGAAGCCAAAATATCCCGGATACAGGCGCTGCCATCTTGCACTGGTGACATAATTTAAAGCAACAGTCTGCGCAGTAATGATCCGCAGAGGTCCCGCCCATACACCCGCCTGACCCAATCATGAGCACACTCACAGTTGTCAATCATGATGTCACACCCCCTTTTATAGTATCAAATAACTAATTAAAACTAAACTTATGAGAAAAACGAACACTTGAACAAACATCAGCGAGATAAGAACTACCTAAACTGACAGAAACCATCTTTGGAAAAATGTATTTGATGTGTGCTTTGACTGCTAACATGGAGGGGGCGGGGTTTATGACCTATACTGCAGCCAGCCAGCAGGGGGCGATCGAGATGTTTTGGCTTCACTTTTTGGAGCTGTCATGTCGTCCATCTTTATATACAGTCTATGGGATGGAGAACTTTGTTGCAGTAAAGAAATGGCCAAGATAACAGCGTTAAAAGTTGCAGACAATTCAGTGGAGGCCCACAGCTCGGGCTGTGTTCAGGGAGGAAAAGGAGGGAGCAAAGTGAAGGAGGGCAGAAGACCGAAATGAATGGTGCTTCTATTCTATTTTCTTGTATCACATCATTGCTTTTATTAGTTTTGGCCTCTTTTAAAACATTAGCACCAGCTTCAAGATGCATGCTGATTGGTTTCAATGTCTTATATGTTTGGATGTGTTTTCCTGCAAAACCCAGCAAATATTAAATTGACTTGATTCAGATCGACAAGCTGCTGTGTAAGTGAACTGGACAGAACCAATAATCTAATCTGATAAGCAGTTCCAGTATGTTTTCACGTGGAGCAGCAGATTAGAGAGTCCACTCATGCTGCTGATCTTACTACCCGTCCTACATCTGTTGCTGGATGCCAGGACCGTGCCCTTCCTGTCCAAAGACCAGACCCTCCCTCCGCCTCCTCCAACTGTTTATCGGGCACGCTGCCAACTTTCCCCTCTAATTATCTAACACCCCCCCCTGTCTCTGCTCTCAGCGGGGGACGTTTGTTTTGTTTTGTGCAACTACAGTTCTGCAAGGGGCGGGGGGGGAGCGGGGGTTGTTAGTTCACTGTCTCAGCCTTTGGGCGTGGCTGCACCTTCGACATTTTCACTTCTTCAGAATCCATCTCTGACATTCACACATCAGACTTTGTCGTCCTCTCCTGCAGAGATGACCAGCCACCCACCCACACACACACACACCCCCACACACACACACACACACACACATACACACACACACACACACACACACACACACACACACAGCGGCCCTTGCAGCCCTCTTGGAGAGGAAATAGTAGCAGCAAAGCCATTTGCTGCCCACCACGTTGTTATGGAAACTGGGCCGACATGGACTCAGTGCTAGAATGTTTTTCATGGCCCACTAGCGCAGGAGAGGTTTTGTCTGTTATAATGTGAGTCAGGAATTAACAATGTGTGTTAGAGTAAGCTGTTCCTGCCTGCTCTTATTGATCACCATGCAGCACTGATTTATTTAAACATCACAGCCATCTATACTCTGTGACGCTTAACTAAAAATGGAAAAATGGCCATTACAAACAATAATTAATGCAGATACATATTACTTATGATGACAATCTCACTTTACTTTGAGCATGATAAGCCCACAAAGGCAAATCTTTGTTTCTCTTTTGTTGTGACTTAACATGGTGAGTTAATTTATTATTTAAATTGTGGCTCTTCAATAAGATTTTCCACAACTTATAATACATAAAATTCCTAATATGATAATGTTATGTACAGGTCCCAGTGGTTAATACAACTAATACGACTTCTAACATCTTGATAACCTCATCACACCTGATTCATGCTGATGTCCCTCTCATGTTATTCTACTGTTTCAATGAGGATATTTAAAAGCAAACAAATTGTCACATGACATTTTCACATCACGTTCATCATTCATATTATAATAATTTCTGATCCAGCTGTGATGCATTGATAATGTACTTACAATGTGTGATTGACTTGACTTGAAGGGCATTAAAAACAATAATCAAAAAAGTGTTACAGTGGCAGTAAGAATAACAAGCCTTAAGAATGCTGTTAGGATTGATTTGTAGTTGGAAACACAGAATTGTGTGCAGAAACTATAACACTTAAAAAAAAATTGTAGTTTCTGGCATAGTTTTAATACATGCTTTTTGAGAATTTGGACAAAGGTTAACACAGGAGACACACCACACCCACTTTAACATGACAATCAGTAATCTTGTCTTTTACCTTCTTGGATGCAGAGCAAGAACTGAGTAAAGAAATGGTGGCGTTGCACTAACAATGTACAATAAATGTCCAGTAACTTGTCACTCTCTGGCTGACATATTGATGGAGCTGAATGGGTTTTTTTCTCATGGTAAAAGGTCAATGGAACCCACATTATGGACTTTGGTAAAAGGATTAAAAGAAGCACAGGGGCTCGGAAATACAAATCTCACTCTACATAACGAATACATTCAGCATTTTCTATACTGTAACTGCAGTGTGGTATACTGTGTGGTTGCAGATGTATATACAGTAGTGTAGTGAGTGACACAGATGGTGCATTACTCTGCTATACGACAGCAGAAAGTAAAATGCATCAAATGAATTAGAACCTTGTGGGAGAAGACAATCGGATGCTAAAGTGTCAAGTTTGCAAAGTCTGAAAGCACTGGTCTAAGCAGAAGTTTGCAGTGCAGGGTTTTGCAGGGATAACAATCAATATTAGGAGTGTAGTGAGGTTTACAGTTTTACTGGATAGTGACAGATTCTAGTTGTTTTCAGTGGTGGTGCTTTCAGTGGTAAATCCCTGTAAGTAGGGTGGATATTAAACAAAGAAATAAAATGAAATAATGTTGAAGTGATGGGCAGTCATGGCCCCAACAGACTAGCATTGTATCCCCCCACTAGAGGAAGGTTTTTGGAACAGAGGTTTCCAGGCAGAATATTTCACCTGGAATTTAAAGGGGTACCCCAGCCATAAAGTTGGGAGACTGACAAGAGACAAATATACAAAAGGAATGGTCAAAATAAATCCAGCAGAAGCAGAGATATCATGCCTTTTAGTCCCTAGTATGGGTCAAACTCCAAAAACACTGGATCCTACATTTCCCATAATACAACCTACTGTATAATTTAATTTGACTGCCCCTACCTGGTACATCGCACAGATCAGCTTAATTGATGAAAATGGTTCCACAATCTCAGGTTTTTCGGTGATGAGAAACTTCACTTAGACAACAAGTTTCTATTACATATCTTGATTTAATGTTACTCTAAGATCCTGAACAACCTGTCACTGTCATTTTGCACTCTGTCCATCATACTCATATATGTCATTACCACTAGATATGATCTGTTTATGATTCAGCATTTTCTATATCTGTCCTATACCACATGTGGCCGCTGAGACATGGGGATCAATATAGCATCTTCATATCCTACAGTAAACTACTCTGATACTATACACATAACTCACTGTGTGAAATGTGATCCATCCGACGTGTTTTAATATAAAACAAGTAAAACATTACAAGTTTCTGACAAAACCTCCTTTATAAAGGGTTTATAAGTTGTATCTAATGGCTTTATTAATGTTTAATAAGTAATTTCTAGTTTCTAGATACTTTCTAGATCAGTTATAAATCAGGTGTGAAAAATATCTCAGGCTGGTTTGCATTATCCTCCAGGATAACTTACTTTGTCTTATCAGTCAATGGATCGTTCGACCACTTACTTGACTAATTAGAAAGTGAGAAACCCATCATGATCCTTTATTAAAGGCCCTGAAAACTTTTTTTCCACAATGAAATTTTTACTTTGAGTGATGGGGTCCTACATGAGCGCACAATTTTCTGCCAAAGTTAGAACAGTTTTGGTTATTGAGGATATGGATATTGAGTCATTTCTTTTTATTGTATTCCTTGTTTTCTCTGTGCTCTTCTTGCTGGTTTGAAGTGGGCGGGGCTGCGGTGGAAAATCGTGATGTCACGCCCTTCTCTGCACCAATAAGGTTTGAAAATCTGATGACAGTTGGTGGGCTGTTTGGTCACTGTCAGTTACACCTGATCAAACCACACCCACACAGTTACACTCATAATAGATAATAACATTTTTTTGTTTTTTTTACTTTGGTTGTTTCTTATTCAGTGATGAATATGTAATGTCATTGAGTAATAATTACTAACGTTTGTAACTGCAGATGTGATGCCATAGCCTCTTAGAAGTGGTGGAAATATACTAAACACTAATATAATGAATAAATGCATGATAGGATAACTAAAACTAACATAAGTTTAGCATATTTAACTCGCTATTAGTCTTACAAATTAGAGAATAGAAACGTCACTGTCCTTTCCCACTGTGTAAAAGACTAAACCTTGTGATTTAACGTCCTTGTCTGGGTTGGTATGTGTCCAGTGAGATCTGCCAGTAAGACATGCAGCTGACACTGACAATATTTTGAGGTGTGTGAGTGTGGGAGCTCAGGGTGTGGTGCTGAAGGGACAGCGCCCTTCATTGTTGGACTGGGTGTGACTTTGGGGGAACTCTCCATGGTGCTGATCGCTTCTTGACCTCAAACTTTGTGTCAGGAACGCCCCTCAGAGACACAACACACACGACAGTATGACACGTTTTACTGTACAGCTTTTAGACCCACTGGCAGGCAGGTGACTGTACCCTGGTGGATTAGAGCTCTATAGAACAATCCAATCATTTCCGGAGAGTCACATCTGATGCGCTCCTGCCACCACCAGCCTCTGGACGGGTTCACACAGGCTACAGGTAATCCCCTCATCGGGAAGCATCCTCCTCCTGTAGCCCATTGGATCTTTATTTTGACAAAGCCAGGCTGTAGGTCTCTCCCTCATATGCTGACTTATAACTCGTGAAATCGCACCAGGATATTGGCTGCGGGCTAGGAGCTAAATTAGACTCATGAGTAAGCAATTCAAAATTGTTTGCTGATCTGTAGGCGAGGAAAACAGCGGAAGATTTTCTCATACCTTTTCCTAATATCAGATAATATCGCGTAGATTCATGGTGCATTTCTCTCTCTACAGTGGGAGTGTTTTCATGCAGCATTAGCCTTACAGATTTTTTTTTTGTTTGCGCTTTTGTCACAGTGCGACCACCTGCGCTTGAAAACCGGCAAAGGCGGTGGCTGTCCAGGAGCGCGGAGCTGGAAAAAAAAAAAACCCACACACAAGAAGCTGAGACTCTGAGCATCTGTGCAGCTACTCCCCGAGATACCTCACAGCCCCCCCGCGCCTGCAAGTCATGTCGACCGCCGGGGAAGTGCCAGCCTTCTTCAAGAGCATGGGCTCTGACAGCCCCGCCAGGCCGAGGCAGAAATTCTGTGGCATGTTCTGCCCGGTGGAAGGCTCCACGGACAGCAAGACGCTCGACTTGGATGCACTCTCGGCGTGCAGGGGCAGGAGTGACGGGCGAGTCATTGACCGGCAGACCGACATCTCCCAGCCGAGGAAGGTGGAGATAAGGGAGAGCACAGGGAAAGAAGCTCTGCAGAATCTGGATGATAAAAGGGTAATTTTCCTGTATTTTGCATGCTTATTGTGTATGTTTTTGTATGTCTCTCTCCATCTATGTCTCTTTTTGTCTTTCTTTCTCTCTTCTTTGCACAAATCTGCGCCATTTTTAATCTATAAGTGTTTCAATTACAGCCTCTGCCACTCATTTTGAGTTTATTTAAGCTTTACAACCAATGTACAACCAGACAACTTGCCCTGACTACATTTCCCAGGAAGCACTGTGATGTAACAGAGTAGACGGAGGGCCCACCATGCAGGAGCTTGCCAGAGGGAGTGGCTCCTTTTAAGGAGCTTACATGAGTGTTGATTTCATCCCCTCTGCTGCACGGTGCAGTTGGCCGGCTGATAATACAAGACTGTAGAGTGTGTGATCATGAACTGCCCATGAATTAAGGGTCCTTGAGCATAACAAACATCTGCTTTAAATGTGGTTATAAAAGAGACACATACATGTGAACGCACAGCTTTGGATGCTGGCATGATGTGTTGCATGGTTGCAGCGTTATTGTGCATTAAGGTTCTTTAACAGCAGAACTGAGGGTGTGGAGCTGATGGACGAGAGATGGCAGCTCCGACTTGCATGACTTGCAGGAAAATCTGTCAACTTTTCTGCCACTGCTTCGAACTCACCATGCAGGTTTTACAGTTGCGTGGTAAACCGGGGCACTAACAGCATCACTGCTTCCTTTACTTAATATTTAAGCACTCAGGATGCTGTTAAAAGCTTGTGTAGTGGTGTTGAGCCCCTGTATCATGTTACATATTGATTGGAAGTATTAGCCACACAATCCACTCTTTACCCACTCTCTTGTATCTCTCTCTTCCATCTATTTAAGTATTACATGTATGGTGGTTTGCCCTACTCTTCTCTGATGAAAGAATATACAGTTGACATGATTTGCTCCTGCTGCTGCATATTCAAAATAAAGATCAAATTAGATGATGGGATGTTTAAAAGCTAGCCTACATCTTAGGAGCCTGCTTGATAAAAAAAAAATAGGTGACATAAGCAGACTGCAGTGGTGGAAAGTAACTAACTCAAGCACTGCACTCAAGTACTATTGTAACTTATGTGAGTATTTCCATTTCCTGCTATGTTATACTTCTACTTCACTACTTTTCAGAGGCAAACATTTGTACTTTTTACTCCACTACATTTATTTAAAGTATTCGTTTTACTAGTCACTTTGCAGATTCAGATTAATAATACAAAATATAATCAATAAACTAAGTATGATGTATTATTAAAGGCTAAGATAAAGCTGCCCCCAGCAGTAAATACAGTAATTAAAATAATAATAATAATAATAATAAAACATACATTATTCTGAAATGGACCATTCTGCATAATGACTACTTTTGCTTTTGGTAGTTTAAGTATATTTTGATGCTAAAAATAATACTAATACTTTTACTTAAGTCAAACATTGAATGCATGAATTTTACTTGTTTTTTCCCCCGAGTAAGACATCTTCTTCCATCACTGGCAGACTGCGAAGCTCTTTATTTTGGATAGAGGTTGAACTGTGGATAACATAAGACTCTTTCTTCAAACAGAAACTGTTCAGCATTTGTAAAAGTAGGCTTTTAAAGCGAAACTTTTAGAATAAGAAAAGTCAGGTCTTTTAAAAGAAAAAACACATTCTTCCTCTTACAAATGAAAATTCGAACACATAAGAAATAAAATGCACCCTTTCTCGATTCAATACACTCAATGGTTTTGCAGTTACAGCCTTTCTTGGTCTGGTATGACCGAGTAACCAAATCCGGTGGTTAGCTAATGTTAGCAAACTTTCTATCGCTCTGTAACTGACATTACTGAGTCAGTTTGCTGACTTTATGACTCTTGTGTGCTTGTGTACTGTAAGTCAAAGTAAGCAAAAGTACACAATCTCACTTGGAATCATTGCAGTTGTCCATAATTTTTGATTGGAGCATAGATCGAGCCCATTAAGCATTAGGATATTGGATTTCATTTTATTCTATCCATCCTGTTATTCAACACAAACCAAACATCACAGAGGCTTCTGCTCTGGCCTCTGCACTGCGTGGGAAATAGTTTCCATCAATGCAAGTCCGTTTTATTTGATATTATATCTCATTTTTCTTCAAACAGTGGAACAGATCAATTCCATCTTCTCCTCTATGCTGTCTTCCCTTGTGCCCAAAAGTGTCACATCTTGTTTCTGGTCACAACTTGAAACTATACTGGGACTGTTTCAATCTCTAATAACAAAAGTGATTAAAGAAAAGTCAAATTCAACTTCATTAAGAGCTGCAAACCGAGCTGGGAGTGATCTCACCCTGTGCACTGGCTGAGATTTTACTGAAATTCAGAATCTGTGACACACCAGATGAAGTGAGTGGAGTTAAGATGGCTGCTGGGTGTTTCTTCACTTGTTCAGCTGGTGCACTCTCTGCCTTCACTAATCCAAGGAGAGCAAATTGATGGCATTAGTGGCTCTCTCCTGTCAATGGAGCAGGGCGAGGCTCTGCGCATGCTCCGTGCGGTTCTTTTATGGGAAGAGGCTCCAAAGTGGTCCCTCCCTCTCCCCTCTTGTCTGACTCCGTCTGGGAAGGAAAGGTTTGGTGCATCGGCGGAGACCGGGAGGCTGCCAGGACGCGATCCGGAGTCGAGAGATAGTTTTGATCCTTTACGCTCGTGGCCTCCCAAGGACCAACTGCGACCATCCAGGCTTCTTCATCATCATCATCCTCGTTTCAACCCGGCGAGCAGCAGTAATCCGTTCATCCCGTCGCATTGATTGCGGTTCACGGCGCAGCGAAGACGAACCACCGGTGAAGATGTCTGGCTATCAGGGCAAGAAGAACATCCCCCGCATCACAGTGAGTGTTGGGACGTTTTTAATGTTGAAGTAGCTGAGAATATAACCAGTCGCGTGTGCCCGGTGTCTGGTCGTGTGGGCCTGAGGCGGGTGTGGGTGCAGGATGTCACCGGGGCGGCATGGTTTCCCCTGCGCCGCTGCGCTCCTCTGCTCGACAAATCTCAGCTCGGAGCTGAAGGGCATGCCTGCACGAGCTGCTTTCTTAAAATGCATTTTGCAGATGCTCGTCGGTTTTATTGTGAAATGTGCTTCGCTGAGACCAAACGCGCGTTAGGATCGATAAATCCATGAGGCCACCAGAGAGTGTGGTGAGGCTGAAAATGTGGTTTTTGCAGCATCTTTGCGACAAGTGCTCCAACCGAGCCACCGCTTAAACCTTAGAATATTCATGTCTGTTGCAGATTCACCCCCACTCTGCCAGTCTTTGTGCATGGTATGCCTGACAGTTGAGATTTCACGCCGGTGGTCTTTGTTACGCGGTGTGTCTGGTGGCCCGGGTATCACTGCACACCAACTGGTGGGGCAAATGCTTCTCTGCATCCGCTGTAACGCCGGCTGGATTTTATGTTCAAGCTCTCCTTTCACTTGGGGGAAAAAAACTGGCTTGGATTTTTAATTGTATTTCTTAGAGGCGCAGAAGCAGTTAAGGGCAGATTAACGGTGTCACTGTGGGACAGATTATTTCCCTGAATTCATAGCTGCAGGGATGGTGGTGGTGGTTGAATGGAAAGTAGAGAATAGGGAGGGGAAGGGAGGGGAGTCAGAGAAAGGGAGGGGACAGTGGGTCCTATTTCCTTCCATGTTTCTCTCCCAGCTGTGTAATGAAGGGAGGATGCATGTAGGCAGAGCTGATCAGGAAGGAGGTCACTGTCTTTACATGCTGATGTTAGTGAAGGGAAATAATTGGGTTCTAATGGTAAAATGGCCCAGAACATGCAGAACAAAAGCCACATGGAGGGAACTGTGTGTCTTATTTTGGGCTTCCTATACAAATATGAGTAAATGCTTTGTGCAGATAAACAGATGCATTACTAAATGAATCATTTGTCTTATACTCACACTCTACCAGGAACAGGCCTAGGGGCCCACGTGTTCAGGTGGCCCCTAAGCTACAGTATATGGCCTCCGTGTTAAGCGACTGATGTTAACATTTCAGTCAAAAGTCCTTCTGAAAAAAATCAAATTCACTTTGAAAATTCATAACAAAGAAACTATAAGAACAGTGACATGATGTGGGTGGGGTGGCGGCTGCCAGGTAGGACGAGGGGCCTTTAAAGCATCTGTGCTCATCGTCTTAAAATCCATCCATTCTTATTTATACTCTATTAGAAGAAGAGGCCTAAACCTCCACACATCCTGTACCTGGTGGACGTCATGTAGCTGACCAACAACTCATGTCAGGTCAAACAGGACACAGTTTGGCACCAGAGTCCCACGACCTCTGTTGGAGATGTAGCTCTGCAAAGATATACTGTATGTAAATGTCTCTGTGGGTCCACGCAGAGAAAGGTGTTCTGGGTAACGGAGACTCGCAGAAGCACTGATCAGTTCTTCTTCTCCCATGTTGCAACAATGTGTCCTGCAGCCTTGCACATCAAACAGGCTGATTGGCAGTTTTCTGTCAGGAGGTAAAATGTAAAAAGTAAAAAAACACACTCACTTCATATCCAAAGGTCTCTGAACACCAACCGTGCACGTTTGCATATACGTGGATCCCGGGGATACATGTTCCAGCCCAGGATTAGTCAACTGATAGAAAATTAATTGACAGTGACTTTGATAATTGGTTAATTTCTGCTTTTCAAACGTGAGGATTTGCTACTTTTCTCTGTTTTTTATATGTAAATTTCTGAGTTTGGGACTCTTAGTCAAGGTGTCATGTTGGGCTCTGGGAACTTGTGATGAGCATTTTACAGACTAAACAATAAATTGATAAATTGAGAAAATAATCAACTGATAAAGCGATAATGAAATTTGTAGTTGCAGCCCCACTATGCATACTGCCAGGAAAAGAGATGTTGAAACACAAACTGAGATTTGTCTAAATGCTGTTATGTAAAAATACAAAACAAAAATGGCTCATTGCAAGTGGAGGAAACTAATCAGAAAGAGACTGTGAAATACTCTGAAACTATAGTATTTTAATATTTTGATTGTTTATAAAGACAAAGGATGTTAAAGCAAGTGATGTATGAGAATAGCGGATAATAGTAACACATTTTGGACTGTGTTGATGTCATGCTGTCCCTGGTGAAAACCTCTCAGGTGAATCCTTGTCGCCCGAACTCTCTGGAGAGTGCTTGAGGCGCAGCAGCCAGTTGGTGGAGAGATCAGGGGATTAGTAAGGGTTGCAGTCCCAACAGTGATTAAGTCAGACCTAAATGGATAGACTGCCTATTCTTGAACAGTGCATGAAAGAAAAAAGGGGGTCAGAGACAGAATGGATTTCCTTTTCTTTAAGAATCGAGCGTGATGAATGTGTTGCATGAGACTGTAGCTGCTGAACAGGATTTCATGTTTTCCAGCTGGTCCCGGGTCTTCAGGTAATAAACCTACTTCTGTAACCAGTGGGCTTCTTCACTGAACAGGCGTCGGTGTGAAGGGTGGATGAGCTTATTAAACCAAACAGAGGCTGGAGAGGAAATTAACTGAGGTTAAATTGAATAAAAAATGAAACAGGAAAGGCTGCAGCAGTGACAAAGGAACTCTGTGTGTCCCGTGCCTTTCGGCATAAGCCAATCAAATTCAGAGCTTAGATCATACACAATGCTGAATTTGAATGTTTCATCCATCCATCCCCAGTCATTAGGGGTGGAGTGCTGGCGTCCATAGAGCCCACTGGTTTGTGTTGGCCAGATGGAGTCGGGTCAGCTGCACAGGCAGGAACATACTTAAGGCAGGTCTCATCAAATATGGATGAACCTCCACAAGTTCACCACCTGGGTTTTGGAGCTGCTGTGACTCATGCCTGTTCTCAAAAATGTCGGATGCATACAGCTAAACCAGAGCAGAGTTAAAGGGTGTGTGATAGAAGACAGAGTCAAGTAGGGCTGCAACTCATGATTATTTTTGCGATTAATCATTTTGGAAAGCGAAAAATGCCGGTCACTGGTTCCCAGAGTCCAAGTCAAGAGTCAAATTACTTGTTCTGTCTGACAAACAGTCCAAAACCCAAAGATATTCAGTTTACAGTTCAAATATTTGATCATTGATGAGTTATTTAAGCCCTGATGACTTTGTCAGATACACTGTTTTTCTCAGTTTTACATCGCTGTAAATTGAATATATTTAGCTTTTGGACTGTTGGTTGGACAACACAAGTAATTTGATGTCGCATTGGAAACTTGTAATGGGCATTTTTCACAGACTAAACAACTAAAAAAACAATGCAATATGTATCAACAGATTCAAAAATAATAGTTGCAGCCCTAAATGATATTACTCAGAGAAAAGCAGCAAATCTTCACGTTTGCGAAGCTGGAACCAGAGACTGGACAGAGACAGAGACCTAAACGAGCAGTGTGTCTTGACTTGCTTTGCAGCACAGTGAAGGATATAAATACAGATGAAAGCAGCGTTAAAAAAGGAGAATGTTTTAGTAAAGTAAATGCACCTCTAATGTCCACGTTAAGGGAAGGTAAAAATAGACTTGAGGCTATAATAAGACTGTCCTGGATTAAAGTCTCTGTGACTACAATCCTCAGCGGGTGAGAGATCATTAGGCAGTCTGCTAGTATACCTGTAGTACAGTAGTTGTCCCCAGTGGCAGCTCAGTGTGTATTTTCTTACTGTTCGGGTTGCCTCAGCCTGTTCATGCTGTTATCTCACAGTGCACAGCCACCCGGGGCTCTGTCTCTTCACACATCACACACAGCATGCTGCTCTCCAAATCACCCACCCACCGGTTCTGCCTCGTTTTTTTTTTTCACGCTCAGTATAATCCCGAACCCCCCCCCACCCCCATTCATAAAGCCAGAAGTCAGAGAAAATATGCAGTGTGTGTGTTTGTCCGGAGTGTGTTTGTACAGAGAGTGAACTTTTTCATTAATCAGCACCTGAACAAAGGAGAATACTGTAACAGGGCCGTAGTGCCTCCAGCTGCAACACACTGCAGAAAGAGGTCAATGACGGGATTTTTCATAGTGAAAGAGAGAATTGAGTGATTTTTTTTTTTTCAGTTGAAGAGAAAATTTATGTGAATTTTTCATATAAAAGGAAAGAATTTTAGGAATCTTTCAGTTAAAAAGATAATTTAAATTAAGCTTTCAGTCAGAGAGGATTTAAGTTAATTTTTATAGTTAAAGAGAGAAATTAAGGGAACTTTTCAATGTCAAAATGTTAACGTAGGTGAGTTTTACATAGTTACATAGTATTTCATAGTCAAAAATAATTTAAGTTTATTAAGTAAAGTTCATACTCAAAAGGGAATTTTTAAGTGAAATTTTCTCAAAGAGGGAATTTACCAGTAGTTAAGTCATATTTTCATCCTCTGAACCCTCTAATTATGGATTTCTCTGGTGATGTGAACCAGTACAAAGAACGTCATACTGTATCTATCCAAATCTCCCAATATCTGTTTAATAAACACACATACACACACACACACACACACACAAAAATCACTGTTCAGATGTTTTTTTTGTATCCAGTTTACACTGTATTTTGCAAAGGTGTTAAGTTACACAATTATCCCTCTGGTAATTAGTTTCATTCCTGTTTTGCCAGTCTGTCAGCAAGTGCTCTGTTTTAAATTAAAAAAGAATAGTGAACATGTGTTTTTACTGCATTTGTCTGAACATGTACGGAGATGATTTTCTTAGCAGGCTGGTTTTTGAATAATCCAGGACACACATAAATCATAGTGCTGAATGTCTGACCTGGCAGCGTTCTCCACCTGACTTCACAAATGTTCCCAGGATATTTTCCATTTGGACAACAACACACGACGTTGCCGGGTTACGTCTAACACTGGCAGACGTTTTCATAGCGCCCAAACGGATTTTGTCCTAATTTCATGAAACTCTCAGTCAGCAGGCGTCTCTGTTTCTTCTATTGAGCGTTTTAGTTTTCACCTGTGTGGTGCTGCAGCTTTGTTTATACACAACATGTTTTAATAATGTATAATGAACTACAGGTGTCATATGATACAGCAGATTGATCTGACTGCCTGTAATAGAGAAATAATCAATATTCCCAGACTCCCTCATCACTAGTCTGTTTCTTTCATATACAGAAACCTTTAGCATTAGAATTCTATTGCTTCAGCAGGCAGCTGTTTTCAGCGAAAAGGTCTGATAAATCCACCAAACGGCAGACAGACAAAGTTAGCAGGTAGCTGGTGAAGAAAGTGGAGCATTTAGCAGCTAAAGAGCCAGATATTTTTACATTTTTTTCAGAAGTTAAGGAGAGTTAAACAGAGCTAAAAAGAGAGGGAATATTGGACTTATGTTCACCAGGTCACCTGAAATGGAACCCCAAATGAATGATAATGTTTCTCTGTGTCTGCTGGATGTGTAAATAGGCAACTGTTTTCTATGGAGGACCGAAACTGCCATAATTAAAAATAAATGAATAAATGACTCAATAAATGAATAAATAAATGTAGATATATAAAGACAAATAACAAAATACAAATGATCCTTATTTTACTTATTCTTTTTCCTTTCCCTTTTGCTTTTCCCTTTTGATTTTGCTTTTCCCCTATACGGCCAAGCTGTCAATCAAGTGGCTTTGGGTGGGCCTTCATGCCCAGGCTGAGTAATCAATTCATGCACACATGAATCCCACTTTGGTGGGAGCTTTTTGGTGACCCCTGGCTCTACAATGTATTACGCTACAAGTACACAAATCACTTTTGCTCCACATTTACTGAAATATATGGTGCAAAAGTGAGAGCGCGCGGAACTTGTCATTTGTGAGCGAAAAATCAGCATTTGAGGCTCGTAGCTGCAGATTCAAGCAGTTGTAGCTATTGACTTATGTTTGTGATAGAAATATATCCAAGAAAAAAAAATATATTTGTGAGAAAATATTCTACAGGTGTGCAACTCTCATTGCATGAATGTGCAAATTTTGTTCATGAATTCACATTTGTTATACAGGTGTGTGAATGTGTTTTGCACCATATTCACTGCAGCAACTGTAGCAAAAATGTGAGCGTATGATTTTCTTAATTTGTGATTCATAGCAGAGGACTTGTGCACCTGCAATGAAGAATTTGAGATGGTGTAACTGCTGTGTTGTGTTTGTGGGAGAGAAAAAAATTCTACAGGTTTGCTACTTTGTAAAGCATTTTTCTCTGTGACTTCAAATTTACTGTTACACATGTGTGACTATTTTCTACAACTACAAATTCCACTGTCACAGGTGCTCAGGTGTTTTGCACCAAATATACCTTCATACCCTTGCGTCTACAGTGTCTATTTCCTGTTGTCCGCGCTAAAAAGCTCCCACCAAAGCAGGATTCATGTGTGCATGAATTGATTACTCAGCCTGGGCATGAAGGCCCGCCCAAAGCCACTTGATTGACAGCTTGGCAGTATAGGGGAAAAGCAAAAGCAAAAGGGAATAGCAATAGCAATAAGGGAAAAGAATAAGTAAAATAAGGATCACTTGTTTTCTTTATTGTTCCCATGTAAACCAGATTCATTCAGCTTTATTTCCACTTCACATTTTTCCTTGTGGTCATGCAGGCCACCCCTCGCAATGCTTCTCAACCCCTACCCACCCCCAATTTTAGAAGAACCAGGATGTTTTCTTTGAGGAAACGGGTGCAGATGGAAAGTTATTGCCTTCAACAACAAAAAAATGAATGAATGATTAAACATTGTACAAATAGCTTCAAAACAGTGGTTTCTTCATTTATGCGAGACAAATAGCATTTTGCTGGTATGATATTTACATTAGCGGGGTTAAGTAGTGTAGTATGGAATGAAAACACAGCAACAGTGAACCCATTGAGCGTTGTCCACATCCTGTTTGTGAGGCTGTGAGAGGTTCCCACAAGGAAAGGTCATTGTCGTGTTTGGCTCTGATCCAGTACAACCAGACACTCTCTCCAACCCCTGTGAGCTCCAAAACAATTAGATGATTATACAGTACAAGTCTGGATTCAGGCAAGCAATTTGTTTGCTAATTTCCCATCATTTTAGTGTTCTCCAGCTGAGGCTAAAACACTGAACCTTTTAAGACAAAAAGCACCTTTTTTGTGGGACTATCTGCAGAATCATCTGCCTCTCCCTCACTGAGTAACCCAAAAAACATCCCTCCTTTATGGATCAAAAATGAGTAATTGTTTCTGAAAAGATAATTTTACCTCTCAGTCTTGGCTCGCGCAGCTTTGGGTCTGTGTGAAAATGTGAGTGTCGACTCGAGAACCGAAGTCTTTTGGCGAACTCCAGTGAGTAATGTGATAATGACAGTCATGATGAGGCTCATGATGTAATGGCATATTTCAAAGCAGTTGTTGGGATGAAAGCAGGCCAGCGTCGGGCTGGAGCGAGGCCAGTCGCTCCACCAGAGCAGTCTTCTCCGCATAGATCGAAGATTACCACATGATCTATTTGCATTAGTTCCATCAGCGCTGTCAGAGCGCCGCCACACCTTTCAGATGACAACTGCAAAGCATTTTCCAGACCTGCTGCAGTCAGCTGAAGTCCTTAGTATAGTTCAAGGCTTCATAGGATCCAAAGGGAAGTGTGCTGGTTTTACACATCAAAGTCTGTTTCCAGGTCTTGGGGAGTACTACTGTATATGTGAAAAAAAGTAGCTTAAAGCCTTTTATGGCTCCAGAGGGAGCTATGTGAAGTCTGATGAATTGTGTGATGTCCTTTGAGTCAGCGTCGGCTGGCGTTGAAGACTACAACTTTGAAAATGAAAAAAATCTGAGGATGTGAAGTTAGAAAGAAGTGAGGTTACCAGACCTCTGTAGCCCGCTCCTCATTCCTGCTTGAGGCTAGCAGCTCGAGGCTAAACTAGCCACTGCTAGCGCAACATGCCCAAATCTCCGACTGAACTGTCGCATTGTGGGTAATGTAGGCGCTAGGTTTGGACAAGGAAGAAGAGGGTGTGGAATAATAAAGGTGATATCTCTGGCTCTGCTGCATCCACCATGAGTCCGACAATGTTATAGCTGTGCCATGCTGAATCAGTGGAGTAAGATTACTTTTGCAACTCAAAATTATTTTCATTATTGATTAATCTGTCAATTATTTTTTTGACTAATTATTTAGTCTATAACATTTCAGATAGTAAATAGTGACACAAACATCTAAAAGAGAAAAAACAACATATGTCAGATGTTATATATTGGCCTGGTTGCTGTACAGTATATATATATGAATGAAGCGGAGGTTGCATCATGTGCCAAATAACTAATTCCACCTGCCCCTGGTTGTGCATGCAAAGATTTATTTCGTTCTGCATCTCTGGCCACTCAGTACTCTGATTAGAAGGAGTCTTGAAAGATAAATAAAAAAAACCCATTAAGTAATATTTCAAAAAGCTGAGTTGTGCAGTGCAGAGTTGTGCATGTGCTGGTTGAGACGCAGGGCGGGGCTCTGACTGGGAGCCTTTGCAGAGCAGCAGTTGTGTTTGGGGCCAGAGCTGCTGGCCGGGCAGCAGCTAGCGGCGGCGGCGGCTCGAACAGAGCAGCCTTTGTTAGCGGGGGATGCTGGAGCCCTTGTGACCAGAGCTGCCACTCCCTTTTTGGACAGAGGACCCGAGCCTGCCGGGGTGACTCGAGGGAGGGACAGGGGGTGGGGGGCTCGGGGTGGGAGGCTGTGGAGGTGGCAAAACTTCCCCTCCTCCTCCTCCTCCTCTCTCCTGCACAGAGACAAGTGGCACAGCAGCAGGCATGAGTGATTGATTACACAGTCTGTGCTCTGATTGGTCCTCTCTCATGTCCTTCACTGTGACAGCCCGTCCGCATGAAGAGGACAGAGGGTGTCGGGAGGCGGGCTGCTTCTTCATTGTTGCAACAGTGAATACTTCTCATTTAGTTGTCCAAGCAGAGCAGAAAGAGAAACAGTGAAGGTTTACTGTTTCTGTTGCTGCTGTGAAACATGCTGAACCTGCTCACCTCTCTAAACAAGAGCGCCTACAAGTTGGTTCAGTTTTCCAATACAATTTAGCATCTATATATTAATTAGTTCCATATAATATTCCAAGCAACCATGCATATTAACATTTTTATATGCACTGAAGTACTGCACTACTAGTGCTGCAGTAACTAACAAATAAACACTTTGGTGACCATTTTATGTTTGTTTAAGACTCCCTACCACAAATAATTAGTGTATTTCAGAGGATCGTCTAGGTCACATGAATAAAAGGTTAAAAATGAAAAAATAATTTTTTGTCACATGTACTGGACGGGTCACTCAAAGATCCTGCTTGCAAATTCCTTCCCAAATACAGACAGAATATCAGAGACTGTAACTGTAAAAATACAAAAAGTTTACACCACGAAGTGCAAGTGAAAAAAACAACAACCCTAAAGCAAATCAAACATCATGGATTCATTTTGTTTTAATTTTTTTTTGGTTTATTTTTTTCGATTACCATTTTCTTTCTTTCTTTCTTTCTTTCTTTCTTTCTTTCTTTCTTTCTTTCTTTCTTTCCTAACAAAATAAAATGGTAATCTGAGGTCATAGTATTGACATTCCTTTTTGTTTTTGGAGTACCACTATCCCAGTTCATAACTAACTTTGCCTACATAACTAAAGTGACAACACAAAAATATTTAGTTGTGTAATCGTGTAGTGCAGTAAAGTTCACAAATTGATAAAAAAATGCAGTCATAAGTGACAATAATTTTAGCTTCCACCTGAGGTGATGAGTCAATGTCTCTTACATGCTTTTTTGTTTTTCTTGGAGAGTTTTTATTTTCATTTCTCATCATATTCTGTTTATCACAGGGACTTTAACAGGGCAACAAAGGGTGTGAATACAGTGAAAAATGAGGGAGAGATGGTTTTAAAGAAAGTCAGACACTGTGTATCTCCTTTCCTCCCTTTCCCTCTCCTCCATCTTCTCTCTCTGCATCTTTTTTTTAAAATTCAGTCTCTCTTTCTCTTTCTCTAATTCCCCCCTCACATTATAAACAGTGTCATTGTTAAAACATCCACCCAGAAACCTGGTGCCGAGCCAAACATCACAGCTCTCTGTTCTCTGTGTCATCGCCTGTTTCCCCTGCCATCCGTGTATTAGAGTGTGTTTTAAGAGTGTATGCAGTGCATTTATAGCTATCTGTCTGTGTGTGTGGAGATGAAGAAAGCCAGTATCAGTTGAAAGACATTGCACAGCCATGTGTTCCTTATCAGAACGCATCCTAAAAAGGCCAAGCAGAGGCTGCTGTGTAAATCCGGCAGGTTCGGAGTATTTATTTTTTCTTTGCGAGTGCCAAACCACTCTTTTTATGTGACATTTCCCAAAATGTCTTTCATCAAATGCACTTAATCCAGCATCCAATTGAGCCAAATCGGATACTCGCCCTCATCAGCGTGTTTTTATAGGCGCCCATAAAGCCCCAGACTGGTCTTTATGTGTTCAGACCTGCAGTGTCTGCTTCCCACAGTTTAACTTGAGCTTTCCAACGCGTTTAAATGGAGTTAAATGTGCAGCAACTGATCCTCTTTATTGTTTCCCAGAGTGACCGTCTCCTGATCAAAGGCGGGAAGATTGTGAACGATGACCAGTCCTTCTGTGCTGACATCTATATGGAGGATGGAGTCATCAAGTGAGTTTGACTGGTGTTTCTTCAGGCTGCTGACAGTTGAATAAAAACCCTGATTTCACCACGTTTACAAAGTTATAATCGATGACTTTTTGCTCTTTTTATTACAATACAAACATAACAAATAAGGGGTTAAAGTAAAAATAAAATAGTTTGCCTACCTTGACATCACATGCAAACTAAAAGTAATATATCAGTCTGCACCTTCAGTATACTGCCATTCAGCTCAATAATACACACAACATTGATAATTACACAAACGATCAGGCAACAAAATATGGAGTCTCACTTCAAGGTCTATTTAGTAGCTGTTCTGGAGCTTTCGATCGGATCGCACGATCTTCCTCAGCAGCTGTCATGAAAATGTAGATGTTTAACTTTCCATTTTCCGGAGCACTTTAAGGACTTCTCGTCCACGTTGGCTTCATAAATGGGCCTTGAGGTGAGATTGTTTTGTCACCTGCTGTTTCCAAGGTCAAGAAAAAACCTGTCAACAAAGTAGACAATAACTTCTAACAAAACACCAGACTAGAAAACAAACCAATCGCACAACAGAGAAGATTATCTGCAGACTGAAGCTACAGGTCATTACACCTACCCTTCGTACAATAATACTACTAATTATACTATCACTACTATAATAAAGCCAACATGCCAATCTGATCATGCATTATTATATGTAATTATTTTAAAGCAGCCTGATACATGTTTTCAGCTCCTCACTGCACCTGCTCCATAACTTCACTAACTTAAATGAACATAAGTAAAATAATTTGTCCTTTAAAACAACGACATGCACATTCCTCTCAAATCATATTCATTTTATTTCATTTTTGACAGGTTTTGGATACTTTCAAGTTAAACTTTATTTTTGACTTTGTACACAATTTGTACATTTTTGAGACATTATATTATATTATTGTTATTATTGCTATATTATTGTGATGCCTGGATGATAATGTTGTAATTTAAGTAACCTATGTTCATTTTCTTTCTTAGTTTTTCTTTTCTCTGTTTTGTAATTTATTACCTCCTTTTTCATCAGACAAATTGGGGAAAATCTCATCGTGCCCGGCGGGGTGAAAACCATCGACGCCCACGGCCGCATGTTGATGCCGGGCGGCATCGACGTGCACACGCGTTTCCAGATGCCCGATCGAGGCATGACGTCTGCAGACGACTTCTACCAGGGAACCAAGGCTGCGCTGGCTGGAGGCACCACCATGATCAGTAAGTTGTCCAGCAGAAAGATCCTACCGTTTGTGATGAAAGACTCATTGTTTAGTTTCCTTTGGAGTCCTTTCTGTGAGTGAATCAAAGCTGACTGCAGTGCGTTTTTCCCTGCAGTGATTCTTCATTCACTGATTGGCTTTAATTGAAAATATCTTAATGAGAACAGGAAGGCTGCCAGGCCTGCCGAGTCAAAATAAAAAAACTGTCCATCTGCTGTGGGGACTCAGAGCCACGAGGTGCTGACTGCTGTTCAGACTGAGCCAGGAAATCAGTTCACTTTCAGACACCCCCTGTATGGATGCTTTTTGTTCATTTATTTCAGGCTTTGCATTCTTGTAGTTCTATTTTCATTTGCATAATGTTTCATATAAGTCTCAGGCCTGGTTTTAGCTGAGTGCAGTCGACTTGTTCTCCCTAGGTTTGTTTAGGTTTCCTCTTACAGTCCAACAGGGCTGCAATTAATGATTATTTTCATTATCGATTAATCTGACGATTATTTCCACGATTAATCGTTTATTAATCATCAATTATTGTGATGATTAATCGCTCATCACAATTTCCCAGAGCCCAAAGTGACGTCTTCAAATTGCTTCTTTTGTCCAACCAACAGTCCTCTTCATCTACTGTCATAACTGACAAATAAAAGCAGCAAATCCTCACATTTAAGAAGCTGGAACCAGCAAATGTTTGACATTTTTGCTTGAAAAATGACTGAAATGATTAATCGATTATCAAAATACTTGACAATTAATGTTTTTTTGATCGACTAATCGATTAATCGACTACAGTCCAAAGTCATGCTGGTCAGGTCAACTAGAAACTCTCAATTATTTTCCAAAAGTTTTTTTAAATGTCCAGATTCTTGAGTTTTTATCTCTCTGCTTGGGTGTCAATCTTTGAGTATTACTTGTTAAAGAATTAACTTATTTCTGACTTAAAATTGCTGAACCTAAACCTAAACAGATTTGGTCAAACTGACAGGGATTTTGATTCACTAGATTTTATCTAAATACTATGAATCCCCAACCCTAACAGTAACTTAATATTTTTATGTTATTTAAAAGAGAGACAAGCCTGTAAAGGTAAAAAACAGTTAATGTAATGTAAAAAGATAACAGAGCTAAATGAAGCTCTTGTCTGACGCTGGCCCTCCCTCTGCTGACTCAGCAGCTGAACTCTCCTCTCCCTCACAGCAGAGCAAACACTCCCAGGCGACTCCTGTGTCGTTGTCACCTCGGGCAAAACGCTGACTGCCGCAGGGTCAGACAGGTCTGGAACTGGGACTTAATGTGTGGCAGCCTGGTGACTGGAATGTCAGAGGAGTGCACATCACAAGTGCACAGATGTGATTGCACCACAAATGGAAAGTGACAAAGAGACAGTTTGAAATGCAATTTGAGACAAATCTTTAGAATACCACGGATGAATGCATTGTAAAACCTGCTTTGCAAAAATTGAGATTAAAGTTTAAACCCCATGTTCCATGTGGTCCAGACTAAATAAAATAGTTTTGAATCCAGGCAAGATATGCCAGAAATCATTCTCACATATGAGGCTTTGCTCCACATATTTTTGGGTTTAGACTGCTGATAGGACAAAATAAGCAATTTGAAGACGTCACCTTGGCAAATTAATTTGAAAGAATTGTCGACAAATGAACTGAACAAAAATAATAGTAATTTGCTGTCCTAATGTTCCTGACCGCACTGAAGGATCTCTGTATCTGCTGTGTCCTCTGTATCAGTAGATGTGGGCCATCTTGAAAAATAACATCTTGAGCCCAACAGGGTCTCAGTCAGTGTGCTTGTGTTTGACGGTCTGTGTGTGTGTGTGTGTGTGTGTGTGTGTGTGTGTGTGTGTCCAGTTGACCATGTGGTTCCTGAGCCTGGCATCAGCCTCATCTCGTCCTTCGAGCAGTGGCGCGAATGGGCCGACAGCAAGTCCTGCTGCGACTACTCTCTGCACGTGGACATCACCGAGTGGCACAGGGGCATCCAGGAGGAGATGGAGGCGCTCGTGAAGGATCACGGTGAGACCACGCCCAACGCAACGTCACATTTGATTTCATCAAATCAATATGTTGTAATATTTTCACAGCGACTCATGATTTAAAAAAAACAACATACTATTTAAAGCTGCTAAAAGAAACTTTGGTAGTTAAATGCTTTCAAAAGGCAGCAAGAGGTTTTTGAACATTCTGAATATCAGTACCCTGTCATGTAACCTGATGACAGTAAACTGCACAGCAGCACATTTATGTTTGTAGTTTCTTTGAAAGACTCTCATTGGGACGAGAGAGGAACAAGACTATGAGCTCTGCTAGCGCCCTCTAGAAGCTGCAATCTTCACTACAGCCCACAATACCAATTAATCAATTAATATTGTACTTTTTTTCCTTTAAGAAATTTGGCAAATCTCAGTCAGTGGGGACCGAATGTTTCACTGTTGCAGCCCCACTTTGTGATCTTGTCTATAAGAAGTTTTGCACAGCTTTAAAACTGTATTTTGGCACATTTTGAAATCAACATTTGACCACAACTTAATCAACCTCTTGTAACAATCTGGATGGATTTTACACTTCGTCCTCTCTTGGCTTGTTGTTATATATTTTACCAGATAAGTTAAAGTGACTCACACTTCCACAATCAGAGTGCTTTATGATATTTTGAATGTATTTCTCTTAGTTTCAAGCTTCCCTTTCTCCTTTGTGGGTTTTACAGTTTGACACCTTGTGTTTTTAGGTGTCAACTCTTTCCTGGTCTACCTGGCTTATAAGGATATTTTCCAGCTTACTGACGCTCAGGTGGGGCTTCTTCTCTTCTTCCAAGTTGTCACTTCATTCGTTGTCATGCCACGTATTCGTGAGAAAAAGGAAACTTTGGATTTGCAACAATAGTGCATTTTTACAGATGGTAAATGCTATGTTAAAGGTTGAATCAAAATCAAATATAATATCTTAGATACTCCATGTTCAGTTTGGATGAAAGGGAGTGTCTAGGAGGGAGTTTGGCATATTGTGGCACTGTATTCTACTGTTAACAATGACACTGATTGGCCGTATTGAGATGCAGCCTCTCCTACACTAAATCTAATTAAACTGGAATTATCCTTTAACACGAAACTTGCTGCTGCACATCAGTCCAAATCGAATCCTCACAATTTGCAGGTCGCCTAATGGTCATCGATGACAAATGAGACGTGACAGCGCACAAATGAATCCCCAGACAAAGATGATGCTGTTTACTGTAGACGCAATAGTTGGATTAGCCAAAATAACAACTAAATTATATTCGTGTTTACTGTTGGTTCATGCTGACTCAGAGCTCAGCCAGAACAGCAACTGTGGTAAAACAGATGTTCATCACATTATGTTTCTATCTGTTTTTTCTGGCAACATACTGTTCAGTGGCATTAAGTTATTTCTTGAACAAGCAGACAGAGAGATTGGTAGCCTACAATAAGCCTGACATTTTAATATCATAGGAGCCTTGAGTTTGGCTCTTGCCCTCATCCTACAATGAGTGTTACAGTGTGAGTCTGTTTGTCCTGGCGAGACATCATTTGGTACTGATTGTCTGTGTGTTTCTCTTGGGAGAGTGAATGGATAGTGAAGGCCACATCTCCATCCAAGTGTCTTCCTGACTCATGGTTAAAGTGATTTTAATCCCACTTGAAAGCTGTTTTGAATCAGATCTGTGTCGGGCTTTGCACCTGTGTGAGGAATGCTCACAGCCCAGTGCAGCCAGAGTTTATCGTTTTCTCTCCCATGTCAGACTTTGATGACTCTTTATTGTTGCACGTTTTGGCAACTGGGAGGTGATGACTCACTCAACACGTCGGTTTTCCTCGCTTCATAAACAGTCAGGCAGTATGGGAGACTCACACGCTGGGTGAAAATCAGGGCCCATGTTTCATTTCACCACAAAAGTATTTGGAGTCACTATGGTTCTGATTATTGTCTGGTTGATTTTACATAATCATGATTTTACAGAGCCATGCTAGTGGCTCTGTGAGGCTGTACACAGAGCTTTGAGCTATATGCTAATGTCAGCATGCTAACATGCTTACAATGACAATGCTAATATGTACTATATTAAAGAAATATGTACTCTTTTAAAGAAAAAAAGATGGGAGAAAAAAAACACACCATAAATGCTTTTTCATAAAATAACCAAGGACCATACTCTGACATCTATCTAGAATATATATAGGCTTTTCTTTAGCCTAACTAGTCAAGTATTCATTCAGACTACCCACTGACTAAGCACTCCTGACTTTTGTACATCACTGATACATAACATGGCAGAAATAAAAGAAAAAACTGTGTTGTGGCTTTCATCTGTCACAAGGCGTTAAGTACTAGACATACAGTAAAGAGTAGAATTCAAGGTTTTTTTGACAGAAAAATAGTTGCATTTGTGCATCAGAGATCATAACTGCATCTTCCTCTTTGCTGCAGGTGTACGAGGTGTTCAGTGTGATCCGCGATCTGGGAGCCATCGCCCAGGTGCACGCTGAGAACGGAGACATTGTAGCTGAGGTACGCATTTCACTCCATGAGAGCTGGGGTCTGGACATGAATAGACACACGATTTTCTGCTGGATGTTAGTCTTAAAATAAAGCCCTGAGCTTCCAGTGTCTCAAGGCGCTGCTCGTCGCCAACACGTTCACTACCAAGCCTGGTCATGTGGAACATGCGTGCACCTGCACATGACTCAACTTTTCGCATTTCCACGGTGGTGTGTGTGTGTGTGCATGTGTGTATTTAGGAGCAGCGCAGGATCCTGGAGCAGGGGATCACTGGGCCTGAGGGACACGTGTTGAGCCGTCCTGAGGAGGTAAGCCATGGTTTCAGCACTGACAGACCTGTCTGGATTTTGGGTGAAAAGCTGGTTTGACTTTGGGAAGTGAGGAATCAGAGTTATATTTTCAGAAGTTCTTTTCCCGCTACGAGAGGATTTGACCTTTCCAAGCTTCACAGCTGTTGGTGTTACATTGTTTGACAGTTTTATAGTGAAGCCGTGGGTGTCTCACCGCCTTGACAAATACTTAAACATCCTCTTCAGACTCACCTTCATATGTTGAATTTGAATATTCCTGTTGGGAACCACAGAGCCATTACAGATAAGAGCACATCCTTTACATAAATCATTGTTGTTACTCATGAACATCCAGATGTGACAGCAAAGAAGAGAATGAAATTTAAAGTATGACTTATGGCAGCTGTGTTTATTGCTAAAACTGTTAATCTGAACTGTTATTAAAAACCTCAGACAAAAATCTGAGAAAAAGGACACCCAAAAAAAAAAAAAAATAATAATAATAAAAGCAGAAAAGAGGCAGTATGATCCAAAAGACATCACAGACAAGATGAAGAATCCACAGTGCTCTCTCTTCTTGGAACATTTTGTTAGTGTTTGTCATTGAAAAGTCACAATCCTGCCATCTCATTTTTCAAAATAAGTTGCCAAGGTTCTCTTAAGTGTTTTACCTTATTTTTGTTGCTATGGATGGAAAACAGATTTTAACACACTTAGAGGAATAGTTTGACATTTTGGGAATGCGCTTCTTCTCTTTCTGGCCGAAAGTTGGATGAGAAGATTGATACCGCTCTCACGTCTGTACAGTAAATATGAAGATACCGCCAGCAGCTTGTTAGCTTAGCTTAGCTTAGCACAAAGACTGGAATCAGGGTCAACAACAACAGGTCAACAGCTAGCCTGGCTCCATCCAAAGTAAGAAAATCCCCCCTACTAACACCTCTAAATCTCACTAAATAACATGTTATATCTTGTTTCCAGTCTTTATGCTAAGCTAAGCTAACCAGCTGCTAGTCGGTAGCTATTCATTGTAAGCATAAACCTACTCTGTTAAGAATATTTATTTGGAAGCGATGATTTTTTAGATAGGACTGAGAGAACAGGAAGAGCTGTGGAGGTAATGTTGGTAGAACAAATAGGGAAAAGATGTAGTGAAAAAAGCATGAAGGTGGGCTTCGTGGTGAGTGGGGGAGAAGAAACGAATATCATTCCTCCACTGTCCATTGTCCCACTTTGTTCACTCATGAAAACTTCTCTCTTCTCCAGGTGGAGGCGGAGGCTGTAAACCGCTCTGTGACCGTGGCCAATCAGACCAACTGCCCCCTCTATGTCACCAAAGTGATGAGCAAGAGCGCTGCTGATGTCATCGCTCAGGCCAGGAAGAAGGGTGAGACTCTAAACTGCAAGCCCCCAGGAAGAGCGCCAGGCTTTGAAGCCAATTTGACATAGTGGCCAAACCGTGTAATTACAATTTCCGGGTCCGTCACGTGATGCACACTGGCCCCAAGAGACTTTTTCCCATAGACTTACATTGTGAAAGAGACGTCTGTAAATCAGCGGATAATTTTTTTTGAGGTACAACAACTAGCCAGTATGAACACTTATATAGCCCTCATTTAAATCATTATGTCCTAAAAGTTGTAAAATACATAAATAGCCGAATCCAGAGTATAGAGTCACTGCCATTCATGTGAGTGAGCCTGAGATGGAGCGGTTTGGAGGCGGGTTAAAGGAAAAGCTAGTGTGCTTGCTCTATGGGCCAAGAATGCGGAAGCTATGTGGAACATCCGGGTAATTTTATACCCGGGAAGTCAAACGTTTTTGGCTTCATGTGCCACTGAGCAGCTTTCATAGGAATGAACGGGGCCCCGCCTCTGACGCTGTATCCAGTTCTCTTTATACATCCATGCTAAACTGAGACTCTACTGAGAATTACTTTAAATGCTCAGTTCCAAGTGTATTCATACAGTAGATTTGACAGGAAACAAAGACAGTAAAACAAACAAGTACAAAAAGGAGATTGCATGTACATGTACAACACTGGAAACATTTGCAACAGTCCACATGAAATGCATGAAACAAACTCCAGGAGCGTAGTATTTGGTGTAACAATTGGATTGAACTTTCAGGCACCGTGGTCTACGGAGAGCCAATCACTGCAAGCCTGGGAACAGATGGTTCCCACTATTGGAGCAAGAACTGGGCCAAGGCAGCTGCCTACGTCACCTCCCCTCCCCTGAGCCCCGACCCAACCACACCAGACTATCTCAACTCCCTGCTCTCCTGGTAAGAGGTTGATCCGAACATTCAAACTGGACATACAGTGAGAAATATCCTAATGCCAAATTGGACTTTGTGCTACAACCAATGAACACAATGTCCCTTCTTCCCTCTTTCTACACCTTGACCTTCTGTATAGTGGTGACCTGCAGGTGACAGGAAGCGCGCACTGTCCCTTCAACACTGCCCAGCGTGCTGTGGGCAAAGATGACTTCAGCTTGATTCCTGAAGGTGTCAATGGCACAGAGGAGAGGATGTCTATCATCTGGGACAAGTGTGTGGTACGTATATTTATACTTTCATTTTTCAAATGAAGCATAAAATGAGCCAGGGGTGGGCGATATGGATAAAATAATTTTCTGTAAAATCAATTGAGAGACTCTTTATGCATAAAAGAACCAGACAGATATGTCTGGTGTAGTCACACTAACAGAGTGACCCTATGGATGACAGTGTTGGACAGTCGGTCTTCCACTTTGGTGCAGACTGAAATATCTCAACAACTATTGGACGAATTGCCATGAAATTTGGCACAGAAATTCATGGTGCCCAGAGGATGAATCTTCCCGACTACGGTGAACCCCTGACTTTTCCTCTAGCGCCACCATGAGGTTGAGATTTTTGTTTTAAGTGAAATATCTTGGCAACTATAGATAGTCCATAGAGGATAAATCCTAATGACTTAAGTGATCACTTAACTTTTCATCAAATGCCATTATCACGTCAAAATTTAGATTTGTCCAACACTTTGGTTTATGACCAAATACTCGTAAAACTAATGACATTTCATACGTCTCAACTGTACTTTGTGTTTAGTGCTAAATGTTAGCATGCTAACAAGGTAAACTAAGATGGTGAACTTGGTAAATATTACCTGCTAAACATTAGCATTTTAGCATTGTTACTCTGAGCATGTTGGCATGCTGACATACTGTATATATACTGTATGTACAGTATATATTGTATGTACAGTATATACAGTATATACTGTATATCTTAAGGAGTATAGCAACTTGACAATACACATGAACCAATAGCAGAACACAGGCAAGAGGGAGGAAACATTTTTAACAAAAAATATGCACAGGATAATAAAAATGCACATCCAACACAAATAAGCAAAATAATGTAACAGTAAAACACGCAACAGTTAACACTGAGCAAGAATGAATTTGAATAAACATGCAAGAAGGAGCGGCACAGAGAGGATCAGGACAAGCGAGACCAAATGAAAGTAGGACGGTGACCCCTGTACTATTCTCACTCTCAGCTCTGATTTCTTTCAGGTGACGGGTAAGATGGACGAAAACCAGTTTGTGGCAGTGACCAGCACCAACGCCGCCAAGATCTTCAACCTGTACCCCCGCAAGGGTCGCATCGCTGTGGGTTCAGACGCTGACCTGGTGCTGTGGGACCCAGACATCACGAAGATTATCTCCGCCAAGAGCCACAACTCGGTATGAACTTCACGCGATAAGAGTGAGGCCTCTTAACGTCAAATGTTAAAGCTACTATGTGTAAAATGTCTATGTGATTGCTGTCTGCCACAGTGTCTTCTTGATATTACCACTGGAGGGCACCAAAGTCAGACATTTTCAAATTCTGCTCATAGTGGCTTTAAGATTTTGCTAAAGGCTACTCGGGTTGTAAATGCTGACAGTAATAGCTCTAAGAATGGGTGAGCAACTGCAATGAAAATAATAATAACTTCATTTAAATCGCACCTTTCATGCAGAGGTGCAGCTCAAAGTGCTTCACAAAACAGGATAGAGGTAAGAAATAGGCTCCTTGGTGAACAGAAATCAACAAAAAAAGGACAAAATATTCTACTATGTGATAATGATTAATAATAACAATGCAATTAATATAATTGATGATTGCCAGAGCAACTGGTTATTAGTCCACTTTTTGTTGTATGGCCGTCTGACTGTTGAACAGGGTGTGGGCCTCACATGGCGTCAAGGGAGTGATGTCATCTTTAAAATCTGCCAGAGAACTGGAACACATTGTTTCTGATTGTTAGCAGGCAGATCACTGTGTATATATATGTCTGTGTGTGTGTGTGTGTGTGTGTGTGTGTGTGTGTGAAAGAGAAACAGAGAGACTATTGCCGTGTATGTTCTTGGAATCTGTTTGCTTAAAGCCCGTCATGTTCTCTGGTTTCTTTTTATTCCGCTTGGTCAGAAAAATGACGGACTAATGTTCATGGGAGAAACTGCTCATTTGGAGTGTGTATGTGTGTGTGTGTGTGTGTGTGTCACAGGATAGCCCAGCCTACCGGTGATCTCATTTCAGGCTCTCAGAGTCCACCAGATTGCCATGACCTCAGCCTTAGCTCCAGTAGCTTTTAGGAGAGAGCAGTCATCCAGCTTCCAAATTCGTCACACAGCAGCCTCCCCACCCTCCCCGTCCACACACACACACACACACCCAAACACGCAAAACCACTCATACGACCCCCGCTTCATCTTCTTCCTCCGGCCTGAGAACTGAGGCCTCTGTGCCACATCAGCTGGTTTTTCCCCACCGATTAGCTTTGCTTTCTTTATTAGCATTAGAAGCCAGAGGGAACGCTTTTAACGCTGTGCGAGCTAAATCAGATAAGCTCCTTTCACAAGTGCACTGTAATCCACAAACATTCTGACAATTTTACATGCTGGCATCATGTGTGAACACAAACTGGAGTCCTTCAACATCACTCTGGCAATTTTTCAGATAAAGACTGAATGAGATTTTCATAAATCTGTGAACTAAAGCAGCAACATTCCCAGATACAACATGTGCTACAGGGAGGTTACATCATGCTTATGATAGGTGAAAGATGAATCATTGTATCTCTGCTTTGAAGGTGTTTCTGTGATGATTTAATATATCGCCGTTGGTGTTATGGGATATAAGCAGCTGTAATAAAACATCACAGGAGCACAGCTGTGGGCTGTCAGACAAGAACTTCGACCTGCCTCAAATCTAAAAACACAAACTCATATCAAACGCATATCACATGACCATTCACATGCACTGTGCATGTACGTGCTGGTGTAAAAAGGAAGCAGATTATCTACTCTGTGGTTGGTTGCTTACTTGCAGAAAATACTACGAACGAAGAACAGCAATGGAGAAAAGTAAGACCAGAGATTTCTCTGCTTGGACCGACGACCAGCTGTTAGTGAAAATTGTCATTTGTTATCCATGTTGAATTAAGCGCTGGTAGTCAAGGCTGATGTCGTTTGTTTTCTTCTGAGAAGGGGTCGCGTGATAGGGGCGTGACGAATCATGGAAGGACACGTCGTGGCTGATAAGACCAAATCAGGACGTGCACGTGGGTGTCTGCGTCGTCTCCGTTTCCGCCCGTCCTCACTAAAACGCATTTCTGGAGTTTTCAAACTAAAACGGGGTCAGCAGTGTTTTGAAAGGTCTCCGTTTTAGGGGTTCAAAAACGCTGGAGTAGTATGGACACTAGGTGTAAACGTAGCAAAAGTTATGTATTTTAAGTCAAAAATGTATTGGTGTGGATGTAGCCTTAAAATCATCAGACAGTTTGATTTTTAAGAAGTGTCATATGTACAGCACCATGTCATGGATAGTGTTGCAAACTCTTCAATGCAAAAAAGCCTAGAGAGTGCAAAATAATAATATAATTCAGTATATTCAGTATAATTATAATATCATAATTATAAGTCAGATACTTAAGGCCAAAAACTGTGTTTTGGTGCTGCTTGATTCTCAAAGTCTCTTATTAGCCTCAAGTATGGATGTTTTTCTGTTACAAAATGCATTTTATCACAATTTTGAAGTTGTCAAATATGACAGCTCATTACAGCAGAGTAATCTAATGTAAAACTAATGAGTGAAATCTGTGAGGTTTTTGGTGGAACTGGCAGCTACAATGGGCTTACTTGTAACCATTGAACAGAAAATTGATAAATTAGAACCTACAATGTGAATAGTTTACAAAAGCATCATAACCAATAAATAACACAGGCAACTATTTAGTGAAGTCTTCAGCCTCATTAGGTACAGTAAAATGGGACACAACCAAAACTCTGATGTGTACATGTTATTTGGACCTCATAGCAACACATAGCAACAAGCATGATAGCTCATTTTGCTTGTAAGAACCAGAGCTATTCATATGTTAACTGATAGTGAGATACACCAATCAGTTCATGAGTAAGCCTCAGCTTAAAACAGTGGGCGGGATGCTGGCAGCCCACTGGGACTGTGTTTAAAATCCATAATTTGGTCACTCTGCGTGAGAACACAGAATGTTCTGTGGTGTCCTCCTTTTGCAACTCACTACTGTCATCCAACAGTGCTGCCACCCATGGTGACTATAAACTGTCTATCACTAAAGGTATGTATTATTATGTGTGAACAGACTTGGCATGGAATTTTCTGTATGGGAGACCTTTGTTTGATTATTAATTTATGACTTACTGAGATTATTGATATCATCTCACCAATGATAAGTGTGTGAATGAGTTTTTAGTCAGTCCCGTGAATCTGCAGCAGCTACAGAGTGCAGCCAATAAGAGGTCATATGTCTACCTGAGATGAATAATAAACCCACGTAACCTGAATTCACTCACCTTTTCATTGTGAAAGTCCTGATGTACTATAAAATAAAAAAAAAGAGGGGTATTGATTAATCCTCTTTCAAAATGTGTTATCTTTTTGTTCGGTATGTTTGTTTTTGTCTCTGTTTGTGGATGTTGGACGTTTTTGACAGACTTAACCTTCTTTGATATCATTGCTCTCGTCTACAGACTGTGGAGTACAACATCTTTGAAGGCACAGAGGTGCGCGGCGGGCCTCTGGTGGTGATCAGCCAGGGCAAGATCGTCTTGGAGGAAGGGAACCTTCACACCACTGAGGGCTCTGGACGCTTTGTGCCCCGGAAACCTTTCCCTGACTACGTCTACAAGAGGATAAAAGCTCGCAGCAGGGTACAATACTGCTTTTTTTTCCTGCTAGTATCTGTGTTTAATAATTTTAGCTGATTTGATACTGATAATGCATTAAACAACCACTTGTCAACTTTGTACGAACCTTCTGGCTGTGGTGGTTGTCCCAGCAATTTTTAGAATGATTGATGATTATTTTGTGGAAAGCTGGAGGGGTGATGCAGCTTGTTACAGATCCAAAACGTGCCTGCATCCCTCTTAGAGGATGGAATATTTCCTTGGTCATTTTCTCTGACTGTTGTGTCTGTTTCTTTTTTAAATGCAGCTGGCTGAGCTGAGGGGTGTACCCAGAGGACTGTACGACGGTCCGGTCTGCGAGGTGTCAGTCACCCCGAAAACCATGACTCCTGCCTCCTCTGCCAAGACCTCCCCCGCCAAGCAGCCCAACCAGCCCGTCCGTAACCTGCACCAGTCTGGATTCAGTCTATCCGGTCAGTGCAGACATTAGTCCATATAATCAGTTTCTTTGTTACTACTCTTTTATTACTTGATTCTGATGACACATTAAAGGAATGGTTCCATTTTGAGGGGAGTTTTATTTAATTAAATTATTTATGGAATCATGTGGCAGACCCACTCAAAAATACACTTTTACACATGTATACATACTGTATATGGCTGATAAACTGCAGGTTGTAATTTATGTATTGGTAAAGTTTAAAAGAAACAAGGGAATAATGAACCTCAATTTTGATTTTGTTGCAGTACCGCAGTGGGCCACTGGCTCACCAGCAGGCTAAGCCAACCTAGCGCTACTGCTAGCGAGCTAATCTGTTATTACAATGTTATAACTATGTTGGCTGTGGGTGTGACAATGTTGTTGTTTTATGAGGTTTTTTTTTTTTTTTTTTTTTTTTAAATCAGTAGGAATTGATTGAAAATTACATTTGTAGTCTTTTTACAACAATGGCATTGAGCTGTACCCTCTAATCGGCTATTTCTCTATGTTCTGAAGAGAGCTGGTGGAAGCTGGATGACAGACCCACATATTAAAGAACTTTAGGGAAAATTCTGCAATAATGTAATAACTGTAATACAGAAATTGGAAAGTAACTTGACATTGAAAGAATCTTTAAAATTCTTTCTTTCTTTAAAATTTAGCCTTCGTCTTTCACGTGACCCTTGCCCTGCAGGTCGTTGTGGCCCCTTGAGAGTTTTCAGGCAGTATTCAGCTTATATAGTGTTTTGTTTTCAGCTGACAAGCTAGCTAGTTTGTGTCACAAGCAAGCTAACTAGCTTCCGGTACTAACTTTAATTGCAACAACACGCAAAATAATTGTTCTCTGTCACTTTCTGGTATGACAAGGGCCAATGAGTCAGTTGGAAAAATAATAAAATGACCTCCCAAAAACCTGAAATATCAGTTTACTTTGTAGTTTTGCACAGTATAAGCACAACCTTTAACTTCCCATTTGATCACACAGGCGCTCAGATTGACGACAACATTCCTCGCCGGAACACCCAGCGCATCGTGGCGCCACCAGGTGGTAGGGCCAACATCACCAGCCTGGGTTAGAGCTCCGCTCTCGGCCGCCAAGGGGGAAATGGAGATCTGAGGCCAACAGGAGCTGAGGGGTCGAGAAACCACGGCGCGACACCGGGAGCCGAACGCTTCACAGCACCTGAGCGGGCCATCCGTCACCCTCGATCTTTCACCTCCTCCTTCGCTGCTTTTCACGTACCCACTCTCCGCCTCCCCAAACCCTGATCCTAGAGGACACAGTTAGAAACAAAAAGAAAAAAAAAAAAAAGGTCTGCCTCATATGATGACAAAAGAGAAAAAATGAAAACACACCTTATTTTGAGCACTTTTGACTGCGTTATTTGTTTTTTTATACCGTACTTTCTCCCTGCCATGTATCCTTTTGATGTTTGTTTTACTGTCGTTTTAATAGGGGGGTTCAAGTGAGACTAAACTGAATTAATACAGTTAAGAGGATCATTTTCATGCAGGATGTCCATTGTATTTCCATTCTTTCTTTTCACTCTGGGAGTAGTTTAAATGGAGCATGGGTACAAAACTAGTATTATCTTCTTTTCTTGCTTTTGTTAAATAGGCCAAACAGTAGGTTGCTTGAAATTGAACAGTCTTACAGTTTATTAAGATGACAAGAACCTAATACTTCCTTCAAGCTGTCGACTATTTGTGATTTTGTATTATGTTGCATTTCAATCGCTTCACTTCCCAGTGTATCGCCATCTGTCACACACTGCTACAATCAATATCCAATTGATTATTCGCCATGAGGACGGCCTTAAGATTTGAGAAATTGAACAAGACAGGTTTTATCTTTTATTAGGGTTGTAGACTCTCACAGCATTGGCTCTCATCTCATGTTTTTCCACCTGTGGCTTTGCTAAGGTACATAAGTAAAAAACCATATTCCATGCTTGGCAGCTGCCTTACAGCTTGTGAGTATTTTGGAGCAGAGTGGAGCTTTGGCAGGTAGTAAATAGAGCTTTATGCCTCGCCTCTAAGCGTCAGGCCATCGTTAACTGAATGAAAGATTTAGGGAGGAAAGAGAAAGTTGTACTCGCTGTCACTTCAAACTCAACCTTTCCTAGCCTTATTGTCTCTTAATATCGCCCTTTTAGAGAACTTTTAGAAGTGCGGGGAAGGTGCCATTCACTACGCAGCTACACGTTTTCCAGCTTGTTTGCATTCCTGTGAATCGTAAAGGTCCAAATATTTGATTGACAGCTGTTGAAGCACCTGATAACCGTCCCATCACCAACCAGTGCATTTACATTTACATACAGAATGTTTCTCCTCCTCCAAATGTGACTGTTTTATACTCATCAAAATCCCTCTTTTCCTTTCTACTCTTTATGTGCCTGAACCCACAGAAGTTGTACTGATAGTTTTGATTTTTCTTGTTCTGTTATTCTTATTGAGGTAAGTGAAGGATGTAAGATAAAAAGATGTAAAATAGCCAGGATTAACCGATTCAAAGGTGCCAGATTTTGCGCTTTCATAGGGCCTATTCTGCTGATAGAGCCCCTGTAAAGACGAAAAATGCTCGATATCTTGAAATGTTCTAATGTTTTAGAGTTTTTAACTTGTTGTCAAACTGCTTTTTAGTGTCATTCTGTAACTAGGTGCCTAAGGGCTGAGCACTATTGATTTACGCTTGAAAGTAGACATGAGCTAATGTACTTCTGACTAGTGTGCAGTGTTGATGTGTGAGGGGTGGGACACGCACAGCAGGCTCCTGTACAGCACTTACTGTTGTGGACGTGACATCGCTCCGGGCCGGGCTGAGCGCTCATATGTTCTTGTTCCTTTTTTTTTTTTTTGTTTTTTTTTTTTTGCATGATCTGGTTTTCATTAAGCCAAGCAACTGATTTCCTATGTTAGTCCTTATGTCAACGAGGTCTTGGCCACCAGTCACCATCTCTGCAGCCTTTTTTCTTCCCTGTGACTCAACGAGGAGCAACAAGCTCACCCTGACATGGACATAGCCAGGGGCCAGTTACATAAATGTAGATTAAGACTAGTCTGTGCTTTAGACTGGTGTTAAATGTATTTAGACTAGTCTGATGAAGACCTTCTCACAGACTTATTTTAAGTCAGCAAACTGGTTAAGACCTGCTTGTCGCCATAGCAACATGAGAGATAGCTTTAGTTAGCTAGTGGACACATCAGTGTCACAAGTTTGTCATTTGATGAAGTCATTTGAAGTCTGGCTTAAAATTAGACTTAAGTTGAAGTTTTTCTTTATGCAACTTGCCCCTGACTCACTCACACATACTGTATACATACATACATAATGTAGATATACAAACATACACCACCTCTGTGTTTGTGCTTTCAACCCCAGTTTTTCAGGCGTCTCCCCCTCCCTGATCTAACTGGAAGCCTATAGAAGGCAAAGTCTGTCAGCGTTACGAATGGTATATGTATTTAAAGAATCCAAAGCACGGGGGAATGTAACAAATGCATGTCTGAAGCATTCAAAGATGAGACAAGACAGGAATGGGAAATGGAAACTCAATCTCCACGGCAACTTACACATCACACAACAAGGTTTTTGTAAGTCAGGAGAGGGGAATTTTACGCTGTCTGACTAGTGTTTTCTTTTTTTGCCTCTTTCCTTAACTTTTCAACATCCCAATTAACATCGTATTGACCTCTCTCCTTATAGACAGTCTACACTATATTCCTCACTACTACTACACTATTTCTTTAGGCGGGAGGGTATGTGGGTGAAGAGATGGGAGGTGAAGTCCTCAAACACGAATACAATTTGGCAGAGCAATAGTATGCTTCTTGTATTTTCCGTGTCACTCCTTCCTTTCAGTTCGTCTCTCTCTTCCTTTCATTTTCCCCTTTCTTTCATTCTTCCTCTCCCTCCCTCCCTTCCTGGCTCTTTCGTTGTTTCTGGCTGTTGCCGAGGCGACAGACCCCTCCACTCTCACTGGGTTCTGCTTTTTGTTTGTCATGGTAACGCTTGTCAGATTGGAGGTTGCCAATAGCAACCCGTCCTGACCTGGTGCTATTAGTACAGCGTTGCGCCTGTGCACGTGCACACACACACACACACACACACACACACACACGTTTTTATAATTATTCTGTGACAGTATTGCACCATTTGTACATAATCCTGTGCTGAGTTGCGTGGAATCCAGAGTCCTCCGCTGCTTAAAAAGAATCTATTAGAGTTGAAAGCACACTACAGACTATAGTAGAAACACACACACACACACACACACACACACACACACACACACACACATCAAATAGCCATTGCTGTGATGCAGCACCCATGCCTGAAGAATTGACTTGGATATTAAAAACCAGCTGTCAACGCTGGCATCCTGGCCGTGTCCCATGCCTCCTCGATTTACACACACTAAAACACACACTTATACTCCTTTAATGCTCTGTCAGCTTGGATGCTTTTTCTATGCCATATTATGCTAATGATATATGAGTGATATGTATGTACGCAACGTGCTGCAGACTGAGAGGAGCTTCCTTCCGTTTTGAGGTTGTTGATGCTGTTGAACACCTCCTTGCCCCTGAACCCTCTCGTCCCCCCTCTGTAAACCTTTCCCCTTTGTGAAAGTGAAACTGTGTGATGGTATTTGTCTTGGTGGCTGTGGGGTTTCTGGGACGCTTGCTTACTATGGAAAAAGTGTCAAATCCCATGGATGGTGATGTAAAAAAAAAAAAGCAACAAGGACTTCAAAGAATAAAAAAAAAAAAGTAATAAAATCTCTGTTTCTTTTGTTATATGTTAGAAGCTGTCTGTAAGTCATTAAATATAGACGCAAGAGTAAACAAGCACTCAGACAAAACAGAAAAACATGACAACTAGACTTGCAAGAAGATTTGTGGTGAACTACAAAACAAAATCTGCACTTTAAAAAAAATACTTTTTGTTTGGTTTTGCCTGTATATGGTATCAAACATTTGGCAAAGGTTTTGGTCCCAGAGGTTCCAGTTACATGATACCCTGTTTGGACCTCTTACTTGTTGAAGAGTTTAGAGGTGTTCAGTACAAATGCAATCAAATCTTTTAACAAACCCTCAATCTGATGGGTTTTTGCCCTGGAGCTCCACTTTGAGGGTGCCTGAAAACGCCATCATCAGCTCAGCTGTGATGTGGTATTTTACTTCACGGTTGAAAGACCATGCAAGCCACAGAAACAAACGGTCGTTGCAAAACTAACCTTATGAACAGTGCCTACATAGGCTTAAGGCCTTAGTATGCCTCAAACAAACAAGGTTGACGTGTTGTCTGACCACATGCAAAGGCAAACTCTAGTAGTCTTGACAATTATACAAATGCCAATAACTGCTCACTTTCGGAAAGCCTGTTTTTGAAGGGATTCTTGATGTTGCACTTTGTTGACAACAATTGTTAATGTGAAGAAGGTTCAAACCCTGCCTTCTTTCACACCTCCGCACACCTGGCCAGTTGCTGTGTAAAGCAAGCAGCGTTTGAAGCATACTGAGGCCTTTATTTTTGCACTGAATGAAACTGTTCAAACTGGCAACAGACAACTTACTACAGAACTGACAACTGTGAGAAGCAGTGTAGTGAAAGGTGATGCGATCACTTAGATTAGAAAAAAAAAGAAGAATGAACTACATAGTTCAGTAACTATGAATCTTTGAAGTGATTCTTTGAAATCTCTAGTACAAGTAAAAATTAAAATATACCACTGAACAATACCATAAAGCCATCCCTAAAGTGGTATGGGGGTACTTAGGCCCATCTGACAGGGCAGTGGGGTACGTCGGACAAAAAAGGTTGGGAACCACTGCTCTAGTGAACTTGGCAGCATGGTAGTTCAGTGGTTACAAAGTCGTCTCATAGTCAGAGGGTCCTGAGCCTTATGCTCATGAGTGCATGTTGGGATAGTCTCCAGCTGGACGGGATAACCAGGTCACCAAAACAATTGGTCATTTTAACCAACACACTTCAGCAGGGCGGTAACATCACATGATCTTATTTGTTACACCACACTGCATGCAGTAAATCACTACTAGGAGGATGCATTAAATGTTTCTACACTAGGTGGCAGTGCTGTCATCTTGTTCACTCACCACTCCTTGCTTCCTCTGCCACTGTCTTCTGGGATTTCCTTTTTTCAGCCCCTGAATGAACAATTATTTCAGTATTTAGATGGTTTGTGTCACATCTTCTTCTTATTGTAACTCACTCATGTTGGTACATTAACTGATTAATTAATAAAATACATTAATTAATTACAGTGATATTCATGTTGGATTGATACAAAATTAGCCAGAATTAAAATGTAGAATAGTAAGTGGTAACCAACTGTCAACCTGCCAGGCCTGTTCCCAACAGCATGAAAGTGAAAATCCACCATTTCCTGCACTGTAATGAATTTAAACTATTTCCAACATAAAAGCGTTCCTTGACTTCAGAGGCACTTTCATGTGCCTTCCTCTGAGGCACATAAAAAAATGTGAGGAAAGATGATAAAATATACACCGAATGAATGAACTGTTTGAGATTTAAATGAAAAGTATAATTTGTATTTTCTCATTCGGTAAGGATTTTCTCTTGGGGTTTAATCCTAGCTTGCATTTTAAAAGGAAAAGTGTTTAAAGGCCAAACTCCAGTTCACCTATATTTTCATTAGGAGAAATCAACCTTATTTCTCATCCATGAAATGATTAAATATACTGTATATTATGATGTTTATCAGGTGTGTTCTCTGCCCACTGGTAGATTTTCACAAAGAGGATGTACAGTATCTGAATGTGTGTTTGTGTTACACAGAAGCTACAGTAAATCACCATGGTGGTCCTTCTTGTTTACAGTAATGCCATACAGAGCCCTCTAGTGGCCGCTTTAGGTCAAGTCCGGGATCTCTATGACACAGTAGGGTGCACAAGTTGCATTCAAAGCTTTTTCCCACACTCACTGTTTCTATCATCTGAATGGCTTCCATCCATCCATCCATCCATCCATGTTCTACACCCACTTATCCCGTGCGGATTCATAGGGGGCTGGAGCCTTTCTCGGCACACATTTGGGCGAGAGGTGGGGATACTCCCTGGCTCAGTCAGACAGGACAGGGCTGTCAACCATTCACAACTATGGACAATTTAAAGTGTCTAATTCACCTGAGCTACATGTCGTGGGAGTGTGGGAGGAGACTGGAGCACCAGGAAGAAACCCACCCACACAGACCCGGGGAGAACATGCAAACTCCACAGTTTCACTCTCAGGTCTAAAAAAGATATAGCTAAAATAATAATAATAAATGATATAATAAAATATATTATTCTTTTTTTCTCTGTTTTATTGTAAGATATTTTTACTTATCTGTATATATATACTTCTAACGGCAAAATCACAATTCTTCTGTTTATGTGCATGTTTTCATGCATTTTCCATGCCAATAAAGCCCCTTTGAATTGAATTGAATTGAATATAACAGAGGACAGGACAATGCCCCCCCAACAGTCATATACAACTGTAGCAATTCATGAGGAAACATAACTGCTAATGCATGTAGAAACTACGGTACGGTAAGTTAGGCTACTTGGTTCACTGGGTTAAGGTTGTGGAAAGAGTGTGGTCATCATGGTTAAAGTGACAGTCCAGTCAAAATCTTTGGTTTGAGTATGAAAAGGGGTTGAAAAAAGTTTGTAGCTTGTCGTGAAGATGCTGTCAGCTTAGATTTGTGGTCGTTACAACAAATTCCAATAGTGACAAATTTTCACTGTGGAATAAAATTAAAAATGTAATTAAAAGAAATTAAGCCACTCAAGCAGCATAATCCATTTCTTTATCCATTCACCCCCTGCTCAGTATGCTCTAAACACCGTCAATGTTTTTGCCAAAATATGTCTAAATGCACTGCTTTTGTTTCCACTGGCATGACTGTAGGACAGTAAGGATTACATTGATTTATGCTCTTAAATTAAATTGTCTCCTTTGCTGCACCAAAACTAATTTTGTCAGGACAATAAATAAATAAATAAACTGTGAAGTCAATTACTGCTCTTTGAGTTTGTAGGGCACAGTGGATCAAACAAACTGCTTTTCAGTGTTTACTTAATTAATTAGGGATATTCAGATTTTAAGTAAATTATTAAATAAAAATCAAGGTTAAGCTTTTAAATACCTACAGACCTGATTACAGAGAGCCCTCAACATTGTTTTATTTACATAGTGTATCCCACTGTGTGCAAGGCTATCTTACTGTAGTTTGGCAAATCTTTTTCCTCTGATTTTCACACAATGTTGACATGAACTTTATACACAAACCAACCAGACCGTTAGCTTAGTGTTAATTTAACACTTAAGCTGTCCTGATTCTGTGCGAACTTTAAGACAAGATGGGACCACTGACCGGACAAGTGTGCTGACCTTTTCAAGCTCAGCCTGGCTTTTAGAAATGAGTCCCAACATGGCCTGCTGCCTGAAGACAATCTGTGGCTACAATACAGACCACAGCATCATTTTCACCTCCACAAGATTTAATGATAGGACCATCACTTTGCTGCTGAAAAAAGTCAATCACTCAGATCAGTAACTGTGAAATAATGTTATTTAAAATTTGACAGCTGCAAAATAACAGCAAAATAAAGAAATGTTATGCCCAAGCACTATGTGAGTAGAGCAAATGTAAAAGGTGTCTTGATGAAGTCAAGAGCAAGTTGAATGAACCAGGAAAGAGAACTCAATGTGCCAGATGGCAGCTGACTGCTATTAAAACAAATGTTCAGTGACATGAGTATTCAATGCATCTTATGTGGCATTAGCTCCTTCCCGCACGCGGAGGCTTTAAGTCTTTTCTAATTACTTTTCATTCACGGCTGTCAACATTCAAATCAGTTCTTTCAAGTCCACGCACACACACAATGAGCTTTAATAATTCAAAATTTCAGCGCTGAAAAGGTGTTAGGAAGAGGCCAGTTATTTGAATCATTTATACAGTGATTGTGTGGAGTCATTCAAATATTTCTTTTGTGTTGTTTTTTGCATTACTTTTATTGTGTGCTTTGATTTGCTCAGAAGTCAAACAGAAATGGGAGAAAGCAACAGCTTAATTTTCTTGAGCTTCTGCGATGAAATGACTTCATCGTAACAGAAAACTAGTTTGTATTCGTGTTCTGTTTGGTTCTGACACCGAGCCTGCAGATGCAGCGTCAGCTCCACTATCAATGGAACAGCTGCAGAATGTGTTCTTTAAGATCTACAAGGACCTGCACACCTACACAGGTGTTATAGTTATTCAAGCTGACTACACCTCTGCTCAGGTAAGTTTGGAGCTGTGCTAGGAGTAACGCGTGTTCACCAAACTCAATGTACCAATAAGAATGATAAAGATACATTTAAGTCATACAAGTCTTTAGTCCTGAGAAGAGGTCTAATCCGCCTGATGAGTATAAGTCCAATATTCACTCTCCTTTTAGTTCTGTTTTTGACTCCACCAACTCTTGAAAAAATATCTGGCATTCAAGCTGCTAAATGTTCCACTTCTCTTCACCAGCTAGTCGCTAACTTTGTCTGTCTGTTTGGTGCTCAGCAGGTGTACAGTGGGTTTCTCTGAAATGCCCAAACAGCTGCCTGCTGCAGCTGGAAACATGGTTGATGAGAGTGCAGACTGAACCATAAAGTAAATATGCTGTAAAACTAAAATTATGAACTAAAAGCTGCAGAGTTAGTGATTATTCTCTGTGGGTTCATTACTGCGTGTCCCCTTTGACATCCAGTTGTTTGAGTCATTAAATAATATTGATAAATGCTGCTAATTTTATTACCCATGGCTGAAAATCCCCATAGGGTAGAGTACAGTTGCCTAAGATGGAAGGAAATTACATTGCTTACAGCAAAACAAATAAAACTGCTTGACTGTTCTCATTCATTTTTCTCATATTTTCTATGCAGCTGCTGTCCAATCCATCCAACTGAGTAAATATTTAAATCTGCGCTATAGGAAAAAATTTTGAAAAACCATTTGGCCCAAAACTTTATAAGCACTTGGAACGAATAATTCAGGAACCATAAAATATAACAACCACGTCCAATTGAATTTCCACTGGCAGACAAGAATTCGTTACCTCATGTGTTACAACATATCATCTTAACGTTCAATGAGACAGAAAATTAATTCAAGTAAACAACACAGTGGGTAATTTTGGCAACTTTTAACGGCAACACTAATGCCAGGAGTTGCATTTGCAAGTAGGCGACTCCATTTAGCACATTTGCACAAACATCAGGACAGACACCTGCGTTATGATGTTACACCAGAGAACATTTTGCACATGAGAGAGTTCCATTAAGTACTTAAGCAGTGGGTGCATTTGGTGTAGTTACAAAACTTTCCCACATACTCTTACAAGCTATCCATGCAATGAGAATGTTTCTGAGAGTGTCAATAAAATGTCAAAAAGACTCTCAGAAGACGTTTCAGGGAAGTCCTCTGATTCGACACAAACCATTATTTTCCTCATCGCAAATAACTAGGCCTCCTTGACTTCCTGATGCAGTGACAATCCTTGTCATTTGCTTTACTCGCTGCTCGACAGTGTTATTAATCATGATCGCCATTTGTAATGAAACATCACTTTGCTAAGTCAAGTGATTAGGTTAAACAGCACACGCTTGTCTTTCCAGTAATGGGAGCCTGGATCCATTCATCGCAGCAGTGTTTGCCTTCATATGACAGCTGCTGCAACACTGTTTGAATCCTCTGCTGCTTTTTTTTTTTTTTTTGAAAATGAGTGGCTGCATGTTTAATAGGAATCGGATGCATTTATTTCCATAAATAATATCTGAACTGATGGAAGCAGGCACAACACCGCTCAACTGCTCTACACACACACACACACACACACACACACACACACACACACACACACACATACGAACCATCCAACCCAAACTGCACTCAAACAAATACAGGTGCACATGGATGGACGCAAATTCACTTGGTCATGGATGTGCACACAGAGAAAGCAAGCAGTGGTGTGATGATTCTCCCTCTGTTAGTGTTCCAGTAGGACTGATATTGTGTTATGAGTCATTAGTTTGCAGGTTTTTTTTCTCTCCTTGGAAGCCAAAAGAAGGCTTCAGCGTCTGCTGTGTAAAGCTGTGAGTTTTAGCAAAACAGGATGGATTGTGTATGTTGATTTGACATTCAAACATGAGAAACAGTCACTGGGGATGAAAATGAATTTTCTGTGTTTATACATTCAGAGTGAAACAGACATTATGAAGATTTAAAGGAATATACGAAAATGCGATCTAAGTCCAAGCGTGAAATAATAATAATAATAATAATAATAGCGATATTATATCTTTATCTCTTTTTTAGATTCAGTCATGCAGCTCTAATGAAAAGTCAACATGTCTCCTTCTGCTACTTGTTGCCTAATGCAGTGTAACATTGAGTCCTTGGCTGCATAATCTCAGAAAACGAGAGCTGCATGTTTATTAGTTATCCGAGACAGTTTAGTGGCTACAATAATGTAAAGTGTGGGACCTTACGGAGATTACAGGAGTTTAAACATGGACATAATCCTCCTAAACGGTCACATAATGCCACTGTTTAAGTAAAAAAATCCAATACAGCAGGATGAAGGAAACTCTTCTTCTTATGCCCTAATCATAGGTGACTGGAAAATAACATATCATTTGTCTTCTAGAAATTCATTCAACATCCTGTGTTTCTCAGATAAGTATTCCCAGGTATTCATCACTGTTATGATGTCTGTAGGGTAGAAAAAAATGCCTTTAATCCAAGCACAGCAAAGAAAAACAACTCTGTTCGTAACAGAAAGGATTTATAGCTAAGAAGAAACGTGTGACAACTTCTTAAAACAGATAAGACACCCAAAACACGTTTTTTTTAAGCTATTAATCAATGTTCGTGACATGTTTTTTAATCAAGCACTCACATTATGGTGTTCTTTGTTTGGCGAATTAATGTAATGACTTCCTTTCAATAAAGACAGAGTGAGCTGGCACACCATAAATAGTCATAAAGTATAATGCAATCCAATACATTCACCCTGCAATAAAAACTCCCCTTTGTAAAGCCTTCAGTTTTTGTTGGGACTGGTCAGGGACATTTGAATTCATTAAGAATCTCCAATATTAATGAGGGTCTACGTCTGTGTTGGCACAGGTCATGATAATCTTATACCCTTTTGTCAGAGATTACAGTAATATATTTTTGTAGCTTCCATTGCAGCAGTGATTTTGTTTATTTAAAGTGAATTACCTTTTCATAATGTCACATTTTTTGTTTTGTCCACCTCTGTACATCACAAAGGTGGTCATACTGGGATTTTGTGAACTGAATACCAACAACCCCACAGTAACGTCATTCATTTCCAGCCTTGCATACTAAAAAAATTTTTTTTTTATTGGCAATGATTCAAATATGTGAAAGTGGTCACCTCATATTGATGAACCCACCAACTCTGCAACGCTCTGGAGGTTTTTGGCCTCTTTTAACTCATTGTTTTGGTTTTACGGCACTGATAAACTGACTGTACCCGCCCAGCACCAAATGGCAGGAAGACAAACGATGAACAAAGACGTCAGACAGGCGCTGCATAAATGGCTCATGCTTCAGTTTCAAACAACCAGAAAATTATGACATTTTCCAGTGTTTGCATGGGGAAAACACAGCTCAGAGAACTGTTTGAGACTGTACCGTAAGGCTTTCCTGTTATTTATCCCACACCCAAACATCAACTGATATTTCTCCTTCACCAACAACTTCTAACTTTTTTCTCATACAGATATTTGAAACTCAAAGCCTAACATTGTCTAGTCCCTTTAAACCAGAGGTCACACAGATAGACACACTCCTACACCAACTTCCACTTTATCAGAGCTGCCAGTGAATGCTAATTACGCCGGTATCTGAGTATCTTGGCCTTAAGGGCTTGTGTGCAATCTGCAGAAATACCACTAATGTTTAAAGAAATCATGTCTCGGGAGTTCTTTTACAATGTCATCTCAATAAGATGTTATTATCTCTTTTATTCCTTGCAAAGCACTGATGGTTATCCCTATTAACCCATTGTCCAACCTTGAAAAAAGGGGTTTTTCTTCTACTTGCTGGCCACTGAGCAGCTCCTCTTGAACGTTTTGACATGTAGTTCTCTGTTCAAGAACAGCTCAGTAGTGGCTGTTGAGTGTCGATGAAATATTATTCATTCGCTTTCCCCCATTATATTTTATTTGACACTCCATTTACACTGGCAGAAAGCCTTAAGGCAACAGATGAGGCAAGTCACTATCGGCTGGCCTCTGATGCCTCTGAGGAGTATAAATATACATGTAACATATATGTTTTCCCCCGAGGCAAAACTGAAGCACAAGATCAGATGCATAAAATTCCTACATTACCTAAACATGCCAATCAAACAGCCTCTCCTGTAACGCCAAGAGAAAGGCGTAAGACCTTGGTTGAGGGGTTCTGTGGTACTGGTGTTGCTGAGAAACACCACGCCTTCAGCAGGCTCTTACTCTGGATTTGTGCACTTTGAGCCTGATCCGGACCACCGAGAGATGGCGAGGAGCTCGACAGCGCCTTGCAGCAGCACCATGAGCTAACAGCGATGTGGTTCGGGGCTGAGAGAACAGAGGTATTGGACGTGGGGCCAGGACTGGAGGATTGGGTGGTGATGTGTCCTTGTGGTTTAGCAGCAGGCGCTCCAGCTCCCAGGCAGCGACCACGGAGCACATTGTGGAAGGCTTTCTTGAACTCCCGGCTGAAGCATGGGTAGATAATGGGGTTAATGCAGCTGTTGAGGTAACCCAGCCAGAAGGTTATCTTAAAGATGGTTTCAGAAGGCTTACAGGATGGGAAGATGGATCCTAGAGAACGCATACAAACAGACACAAATCAAAATATGAATGGAAACAGACACAAGTACACCACTAATACTTGAACTAGAAAACACTTGGGGAGCAAATACCTCCACGAAGGCTGATCAATCGATTTCATTATAATGATAACGATTTAATTTTCTTTTTCTGTTAATTTTATGCCACTATTCTAGTATAAGCCTAATGGCGTATTTACTCAAATAAAAGCTGGTAGTCAAATAAAGGCTGGCCCCAAATACAGGTTGGACGAATAAAAACAAAGGGTGGATAAACTCCTGGTGCCTGTTATATAATGTGCATGCCAACCAAGCATAACGTACATTTCCATCGCTACATACATAAGATGGCAGTAGCTACATTTGAAGTACCGTACGGGAACCGTGCAAGTAACTGAATTTTTCACAACACAGTCCTGCAAATGTTTCACAATAAAAGCCTTGTTAAGAAATGAAGGGATTCCACTGAAACACTTAGAGGGCTTTTAATTTGACACAGATGCAGGAAGTGTTGAGTCTGTATTAACAGCAAATGTAAACAGGTAAATAGGAGCAGATCAGAAAAGAAGGAGGCTTCATACTAAAATGTGACCAAATATAATAATCAAACAGAGGGAATTAGAAATAAAGGCATATCTCTAATATAAGCCTCAGTTTCAAATAAACCTCTCACTCTGCTGCACATAGATTTATTTTAAATAGCTTGTTCTAAAACAATTGTGTAGGCCTACCGAAAGTAACGAAAAAGTGGTTCAAAACAGTTAATTAATGTAGAAGGACGTATGATTTTATTATAAGTTTATTTATTTAATATACAATGGGGAAACACAAAGCCATGTTTCCATCCAAGCATTTTTACACAAATTATCTAATTAGAAAAGCTGGATGGAAGCGACAAAATTTGACAGGACTTCCACAATATTTCTAAAAAGGTTTTATACGCACTTGAGGTATTTCCCCAGAGCTGTCAAACGCATTGCCAAGACAGCCAAGCTCTTTTTTCCCATGTTTTTCCTGACATTGGAACCTTATGCTCAGGTAGACAGTGTATTTGCCTCAACCCAGCCGATGGAAATGCACCTAATTTTCATTCTATTTGCTGTGACATTTCTAACTTGGCTTAAAATCCCCCTTGATTGTGGAATCTAACGAAAATGTGCAAGTTGATTGCAGTCAGCTCTAATAATCGCGATCAGGCGATCATGTAATAATTGCGACAGGCCTAGTTTTGGTGAGAAGCACTGAATGTAAACATAACTTAGTTTGTTTACAAGAAAACCCCACAGGGCACCTTTAAATTAATCATGTTGATGTATCTTGATCTATGTTGATGTATTTACCTGTCAGTGAAATGCCATTAAATGTTGCACAATTGCTTGGAGTCACATAAGCACATAAGCTGCACCTCCAAAAATTGGAAACCAGTTGTGGGAAAACATTTTGATATATCAATAAAACAAAAGAATAAATTATAAAGTTTTCAGGGTGGGGAGGTGGGGTCTTCCAAATTGATTATATACCAAATTTGACCATTAGATAACATTCGTTTCTTTACAAATGGTCACTTAATGTAGTTTTCGAGATATTCTGCAACCAAGCATGCAGTACAAGATCAAAAACTGGCTCCTTGGCAGAGAAAGTACAAGCTGTTAAAGTCCAGTCACAGGTCTGTGCAAAACCGATTTTTATAAAAGCTTCACAGCACTGCTTCATAGCATTATATATGGTGCCACTGATGAGCAGCAGTCACTACATATGTTGAGCTTGGTAAGCATACTGTACTGTGCTGCAGTGAAAGGCGGCGGGCTGCCACTGAGTGCTTCAGCACAAAACAGGCTTTCCATCTGAAGTGCTCAGGAAAAATACAAAATAAAGAATTCTGTGGTTGTTCAAATCCTTAAATCTCAGTCTATCATTGCCTCCGAGCTTGAATGAGCGCTTCGCTGTGAACTGTGAAGGTCTGTCTCAATTGAAATGCATAACTATTCTCTGATGACTGGCTGCCTTGGGAGGTTACAGGGTGACTGAAGATGCCTCCTAGCATTACAGCCCATTAAGCCTCATGCTTGTTATCTATAATAGCTTTCATAGGAGGGAGCAATAGTTTGGTTCATTCCATTTCATTTCACAGAAGAAACCCATTCTGCTCCAATGTGGTGTTTTATGTGGTCTATTTGGTTGCTTGTAATTGAATTTCTTGATGTCCCAACTGAGAAACTCGAGCAGTAGAGTCGAGGCACAACGGGGTAGGTCCTGCCTGATGTTGTGCTCATAGAGCAAAACATATCATCGAGCAACATTATACAGATGATTCAGGCCTCAGCAGCTTTTGCATTACAATAGGTGTAGCTGCAGTGCTAAACCACAGGAGGGTTGCTGTTAGATCTACATGTTAAAGACTATATTTTCAGCCATGTTAGCGGCACGGCTCCATGGATGGCAGTGTTGGTCTGTTGGCCCATCTGTCTGTCAGTCGGATGGTCAGTTGGTCTCAACAGCTATTGGATGGATTGCCATGAATTGGGAATGAATCCTACTGATTTGGATGATCCCCTGACTTTTCCTTCATAGCGCCACGATGAGGTTAACATTTTTGATTTTGGAGAAATGTCTTGACAACTATTGGATGGATAGCCATGAAATCTGGTACAGATATCCATGGTGTCCAGAGGATGAATCCCAGTTACTTTGGTGATTCCCTGACCTTTCTTATAGCGCCACCAGCAGGTTAAAGTGTTCACTTATTGAGTCAAATATCTCAACATCGACTGGATGGATTGGCAAAAAAGATTGTACAGACATACATGGTTCTTAGATGTTGAGCCCTAATGGCTTGGATCCCTTGATTTTTCCTCTAGTGCAACCAAGAGGCTGACATTTGTGCTTCTCAGTGAAATGTCATTACAACTATTACATGGTTGTACCATGAAATTTGGTACAGACACTATGTTCATCTCAGGATCAGTTGTAATAACGTTGGTGATCCTTTCACTCTTCATCTAGAGCTATCATCTGGTCAAAATAATTTGGTTTATGACCAAGTACCTACAAAACAAATGATATTCTGCTGCGCTTTGTGTTTACTGCTAATTAGCAAATGTTAGCATGCTAACATGCTAAACTAAGGTGGTGAACAACACATTACCTGCTAAACATAAGCACGTTAGCATTGTCATTCTGCGCATGTTAGCATGCTGACGTTAGCATTTAGCTCAATGCACCACTGTGCTTAAGTACAGCCTCCCAGAACCGCTAGCATGGCTGTAGACTCTTAGGTTTGTTTAACAGTATAAATATTAGGTATGTTCACACATAATTTGAGTTTGAGTGGACCTGTTATCAATATTACAAATGTAAATTTGGGCTGCACGTTAAGATTATAGTCTGTAAAATGTCAGAAAATAGTAAAAAAAAAAATACCCATCACAGTTTCACAGAGCAGCGGGGGGTGTCTTCAAATTGCTTGTTTTGTTCAACCAATAGTTCAAAACACCAAAACATTCAATTTACAATGACATATGAATCACACATTTTAGAGGCCTTTTCACAGCAGACATTTTGACTTGTCATAGTAGGAAAAGCACAGGTGTTACTAATAACATTAACGATGGCTCTGTTCTGTTCAAGTGTGTCAGTGAGCCACCATGCACAATACCAAGACTCTGAAACTGAAGCAGCTAAATGGAATTCAGCCATTTTGGTTTTGTTTTTATTTACACCTGTGCTTTTCCTACTGTGGCATGTCAAAACGTCTTCTGTGAAAAAGACCTACTGGCTAAATGTTTCAGCACTAATGTAAATAATAATATAACCATCTAACAAAACATTCCCCACTCAAAGTCCGCTACCCTTTTCTGGAGCTTTCAACACAAAATAAAAGTCCTATAATTGATGTGGATGAAATCATGCCTGCTACTTAGCTTGCATTTAAACAGATCCATCTCCATGACAATTGAGCAAGCTCCATCCGCTGATGAAGACTGTATCATACAGCTGAAAGCACTGAAGAAAGCCAGCAAGTGGATCTTGAGTTGGTATTGTTTTGTCAAACTGTAATAACTTAGATTAATTCATTGTGTAGTCTTAATCCCTGTATTGTACAATTTAAGACTCCCAGTGTTTGGTAGAGCGACCCTTCTGTTTACATTTGGATTACACACTGAGCCTTTAATATTGCTAGTTATGAATGTACACACTGGCAAATAAAAGAGAAAAAGATAACACATTTTATTTGTCCAGATGATGTGTTTCATCCACGTCTCCTCCATCCTGTATAATATATTGCTTCCTCCTTCAATAAGATTACAATCTGTGTAACCGAATACACATTTCAGCAATAATCTCACCATCTGTGACCTGGGAGGTAACTGCTGACACACTATTACCCTTAAATACACACTGGTTCACACTGACAATCACTTATTTCAGTCAAGCCATAAGAGTTATTTCAGAAACAATTAAGATTTTAGATTAGGCTTCACAATGGTTGGTTTCTGTCCTCTCTCACATCTATGATAACATCACTGTTATCACCTTCTTGACAAAATGTAGGTATAATTTATTAAAGATTAAGTTGAGAATATCTGGCTTGGTGGACATTTACCTTTTCTTGAGCTCCTGATATCGTTAACTGAGGCTCATATCTACAGTGATGTTTGACTACAACAGCAGAATTATCCTTAATTAGTTCATTTCTATTCAGTTTTGCTTCTGCTAAAAATGTAATTAACATTTTATATATTCTTCAGAATAAAGCAGGCCTCTAAGAAAAAACTATCACAGAAATAATGAATGCTCTCATTATGACATCAATTAATTTCTTAATCATTTAAATCCCTTTTTTGATTCAGAGAAAGAAAAATTGTACAGAAGATCAGTTATTTTAAGGTTCTCTTTTTGTCATTTTCCATCAAGTTTCGCCCCATTTTGTGCCTCTCATTGTCTCATTATCATTGCAGTCAAGTCACAGAGCTGTTGCAAACACGTTTTTCTGAAAGATAAATCTGTGGAAACCTTTCAAAAACCGAGAAGGCTCTTTAACAACACTTACTGCTGTTTTTAAAGTATTTCCAGAATCCTAAAAGACTAAAAAAAAAGTATAAAAAGATTTTTAAACTGTCACTAACTCCTTGATCAATTTGTACGACAAATCAACCAAATTAGGGTGTTTCATTATTAGGTACATTTATTTATACCTGGCCTGAAAAGCAGTTGTTAACTGCCCTCTCTAGTTGGAAGTTTTGAGTCTGTTGCCCCTGTAACCACACCCACCAGTGATGTCATGGTGGTGTACTGACACACCCTGGAGTACCCTTCTACATCACTGCAGGAGTGAAACTGTTGAAGGTCAGCAAAAACAAGATTTTCAACTGGTTTTAAGTTTCTCATACAAAGTATCATATTTATTTTTCTTGTGTATAGAAACATCAGAATAATAGAAAATAACAATGAATTTAGATATATGAACCCAATGATTAAACTTTCTGTCATACAAAACAAGTAAGTAATGTGTGTCACTTACGGCTACCATCTTTTATTTCATTAATGCGACTATAATCGATATTTTTATAATAACAAAGTATCGAAAGATAATGTGAAAACAATGTGAAAGGGGTCACTTGTAGTGATGAACCTACAGACAATTATCACCTGAATCTTCAGCTCCCATCGGCTTTATGGAGCTTTATAGTGAGTTTCAGCTCATTGTTTAGCTCTCCGGTCCTCAACATTACCGTTTTGGTTCACTCTAACCACTATAATAGTGTCGTTTGCGAAAAAGCTGTAAAAACACACTGTACACTACCTGCTCAGCACAGCCAAACAGCAGACAGACACAGTTAGCTGGTGAACATAGTGGAGCATTTAGCAGCTAAAGAGCCAGATATTTTTCTCAGGAGTTGGTAGAGACCAAAAACAAAGCTAAAAGAGAGTGAATATTGGACTTACACGACTGTTGCTTATTAACTTAAAAGGTGATGATATGTCAGTGTTGTGTTCACAACTTGTTTCTGCTGTCCCCAAGTGGCCAAAAAAAAAACTGTTACTGCAGGTTTAAGAATAGAATCTCAATTCAGGAAACAAGTTAAAAATATTTTTTATTGTCCTGCAGACAGAATATTTTTAGATGGACAGAGAAGTCTTTGAAGAGTCTTGTAATGCATTCAAAACAGCAGTAAGTGGTGTTAAACGTCCTTCTGCGTTTTTTGAAAGATCTTTCAGAGAAACAGACCCTTAGCTTTGTGACTTGAATATAATAATAATACATGAAAAGGCACAAACTGGTGTTACAGTATGTCAGGTTAAAAGCAGAAGAGGTTAGGAGTTACCTACCGATTGGTAAAACCAGGAAAAAAGGGAGCCAGCACAGAATGAAGCACCCGACAACAATGCCAAGAGTCTTGGCTGCCTTCTCTTCCCTTGAGAACTTCAGCAGCCTCGGCAGGGAAAAAGCGGTGCGTTTATGCCTCGCTGTCCCCTCGTCATCCTCCTGCTTCCCTGTCTGAGCAGCGTTCCCCCTGTGTATCCTTAGCATCACCCCCTCTGTCTCAACCCCATCTCCCTTACTGCCCTTCCTGAGGGTTTTTGTCTCTCTCTTTGCCACAGTATACACACGGCAGTACATGGCCAGGATGATGGCCAGAGGTATGTAGAAAGATCCTAGTGCTGAGAACAAAGCATAGCCGGGCTCCTCAGTAATTCGGCACACTGTCTCGTCCTCTGGGTCTGGCTCCTTCCAGCCAAACAGAGGGCCCACAGATATAGCTGCTGAGAGTCCCCAGAGAGCAGCCACCGCGGTCAGGCCTCGCCGCCCTGTAGCTATGGCAGGGTAGCGCAGAGGGTAGCTGACAGCCAGGTAGCGGTCGATAGAGATGACACACAGGCTGAGGATGGAGGCAGTGCAGCAGAGGACATCCAGGGCGGCCCAGACGCTGCAGAAGGATCGGCCAAACACCCATCTGCCGAGAGCCTCCGAGGTGGCGGAGAAGGGCAGGACGGCGGAGCTGAGCAGCAGGTCTGCTGCTGCCAGGTTGGCGATGAAGTAGTGTGTCACAGAGCGCCAGTGGTGGTGGAACAACACTGACAGGATGACCAGAATGTTGCCAAGGACCCCGAACACTACAAACACCACCAGCACCATCCCCAAAACCACCGCCTTGGCTACATCTACCTCTGGGTAGGCGGAAGAGCTACAGTTGGGGCAGCGATCTGCTGCAGAGAAAACACTTGTGTTCTCAGCAGGAACCATTATAGTAATCTGTTGGGTGTATTAAGTTCTTGCAGATTGATAACACTCATGCCACATCCTTAATTACTACAGCTTCAACCCTCTGCCTTTTTCTGCCCCTGCTAATGCACAAGATTAAAGCTTTTCCTGCTGCATAAACTGCTCTTCCAGTTCATTTGTAGATGCAGCTGCTCTTGCCAGCGCTCCACCGATCACGTGGCCTTGGCCAGGGTTCCTTGGCAGAATGTCACATTTAGTAAGAGAAACACTGCCACAGTTTGTCATATTTAGTCCAGAATAGCTTCATAGAAATGACAAATATTCATGTTTTAGGTGGCAGTCACTGATGGATTTGGGATGTCAAGTTCAGCCATGCTGAAAGGCTTCAGTGCAGTAAACCTGTTAAAACAAGAAAAGAGATAAAGTATATTTAATAACACATTCATAAACCGAGCCTTTTACAAATGCCCCAAAACAGGCTCATTACCTCTTAAGTGCTGTTCTTTCTCCAGCAGCCTAGGAACAAATCAAAACTTCACACATAAAATAGAACACATTAAAGGTAAATTGCTTAAAAAAAACACATCATCACACAGCACGTCATGATTAAAGGGTTGAAATATCACTCAAGAGCACAGTCTATCTATTTGCAAATTATGCTCCCTTCATTACAGCTGCATTAGAGAAAACAGGGGTTATGCTAGTGGCATTCACAATTTCCTTTTCATCAAAAAAACCATTACAGCCTGCTTGTCCTTTTGCTTCTGAAGCACACTGACAACCATTAAACATCCCATTATTAATATCCGATTTTTGCTTAACGTTTATTTAACCAGGCAGATCAATTAGAGGAAAATATTTTTTTACAGAAACTGTGAGGAGGCGATTGAGCTCTTGAGCAGTAGGGGTGGCGAGGATTATAATAGAAAAGGAAGAAAAAAACAAAAAAACAAGATACAATCAAAAACAACAGGGGTAAAGACAAGGACACCACAGCGGTAATAATAATCCTTGGGGCAAAAAGAAAATCATCCGTGGCATTATGAGAAAACCAGCCAGCCGTGCAGGGAATACAAAGATAAATGAAAGCAGAGATGATTTTGTTTTAAGAGCAGACATTCATCCGGAGCCTGTGATGGTTTCCTTGAAGGTCTTGTGTCTGCAAGATGGGCTCTAACTCAACCGTCGGGTGACAGGCCAGGAATTGAACCTTGAGGAGGGCACTATATTACCATGGCGAAGGTTTCGGCCTGCTGATAGTCCCACTCAGTACCACTCTTGGCGTACGTGTGGGAGATCTGGGATGTCACTGTGTGAGATAAACGCCGGCGAGGAAAAAAAGAATGAAAAAGCAGCCGCGATAAAGCCCTCTGAGAGCAGAGTCATGCTTGTCACATGTTTGTGCAGGATCAAAGGCTTGCGCTCACTGCACATCCCACCACGAGGCGGAACGAAATCCACCCAAATAAACACTTGATGCTGGGATCAGTAGCCAGAGGGGGAAATGAAATGAAACAGGCGGGGGAATGGATATCTCGGATTGTTTCAGCAGAATAGCTAAACGCAGTGATATTTGGAATACATTTTGGCTCGTAATGGGATTTCCCGGCGTGGTGAAGTGCCTGCGCAAAGAGATTAGCCGCATCTAGAAAGTTTATTTCCTCAGCCCACCTGTGTTTGAGGACTACTGTTGCTGTGAAAAGTGTCAGGCAGGAAATAGATTTACATTGACCTGAGGTAATAAAGTACAAACAATTCAACAATGGTTATACAGGGAAATGCAACATGTCAGGCAGTATTCCTAAGTTCTGCGGCATTGTACTGTATGTCTCAAGCCAGTGCAATCTGTATTTAAAGATGAATAAGTCTCTCCTGAAGTGAAAAGCCAGAGCAGCAAGTCTGGGACAGGTGACACATGAAGCTGTTTGGCTGACATTACATTTTATTAGCATGTGCTGTGTTGGCGCCTGCCTGAGGCTGAAAACATTCTCTCACTCTCTAAAGTAAAAACTCCTCTACGTGTTTTCCCGCTTCATGTTTCATTCATGCATGTATTAGTATGGAAGGAGCAGCGTGATAGCAGCACTGTGACAAAATGATGAAGTGGTGTAAGAAATATTTAATGGCTTTTTCTGTCTGCTCCATCATTGACCCTTTCCAGTGGCGTCCTGTGTGAGTTTTTGGCATCATTTATTCACAATTACCAGACAAAATGGAAATGTTGTTGAGCTGCTTGTGTTTTAACAAAACGCCGCAGTCGCAGTCACGAGATACCAAAACAAATGCAAAAACAGCACGACATGTTCTCACATTTAAACTACGGAGGAATTATCATGCCCGTCCATTTCTCCAGATATGAAACTGAGATTAGATCATTTGTCCTACAATACTTGTTAGTCAACTGACCTACACATGTAGAGTAAGTCTGTATCAAGAATAAACAGAAATGTCGTTCACCTGTGTCCTATAGAGTGCCGCAGGATGACGTATTTTTGTAGGCCAACCCGGAAGTTGCCATCGCCCTTGTTCCCTCGACAAAAAGCCAATGGGATTTTTACATAGGATTTTGGATTATTGCAGAAAATATCTCTGTGGCAAACAAACGTTTATGATACTGACACGTTTTATTCAGCAAGATAATCTTCACAAATGAACACCACTTTTGTGATTTTTGAAGTGTAAATGCAATCGCCAGAAGTAAAAAGCTAATGTTCTGCTATAAACTAACTACACCACGGTCGCATCGCTTTAACGTCACCACCGCTAAACTTCCAACTTGTAATTTGAATTTGTGTGCTTACCTCTCCTACAAAAGCCTTTAGGAAAGTTTGAGTTAGAATACTTTGCAAGCGTGCGAGTATAAACACAACGAGGCTGTAAAGGTGGACGAGTGAGGAGATGAGTTTCTGTGTTCGGCGTGATGACGTTTAATGTCCCCGACAACCTCTGTAGTCTCATTTAGCCACTTGTTAGCAACCGCCTTTTTTAAGACACGTAAAAGCTTCAAAATTCATGAGTGTGGTATTTACTGACGTATTTTATGTTGTAGAACAAAACATGGAAATCTCTTACGCTTGTGTTAACCACAGACCTTATTTCAGACATCTAACCAAAAACCCGTTCAGAAACCCATTGATTTCGAGACGAGGGAACCGGAAGTGCAGAAATGCTAACTCATTTCCTGGTTTTAGGACTCATTCCTGCAGCACTCTATAGGAAACAGAGCATCAAAATGTCACCTTTTCGGAGCATTCATAACTGCTACATTTTTAAAGTCATTTATCAAGCAAAAATACCAAGTATTTGCTCATTCCAGCACTTTAAATGTGACAACTTGCTGCTTTTCTTTATTTGATACATTGTAAGCTGAATATCTTCGGGTTTTGGACTGTTGGTCAAACAAACAACAACATGAAGACAGTACTTTGGCCTCTTAGAACTTGTGATGGACTTAAAATACATGTTTACTCAATTCAGTTGAAAATAAAATAATGTAAAGATTATTAGATAATGATAATCACTAATTGCTTCCCTAAGGTCATTTTCTTATAGCTCACCAGCAGCTCATCCCAACAGTCAGACTGCATACATCTCCCATTCTCCGCAGTAATATTTGATTAAAAGCTATCAGCGAGCATCATTACGCTCCAATTTACATCTGAAATCCAAAGTCTTATGGCATTAGTGGATGTTTTGGAAAGATGGTGCTTTGCCCTTGAAGAAACTTTCCCGTTAGCCTCCTCAGTCTGTCAGAGTGGCCATTACAGAATTGAAACCAGCCAGCCAATTAAATCTATGATTGGAATCATAATTAGGATTTTGTTTTTAGGAGAGAGAATATTAGTGAGAATATTAAATGGTTTAATGTAGCCTGACCACGGGCATATTCAATCAGAGCTGCAGTTCATAGGCATAGGACAGCATTATTATCACAAGGGTAATGTGCACAATATTAACACAGGTCTTCCTGATGACATTTGGTCTGTGCAGCAGATCAGGAGGTTCTGTTCTTTTTAAAGCATGTGTGTTTGCTATCACTCTGTAACATATGGAAACTCCTCTGCGTTGTGTTACACAAATCCCCATACATTCAACATATTCCACAAAGGTTGTGGAAAAAAAAGATTTATGTTTGAGCACTTTGCCTGACCTGCTCACCTGAACACACATCTGATTTATTACCGTCTCTTGTGCACACGAGCTAGGGCTGGATCTAACAATTTTTTTTTTTCTTGTGAAATGTATCAATTTATCGTTTGATTAACAGATTTGACATATAATGCCAGAAAATAGTGAAAAATGCCTATCACATGTTCCTAGAGCCCATGCACAGCAGACGTCTTCAAACAGCTTGTTTTGTCTGACCAATAGTTCCAAAAAAACAAAAAAACAAAAATGTATTTATGATGATATAAAACAGAGAAAAGCAGCAAATCCTCACATTTGAGAGGCTGGAACCAGAAAGTGTTGTTTCTCCACAACACCACCACTAAGGACCCTCAGGTCACGACGTCACATCCAACAAATGAAAACCAACATCCTTTTCAAGTACACACATGAATCTCCTCAACATGGTAATCTATTCTGCTGCCAGTGTGGGCCACTGTACACTTCATAAATCTTTTTTTTTTTTTTTTTTTTTTAGTTTTTTTTTTTACACTGTAGTATAACAGTGATGAATTACTGTACATTTGAAGTCCATTTCTAAAAAGCTGTGCTCTTCGGGTGGAGAACAGTCGTTGCCTGAAGTTCATAATTCAAAACCTCCATGACATTAATCATTATGTTTTACCAACCTTGAACACTATAGCTCGCGCTGCCCTTCAGGAAGGACAGTTAAGTGTTTTGTCTTGTGCTTTCTTACCTTATTCGAGGGTCTAAGGACACAGACTGTGAAGCCCCCTGAGGTAAATCTGTGATTTGTTGGGCTATATAAATAAAATTGACTTGATTTGACTTTCATCCATCTGAAGAGGTTGTGTTGTTAGTGTTTATTCCCATATGGTAGATGTAGCCTATCCCAGAGGATGAGTTTAATTTTCCTAAGCTTCAAACCATGAGCGTTTGCAGTCTTCAACATTGTCTTTATATTCATAAAATTTCATCTCATTCCCAATCTGTGTTTTTAGATTAAGGTGGCCTACCTGTTGAGGGGATGTGTTCCGAATATAAATCTAAAGAAAACAGCAAAAATAAACAGCCTGCAAAAAAAACAGCCTGTTGTTTTTGTTCATTATATATGTGAAGCATTGCTCTTCACTTTTATCATGTTTCAATACTTCTGAAATATGCAAGGAATAAACAAACACTGAACATTTGGCTGCATGAATTAGCACAACCAACTGATGGTGAAAATAAAGCAATTTTTACAACGTGCTCATCAGTGGCCTATTAAGAAAAAAAACAATCACCACCTGATTAAAAATAATCAAAAATTATCATAATGATCCATTATGGAAATCAAGAAGTCACTCAGCCTGTGAAGTAAGCTGTAGGATGATGAGAAAAGAAAAAGCAGAATCAGAGTCTTACCTCCTTCAGACATCTCACTGCAGCGAGTTTTAAAAAAGGGAAACACTTCAGCTCATTTTCTCTGAAAGCAGTCATGCGCTATTGTGTCCGCCACACAGACAGCACGGAGAGCTTCCCTCCCTCCTGCCATCCTCCTGCCTCCTCTGCTGAGAGAGAAAGTCACAGTGGACCACCCGACCTGATCCTCCCAGGCCCCGCCCCCTGCCCGAGCGGCTCCTACCTTTACATCAGCGGGTGTTCACGTGCCCTGCTCATGTATTTACCGTGTGTGACTCTGCACTCTTACTGTACATTAATACTCATCAATAACTAAAGCAAACTTATTATATTTTTTACAAGTTTATTACAAGTAACATGGAAGGGAGTCATGTAAAAGAAAACAAAACACAAAACATAAATCGGAGTAATAAAACTATCTTAAGATACAAAAATACACTTGGAATTTATAGTTGATTTGGCTAACAATGTCTACACACACCATATCTTTTTAGAATTTAAAAGGATAAGTATTGTGATCTCTATATTTTTCTTTGTATTGTCAACAAATCCCATAAAAAGACCCCAAACCAGCTATAAACAAATACTGCCACTGTCTGTGTAGCCAATATGCTACATCTTATTCCTCTGTGCCGTAGAGCTCCGATGTTGTCCAAAAAACTATTAAAAACACATCAGTTAGCCACACTGTTGCGCTGCACATGTTCCTTCATTACCATGAACACACACACACTAGTTTATTTTGATTTGATCACACATAAACTGTCCTGCCGCTGTAAATACTTACTGGAAACGAAGACGAATCTATGAGCTCATGTTTTATTTGCTCTGGCAGATGTGTCTGGTCCTCCTCCCATTCAGACAGATTTCCAGCCGTCCAGGCCTTCATTCAGGCATTTTCGTAAACTACCAAGATGGCTGCCGCTGATGTGGAACGTTCTGAATCCGCTATCCCGTCAGTATTAAACTAATTGGATGGTATGTTCAAAAACGGCAACACTCGTTCACAGACATATTGATGCTACACCATCACAGGTTATCTCTGCACCCTGTAAACTGTTTAGATTCTTCCGCCGCTCAGCGCTACATCACATGTTTTGTTGCTCTGATTGGTTGTATTGGTATATGACACCTCTTGGAAATTGAAAATGAACTAATTCGCATTTGCGAATTGGTCTGGCAATGGCAGGCTAGGAAATACTCATTAGAGCACCAAATGTGTATTAATCCGCAGCTGAAAATAGTCCCCAATAAATAGACTATTTTCTCCTGGTGGTTTGCTAAAAACTACAGTGCCCAGCTGTTTTAGAAAATAATTTAGTCATTTTCTAAAATTACACTATATATTTGTGACGTTTTTAAAGATCTATGTCTATGTCTATGATCTATGTAAAAACACATGGGCTCAGCTCTGAGTGCCACAGACAGATTAGGAGAGAGAAGTCGGACTAGCATTTTTAGACGCTATATGGGGGGGTAAGGGTATACAGTAAACTAAAAGTATGTGGACACCTGAACCTGAACCACCCATAGCCTTCTCCAAACTATTTGGAGGACTTTTAGTCAGTCAGAAGATGAAGGATATGTGCTGCTCCAGGGGCTGAAGAGATTGGCTCGGTCCTGGTGGTGCCTGTCTTTACTTTGCAGAGGGACACCAAATGTACTGAGGCAGAGGGTTGGGAGGGGTCCAGTACATCACTAAAACGCCAAGGATGACAAATAGGCTATTTCTTCTCTCAGGTTATTGTTTCACGTTGAGTTATTTATGGCTTCTGCGACGGCTCCGCGACCTAACCACAGGTGTCTCAGATGCCGCTGAGGGTCCTGGCAGCAGTGTTCACTTTGAGATTCTCTCTTATCTGTCTCGAATGCCAGGGTGATGCATTCATCTTCAAACGACAGAGTTGTCTCATAAATCTGCTGCCGCCGGGTGTATTGATCTAGCGTATGGATCTTTCTAGTCTATGAGTTTATATTGCAGCTTAGAGTGTTCATTTGGGGCTGTCCTTATATTGTCCTTAGACTGGCCTCCTCCTTGTTCCTGTCTGAGTGTTTTGTTGTCTAGAATCTGTGGAACTGACATGGATTACAAAAAGTGGAAACTAAGCCTAAAAATTGTTGCATTTTCTTTGATCAAATTGACAACAGAGAGGTCGGTTTGCCAGGTGAAGCACACAATGTTGAGCCCATCAACATTTGGATCGTTATGCTGAGTGTCGGCTTCAGTCAGTAAACTGATGTTTATTCCCGACTTTGACAACAGTGAACAGAAACTGCCTATTAAGATTCATCTCATGGTTTACTGCACAGGCCCCGCCGCCCCAGAGCGTGGCAGGGAACATAAGAGTTTGTAGATGAATATTTGGTGATGCACCTGGTATTTTAAGATAATTTCCATAACCACAAAGCTGGCTAATGCTTGTGTGACCTCTATCTGACTGCATGGTATAAGAGCATACACTTTATTTTGCGCAAGCAAGGCTCTGCAGAGGCTTAAAACTGCATTCCATTGTTTCAGTGTTTCAAATGGAGGGAGTCATGGATGGCAATGTTGGTCTGTCAGTCCACCACTTTGGTCCAAATTGATTGCCATTAAATTTTGTACAGACTGTCACGGTACCCAGAGGAAGAATCCTAAAGATTAGGGGTTGTGCCCTGACCCTTTAGCTAGCACCATGAGCAGGTCAAACTTTTCAATTGTCCAGTTAAATATCTCAAGATCTGCACAAATTTACTTACAGGCATTCACAACCTTACAACCTTCATAAAGGTAGGATTTATTGCAGGATTGTTATATTAGACTGCATTAGTTTTAGATAAACTGGCAAATAAGTGCAGTCCTGCATATTTATTGGAACTTTATTTCCTTTTGTAAAGTCACATGACTAATTAATTGTGTGTATATAAAGACACTGGAAGCGATCTCATATAACACCCTGATAAAGGCAGGATAACTGAAATAGTTTCAGGAGTTCAAGAGTTGTGTGGCTTGTTGAATTTTGATGGACTTGCATCGGTCTGCACCTGACTGGTTGTGCAATCTCAAAACTAGTAACTGAAAGATCGAATGAACTAACAAACACACAGGTCCTGCTCTTAACAAGGGTCACCTCCCAGACACTTTATTAAAGCTGTGCAAGAATATATCTGCTGTATCTCAGAAATTGTGACTCATGACAAAACAAGTGCCACCAAACATAAAAACAACCTGTGTCTCAAGACACACACTTTTAAGGTTTATGTCAAGGTGCTCTGTGAAGATCTAAGAGATTTAAATGCTGAGGCCTGAGGCAGTGTTTTTGCATTGGTCTTAAACCCTCTTCTGAACCTGTCTGCTCATTTGCATAAGTTGTGTTGAAAAACCTTGTGTTCCTCCCCTGAAATGACAGTTTGACAGTTTTTTTTCCAAGTTGAGAGAATGACTCAAGCACTCAAACTGCACTTTAGTCTTCAATAAAAGTGTTTCTTCCTCTTCTTGCTATTTCCTGCACTCCCTTCCCTTGATCTGTGCGATTATTGAAGGTAGGTGCAAGAGGCAACTCACACTGGTGCTTATGTAATAAAAGAAGGATATGACATTGTTGCCCTGAAATTGATCTGAAAAGAGTAGACTTTCTGGTCAGTCATTTATCCCATGGGCAGGAATGTTTCTGTTTGTGGTATTCAGCTCCTGTCTGCAATTTTCTTGTTTAACCTGTGTTACCTTTGTCGAAAAATAAAAAGAAAAAAGAAGAAACTCTTTCACTTTAAAGGTCAGGTCCCTTGCCTTGGGCAGACAGGCATCTCAAACTGCCTTTACTGCAGTGAAGCACTCAGGGCATCCTCTCGTAACTGATGTTCTCTCACATTGGCCGACTCCAGACATTAAACTGATTACATTTTGGGAAAATCCTACTCTCTCCTTTCATTGCCAGGGGAGTGCAAACACGCGCGGCTCCAGCCTCCGCTTGGCAGAGGGAAATACATTTCGTTGTTATCAGCTTCAAGTTGGTTAAATGCTAAATTATTCATAGGGAGGTAAAGGCTTGCCCTCATGAGATTAGTGCGCCTAATTGTTCATCCAGTTTGCTGCTCGAATGCAGGAGCGAGGCTGGCTGAACACCAGCATCCTGGATGATTTCTTTAATGAGAAAGAGAGACATGACATTCAGAAACTATTTACAGAACTCCTTAAACTTTTAATATACTCAGCTAAGTAATAATGGCAACTTTGCAGGTCGGGAAAATTAAAGAGAAATTAGACATCAAGTTGGGACGAGGCGGCTGATGTTTACTCCTCAGTTTTACCATAAGTTCCCACTCGTAACATTTTATAGACATTTAAGAAAATAACTATTATCTTATTTTCCGTGTAAAATAAACCTTTAAAACGATTTTATAGCCATTGTATCTCTTTAATTCTAATGAAGATCTCCTGCATCTTCAATCAGTAGTTGATGCACCTTTCGAAAACCTTAACGTCTCAGTCATGTGGTTCAAATCTTATTCCTTTGTTCTGTCTGAATGTCCTGTGTATTGGACTGTTTTCAAGCTCTAGCAGACACATGAAGATTCTATTATACTCCTCCACAATATGCAGATTTGTTGTCTTCTCAATGCCTTTATACATTAGCAAAGACACCACGGATTACTGTCTAAAATGGTGTTTCTCAACCTTTCTTCTGTCATGGCACTTTAAGTCTTCGGGCATGCTACTATACAATTTCTAAACATCTGTAATGTCTGAAATATTACAAAAATATCACAGCTGTGTTCATTTGGTCTACAAGTAAACTATTACTTATTACTTTCAGTGGCTTGTTTGTATAAACATACAACTGGTATCCTGGCTGCAACTGATCACAAGCACATATGGAGCTCTTGGTTAACTGCTCTGAGGCTTTTTTTTTGTTTTCGTTTTTTTCTATGAGTCAGTCTTGAAAAACTCAGTGCACAAGGTTGTGGAGGGATGGGGGGTTGGGGGGGTGATACTGCAGTTGCACTACTGTCTGCAGAGGATGGATGTTTGTTTGCCACACTCAGCTCATAAAACACTCCAAAAAGTTTGCTGAATTATATGCGAATAATATTCTGCCTTACTGACAAACACCCGCAAGAAGATTGTGTGTGATGTGTGCTCCTAGGAGAAAAAGACGTTACAGCATCCAAGGGGTTTTTTGTTAAAACTGCATTAATCAATATTTGGATATCAGCACTGAATCAAATGACTGGAGTAATGTGAAAGGGGTCGCTCTTGCCAAACCCACAGAGAATTATTACCTGTTTTCCCTTGTCTGTTTTTGACATGCTCTATTTTATAATTTTTGTAACTTTGTAACGGTGTGCTATCTTGGCCAGCTCCCCCTCGAAAAAGAGATTTTAATCTCAAGGGACTTCTAGTTAAATAAAAGTTAAATAAAAAACGGGAAAAAAACACACAAACATGACTCAAAATAAATACTAATGTTGCTCTGTGTCTGCTGGATGTGTAAATAGGCAAATGTTTGCTAACATGTTAGCTGTAACAATTTTACATTGTGATAATATGTCAGGTCTGTCAGCTTGTTTTAAAGTTCTTCTGCCCCCTAGTGGGCAAAACTCAATTGATGCAGCTTTAACGTCTCAGGTATTGGGTAGCAGAAAATAAGGCTTCATATAATGATCTGCAGTTTTGAAAATGGTCTCAGTGAAACATCCTACACCTGTTACTATGGGTCTAACATGCATGCTTTATCATTTTCCCAGCATGCTCAGCAACCTGCTTAATGCCCTGACCTGCTGGCACACAGGCAGCAGAAGCTTGAGCTCTGATAGCTGAGCAGGGAAACTGACACACATCTCTGTGCAGCCTTCTTCTTAGACCACAGTTCATTTTAAGAGAGAGACTAATGGTGCACTTACATCCATCAAATGTATGACACACTGTTTTCCCTCCCCGTGTAGACACAGTAAGGTAGGCGTTTCAAAGAAATGATGTCAATCCTAATTTGATTTTCTGTGCTGGCCAGGGCTCTGCAGAGATGCTGGTGCATGCCAGTGATACCAGGGGGACTTGTTTGGGGAAAAAAAGATATGGTGGGTCCAATTAATCATGGAATGCACTTAGAGATGGGCAAATGGAATTTGAAATGAGCACTTTTGTTTCATTAACTTATAAAGCCTCTGGGCTGACAGCAAGCAAGGATGGCAGAGGAAAAAACTCGAATGGAAATGAAATGGAAAGACACAGCCCATGGCATGCAATTAATGGCAGGGACTTGGCTAAGCCAACTTGCTTGCTTGAGTTGTATATTATTGACTCATGCTTTCAAATTAAAGGATTTATCAGAAGTTTAGCTTTGAGATGTGATGATGATTAAGATTATTGATTCTAGCAACATTTGTTTAAGAACCCTGAGTTCCTTAAAGTTGACAGAAAACAGTGGATTATTTCTTTATTGATTTTTCCCTGAATATATTCACATGATTCACGCGTAGATGCACGACAGGTTACTTGATGCATATTGAAGAACTGCTGCATACTAAAAATACATAAAGACATCACTTTAATAGATGCATGCACACAGAAACAGACAATATTTGTACAAGTAAAACACTTAAAACCCATAATTAGCCCATACATTACACAATATTTGCCCTGTAACAGCAGGGAACCCTCCTTATATACAATCAACTATGTTTTAAAACTATTCGTAGTCATTACCCTAGTAGTGTCAGGTAGTTTATGCCACCTTTGACACACTTGATAAGAGAATGCTCTTTTACCAAGCTCTGATTTTGGCCTTGGCAGGACATAATTTGTGCCTGTAATTGTTGATGATATGAGAGGATGATATGATATGAGAGGATGATATGTTGGCCAAATGACACAGTACAACAAGGAGACCATCATAAAAAAAAACGTAAAATCTATTTCCTATATTATTCCTGCTTTATTAATTTTATTTTTGTGGTAACAAGAAAAAACACCTTTACGGTTTAAGAAAAAAAACGAGCAGAACAAAACTATACAACACAACAGCAGATACATTATGGGCCTGTCGAGGTGAACAGGATGTCCTGCCAGCTCTGCCATACATCTCCGGAGTTTTTCTTTATGACTGCTGGAGCAGCAGCAGGAGTGAACATCTTGTGAGTATAAAAAATAAGATGGCTCAGGCCATGTAATATTTTCCATGGTAGCAGCAGACGAACCTTGGCATCAATTCTGGTATTAATTTTCAGCAGCAACGTTCAGCACTTTCTGATGACCAGAGACTGAAACAGGTTTTTGTGTTATTAAAGTGCCATTATGGCTTTGATAGATGGTTCACTGCATGTGCACTGTGTACCTCCAGACGTTTTGTTCATTTGATTGTATCTATTTTATTAAATGTGTCTGACTGGCTATCAAATAATGAAGAAAGTTTGGGAGTTTTTTTTAAACATAGCTGACCAGAGGTGTTTGAAAAAGTCTGGGAAAACCTTACCTGAAGTTCTCTGGTGAGTGCCGAGGAGTTACTTGAATTTTAGTTTGCTCCCTGACTTTAATACATACATTTCTCAGTTGTGGAGGGGGCTGGTGATGTGCTTTTTGATTTAATATAGAAAGAAAGAAATGTTGCTGATATGGAGTGAACATGTTATTTAATTCTGTTAGTAATGGCTTGCATGATGGTTATGATATAAAGCTTTTTCCAGTAGTTTTTTCACTTGACTTGCCCAATTCTGTCTGGATTTCTCACAGTGATCAAAGTAGTGTAGTCTTAACTGTATTTTCTTATTTATGATAGCATAGAGTTCATCAAGGTGGCAGCAGCAGGCGGCGGTGACAAACAGAAGCTGTCAAGTTGAAGAATATACAGGAAGTCAACAACTATTGGATGGTTTGCCATAAACATGAATTGCAGATATTCATTGTGCCCAGAGGATGAAGCGTACTGACTTTGGTGATCCCCCTGACTTTCCCTCTAGCACCACCAGCAGGTCAAAGTCTTTATTTATCCAATGAAATATTCCAACATCCACTGGATGGATTGGCACGGTTCCCAGACAAAGAATCCTAATGACTGTGATCTTGAGTTTAGCCTCTAGTGCCACCATGAGGTTGATATTAGTGGTTTTGAGTGAAACGTCTGGACAACTACTGAATTGTCATGAAATTCACACATTCACACATTCTTGTTCCCCTCAGCATGAACTCTATTGGTGATCCCGTAACTTTTCATGTAACACCATCATCAGGTCAAAATTTCAATTTGCCCAATACTTTGGTTTGTGACTAAATCCCTGCAAAACTCCCATTAGCTTCAGCTACCTTGTGTTTCATGCTAATTAGCAAATATTAGCAAGCTACAATAAAATACCTGCTAAACATCAGCATGTTAGCGTTGTCATTGTGAGCTAGTGATGTGTCATTCATGAACGAATCGTTCATTTTGAACGACTCTTGGATATGAACGGGTAGCAATGAGTCGTCTCAGAGAGTCATTCATTCATTTTGGCCGCGCCTGTGCAACAATAATAATGCATGAGTTTCGTTTTTCTCACGTGACAGCTGACTGGTTTGGGTCGTTCATTCGTTAGTCTTTCATTCATTTTTCACGTGACAGCTACACAGGCTCAGTATTGGACAGAAATGAGTAGCTCATAGTATCGCTCATAGACCACAGTCTGTGATATGCTGTGCCAAAGTACAGCCTCAGAGACGTGCTAGCATGTGTGTAGACTCCTAGTCTTGTTATTAATCTTTGTAAATTATTACTTATTACAATATTCTTATATATTAACATAAGTACACAACAATTGGCTTGAGCTAAGATGTACCTGGAGCTCTTATATCTGTGAGTTGTGCATGCAGCTTCATGGCTTGTCTTTGAAAGACAAATTATTTGTAATTGTATCAGGATTTCCCGAACTGTGTGAACCCTCGTCCTTTTCCTATCTGATTCTGACTCTGACTGATAGAAGAAATGACACCTGGAGGAGGGTGGCTAATGCTGCTGATAGTCTGCAAAGGCTGATTAGATTAGTTTGGCAGTGAAGCAATCATTAGTAATATTTTTCCTCAGTTCAGCTGCATTTCTCCAAATCAGACTGATAAATGTTTATGGTGCTTTCAAATCTAAATGTCTGTAGCTAACATAGCTGATTGACTCTCAGCTGGAACAAGTGGTTGACACACTAACAAGAAACCAATTTCAAGAGGAGATTGTTGCTTTATGGAAATGTGTTGCTGACAGTGGGGCCCTAAAGCACATACACCAGATAATATGGTAACAGTCACACAGTAATGAACTACCTCTATTCTGGTGCACAGTACATTCACATATCAGGACAGCAAGTAATTTACTATATAAGATGATGGGGGTTCAATGCAGAGCAACTTTTAAACAGTTTCTTAAAGGCTGCAGTACATCTATTTTCTATCACAGAGCTTCAAAATACAAAAGAGTTTGCGTGGGTTTGCAGAGAGAGTCGTCCTTTCATTGCACTGCTGAGTTGTCACCATACAAAGAAAATGAATCTGGTGGAAATACTAAATGAATGTATTTATTTATTTAGAGAATCACAGCTCTTAGCAACTTCTCAACAAAAACATTTGTAATATCAGCCTTGAAAAACCCATATCAGTTTAACAATAATAATGTGACTGACATGTCATGACAAGCAATCCACTTTGTAGAAAGCACAAACTGAAGGATGTTTTTCTGAAAGTACAGTGCCATTTACTTTCTGCATAACAGCTGCAGAGTCAATCAGCAAATAGACTGCAATGTGATTACAGACTGGAGTATGAGAGATAAAACAGAGTTCACAGTAAAAGTATATGGTATGAAGCTACAAATAAAGAAGATTGTAATGGAACATTTAACAAAAAGAAAAATAGCACTGACAAACCCAAGGAAAATGTGTTTTTCTGAGGACTGCATGCCTGGAATTTTGAGTGGAGGGTGAAGCTGCCTAACCTTCAGTTACCTTTGTTTGGCTTAAAATAGTCTGCATATCTTTATGGGCTTACATACATCTTAAAGACAAAAACGCACAGCAACCAATACACCACGTAACACTTAATAGATTATAATTAGGGTCTTATAAAAATAAAAATAAATAAAAAGAATTGTTCCTTGCTGAACATGTTCAGCCCTGTCCATATTTTGTAATTCACTGAAGGACGTGTGAAGACGACATGGCTGCTTTTTGAAACGCATTCAGGAAAAGCAGTGACGGACAAAGGAGAGGAGTGTGGCCAAGGAGAGGACAGAGAAGAAAACATTTCTGGACAATATTCCAGGATGGAAAGACATTTCTAATCATAATATGTTGGTAGAATGTAACTAAGTACATTTATTGAATTACTGTACTGACATACAGTTTTGAGGTTCTTTTTAAGTATTACCATTTTAATATGATTTATACCTCTACTCCGTTCAGTGGGAAACTTTACTCCATTATAGCCTATTTACTTAACAGCTATTGTTACCATATTCTTTTGAGATTAAAACTTAACATAGTAAATCTATGATCATCTAATATTATATGAAGAATTGTTATAGATTAAACTAATAGTCTATAAACTTATTAACATTTGCCCCACCTTGACCTGCTACAACATTAAATTAGTGCTTACAGAGTAATGAATCATCAACAATAATGATCCAGTAATAATAATATACCAGTGAAAGAGGTTATTCAGCAAAACCTGCAAATCTTTTATTTTTGATACTTTGGTACATTTAGCTAATAAAACCGGACAAAAGGATATGGATGGACAACTTGGACATGAAGCCTGTGAATTCCAACAGCACAAGAAACAAGAAACCATGGGACATGTTTTTCTGCGCATGCGCACTGCTTGAAAATAAGGAAGTTGACGTAGATTTTCCATCAATGTCAACAATGTATATGTGGCACCGTACAGGAGCAGTCTGCGCTAGATAACAACATTTACGGTGTTTATTGTACCTAAAGTGAAGGTAAGAGAGGAACGAGGAGAAGAAACGAGTTTTAAATGAACATATTCGTGCATGTCAAGTTACGTTAGTTAGCTTTTGATAGCTTAACTTCTAAAAAGCTAATGCTGCAGCTAATTAGGCACGAGTGTTTACATAAACAACCAAAGCAGGGAGGTTAACTTAGCAGTTCACTCAGCGGTGAACATCTTCAATTTTACTTAGTTTGCTGGACAAAAGCCTCAGCTACATAATGTTGTTAATGCGCAGAAGCTAATTTATTCTCATCAGTAATTAGCCCTATGTAACGGTGATTTAACCTAAGCTAGCTACATAACAGGTAAGTGGATCAATGTGGATTTAAAAACACTTGGATTTAAACACTTCTGGGAGATGGTACAAAGCTCTTTTCGTTTACTTTATTTTCTTTTTAATGTTATATAGTATACAACTTATTGGACGACGCAGTAAGACATGGCACAGTTGCACGGAAGTTAAAAAAAAGTATCATACAGTACATCTTAAATTCATGTAACTGCATTAGAACAATACAAGCACATTATGCTAATACACTATACATGTCATTCACAAAAAAAATCTGTTGTGAACTAAAATGTTTAAGTATAAACAACTGCCATATACAAAACATATGAATCATGCATAAAACCTGTTTTAAACCAGGGTTTAGTTTAGATATACTGTCATAAGTAAAAATCCCCCCAGCACACCCCTAAATGGTGTCAGGTTGAAGATGTGGTTTCAAATCCTATCCACTGCTGCCAGGGTATAGTTCTGGTGTATAAATACTAGATCCCCGTATTCATTATTTAAAAGCTGTTAAATTTGAAGACATTAGTCTATAAATATCAGCATCAGCCTTTAAAACACCATATAACGTACAAAACTGGGATGATCTATGATAAGGAGCACTGAAGCTGTCCTGGAGGCTCTTGGTGGACCAACACCTTCCTTAGTGATGTTTTTTTCCTGTAATTTATCACCATCTGCTCATGTTAGCTTCATTTGAATACGTTAGAAGCAGAAGACAAAGGAAAAGATGCAACATGATCAGGTCAGCTTCTGTCTCTCCCTCTGAAACCAATCCAGATGAATACTAATAAATACTCCCACATATTTGTAGTTTTAGCCTGCATGCAAAGCTGCATATGTTTTTCTCAGATAACACAGGGACATCCAGAAATGGCCTCGTAAACACTTTCCTCCGTTTTTGCTAAATCCACAGTATTCCCTTGCTGCAGTAAGTGCTGTAACTTCACAACAGCTATAACCTGGAGCTTTCCTCATCACAGAGGCTCTGTAGCGAGTTGATGTGACAGCAGCCAGCAAAATAACGGAATGTTTCTGAAAGCTCCTCCATACTTTGTTCAAGCAGGAACAACAGTTTTTATTCTTGGATTTAGTCTCCCGTGGGGGGAGGCTCAAGTGCATGGATGCATGGAGCCCAAATCTCCAACATAAACAAAACTTAGGCCTTGAGGAAAATCAGATCACATGTAGTCACACTTCTCTTGAGTCCCTCTGGGACAGATCAGCATTGTGGTATTTTTCTTGTTTCTTTCTCTGTTTGTGTGGAAGCAGTGCTAAAAACTCATGAGTAAATTGTCTTTATTAATGCTGACTGGCTTGTGCGGAATAAATACAAGAAATAGCAGTTAGTATGAAAAGCAGTATTCCTCATGGCTGAAAAAGATAGATTAATGCTAGTTTCTCTCAACAGAAACATAATTGACAAATTATTTCTTTCCCTGCTGTGTACTTATAGGTTGCTTTCTAGGTAGGTTTTGTAGAAAAAAAATTTCAAAAGTTCCTCAAACCACTCAGACAGCGTGCTGCAAACACCTCACTTTACTAATAAATAATTTAAACAGAAGCAGTGAGTGGCCTTTCCCTTGTTTAAACAGTGAAAATGAATGTTTACCGGAAAGTCATGTCAGACGCTGACTGACAATGTCAGTTCACTGTTTACATTCTCAAGAAGAGGTGACATTGTCGAAATGAAAAGAGAGGGTGAGCATCTTCTGCTCGCTAAACTCTCAGTCTGCCTAAGATTTACACTTGGGAAGGTGTACTGTAGCTTATTATAAACTGATGTTTGCTCAAAGCAGAGTTGTGTGGCAAGATATGTAGTCAGATTTTGACTTACCATTTATAGCGTGGTAGCTATTAAGATTTCTGGATGTATTGGGCCATATGTTATCATGTAATAAATGAGCAGCAAACAGTATATTGTTAAGGAGTACAGTTGGGCCAGAAATCAAAAATTACTGTGGCGATATTATGGGTGATTACCTGTCTGTGTCTCTCTTTCCAAACAGCTCCTATGCCATAATGAAGGCAACTAGAAACAATATGTTGGGTGCTGGAACATCCAACAACAAGGTCAAGTATTCACGACTGGCTGCTGATGAAGACGGTTACATAGACTTGCAGGTGAGAGAGTCGCTCTTCTTCTTTGGTAACTCTACAAACCTGACATTTCCTCTGATGTCTCATGCTGCTCTATGGATTGTTCAGGAGCCTGGTAATTAGTAAATATTTTACTACCACAGGCAATTCATTTGAGGTAAATTCCAATTAATGACTTCCTGGAAATGTGCCTTCTGTGATTATACCAGAGATATGAGTAGCTGCCTGCAAAAGAACACGTCTGATTAACATTTTGCTTCTATTTTGTGTCTGTTTATTGTATTGTATTTTGTCCAACAATTGAACACTTTACAGTTCAAGAGAAGCCCGCCAAAGGTCCCATACAAGGCAATTGCACTGGCAATATTCCTGTTTTTGATTGGCTCCTTACTGATAATCTTCGGGGCTCTTCTTCTGTCAGGAGCCATAGAAGTCGAGGTGAGTTTGGTCAATTGATCTGTTCAAATGGAAAATTACATTGATGGGTCTAAGGTTCAGATTTTGTCTGGAGTCAGTATAGTTGGACTTGGGTTGAAATGTGTCCCCAGTATAGAAATTGAAATACAATCTCTTGTTCTATTGCCAAAAAGCTTATTGTCATGCATGTCACATTCTCCCATAATGTTTGGGTTCATTAAAACTGACAGTAAATAGCCTGTCAGGCTTGTTCCCAGAACACAAGTCTCTTGGAAATCCATTTGTGACAAAAACGTTTCTGCCTGAGCTGCCCGCCTCTTGTCTGTTCAGAGTCTAATTCCTGTTTGGAAGATATATCTCTGTTTATGTTTCTCCTATATGTGAACTAGAGCAGCTTTCTATTTATGTTTTTTTTATGTGTCCAAAATGTGTCTCCAAACACCTTTGAAGGCAGTTTGATTCATAAAGTCTTGGATGCATCTTGATGTTAAAAGAGTAGTTCGACGTTTTTGGGAAATAAATTGCTTTCTTGCTGAGAGTTAGATGAGAAGATTGATACCACCCTCATGTCTGCACACTTAATATGAATCTACAGCCAGCAGCCGGTTAAGGCTAAGCTAAAGGCTAGGTTAAAGCTAAGCATAAAGGCTAGAAACGGGGAAACAGCTAGCCTGGCTCTGTCCAGTGGTAACAAAATCCACCTACTAGCACCTCTAAAGCTCACTTATCAACACATATCTCCTTTGTTTATCCCGTACGAAAACCGAAGAGTATAAATGACAAGTTGTGGTTTTACTGGGGGTTATGTGCTAGCTTGGCCAGGCGCTGTAACTAGGCAGATTCTGTTACCTTTGAAGACATCCAGGCTAGCTGTTTCCCCTTGTTTCCAGTCTTTTTGCTAAGCTAAGCTAACTGGCTTCTACTGTTAGCTTCACATTTACTGTACAGACATGAGAGTGGTATCAATCTTCTCACCTAACTCTAGGCAAGAAAGTGAATAAGTGTATTTCCCAAAACTATTCCGGTAAGCTTGATTTCAGACTGCAGTCCAAACTTAAAAAATCTTTGTTTTTTTTGCTATCATGATGATTGTGTGTGTACTAATACTGTATAAGAAAAGATAATGAAAGAGGTTTTCATTCCTCCAGTTTACAGATACTGATGCTCTTTTGACCAGGGATGGGTATCGTTTGTATCAATACCGGTGCCGATACAATACCTGACTTTCAGTACCGATACTTTGTTTGATATTGTTTGATTCGGGGTTACTGCCAATCACGTGAATATGGTATATAGAAAGTTAGTTGAATCATACTTCTCACAGTACCTACGTTTCCTGAAGGCAACGTGATTGAGGAAGGTCCTCAGCCTTCTTTGTTATGCCAACACTCATGGTTCCACGCCCCCCTCAGTTGATGCCACGCCCCCCACGACAGATCAAGGCCAAAAGTCTGAAATTGGAAAAAATACGATCTGAAACCGAAAAAATAAGATTTGAAAAAAAAAAACAAGACCTCAAATATCAAAATATATATGAAAGTGAAAAATGTAAATAAATTATTTATTCAAAAGAATTCCAGAATCAAAATTATATTTAAACTGAAAACTTTTCGTACACTTATTTTTATTTTGAATACATTGTTGTAGTTTTCAAAGTTCAAGATCAAAACTTAACTTTCAGTTTCAAATTTGAGTTTTTCAATTACAAGTTTTTTTTTTGTTTTTTTTTCAAATGATCAAATCAGTTGGCCTGGATTTGCCTCCATAGTGCTACAGTATGAAAACATTTCAGTCGGTGCCAAAAAAATATTGCGGTCCGATACCCAGACCCACTTTAGACACATATCTAGAGAGCCAACGCAGCCTCCAGAATTTCAACTCTAGCAGTAATTAAAACACTCACGCTGCAGTTAATCTGGTCTTTAAATAGCTGTAATTGAACACTTGTCCTGACACTTTATTGCTTTGCTGCCAGTTTTCTGCTGCGCTCTCACTCTTCCTGGCCTAGATGGGTTTTGTGTGTGTTTGAATATAACTAATGATTTTGATATTTTATACCTTGGGATGCCAACTTTGGTGGATCTCCTGCTGTGGTTTCTGCTTACTAAATTCATGACTCCGTGTGTGAGATAAAGGGCCTGCACATATTATATTTGTAATTATCAGTAGGAGGTTAATGTTAATGTGCTTTTTCCAGTCTGCAGATTGTGTTTGCAGAAAATTTGATCTGACAGGAAGACAGCATCAGAGTATTTGAGCCGTCTACTTGCCAATTAGCCCACGCAAGTTAAAATAACATATCTAATACCACAAATTACACAAGGTTCAAGCAATGGATAATGGAAAAATGGGTTGCAGGCAGGTTCTATTGTAAGAAGTTGTAGGAGTTTTGTGTTGACAGAATGTGATTTAATGTTTTTTTTTTTTTTTTTTTTTTTTTGTGCAGTGTGTGTGTTTATTGCAAAACAGTGTCCCTGGTGAACTGGAGCTATGTCAAAAATGCTATAAAAAATAATTATTAATAAGTCAACCATTGCAGTGGCAAATAAAAGGAAAATAAAGCCCATGTTGAAACAAGTTAACCCTTCACAATAGCTAATAACAATTCAGGTATTAATAAACAGTCGTATTTTAATCTGAAGAATCAAGCGTCGGTTCCCCATAATTACAAAAAGACATTGAAGTCATTCTCCATTTAATAATAATAAATGGTCTTCTTTAGTGGATGGAGTTTGCTCAGTTGTCTGTATGGAACCTCAGGTGATGACAAGTGATGAGCCATCTCCATGACAACTCCCATCGGTTGGCGAGGACCATGAGATGCGGTTGAAAGCTCGGAAAAAAAACAGCGAGTGAACCATATGTCAAGAATTTTCTTTTGTCCAACTACAAAAACACACATTTCACACACATTTCTTTTTGTATGTTGTTTTGTAACTTCTCTGTATGTTTTTTTTTCTTCTTTTTTTTGTAATTTGGCACAGACAAACATAATGTTTAAAATGCTTAAAACTACAATAAGATGATAGCCAATGCCATGACCAATGCAGCAGTGCATCTTCCAAAAAGAAAAAAAAAAACATACAGAGGGCTGCAGTAACTCAGTGCACAAGACTGCCATCTGGTGGTGAAATCCAACACTCCACTTGGAGTTGATAGAGACTGTGCCTCCTGGTGGTTTGCTGCTCTGTACATGGAATGACTAATGATTTACATGAAACCAGATCTCAGGCAGATGAAGTCATCACGTCTGTGTGCCTCCTGCACACCCTTCTCATTCAGAGGGTGTTTATGTCGTGCTGGCAGGCGGTGTGGAGATAAGTAGGTTAAAGCCTGAAATAAATACATGAAGCACTCTGTGGTGCTTCTTCCAGCACCTCATTACCAAGTACAGTATTATGATGTTTGGGAGTAAATAGTGCAGTCTGACACACAGCAAAAGTTCCCAAGCTTTTTGGCCTGTAAACCCTGTAACACAAAGAAATGTCTACATGTAACCTCTCATCACAGGTTCTTCTGCTCTCCTTTGTTATATTTGCAGCACCCAGACCGCACCATTCCTGTCATCATCATAGGACTACTCGTTTTCCTCCCTGGATTTTACCATTTGAGAATCGCCTACTACGCTGCCAAGGGTTACCGGGGTTATTCCTACGACGACATCCCAGATTTTGGCGACTGAGCCAAATGACAGCTGCTGATTGGCGGAGAATCCCCCTCTTTCTGCCACACTGTGTGTCCTGAGACTGTTGCCTGCTGTTTACTTTGAGTTTCTGAATGTATGTAGCAAATAAGGCGAAATGTCAACACTGCTCTGCCACGGAGACTTGTGTTTGTTCACAGGTGCACCATGCAGGATTTGAACTGTTATGCAGATATTTTCTTTTTTTATTCTGTGTTGTTTATTCGCTGCTCTGTGTTGTATTATCCTCCACACAAACGCTTGACAACCCTTAGAGGCTATATTCAACCTTGTTAACAGTGAACCAAACACTTGATGAGTAGAGGAGGTCAGACAAGCTGCTTGCCTGCAACAGCACAGCAACATGTTGCTGATGTACAATACTCAGCACTCATTTAAGAAATGATAACAAACCCTGGATCAGTGGCGACTACACAGATGCCTTTAACTTACTACTGCTTGAAGGTCCATGACTTGGATGACTGAGAATTTTTGTGTTCTTTGCACAGTTGCACAGCTGTTTCATATCTTAAACAAATATTTAATTGTGACTGTAGTCTATATATCATGAAAAGCTTGGTTGGGGGTGGTGGGGGTGGGGTATATTTCTCCTGAAGTATTATATTTGCAGTACTATCCAAAGACTGATTAACTTCATTGAAGTATAGTATATTTTTGAATGAAACGTATTACTTTGTGTATGAAGTATTGCTTTTTGTGCATATTCATTTGAATATAAAAACCAAATGATTTTTTTTTTTACATTGCTTGATTTAAAAATTTAAAAAAATGAAATAAAAGTATAAATCTGATCTGGAATCTGAAGTTTTGTTACTGTGATTCTTGATTGCAGTCAGGCCCGCTCTCTGCAAAGTCCTTTGAGCCATGATTGTGATGGCAGACTATTAAACCATTTACAAAGACACTTTATTTATGATACACTTTACACAAAGAAAACATATGGCAGGTGGTGGCAGCACATATTAACTGGAATCTATATAGAGAAGATTACAATGGCAGCGGCAAAAGGATGACACGCAAATATGTGAAACACACAGACACAACACCAAATGTTGATAGATAAATAAATAGAAACATAAAAGTACAGATAAATAAATAGATCCAGAACTTCCTACCTTGTAATATTATTAGTCTTCATTTAAAAGACATGAATATAGAGTAGAAATTAAAGCAGGAAAAGGGAAGAAATCACACAAATAACTTTGATCTGTTGTACGGAGAAGGAAAAATAATCAATTCTGTATAATTTAGTGTGACAGTTTACTTTTGGTGAGACATTTTCAGAAATAAACAGTGCACACAAACAGACTATCACTGTTTGGTGATATCACAAAACAGTCGTCTTCTTGAACACTTATATGAATAAGATTAGAATCCACTTTTTGCCACTTTATTAGTCACAAAATAAGTCACTTTCTGTGTGTGATGATGAATGTTAATTTTGACTCATAGTTCCAACAAGTGTAACTTTTTGTCCTGGTTTGGCCACCAACATCAGGTAAAGGACACCCTCTGGTGGTAACCACTAACCTGGGTCTGGGTGCCATCAGGGGATTAAGGGCTAAAAAATCGCCTTTTCATCCTCTGCCTGCACAAACAAACTCTTTTATTAAAGCTGCATTGGCTCAAACATTAAAGGGCTTAAAGGACTGTGGCCAGTAACTTTAGTTTAATGTGGTTTGAGTCTTTTGAACGCAACAAGAGAACAGCAGGAGCCAGAGGAGGGAGGTTGGACTATGAGCAAGGGCGCAGCAAAGTGCGTCGATGCTTCAGTGTCAGTCACCTGTACGTGAAACGAACACCTGTTGCCGGCGGGTTTTAAAAAGAAAACTCTCATATTTCAGGTAGTTTGCGACGCCACAAAGGAACAAGGTATTTTACAGTGACCTGGTGTCCACACGGAGCAAACTGAGGCGCAAGTTGGACTAAGTGGAACACACGAAGGATGTGTTTTTAAAAGGAAGTATCACAGCGGCTGCCAGTAGACCGAGCTACAGGTAGGATAAGTAATAAAAAAAAACAGGAGTTAATGATTCTGAAAGTGTTTCTGACTTCCAGCAGCTTTGAAAGGATGAGAAATTAATGCTCTGCGCTCGTGCTGGGGAGTGCGAAATTTCCTCTCAATCCTCTGAACTGTGTCATGCATTTAAACGTCAGTAATGAAGTTTCCATGGGGGCTTTTCATTTTAATGTGAAATGTGACACTGGCAGAAAGTTTGTGGAGCTTGAACTCGGCAGCAGTCACTTCTCACGACCAGCTGAAGCCCTCAAAAGCCAGCTAGGTCTGTGTTAATCATTTAGCTAATACAACTTGTATGTTGTTTTTTCCCCCTTAGGTATTTATTGTTTTAATTTGGCTATAATGGTGTGACAACCAACACACATTTGAACCCTTTAAAACTATGGTAAACCAGGGTTAAGATATTGGATGTCTGGAAAACTGGAAACTTTGCTTCAAAAAGCTGCCAAAAGCAATGCTGGGTCCATCCCATCGATTCAGATCATATTCAGGGCTTTAAAAATGCAAGAATACAAACTACAAGTTTGTGTAATGTCATCAAAACCATAAAAGTATTGATGAATGTACTTTTAACATTTGTGGTTCAAAGAGGAGCAGAGTCTGGGCTGATAACACTCTTTATCCTATTCAGTAGGCTACATCTAACAGGGGGAGAGAGATTATTTCTTATGTGGATACATCTATAACTTACAACCTTACAATGGTGCAATATGTAGAGCCAGAAGAGACAGAATATGAAATGTCATCTTTTTGTGCTGTTGACTTTGTATTGAGGCCAGACAGAAATATTCTCATAACTTCCCCAGACTATAGGCCCGTTTAATCATTTCACATTCTATTTCTGGTTTGATTCAGTCTGTTAAGGTGCCAGGTGGGCACAGTTTCCCATAATATGATATTTTCCATAAAGTTTACATCATCAGAGTGGAAATTAATTATATGTACTTTTTTGTGAATGACAAGGACCTTGCCTGACATTCACCGGAATTGTATTAATGCAGTGAACAATTTAAATCCTATACTTAAAGCAACCTGAAGTAGATGCAAATTATTATCTGCAAAACACTGCTGAGCCCATACCAGTGTTTTTGCATGCTTTATCCCAGTGCATTACGCATGACTCAAAAGCCTGTTGTAATGTTGATTTAGAATAACATTTATGAGAAGAGACTCCTTTGGAAATTCTCCACTGAGTCACCACTTGACAATTATTATTGAATTATCCAGGTCCAGAAAGTCTCTGCAACACTGCAGTGACATGAATAGAAACCAACAACTGCCAGAATGTAGGGACAACACAATTAAAACTGTCAGTAATGTAAAACCAACTTGTATTGTCCTTTTTAAAGACCCTGAAAACTTGGCTTCAAAAGTTCAAGAATTTCTTTATAACACTGACAGTCATGACTAAGTAAGCAAAAAGCACATCTTTAGGTATTCTTTATTATGAGTTTAACACTCAGATTCAATTTTCTTCATTGGGACTGTGTGGGTGTGGTTTGAGCAGACCGACTGTCATCAGGTTCTGATTCAAATGTTGCTAAATGCTGATTGGTACGCACGTATGTGACATCACCCTGTTCCAGCGGAGCCCCACCCACATCAAACCAGCGAGAAGAGCACAGAGACAAAATAGGAAAACAGAAATCTCTCATGTGAAATAACCAAAACGTTTGGCTGAAAATAGTGTTTTCATGTAGGAGTCCATCTCTCATAGTAAGAAGCTGATTGAGAGAACAGGTTTTCAGGGCCTTTAAGGTTAAAGCTAATTTAATGTAGTTCTGCTTTCTGCTGTAACTTTTAAGTGCTTTACCCTGGACATAACCAGACGTAACCTAATATTGAGTTTCAGCTAGGCCAAGATTGCCTCCTGTCTAGGAAATCCTAACTTTTAACCAGAGGTGTGGATTCGAGTCACATAACTTGGACTCGAGTCTGATGACTTTAGACTTGACTCGACAAAATCAGCTTTCACTTGGGCTTTTGAGTTGTAATGATTTGATATCCTCTCCAAGACCAAACAAATTTAAACTCATGTGGTAAAAGCTCTTCATTTTCCTGACAACAGATATGCTTTGAATCAACTTGACAGCAGCCAATCACGTTGCAGGAGCTTCAGGGAAAGGTGCGTTTGGCAGTGGAGGCCAGCAGGCAGACGACAGATGATATACCTCAGATTATCAGATTGAGATGTAAAAACTCTGCAGTTGCCAACAAAAAACAGATGGCTAAATGCAAAACATTTGGCTCAGAAATGACAAATAATTGCACAGGAACAGTTTAAGTAATACAATTTTTAAAAATAATTCATTTTTCTGTACATCTTTGATTATACTCACTGTTAGTCTGTTGAAAAAAGTGGCATTCAATTTGGTGAAGGGTTTATAATGACTTGCTTAGGACTTGAAACACAAAGTATAGGACTTGGACTTGACCTGGAACTCGTTGGTCTTGAATTGGGACTTTATAGCCAAGACCTGAGACCTATTTGTGATTTGCAAACAGTGGCTTTGCCCCATCTATGCTTTTAACCCCTGACGCTCTTGATTTTCTGTATATGACTGAAGAGTATTTCATGGATTAAATCAGCAAAAAGATTGTGGCTTTCATCTGGACTTACCTGCCTGCTTTCTGATTCATAGAAAAGATACCTAATGTTTGTGCTCTGAGCGTAGAGATGCAATACCCACACAGTGGAAACCTCTTTATTTTTTTTCTCTTCTCTTTTCATTCTGTCCTATTTTCTCTTAAGTGCACATCAAACCGAGCCACGCAAAAACGTTCCTATTGTGATGGGAAGCTTGTGTTAGAATTTAAAAATGGGCTTTTCTAAGCCATGTGTAAGCTATGAAAAAAATAAAATGTATACTTGCAGGAACGCAGACAAAATAATCACCTTGTGGAGAAGAGCTCAGGTGCTGGAGTAACTAAATCACAATAACAATTACTGCTGCAGAGGTGGGTTAGAGCAGGTTGAATGCCAATAAGTGGCTTTTTTTTTCTTTTCAGCTGCGAGAGGCGTCAGTGGGCAATCAGCACTCTGACGTGACATTTCAAAGCACGTCAGCTAAACAGAGCTCGAAAGAGCTAGTGTACAAAAACAGAAACTACAGAAAAATGTTTACTCTGTCAAGATGAACATTCTCAAATAATCTCAATGAATGAGACTGGCAAAGAGGAACTGTGTTTGTGTGTTACAAGTTGAAATGATTGGAATATGATGGATATATAGGTGAGGTTTATCAGAATACAGAACTGTACGTCTGTCAAGTCTCAAAGTCTTCAGAAGTAAATTTCAAGTCAGTCACAAGTCTTTCAGATGGCTGATTTTCCTTTTGAAAGATGTTGATAATATTTTTTAAAGTCTTTTCAATGCACAGGCCTGATGATTATATATTCAAGCTGTCAGACTATACAAGGCCTGTATGTCACTGCCTTATCTGACTTGATATTTTTGATTTTGAGTCTCAAATCAAGTCTTTAGGGAGATACCTGGGACATTATGAAGGGGATGTTGTGAGTGTAGACACTAGGGAAGCGAAGGGAAATGGAATTTGATCGGAAAACAAATGTGTAGGAGCCCCTTTTATCTTTTGGTTTCGAGTGTGGTGGGGCAAGAGGAGGCAGAACTGCTGATAAATCTGTTACTGTGCCTCGGCCGCGATTCATCAGCCGGTCCCCATTTCTCTCCTCGTGTAGATTAAAACGGCAACAACGCAGAATTTCAACAGCATGCCTGTCACCGACATTTCTATTTCTGTCAGCTGATAAATCTGCGTGAGATGGGGCGCTTTCTTTTGTGAGCTACTGGCTCATTTGTTATAGCTTTAAACATTTTCCAGGGTGCTGTGCTGTCACTGTGCTTATGTTTATGCATGTTCTTAATGTCAGAGGAAGGAAGGATACGTCTGTGGGGAAACGTCTAGAGACCATCTGTGTTACCATGGCTGAGCGTTTCACCTGTGCAGGCCGCTTTGTTTGGCAGCTCCATGACTTTTTGGTTCAGATGTAATGACAGAAAATGTCCTGCACCTTAACAAGATTTTTTTGCCTCTCATCTTTCTTCTTGCTGTGTTTGCCACATTTTCCCTGCTCTTTTTATTTTTTTATCGCTGTTGTTCCCCTTTATTGCCTTGCTATTTTGCCACACACATAAATAAGTCTTACCTTGTCACAGCAATAAAACTAGAAACAACATTTTTATTCATCTGTGGCTGCCCTGTATTTGGACGCCAAATGCAGAGCAGAAGTGTCTGGATATCTTTCTTAAATCAGCGACACGATGAACGTCATTACAGGGTATTCAATCCTTATCATCTCCATTCTTAGTTAACGAGAGGCAGTCGATGAAGAACGAGGAGATGCTGAGCATCTGTTCATTATGTGCCAAACAGGGAAGAGTCGCCGCTGCTTAGTCATGGCAACAGGCAGTCTTAATTTGTGTGTGAATGTGTATGTGTGTGTGTTGTTCTTTCATCCTCGCCCACTGTGTGAAGATGAGAAGCAACAGAATCATAATGTTGGAAGTTTAACCTTGGCTTGCCTGGCTCGGTCTCAGCAAACACTCAAGGCATAATTCAAATGTAATAAGTTCAGGATAAACTCTCTGCTGTGCTGCTTTGCATGAAGCCAGGCGGGTGACGGGCAGAGGACAGACGCCTGTTGATGTTCCAATAGACGGCGATCAGCAGACGCGCCGCAGACTGAGGAGTGTTCCTGACTTTGGCTTTGATTTTGTGGAGAATCTGTGTATGCTGTGCTGTTTGCTGAAGCATGGGAGTGTGTTGGAACAAGCACTGCAGTTGTTGACAGCCTGCGTAATTGTTTTTCACCGGTTCAGACTTTGCCCCAGCCATGAAATGAAAAAAGCCCATAAAAGCCTTATGGTTAGGGAGAGCAGATACGGCCTGTGCTGCTGCTGCTGCTGGGACGATGGTGCGTTCACTGTTCATACTCACTAACTACAGAGAACACTGAAGATGACAAGGACATCATTCATACCAGGACAAATATGTAGAAGAGAAGACCTCGGATCAGCATGTGTGGCGTTTACATATTTAGAGAGTGATTTCATACAGTAGCTGGTAGCTTCTACTAAAGGAGGTGATTGATGGTAACAATTATGGATTCTTTTTAGTGTGTATTTCTTAAATCGGACCTATCATGTTGATTTCCTCACACTGGTTTACACATTTGATAAAATAGGAGCAGAGGTTGTTTTGATGGGATTGAATCGGTCGCTGCATCTTGACATTAAGTTACACTCCTTGATGCCTTGCTGTAGCCTGCGCTCCCATGAGCTCAGCTTATCTCTGTCCTTGAGTGCTGAGTCTCCTGGCCACTTCAGCCAAACGTCTTCATTGATGTGCTCTAAATAAAACACTTAGATGTCGCTCCGCACGTGACTCTCAAAAGATTTATGTGACATTTATGACATTTACTTTCAGAAAAGGATATAGGGCCAGGGAATTTTCTGGCAGCAGAGGCAGCACTGCCCATTTGTGTAATGATATGGGATGAATTCCAGTTATTGGAAAGCTGTATAAAAATCTGAGCGCTCCTCTCCCCCTTGTCTGTAAAATTATGACAGAAGCGACAGCTCTGCTGTAGCCTTTTTAGTTTGGAAATCTGTCACAGATGGCTGTCTTCTTGCGTGCAGCCAAGGAAGTAATGTGATTGTGTGACAATTGTGTCTCTTTTGCCAACAGATTGAACATGATGCAGGTTGTGTGAGTGACAGATATGGGGTCAGCGAGATCATATTTGCAGACTTTCACTGTGGTGGCCGTTTTTTTCCTATTTTGTAAGTATCTCCATCGTTTGATTAGAAAGATATTTTGCATCCCACTGTCCTTTCAGCTAATCTTTTCCATGATATGTGCACACCATTGTCCATATTAATCATTCATTTCATTTTGTCATATATAATAGTAAACTAACTTAAAGTAATTTGTCATTTTGCTTCTGACAAACCCAACAGCGACGACTGAAGGTGCGAGGCCGGAGGTGCGTGGAAAGGTCGGAGGTGTGGTGGAGTTGGAGTGTGGTTTTCCTCCATCAGACCCAGCTGCTGTGTCCTTGGCAACCCTGCATGTGGTGGAATGGGTTCGACATGGACTTGACATCCCCGTCCTGATCAAATTTGGATCCTACACTCCTCGCGTCCATCCACAATACGAGGGTGAGCATCAATGGTAAAAAACGTAATCCATATATTATGAATTAAATATAGACTACAGGGTACACTGCAGAGCTACTGGCCCTAAAAAATGCCACAAAGGGGGCTTGCAACTACACTTGCAGTTGATACTAATCTTTTTAGCCATACTAAAGGCCAATAGACTAATAGTCCACCACTTTTCATGGCTTACCGTGAAATCTTGTACAGACATTCATGGTCGCCTGAGGATGATCTGGTAATCTCCTGACTTTTAGTCTAGCACCATCATCAGTTCAAAATTTCATTTTGTCAGATACTTTGGTTTATGACCAAATACCTGCAAAGCTAATGACATTCCCATCAGGCGTAGCTGTACTCTGTGTTTAGTGCTAATTAGCAAATGTTAGCATGCTAACATGTCAAACTAAGACGGTGAACATCATTATACCTGCTTAACAACAGCATTTAGCTCAAAGCACCACTGTGCTGAAGTACAGCCTTAGAGAACCGCTAGTGTGACTGTAGACTCTTAGTCTTGTTTAAACATCCGATATGATGTGAAACCACCATTGGTGTAGTAGAGAAAGTAAAACTTTGCTAAATATCCCAGAATAATTCCAGTAACAGGCCTTAATGCCACCATATATGCAGTTTCAGGCCATGGGATGTGCTTGAAGATGTGCTTTAATATGTTTTTGGCTTGTTTAGATTTTATTGTAAACCAAAAGAAAAAAGATAACATTTCTTACCACAATCAATTGTCATTATAACAGAAATTAGGAATTTAAGTCCCAGGTTGAAAGGAATTAGAGTGAAGATGGTTATGACATGCTTCAGTCCCAGTCTCTTCCACTGAAAGTATGTAACCAGTATCTGGGTCTATATATCTATATAGTATATTCGGCACCACACCCTCTTGGCCTTTCAAACCAGCCTCAGTGGGAGCTACTTTTTAAAGGAGCTGAAACTCTCGCATTGCATCATCATCTATTGTACACTTTCTGCCCACAGCTCCGAGAACAAAGAGAGTCTGTGGGGAAAAAGATCCTCAATGGACCAGGAATACCTACGTGTAGCTCCTGTTATCCTTTAAAGTCACAAACAATGGGACTAGTGTGGACAAAAGGAAAGCATGTCTCGGTCGCTCAGATCTTCCTTTTGTCAGTCGTTTTCTTTTCCATAGAGCTGCCTGAAGATATATTCAACTTATCGACCTTTCCAAAGGCTATTTGAATTTCTGCTGGAGCGTCATGTAGGGGTTTGACTAAAGTGCAGTTTTAGAAAGAAACTGCCCGAGCATGATACCACTTCAAAGAGTGAAATTAATTCTTACTGTTTAACATTCAGGTGGGAGCAGGTTGCAGACAGCTAACTACTGCTTGTCATTTATTTTCAGCAACTTGACTTGTAGTAGATATCAACAATCAAGATTTCATATAAGAATGAAACAATTACAGATTGAACCTCTTAAACCCTACTTACCCACTGTTGCATCAGTCATTACAAACTCTTGCTGTGCAGCTAAACATTGTTCAAACCCACAGCACTTAATTCTAAATTCTAGTGGAGATCCCAAAGTTTCCAAAGATACCAAATATGTCAGGCTGAATTTTGGGGAAACGTGTATAAAATAAAAGCACAAGACATCTAGAACATTTCCATGTGATGAATATTTCACTCAGTGTAAACATCATATAGCTTCAATAAAGAGCTGGAACAAGCTGATACAATATGTGATACTCACAAGTGTGGAATGAGTGGATTTACCCAACTTTAAAGCTATTTAGGGGGAAATAAAAGGGGAAATAAAGGAATTAACCGATTAGTCCATCAGCAGAGAATAAATCTACAACTAATAATTTAATTAAGAATATTAATTTTAGCTAACTTGTGAAATAAAAATGCTGTACATTTCTAGATTAAAGCCTCTCTAATGGGAATATTTTGAACTTTTCTCAATCAATCAATCCAATCCATTACATTTGTTTTTACTGTAAAAGTAATCCTTCTACGATGCACAGCAGAGTATACAACTAAAATCTATATTAATCAAAAATGATAATAATTAGTTGCAGCCCTAATAATTATATTAATACAATGTTTTTCCATAAATTATAATTCTTTAACAATAAGGCTGGTATAATTCTCTTATTGTCAAATAATCCCATGAAAAGACCAAAACCAACAATGCATTAGTCCGTCTCTCAATACTTTCCTACTTTCTTATCCTGCCTCAGCCTCAAGCCGCTACTGAAGATGTAAATCTTTAAAAATGACACAAATATGTAGTTTAATTCCCTAAAACAGCTGGGCACTGTGCTTTTTGGCAAACATTACTTAAACAGGAGTAAATAGTTAATTTGTTGAGGACTATTTTCAGCTGTGGATTAATACACATTTGATGCCCTACTATTATAGTATTTACAGCAGCAGGATGAGGTATTTTGGATTCACTCAAAATAAACTACAGCGCCCATGTTCATCGTAATGAAGGAACATGTCACTCATTAACATGTTTTTAATAGTTTTTGAACAAAAATTGAGCTCTATGGCACAGAGTAATAAGCCATGTCAGGCTCTGGCTAATCAAAAAATACTTCAGGATCTGTTCATTGTTGGCTTTGGGATTTGTTGACAATAAGAAAAGCATGAATATTGCCAGCCTTATATGTATATAAAAATCTTTGGTATCACAGATTCATTGGTTGTACTGACATACAGTAAAGAGCGGTAATCATTGCATTTAGGTGTGTGTTTGTCAAAGGATCAGAACCTGCTATCAGCTGAGCCAAGGCCTTCCTCATTTGAGTTGGATGCCACTCCCTCCCCATCCCCAAGTAGGAAATACGATACAGACATTTACATAGCAATAAAGTCAGGGTGAACCTTGGCTGATGAATTATCGTAAGTGGGAGCGGGGCAGACTTTAATTCCAGCCCGGGCTCATAAAAGACAGTAGCCTTTTGTCGCTGACTCTGAAGACGATCCGTCAACGTACACTGATGTCACACTTCATTACACTGGATGCTAGTTTCAGAAGCAGGGCAATATACTGGTAGTAAAAACCCAAAGGTTTGCCTACCCTTTGGCCCATTGAATTACACTTCTTGTACACTTCACTCAACCATAAAGTATCCTGCACAGAAAAGCACCTTCTTTAAAAGGACAGGTATGCTAATCACATGCCTCTCCGGTGACAAACAGAAAGCTTCTGTTCTTTACGGATACAAAAGGTTTGAAAAAGATGCTTTGTCCAATCTGATGCTGATGGTGTTGGAGTAACAGGTGCAGCATGGGAAACTAACGCTTTAGAGATGGAACAACTGGTGTGGATTTCACCTCCTCAGGCCATGAATATTCTCTGGTGTCTCAACAGTTTGACTTTAGGAGTCCAACTGTTGGTTAGCTGTTGTGATTCGTATGGTTACCCAAGTGATTCACTTTGCCAAGGATCAATTTCTTCCCACCATTCCTCCCTCTTTGCCACCTTAAAAGGATAAAAAGTGAACTTTTCTGTTTGCAGGTCACCTCCTCCATCAATATTCTTTGTGTTTGACCGTGTGTGTAGCTTCCCAAAGTGTGACATACATTAGATTTCCTTCAGATTGCTCCCCCGAGAGTGTTAAGAGCTAAAAGGGTTTAAATGTATTTGTTGTAATAGAGCAGAAAAGATCAAAGGATTAGTGTCTGCTCTGTGAAGAGGACAGAAAGTCCCTCAGCACCTATCCAGCTGCTGACTCTATAAAAATACAGCTGTATAAATACATTGTTTGCAAGCTCTTCCCATGTAAACCCCATCACAATCAGCAGGAACAGAGTGTGTGTAGGCGAAACACATCACACACATCTAACATGGCTAATATGCTTCCTTTCCCACATGGACAAACATGAGAGTTTGCACTGGGATTACTCATGTTGCAGCAGCGAGCAGTTCTGCCTCAGATGGCGAGAAAGCTCTCAATTCAAATTTCAAACGATCACACAGTAGAGCTTAATAGAGCAACAAGCAGCGAGGAGTGAAACCTTATCTGCTTCTTTCTCTAACCGAAACCTGAATGCCTCTGTGCGGCTTGCCAAGAGCTGACGACACCTCTTAGAGGCGATGTGGGCTTCGTGCCCGTGAAGGTCACATTCTCAGGGACATAAACGTCTGTGTCACGCGAAATGGTATTGAATTTAAATAATTTTTCATACAAAACAAGACACTTTCCCGATGATTTCCCCAAAAGACTTTTTTTTCATCATTTAAAAACTTTATTTCCAAAATGTTACATATCCATTTGGGAAGAGAGAAAATCAATATCTCTGGTGCATCTTTCACTCTGAATGAAACTGTGAAAAAACGCACACACTCCATGGCCTTTTTAAAATGTCCTTTCGTCAGTAAAGGGCCTGCTTGTTGAGCTTTATAAATCACTTAAACCTGTAATCATTTCACCAGAATAGTTGATTTTGTTTGAAATTAGTTCTTTTTTTCTGTAGTTTAAAGCACGATCCTCTCACAATTTCTCAGTGCTTCACATAAACCAGAAAAAAAAAAAACTAAAGATGTGGAATAAAATCAAATTAGCACAACGCACAGTTAAGTAAAGCAGTAATAACATAACTATCAAATCTGTACAGAGTATAAAACAAAATTAAGGATCAGGCAAAACATTTTTGCTGAAGTTATTAAAAAGTCGATTAAAACTGAGTTTTAAGATGTGTTTTTCAATGGATCTTATTTCAAAACACTTCTTTGTCCATCTCAAATGACTTTACACAAAGGTTTTTAATGAGTACTTCAGTTGAATGCAGATTCTTTTTCATTTCATTCACTCCTTTTGAAAGCAATTGTCTTAAGAAAGATAATGACCACCGCATTTAATAATCTGTTCTGCCCTAAAACGTCTGCAGTCAATTCCGACTGAACCCTTTCATTTGCAAAGAGTTGTGTTCGTCGCGGCACTGAATGGTTTTGTGTTTCTCTGTCACCTGAGAGTGTATTGAGGGGCGAAGCCTTTGGGGGGCATCAGTTGGAAACAGTTTGGCAAATAAATGCATCGAGCCATTGTGTGTGTGTGTGGGTGTGGGTGTGGGTGTGTGTGTGTGTGTGGGTGAGTGTATGAATTGAACTGATAGAGGATATTGTTCAGCCTGGGCCAGTCAAAAAGCTGTTCTTTGGATAATTTAATGGATTCAGTGAGCAGAGGGTGGGAGGAGGAGGAGGAGGAGGAGGAGGAGCGAGTGTTGTTGGTGGGGGTGGGGGTGGGGGTGGGGCTTCTACCTGTTGTCAGTATCATTTTCAGTCCCTGCTGCAGCTCCCTTATTTGGTTACCTGCGTCATGGTCTATGGGATCATTTTAGTCTCAGTTTCAGCAGAGGCTCTGAGTTATTTTTTTCTCATTTAAATTATTTTGAAGCAAATTTCTGGCAGCAGATCTGTGAAGATGCCTAATGACGAAGCACAGAAGTTTTTTTTTAATTCATTATTTTTTTATTTGGATCCCCTTAATCAACTATTCTTGCTTGGGTTTTTATTACAAAATGTTTGTGGACACTGAACTTTTACACCCATATGTGATAGCTGAACACCTCATTCCAAAGCCATGGGCAATAAACTCCTGCTATAACAGCCTCCACTCAGATTTTGGGACCTGGCTGCAGAAATTTGCTCCCATTAGAGCATTAGTGAGGTCCCACACAGATGTTGGGTGATAAGGCCTGGCTCACAGTCGGTGTTCCAGTTCATCCCAAAGGGGCTGGATGGAGTTAAGGTCAGGGCTTTGTGCAGGCCATTCAAGTTCCTCCACACCAAACTGGGAGAACCATTTTCTTTATGGACCTGTCTTTGTGCACGGGGGGCGTTGTCATGTTGAAACAGGAAAGGGTCTGCCTCAATCTGTTGCCACAGGAAGAACCCTGTTGTCTAAAATATCATTGTATGCTGTAGCATGAAGTTTTTTCCAAATTGGAACTGAGGGTCAAAACAGCCCCAGACCAAAAAGTACACAAAAATAATTTGACCTTTATAGTGTTAGACAAATCTTTACAAGAGTACAAATGATATTTGAAAATAAATAATACATTGGTAAATTAAATTAGGTAAATAGATAAATGAAAATATAATACTACAGTTGCAGTGCTGCAGTATATTCTGCAATACACATTATAATCAATAACTGCAAAAACAGCATACATGCATTGCAAACCATGCAATTTTCCATTCTTTTATTTTCATAATAAACTCATACTTATTGAACATTAAGCTAAGTCATTTTTATTTTGGGTTTTTATGATAAAGAATTATAAATTATTGCAATGGATTGCCGCCCCATAAATAACTGTTTCCTGTTAGTTTGGACGGACGAAGAAAACTGAAATGTTGTTGTTTTATTTACACCAACAAGCCAACGCTACATACACCTAATTTAACTACACTCTTGATTTGTTTGCGCACCGAGAACTCACTAAAGCTTGTGCTGAATGGATGCACACCTTGTTTTTACACTCTCTGTCATGCACAGCACAAACACAGAGACATGGAATATGTGTTATGAGACTCTTAAATGTTCCTTGTCTGTTTCTTTCTTTCTCTGCCCCCCCCCTCTGGCCTCACACTTAATTTACCTCGCAATCGTGCATTTTTCAAATGGCAGCAGCTGTGGCGTCAGGTCACGCTCCTGCTTCACCTCCACCCTTCCCTTCCCTTTTTATCTGACGACTCCCAGCCACGGTCCCACAACATCCCTGCATCAGCACAACTTTTCCTCTAAGGTGTTATAGTGACCTATATCACACTGAGCCAGTAAACATAAGAGGGAAATAAACTGCCAGGGGTCAAAGGGTAGGATTTTGAAATGCAATAATCTGCCGAGTGTATGCTGATGTGTATTTTGCTCTGCTTTAACCCTCCCTCCCCTCTTTTCCCCTGTGGATTTAGTCCCCTTTGGCAGCTTGGAAAAGTAAATAAGGCGTGTTATCGCTGTCAACATACCTAACTCCAACTTCCTGGTTCTTTTTCACTGTCAGGACTGTCCCTCCCTGCCACACTCACCAGAAATCAGAGCCTCTGTTAATAATTACCATCGCAGCACAGTCATCCCAGTGGCACCGAGGCTTCCACGCTGCAGTGCGATTTCAGTTATCATGTTGTTGTTTCTGAGATGGGCACTGTGTATCTTGCATAATGCTTTCTTTGACAGTTTCTCATCAGCCATGCTGTCCCATGCTGTTTGGTCAGTGGACAATTGTCTGTCTGATAAAGTGTGAAAACTAGATGGACACAGAAAGATGTGGGCTACAGACTGGAAAAGATAAAGGGTTGATGTGGCAAGCTACGCTCCGGCTCGAGGGAGCCGTCACCTGGCAACCAGGAGATCACATTTCTAAGTTTGTGTGTGCATGTGCTAGGTGCTGTTGGTGTGTGTTTGTGCATGTGTTGGTTTCAGGCAGTGTTTGAGGACAATGTTCTTTCTCAGCACAACAAAGCTTCACACTCCCAGCAGTTACGCACTCAGACCTGAGAGATGACAAGTGAAATCAGCATCACATGCAGTTGGCCTGTTTCATGCCCCTCACGCCTGCACTCTCACCTTTTTAACTGTACTCTGTTTTCACAGGGCGGGTGTCTCTGGTACGAATCACCACCCTGAGGCTGGAGGGCCTGCAGCTGGCTGACCAGGGCTTGTATGATTGTCGAATCCTCTTACTGGATGAACCCACAGATGAGCTGCAAAATGGCACCTGGACTCTGCTTTCTGTAACTGGTGAGGTTTATGGAGTAGTGTGCTTTTTTTTTTTTTGGCTTCATGCCTGTATGGCTGAAAGCAGATTATATTTATCTTCATAAGGCAAAATCAGTGATCCAAATGTAAATACAGGACGGGATTGAAACCGGTTTGAGCAATAAATAACGTTTGGTTATATAAGATGGCCTTCGCCTGGTAGGTAACACAGGAAGTCAGAATGGATAACTTTTACTCTTCAGTGTAAATTCCACAACATGCAGCAGAATAAAGCCAGCCTCAAGTACAATAGACATATGTATAGGGCTCTGTATTGAACCTTACAGCTTTTTGCTACCAACTTCATCATTAAACATAGTTTCTTGACAGGTGCTCTTCAAACTTAAACGTTTGTAACGCTGTTAAAACAACTTTTTAAAAAGACTTCTTTCCAGAGAGATCAAGTAATTTGGATAAACTTTTGACTTTCTTCACACGGGTTTTTTGAAAGAATCATCTTGACTGGAGTTATCATCATACTTATTGATAGGGTTAAATAATAAATCTAAATATGAAATATGCATCATTATTTTTTGTGCTTTGAAGTTTATCTGTATTTTGGAAAAACCTTTGCTATGACTCTGCGCACAAACATACAGAACAAAGCATCAGCCAGCGCACGCTGCAGATCAAAGCGAGGTGAGACAGTTTCACCGAGTTGGTCTGTGTGAGCGTCTGTTTGGAGATGAGAATTATAATAGATCACGACTGTGGACTTGAGGCCTTGGATGTACTGATGTGCCCTACAGGTACGCTCCTCACATCCTTTTGTTTGCACTCTGCCTCAACATTTGAGCTGGACGTGCAGAGCTAAAAAAACTCAATGGTTCCTGGAACTATTTATTATACAAAGGTACAATAAGGGTATGAGTCCCGAGAAATTGTAAAAAACTGTTGAAGTTGCAAGTGGTTTGTTTATGTTTGGAGTGTTTGCAGGCGTTAAAAGAAAAGGCTCTCTGTATGTTCTCTGATGAGATCTGAGGCTTAAAGTGGCAGCAAAACGTTCACGTTAGCAGATCTAAAAGGCAGCGTAACTGACATTTTCACTTCATTTTATGAAACAATAATGTAACTTGATTCCAGTAAACTGCACGCAGGCTGCTGCTATTTAACAAACAGGCCGAGTGGCTGTCACACTGTATATAAATTGATGAACGAGGGAAACAAAAGACTTACAGTCTGCTAGTCCAGCTTTTCTCTTTGCAGTTTTTCTCTTACACTTACGCTTTAGATTTCTCTTTTGCTGTAGACAGTGAAGGGTGCATATCTTACATTTTTTTCATCTAAATGGGGTGAATCTATTTGAAGAACCTCATTTTCTGATTTTGGTGTATTTTTATAGAAAACCTTGTGTTGTGTATCTTAAACATTAGGTGGTTTCCTCATACATCGATGAATACATGCGTTTAGTTTAACGCTCACCTTAATGTTTTGTTCCATAGCTCCACCTACATTCACCGAAGCCCCGCCTCCTGTGGTGGAGGCTCTGGTTGGAAGTCACCTCTCTCTTACCTGTGTTGCTAATGGCAACCCTACTCCAACCATCACCTGGCTAAAAGATGGCGGTGTGATTCAAAGAATAAATTATCAGGTATGTTTATACAATTGAGTGTGCATTATTGTGTGCTTGTCTGTCTCTCGTGTCTCTAGCGGGGCCTTTTCTTGCTATAATGCGGACTATGTGGTTGCATAGGGCCCCCGAAGCCACCAGGGGCCCCCAAGCTGCCATATTAGCCTTATTATTTTCACAAAATAGGGGTCCCTAAAAAGCTAGAAACGGCCCTGGTCTCTAGCTTTCTATGTACTGTTTCCACCATATCTACCTAGCTACTGTATCTTCTGGTTGTACTGTATCTATCTACTGTATCAAAATTTGTTAACATAAAATTTGGAGTAGGAGCTATCTATCTATCAGTCTATCTAGCAAACTATGTGCTGTACAGTACAACACAGTAAAAAACTATCTAGATAGACACATATTGTTTGAAATATTTTGTGAAATATTAGTAAAAGTATCTGTACAACACAGTAAAAATACTCTGTTACAAGTAAAAGTCTTGTAATCAAAATCTTACAAAAAGTCTAAAAGTATTAACAGCAAACTGTACTTAAAATACCAAAAATAATAATACTTGTTCTGCAGAAAAATGTGTGCGCCCTTGTGACTGGTGTATATATATGTATCAGTGCATTAGCAGCATTTTACTGTTACAGCAGGTCGAGGTGGAGCTAAGTTTAACTGTTTTATATACACACAGGTAGTTTAGTCCAGTGATTCCCAACCTATAGGGGTTGGGCCCCCTCCAAAGGGTCACTGAGGGGATAGAGAAGAAGCTCTGACAAATCTGTATTCATTTTTGGACTTTTTGCTTATCTTTTGTTTTGTTTAGTGAAATATGGAATCATTTGAACAGCTATCTAAATGAAACCATCTGATAAGTTTAGAGTGGAAATCACCGGAACTGCAACAGTAACAGCTAACAACAAGAAGCCAGCTACAACTGGCACATGCTGCTTTTTACAAGGGGTCACAAGCCAAAAATGTCGGAAAGGAAACTAGTAACTACAGTTGTCAAATAAACATAGTGGAGTAAAATTAAATCTATACTAATACTCAATACTCAAGTAAAGTGCAAGTATTTCAAAATTAGTTACATTCCACATCTATCTATCCATCAGTCTCTCGTATGTATCTTTCTGTCTGTATCTATCTAGTGTATGTATCTATATGTATTATTTACATCCTTCCACCTCTCAGTTTATCTGTCATATCATATTTACCAGGAAGGAGCCTTATCTCTGAGAGCAGTCAGCATGCAGTCAGCAGGACAGTACACCTGCCACGCCTCCAACTCTGAGGGAAACGTGACTCGCGTGATGAGAGTAAAGATCAAAGGTCAGTTGCCTGCCTGCCTGCCTGCCTGTCTGTCTGTCTGTCTGTCTGTATGCCTGCCAGTTCCTTCAGTCTCTGTGATGTCTGTGTGCCTCACAGGCTGGGTGCCACCATAATTTACATTTCTGTTTCTCCCTCTTGCATCATATGACGGAGTGCTAACAGAAACTCAGACTGAATTCCCCTCTTATTCTGTCCCTGTGTAGATAATATTGATATCATGATAGGAGACAGGATATCATCTGGGATTTTGGGGCGGTGCTTTATCGTGATAAAGCTTCGTGTTTTGCTCAATTTAAAGGCTGCATCTCAGAGACGTGAGCTTGTTAGGCTGCTGTAGCTGAGTGAAATGAGCAAATATCTCTGTTTGGTTGTCAAATTCACATTATTAATGAAAAATGTAAATGTCTCTGGAGGTATGTCAAAAATATATCATGAGATTAAATGTTTTCAACATTTCCAGGTCCTTACACACCCTCGACAGATTCACAGAAGTTTTCTGGCTACAGATTTACAAATTTACAGTCCAGTTTAAGTACAAATACATGTAGAATATGCAAATATGCTACTGTGTATCATTGGATTACACCGACACAGCACTGCATAATACATTGTGGAATTTATTTCTGACTTCCTCCTCTTACTCCTACTCCTAGTACTCCTACTGCTGATTTTCTCCAGAGAACCAGGACGTGTCTAGAGTGTGGCGCATGGGGAAATATTTTGTTTTGGCATAATATCTCCTTGAGGTTACACTTCGTTTTGGAATCTCACAGTCACAGTGGTGACATTTTGAATAATAATCATCATGAGCCTAATGCTGTTCAGTTGAAGTCACATTATCTGAGCTTTGGCTGTGTTTTTCCACAGCGTTGCCACATGGATGGATTACAGTAGACTAATGGCTGATCTGGATGAAGTCAGACTCAAAGCCTCTAAACTGTCACTCATGCGCATATCCATCGAGCATTGAAGGTTATAGACCTGATCAGCAATGACTGCTGTATAGTTGAGATCATGTTATTTAAACATGAGACATGTGGCTTGTCAGGCCTCTTCTATTAGCTCTTTGCAAATTTCACACGTGTTGGAGGTCGGCACGGTAGAGGGAGGAGATAAATGTGACGCTGCAGTAGCTGTATGTGATTAGTTTGCAGGGAAAATACATTGGTATATCTGACAGCACACGTTCTCAGGGATACTGACATCTTTTCTCAATTGCTTTGGCATATTTGGCAAATGAAAATCATGATTCTTAACACACTGTGTGCAATTCTCAAAATCCACAGCTCATTCCCTCACAACACTATATGCGTTTCTTGTTGCTTAACCCAGTGATGCATTGACTTTTCCTCTGTATGTGTCACTCTCAAGCACAGTTAGCAACATGCTCACTGTATAAATCCTCACGTGCAAAATATTGCACCCAGCCATCATAACCTTTCAAACCTAAATGTTTCATATTTCCAGTAATCTAGCATTATCTTAATGTCACAAGAACTGATAACAGGTGAATCTTCACATTCAAGGCAAGGCAGTTTTATTTATAAAGCACGTTTCATACACAGAGAAGAGATTCATGGTTCTGTACAGAGAAGTTAAAACAACAACAACTGAAAAGAGCAAAATTAAAAGAGATAAATCTATATAGAAATAAGATTAAAAAATCAGATAAAAGAATAAAGGGGTAAGAATAAAAATAGTTAAAATAATAATGATAAAAAGGCCTTGGGTTTTGAAAACATTTAGTTAAAAGCACTTGAGAACAACAAGGTTTTCAATCTGGATTTAAAAGCTGCAATGGTTGGGGCATTCCTAAAATCATCAGGCAGTTTAAATAGCAACATGTTCATCCTCAATCTTTAGTGCAACTTATCACACTCTACACCACACAGGGTAAAACTGAGTTTTTCGTACCATGGTTACTGAATTTGGACCAGACAGACATCAGAGAGGGACAACTACTCCTATTAAAAAATATACTGTATGTGATGTGTCTCAGCAGAGACATGTAGGGGACAGCTGCATCATGCCAAAAGATGTTTTGTGTATTTTACTGTTAGGACAAGTATCACATAAACAGATAGACAGATGGTGTTGGGGTAGCGTATTCATTACGTATACATATTATTTAAATGGTTCCTAACTGACATGAATTTGTTGTATTTGATATTTGACTTGACATTTGTTTTTAGTGTACCATCATTTTCGTCATATGTTATTGGGTTTTTCTTTAGTTCTTTTAAAACATTTTTTTCCTTTCTTTCTTTATTTTTATTCCCTGTAACCTGTGTAAGCCACCCCTCATGTACCCGGCTCCATCTGGCACAGCTTATACTTAGGCTACATCCACACGACTACGCTGTTTTAAAATGAAAACCACCTCCGTCCACACGAGCGTTTTATCACCGTTTCAGATATAATCTCCATCCGCACTACACACCTGAAAATGCATATCACGTGACCATTCATGTACACTGGGCATGTGTGTGCCGGTGTAAACAGGAAGCACATTGTCTACTCTGCAGTGTTTTCAAAAGTCTCTGTTTTAGGAGTTAGAAAACCCTGGACACTAGTGTGGACGCTAATGTATCAAAGGTTATGCGTTTTAAAACAAAAACGTATTAGTGTGGATGTAGCCTTAGTTTAATTTCATACATTTTATCTCGTATTTTCACTAACTTACATAAGTTGCGGGAATATTTCGACATTTGCAGAACGTTTCCACCTTCCTCTTCATGACGTTCCCTGAGGTACAGCATGTAAGATAAGAGTTCATTCCACCATCGCTGTTGTGTGGTGGGTCAGACTTCCATTGTTGTAAAATACATTTCTTAGCTGCTATACTCTGAGACAGATCCAAACGGCTGTGAGACAACATATCACAATCCACCAAAAGAGCCACACTTGGGTCCAGCATAATGTCTCTATGTAGTATGTTACCGATCTGTTGATGTATTAATGTCCAATAGCATATCCACAGCATATGAGTTAATGCAATTTAAAAGGAGAGTAATACGTACAATACAAGACATTAAGCTGGACTAATCCATGTCTTGTATTTGTATGAATGGATTGCGAGTCTTTCAATGTCTTATCCCATTTTTCAGCTGTACAGCTCTTAACAAGGTCTTCTTCCCATTTCGTCTTGCTGGTTAAAAGTCATGAGCTACATTAGCACGAAAGGTGAACGCTGACAGTGATGAACCCGTGAACAGATTGTTGAAACTGGTGTATAACATGAGTTTATTCAGTTGGGCTTAGAAGATATTTGACTTTATTATTGGTGTGAGGATGTTGTAACCTTCCCTGCTATTTCTATGCTGGATTCACTCACTTCACACCAGACGACAGTTGGAATAAAGTTATGTCTGTCGGATGCGTGTCGGACTTCAAACAGCTTCAGGTGAAAAGGCGAATCTGGGCGAAGTTCTGATTGGCCCAGAGACCGTGTAAAGTGAGGCAGAGTTCAAGAGTGGAGAGAGATAGGGCTGGACTGGCGATGAAGTCCGTTAAAGGGGGCCTTTTTCACAATCGGGTTGCTGTATTTGACTTTATTATTGGGTTATTGTGTTGAAGTCTGAATGAGAAATGACATAAAGAATCACAATTTTAGTGTCTGCCATACTGACACAGTGGCTCACACATTCGACTGTCTTGACTTAAGCAATGATAACATGCCATTTTGAAGGCAGTGATGCACTCGAAGATGATTCGTGATTTACTTTTGACAAGAGTTAAAGTCTGTGTAAAGGGAATTCAGAGATTTGCCTCTAAACACATTATACATGTTAGAAATTAATTGCTAAAACATGTGGAAAGACTGAACTATCTTCCACTGAACTGTGGAGTTAGACCGTTAAACTGTTTGTCACCATTCTTGTGTTCAGGATGTTTTGGGCGGGCCTGAAATTATGGCTTGATGAACCAAAATGTTACCTTTGTGGGTTTTTTTATTTATTTTTTTTTTTATTTCTTAACGTTCTAGGAGCACAGGAATGGTTGTCAAAAACACAAAACAAAAAAAAGAGATACAACACAATGGTGGAAATGTGAAATAAACAAAGGACAATCAGTAAAATCAGTCAGATTAACTATGTGAATACAAAGATCAAAAAAGATCTTAACATTTTGTACGAAAATGAGCCATACTGAGCATGACCCCTCACCTAACACTATATAAAAACACCTTCAGCGTTCCAGAGCAGAGAATACTGCTTATTTCTTCACGATTTTGAAACCTACTTTATATACTTGGCAATTTTTTTTAATTATTCAAATTTGGCTGGGTGGTTAATAACACATTTTTCTGTGGTGTGACAAACTCGGAACACATTTATTATTGCTTTACATGGACTTTAAATATTGTGAGTGAGCAATCATCTTTTGCATGAAATATAACGTGTTGTGGCTCTCTGGTGATTGCTCCTAATGTTTTGAGAACTGCAGCAGTGTTTCAGAAAATGGGTTTAAGCAATTGAGGAAAAGCTGTAACATTATACAGTGCACTCAGTCATGATGGAATTGTCATTTTTGAGCTATTTTCTGTAATTCTGTATATTATGTTGTTAATTGCAACCCTTTTTTGTGAATTCATGTGATGTCTTTTGTAACCTGCCTCCCACCAGGTCCGCCTGTCATTGTCGTCCCTCCCAAAAGCGCCTCTCTCAACATGTCCCAGAATGCACTTCTCCGGTGCCAGGCGGTGGCCGATCCCCCCAACATGACCTACGTGTGGCAGAAAGGTGGAGAAAACGTCTATCACATAGAGTGAGTGCAATCATTACTCTTTGTTCCTGAGCAGTCCATTTTTACCCTTTTGATGTTTTATGTAGCGCGTTTGAGCAGGTGGGGCGAAATGTTACCTTTGTGGTTTTTTTTTAATTCTTAACATTTAAGGAGCACAGGAATGGTTATTACATCTAATTTGAATCTTACTTTGTGGAAGACTGCGAAACAAAATGTTTCACAGAGAAGACAAAAAGACAAAACAAAAGACAAGACAAAAAAAAAAGGAGATACAACACAATGGTGGAAATTTTGTACATTTTGTATGAAAAAGAACTTTTTTCCCATGAAGTCCTCTGGCAGACTGTACGAGAGGTGAGATCTATAGAGACTAAAATGTTCTTCTTACTGACACAGTAAGAAACTAAAATCTGCCTCCTCACGGGTCTTAGGTGTGGCCCTTGGAGCTACAGTACATGAAAGCCAGTCCCAGTGCTCCAGAGAAATCTGAAAAGCGACATTTCTTAAGTCTGTCTAACATGTGCTCATGTGCCGGTCCGCTGAATGATTTGATGACAAATGACGAATTTTTCTTCTACAGCTGACACGGAGTAAATGGGGTGATTTGAATACCTGCTTGGCTTCAGGTCTTGCACACGTGTTGCTATATTCTGAATGAAACTTCTCAAAGTTTTGGCGACTTGAGGGCCAATTTGGAGAGCCTGCCCCGCATTAGATGGAGGACCACATGAGAACACAAAATGCACTCATGAAATTGACAGTAATTTGAGTCAAAACCCATCAATTTTATATGTTATATGTTACTCAATCATTTATTACACACTCAGAACCCCTGCCTGTCAGGTATGAAAAAGTCTGCTTATGAAACTCAACACAGATCCTGCATTCTTTGCATTTTGGAAGTCCCTGCATGCATGATGTTTTACTCTAACTAAAATAGCAACACTTAGCTAGCAACTGTAAAATCTACAGTGATTCCAACGATGGCTCCTTGGAGAAACACACACCGCTCCATATGTTTTTGTTATTCACGAAGACAGAGTCTGTCCCCCGGGAGTGTCTGTGGTGATTCCTGCTTTGTTGCCACAGAATGTAGGCACAAGTAAAACGTTTAAAGGGACAGAAGCAGAACTGTATTAATCCAAATGAACAATGAGTGATTTCTACTGCACAAAATGTTTTTACAGGCCAACACACATAAGGTCCATGAAAACCGAGAGGTTTCTTTGGTACACCAGACAAAAAAGAGCTTTGGAGTAATCAAACCTGCTAGTGATGAAAGAATGCTTTATTCCCCCAGTATCTGCCCAGGAGAGAGCGAGAGCGAGAGCTGTACATCGGCAATATTCCTGACATGATAAAAGGTGGATTTTTTCACTACTTCTGATGTGGAATTCAAATCGGCATCAAGAAAACACACCAAGGTTACTAGCTCGGGGCTTGACATTTTGTGCCAGAGATTTTTAAGTTAGAATACAGCTTCTCTTTTTGGATTTTTGCTGCAGTGTTTTTGCACCTCAGTGTTATGGCTGTTCAGTTGCAGGTATATACAGCATGGTAACATCCATACGTTGATATGAGTTCAACATCATATCATATAGAGGTGCACAGTTATGTGTCATCTGTTATGAAATGACATAGATGCCAGAGAAGAGCTTGGGCCGGGCGATATGAATAAAATTCACTATCATGGTACTGTATATGTAATTTTATGTTGTGATAACAATGTTAATATATAATAATTGATATAGTAAAGATGCTGGAAAATCTATTATTTGTGGAAAAAGTAACCAGACAGGAATATCCTTTTGGCTAATTCAGCAAATGAAATACCTGACAAGTCAAATCACTACATTGATGAAAAAAAATTTAAAGATAAATAAATAAGATGAATAAAGTATTGCCATATAGCAGTTCTGCTCATTAATGTGCAACATTGCCCACAATGGACAAATACAACCACAGATTTTAATCCAAGATCTCTCTCAAATCTCTGACAAATTTACAAATATTGTCTCACAGTATATATTGTCATATTGCCCAACCCACAGGTTATGACAAAGAGTAACTTAACATCAGCTTAACACTTTGTTTTTGCTGACCACCTTGCTGAGTGGTAGAAGTTGCCACCTCACTGCAGCGATGTAGAAGTGTACTGACAAATTTCACAAAGAATGGATGGTGGCCGCTGACAGCACCATGAAATGTGCATCACTTGCAACCGCTATCTGTCCCGTCTCCAGGTCCGATTCACAAAAGATATTGCGCTAATGATATTACAGCGCAAACACGCCCATGAAGTTTTGCAGCTGAGTGCAATTATCCATGTGGAGAGAGAGAGAGCAGGAGGAAAGAGAACATACTGTAGCACAAGCAATGCAAGTTCCACATAGAGATGTCTTATTTGTGCAGGTTTTGCTGCCAAAAAAGCCGCAAAAGCAATCCTTTTGTGAATTCGCCTGTGAGTGTTTTTAAGTGTAGCTATAGGTGCAGTCAGAAGAGGTCAGTTTTCAGCTCGGTGTTGAAGCTGCCCTGTGGACTTGTGGAGTCTTGTAAAAAAACAAAGTAATGTTTACAGTCAGTGTTTCTTACCAAAACTCATTGTGTGTATCCTTGAGGTCTAACAAACACTTTTAATGCATTTCCTTCCTCATAAAACATTTGCTAAGCCTCTTTTTTTTTAATTTTTTTTTTTTTTTAAACTGTGCATTGTTTACATTTATGATTGCTAGCTAGCAGTCGTTTGTTGGCACCTTACTACATGTCTTTGCACGTTATTGCCACCAACTGAGAAACCAGCAGCAAGAATGTGTATTACATGTCCCGAGTGTGTGTGCCTTCCCGTACGAACAAAATGGGGACCCACTCGTAAAAACATTGCTCCATAGCTACTTGTGGTCAAAAACTCCACAGGGTTTTTTAAGTTGATTTTTAATGCTATGCACTAATCAATTATTTTATAACTATTTGTAATGTGAAAGGGGTTACGCAAACCCACAGCGATTATGACCCGCCTCTGCAGCTCTATAGAGCTTTTTAGCCTGTTTCAGCTCATTGTTTTGGTTTTACGGCACATTTACTGCCGGTTCAGTCTCAGCGCTCCCATCAACCCCGTTTCCACTGGCCGCTACCTGCAGACGGCAGACAAAGTTACCGAACAGAAAGTTGTAACAGCGGAAGAGCCAGATATTTTTCTCAGGAGTTAGTGGAGAGATAAAAAGAAAATGAATATTAGACTTACATTCATCAGGTAGACATACACGACTCCAAGTGAATGCTAATGTTGCTCTGTGTCTGCTGCATCTGTAAGACAACACATAAGACAGAATAACATAAGGCAATAATATATCAGGTGTGTCTGTCACCTTGTTTTTGACTTCTTATTCCCCTGAATGGCCAGAAAATAAATGAATGCAGACTTAATACAATATGTAATAGTTCGGCCAAAAAGACACACATAATACAAAATACATACAGGGATAAAATAAAGGAGAGGAAAAAAAGCTTCAGTCATGTTACTTTAAAAGAAAAAAAATGAAATTGGCCTGAAACTAACTGTGAAGCACTGAATAGCAGTGTTCAGTGGCAGGGAGAAGATCTGAGTGAGCGGGGAAGCGGTTCATGATTGCCGGCACATCAGCCACCAGACAATTGAACACTCTCTTAAAAAACGTTGGCTGGGATAGGGTCAGTTGAACAGGTGGAGGGCTTAATTTGCATTACTTCTCCTCCCGAGCGTTCCTCTATCACACATATCATTATTCATTACAGTTACACTCAGGTTAATACTCAACCTGATTTTGATGAGGAAAAAAGTTTCCGAGAGGCTTTTTGGAGCTAATATATAATGCTGTTCACAGCTGAGTAGAGCACCCGAGGATTATTCTGATTATCTGTTACTAATTTTGGGAAATAAGCTCTTTTGTAATTGCTTTGTTAAAAGCAGTGAGGTAGGTTTTTCTCCATTTACACTCAGCATTCCTGCAGTTTTTTGTTTGGTTGAAGATATCCTCAATTCCATGGTGCTTTTTGGTTTTCTTTTGAAGGCACATGTAACGTTTATTATGAAAACTAAATCATCCTAAGAGGCGTAAAGAATTGGAGGGTATACATTATTATGAATTAATAGTAAACTCCTGCTGACCAGCCTTGATAGTTATATAGTTGCTGACACGATTTGTCAGTTACTTGATTAGTCTATCTACAGCTATCTTGCTATCAGCTATTGCTAACAATTTTGATAATCGATTAATCGTTTAAGTCATTTAATAAGCATCAAGACTTGTAGCCTATACCCATGCTAGCTGCTGGAGGTGGGTGAATATTTCGCATGTAAAACAAAAGGAAATGGTTTTAAAAGCTGCTACACTGGGCTCTTATTTTGAAATGAAACATGCAAATTATGGTTACACAACGAGCAAAAGTGAGGAGAGCAAATGTTAAACAAGGCTAAGAGTCTGCAGCACTGTGAGGCTGTACTTGGGCACAGTTGAGCTATATGCTAACGTCAGCATGCTAACATGCTGATGCAGTTGACATTTTTACCATGATCACCATCTTAGTCTAGTGTGTTAGCATGCTAACATTAGCTAATTAGCACTAAACACAAAGTACAGCTGAGGCTGATGTGAATGTCATTAGTTTGGAAGGTATTTTATCATATGTGAGCCAAGAAACATCAACCTGACGATGGCGCTAGATGGAAAGTCACCAAAGTTATCCTATTACAATAGGATTCATCCTCTGGGGACCATGACAATCCATGAAATAGTTGTTGAGATATTTCAGTCTAGACCAAAGTGGTGCACTGACTTGACTGACAGACTGACATCACCATCCATAGAGCCATGTGGCTAGCACTGCTAAAAATGTTAAACATTCCAGCTTCAAATGTGAGGAATCACTGATAATCTCTGTTTTATATAACTGTACATTGAATATGTTTGGGTTTTAGACTGTTGGTCGAGCAAACCAAGTAATTTGAAGGTGTCTTTTGGTGCTCTGGGAACTTGTGATGGACATTTTTTATTTTTTGTGAAACATTCCATTGACTAAATGATTAATCAGCTAATATAAGAAAAAAGGATGAATCCATAATGAAAACAATCATCAGCTGCAGCCTAAATTTGTTAGCAAACAGTTGCCTTTTTACACATCCAACAGACAAGGAGCAACATTCGTTTAGAGGGGGTGTCAAACTCATTTTAGCTCATGGGCCACATACAGCCCAATTTCATCTCAAGTGGGCCGGACCATTAAAACCATTGCATAATAACCTACCCTGTGCTCTGAACCTTTACCTATACTCTGTGTCCAAGACATTTTCCACCAGCGGTGTCTGCATGAACAGTAGCCTACGCTTGACAGTGTCGTGTCACGTAGCATGTATGTAAGCATGTCAGATCTATAATAGCGTATCCAACATAGGGCCTGCTACTCGCACGCGGGAGCAGTTAGCCTTCAGGACTTTCTGCCAGAAAGCCTTTGTGCCTGCTGCTCTTATTAGGACAGCGTGACCCCCAGTGGACAAATCAGGAATAGCAGTGCATTTTATTGAAAAATTGGAATTAATGACTTCTCTGCAATTTTCACACTTTGCAAAGTCATCCAGTGGGCCGGATTGGACCCTTTGGCAGGCCGGCTTTGGCCTGCGGGCCGTAAGTTTGACACCCCTGGTTTAGAGTTATGTTTGTGTCCAACTGATGAATAGAAATCATATCTTCACTCTCCTTTGAGCTCCGGTTTGGTCTTTTCACCAGCCTGTCATTGTCCTCTGTGTGTCTGCCATTTGGTGCTGGGCAGGTAGCGTACAGTGGGTTTATCAGAGATTGTTGGCTGAAAAAAAGCTGCCTGCTGCTGCTGGAAACAGTGAGACTGAACAATAGAGTAAATGTGCCATAAAACCAATTCAGTGTGCTAAAAGAGCTTTAAAACCTCTGTGGAGCTGCAGAGTTCGTGATAATTCTTTGTGGGTTTGTCACTGCAAGCGACCCCTTTCACATTAGTCATTTGATTCATTGTTATTATAAAAAAATATTGGTAAGTGGAGCTTAAATAAAAGCAGAATTCAGTAACACAGGTTGATGTTGATATCAATGCAAAGAGAGAAAAACAGAGTAGTCATGAGGAATATCCGGTTCGGTTACAGTACATGAGTCATCTGACCTATATGGTAATTAGCCCAAATGTGTGACAGTGTGTCATCCCACGATCACATATCGCCAGCATGCATATGTAACCTGTTTGTAAGGAGTTGCAGCCTGGTAGACTCCTCTGGTTTTCTCTCTGCTTTCTCTGTAAATATGAGAATGTATAAAATGAGTGGGCATGCCTCTTCCCACTCTGAACTGAAATGAAATTTTCTTAACCTCCATGTACACTCAGTGGTGAATAACTCACAGGAAAACAAAACAAAAACATGTGGCTGTTTTGTTCTTTACATATAGAAGAATTCCTGTGTGTTTACTCTGAAGGTCTCTGAAGACGCGGGTGAAGATCATGGTAGACGGAACTCTGCTCATCTCTGGTCTCATCCCAGAGGATTCTGGGAACTACACCTGCATGCCGACCAACGGCCTGCTGACCCCGCCCACCGCCTCCGCCAACCTCACAGTGATGCGTAAGTTTCTGTGTGTAGTCCGTAGTTGTGAGAAATATTTCTTTTCTTTTTTTATTTCTTCAGTTTCAATACGTTACAGTCAATGGGATCTTTTGACTTATTGGCTCTAAAACACCATTTTTAAAATACTGTATTATCTAATTACATATTCAAATATCAACAAATGATTATTGATATACATATAAATGCTTGTTTGTTATTTTTCACTACTGTTAACTGTTGATTATTACATATGACACTGCTGTGTTTTCAAACTTAGGACAGGTTACATAATGCTAGGTTAGGTTCTTCTAGGTCTAAAATACTAAATGATAAAGGGTAACTTAATACCTGGCTGAACAGCAGTGTTTCACTTTCTGGTGGAAGTCAAGGCAAGTCAGTTTTATTTATATAGCCCAATATCAAATAACAAATTGGCCTGAAGGGGCTTTACAATCTGTACAGCATACGGCACCCTCTATCCTTTAATGGGGAAAAATGGAAGAAACTTCAGGAAGAGCAACAGAGGAGGGATCCCTCTCCCTGGACAGACAGATGGAATACATGTCGCGTGTACAGAATAGACCAATGTAAAATGACAACATGGACAATCAGATGACAAAATTATAGATAGATTGTGAACATATATGAGAAAATGGATCCAGGAGGACGTCGAGCAACTTCAGACCAGATCTGTGCCACACAACCTGCTCCCCAGCATGGAGACCTGGAAAGATGGCTGACTACACAAACACACAAGAGACTGGTTTGTTCTTTACATATAGAAGAATTCCCGTGTATCTGAAGTCGCGAGTGAAGATCATGATAGATGGAACTCTACTCATCTCCAGCCTCATCCCAGAGGACAAGGAGGAGCAACTAGGGAGAGAGAAGAAGAGGAAGAGATAGAGATAGAGAAAGAGGCACAGCTTGGACGCTCATGTGCTTGTTGGATAACAAACAAATGGAGAAAGCTTGCGTGTTTCACCCCTGACCACAATGATGGGTGTGGTTGGTTGGGTGTGGTCAGAGAGGTGTTTTGTTGCACCAGTAACCACACCCATCAGTGATGTCACAGCGTGCTAACACACCCTTAAGTACACTTCTACATCACCGCAGCAAAGTGAAAGGTTGGTGGTCAGCAAAGACAAGATTTTCAGCTGATGTTAAGTTGCTCTTTAACTTCAGTTAACTTTATTGTCATTACAACATAAATACTATAAATAAATGCAGAGAGGACCATAAGCAAAGAACAGCAGATACCTTTAATGTGCCATAGCTTTACCATTCAAGTGTCAAAAGCTATCTAACAGAGGCAAGATGCTGAGTGAGAATCAATTCAATTTCAATTAATCTCTAACAATATTCAGAGCTTTTTTCCCCCCAGAGCTTGACTTTATAAATTAAAGAAAGAGATTGGAAGGAGTGGCCAGAAATTTAAGATGCAGTCATTAACAATTTTCTCTAATGTATTGGTTTCAGCTGTCATCACGGTAACATAGCTATTTTCTCTAATTCATTAGTTTCAGCTGTCGTCATGGTAACAAACTGTAATGGAGGAAGTTAGCACACTGTCCACATCTGGTGTGTAAAACTGAACCATAGCTTCCCTTGAAAATCCAGTATTTTTCTTTTTATTCATGAGCCCACTTTAACATTTTCTAAACATCACTTTGCCATTCAGGTATAGCAGAGATTCCAGTGCCAAAACTATTTGTACGTTGTTGTGTGTTGACAAAAAATGTTTCTGACCATATGAATTGCATAGGTATATTCACATATTAACGAGTATTTTTTGTGTTTGTCAACTAATCACAATTGAAAATATAAGCCTGTTTATTATTTAACCTTTACAAGCATCAGAAAAAAACACTAATAACTGAGATGTAGTTATTGTTTATTGGTAATCAGCGTATTGAATGTTAATCCATTTGGGAGTGACAGGTTCCAATCATGCGTTTTGAATCTTGGTGGTGGGCCTATTATCACGGATTGTTCCTTTTTTAAAGGAACGCACATTTTGTAACGTGTTTGCTTGTAAGTGTTCCTGGAATAAATCATTAACAGTTAGAAATTACTTTTCCTCTGAACATTTTACTGTTGTTTGTAGACCTGTAAAGCCATTCAGACATGTTTAGTCAGCTGTTAATACAAGGAGCAGCACTTGTAGTTAAAACAGGCTCACAGAAAATTGATTACAACAAAGTAATCTGTCCTCAGAATGGATCATGGCGCAGTTTCTCCACACTATTACATGTGATTTCCCATGGTATTGAAACAGTAAGGTGTATCTTACAACTAATTTCTTCCCTCTGCTCAGACCCAGCCCAGGCTCTTCAAATGCCCCAGCGAACGTACCTTCCCACAGGTATGGACGGCGTGGTCACCTGTCCAGCGGCAGCTCAGCCTCCGCTGCTCCGTGTGGATTGGACGAAAGATGGAGAACCGCTTGACCTGTCTTTGGTAATAAAAAAAGAGGCGCAGTCAACATAATGCTGCCCGACCTTTACTGTGCGGCCCAAACTCAAATTTCTGTCCCTCGCTTTGTCCGCTCAACACTATATTTATTGATCCCTGATAGTGCAAACATCACAGGGAACCGGTGGCTGAATCCATTCATTTTCTGTTAGCAGCGAAATGTCAGACACCTCTGCTGACTACAGGCATCTGGGAAGCGACAGCCGTCAGCAGCCCATCATGTAAAAGCTTTTCTTTTTTACTATCAGCCCACTCACACTTGCCTACGGAACAGAGCAACACTTTTCTTGCTATTACAGTGTGAACAGTGAGGTAGACATTATATTTTTTTTCAGGCATTTTAATGGGACATTTCCTGTGTCCACTGATGGAAATATCCTTTCAGTTTTTCAATTGAGAAGTCAGTCAATCACACACTGAACATCTTTATAGACAGGGTTGATGTGTTCAGTCTTAAAAGCTTTTGAAACAATCCCCAAGGAACTCCTTACTGGCCCTTGCTCTCTCATTTTTTCCTTTTTCTCCTCCTCTTCCACTTTAATCTACTGCTTCATCTGAGGAATGGGCGTAGGAGCCTTTACAGATGATGGGCAGGGGGGTGTGACTTCCCACTAGTTTACCACAACATTTTTTAACCTTCTGTCTTTCAGATTGGAAAACCATATTTGCAAGTGTTTTTTTTTTTTTCCTTTCAAAATAAGAGCCCAGGGTGGCAGCTTTTAAAACCATTTTCCTAATTTGGTGTGCAAAAGATCCACCCACTTCCTCCTCCTCCTCCCCCCTTCATGTGCTGAGTGGACCCCACCCCCCCAACACTTTGGTGTGAGCGATGGACATGCCGGTGGATGGGTCGCACCGCAGGAAATGTGATATGAAATGCAGGACACTGCCGTTGGAGTCAGGCTGTTATTTTGCCAATTATTCCAATTCTGCCCTGGATGTCACAAGCTCTCATACCCACAGTAATAATTTCTAACACCCTCATTCTGGGGATGATAATAGCAGTTTTGACTTCATTAAACCTTTTGGGAACCTTTTGCGAAGTCAAAATGCAACATGAGCCTTCCACTGTGGCTTAATGGGGAAAAAAATGACTTGAAAATTGAACTGCTTTTAATGCAAATGCCTCAAAAAGTGATTTTGAAAGCTCCTCAGAGTATTTCTGTTATGTGTGTTTGGATTCACCAAAGAACTGATCAGGGGAATATCCAAAAAAAGTTTTTTTTTAATTAGAAGAACAGAAGATCACTCTATCTTTTACATGTTTTTTTAGATATCAGCTGTGACAACATTAACAAATAATACACAATTTTAGAGAAGTTTGGAAATAATCTGCCCAGTGGGGACTTAAGTACTTAACCACTGCAGGACTGTGGCAGGCAGATATCAATTTTTTTTTTCTGTAAATCCTAAACACAGCTGAGGAGCTCATACGTGGCTTTGCGGTGGTTACAGATTTCCAGCCTTTTAGCTCTTTAAGCTCACACTTCTAACTTAATAAATATATATATATATATATATATATAATATATTTGCCATTAATTCTATGCATCATTCAAGACTGCATATGCTAGTTCCTTTTCTTTTTAGCTGTCAGAGTGGTCTGAGCATTGTGCATTTCTCCCAGTATCCAGGATGGACTTTGACACCGGAGGGCTCTTTGTTCATGGCCACAGTTAATGACGATACAGCAGGCGTGTACACGTGTACCCCATACAACAGCTACGGCAGCATGGGTTCATCTGGGCCAACGAATGTAATTCTACAGGTTAGTGTGCACTGCAGGCCACCTGGGTCACTCAGTGGAGAGAGTCATTTAAAATACAAGGAATGTAATATAGCTACTACATTTCTTGTCATGCTCAGGAAGCTCAGAAACTGCCACTGAACCTGTCCTTGTAGTTCTGCTAAACTGCCACTGAACCTGTCCTTGTAGTTCTGCTAAACTGTCTATCTACACCACTATGCGTGCATTTTAATTAGCCACAACTGCATCTGCCAGAGCGAATTAAAAACTTAACAGAAACGACATTTTATTGACCTTTTCACTCTGACGTGTGAGCCCTCTGGCATTAATGGAAATCAACTCAGACTCACCACAATGGCTCCACTATTGGGGAGTTAATTGTGTGGCTAATCCTTTCGTTATTAAGATAATCTTGTCCAAAGCGGCAGTAATCCAGTCTTAAAATCCATTGTTGGCATTGCTGCAATCTCCTTGATTGTGCTATATTGCTTTGGCAATTCACAGGACCCCCCATCATTCAGCGTCACTCCAGAGAAGATGTACAAACAGGAAGCTGGTAGAACCCTGCTCATCCCGTGTCAAGGAAATGAGGACCCAACAATTAAAGTGACCTGGAGCAAGGTAAATAACCCAGTACAGGTTATTCAGTAAGTAAGCAGTCCTGTTTTATTTATGGCACTGCAAATGTTTACAAGGACATTCTTTTTTTCCCTCCTGTTTTATGTTTCTATTGAACTTTGCTCATGTTACAACAGGCAAGGTCAGATATCTTCAAATTGTGCACATAGTGGCTTTAATGTAAAACATGCATTTTTACATGCAGTACCTCAGGGGCGGACTGGGATAATCAGGCTGATCCAATCAAATCCCTCTTGTAATTATACCCCGCACACATATTCCATTTCACAATAAAAGTCGCTGCCATTTCACTGTAACTTTAAGGAGTAACTATACCAAGGCTGAAAATTCTGCTAGTGCTGCCATCTAGTGGTTACAACATGGCTCTATACACAGCCTGTGCAGTACAGCACTTCACAATGTGATGATGAATGTGGTCAGAAGTGCAACCTTTCAACCCAATGAGATCAGTGCATCAATGCTTTCCCCCCGTAGAGATTTAGTGAGAAGTTGCTCTGGAGGTTAGAGCAACTTTAACACCCCGTTTTAGCATGAACACACCCACTTCCCGAATTAAAAAAATGCATTCTAATACAGACAGTGGGACCAGAATCAATTGATAGTAAGTTATACAGTATGCACAATCACTTTTTTATACTAACTCTAATTTAGTATTAAGGTACTCTTTAACCTCATTCGTTGTTTTGGTTAAAATCCAATCTGCTGGACTACGGAGCCAAAAAATAACTTTTTTTTAATACATAAATGAATAGTACTTCCTTGCTTGTGTTGGCTCATTTATAATTGTTGATTTGTTTATCATTGGCTGATGGAGTTACATTTATTTTATTATTATTATACCTATTATGTACTTTATTATTTGTCCATCCCAGCTGTACATACTGTATATTTAGACAGATGCAGAGAGTTTTGTTCCATTTGTGAATAGTCTTTGTGTGTTCTTGGTAGGTTGACTTGGTTCGTCGCACATCTTACTCCATAGAACCCAGCGGTTCTCTGCTCCTGCAGCCTCTCACGAAGGACCACCAGGGGGCGTGGGAGTGCAGCGCTGCTAACCGCGTAGCCTCTGTGAAAGCCAGCACACAAGTGTTTGTCCTGGGTGAGTGCAAACAGAAGGATTCCTATCTGAGAATATCATAACAAAAGTTAGTTTCCCCGTTACGTGAGCTTTCCACATTAAAGTTTATTTCTTTCAAATTCTTTTCTTTATACCTGTGTAAACCTCTATTATACCCAGAACAGGCTGGATGCCTGTGCCTCCACTCCGCCTCCAATGGATACATGCAGTACATCTAGAGATGGCCTCTAAACTTTAGTGGTATAAGGCAGTTGAAGTGCTGGCCAATTTCCATCAACTCCTCTCCATTCCCTCTATTACAGGAACCAGTCCCCATGCGGCTACCTCTCTGTCCGTCTCTCCAGGGGTGAAGCAGGCCAACATATCCTGGGAGGCAGGCTTTGATGGAGGATCAGCACAGACATTTTCAGTTTGGTGGGTGTAAAGCCTCCCACTTTCTTCTTGGGCTGTAACCATGGCAGCCATCGACAGTGCTGGTATTACTCTATTGATCTCTAGGATGAGGAATTCATTTATCTGTTATCACTTCTTGGCAGCTACAATAAAAACTGCTGCTACAGAGCATAGCTTTATAATGCAGTGGCCATGCTAGCTACAATAGGAGGTTACTGACAAAGGAGAGTGTAATATATTTGTTTCTTGTGAATCAGCGCTTTTATATCGGCTTAGAAATCACAGATGAATGTCTTGTGTTTGCTTGAAGGGTAAGTGGTTTAGATATGCCTAGAATGCATTAAAAGAGAGTGATGGACAGGATAAAAGGTAAAACTGTAAAACTGTAGCCAGCTGGACAAAAATGAACCAAAATCATACTGTTTGGAATGAGTTCTCCTTTCAAGACATGAATGCACTAAAAAAGTCCTTGTATTAGAGTAATAATGTTTGGGCGCTTAAAAAAGCAGGTAATTTTAGTTCAATTAAGTAAAGGTTTTTAAAAAATAGAATTCACTACTCAAATAGAAAACTATATTTACATTTTCATGTGTTGTTTTTTTTTTGACATCAGAGAATGCAAGTGCTGATGTACAGAAAACGTCTCCTAATGCTCATCTTAATCACTTTGTAACCTGGGAGCAGTACATCACATGAAGATGAGATGAGCTATCTTAATCCCTGAGAGGGAACTGGGTCATCGCTGCAGCAAGGAGCAGCATAGAAATACATATAAATAACATCAACAATATAAAAATAGATCAGCCAATCAGTATAAACAACCTCCTAAAGTCTCAGCTATGCCTCCCTCTAACATGTCATGACTTTAGATTGTGAAGGACAGTCAAAGCGAATCCACTCTCTAAACTCTTTTTCTGTACTGTAAGAACTTACAGGATACAGTGTGAATGTTTTCCCATTGACATTTCAACTGCAATCTTCATTTTTTTCTCACAAAGGCTGAAAATTATAGCAGATAGGTGTTGTTAGCACTTTGTGACTTCCAACAAATGCAATTTGAATGATCATGCAGTTGTGAAAGCTATGTGGGCAAATATTTCCACCATGTACTTTTAAAATGAATTACTACAGGACAGAAAAAGCACCTCTTAGAACGTGAACTGATCTCTGCTCTTGTATTTTGCTTTATAAATGTGACGTGCTTCATGCACCACAATAATATACATTATCTAGGCTGAATTCAAATTACACTCGAGTGTCCAAAAGAGAAGGACCTAACAATTGTCTAGTAATATTCTGCCGCCCTTTCTATTTTCTCATAAAAGAACATACTACTTCTGTTGAGTCAAAGCCATCATCTTCAAAAACAAAAAAAGGCCTCATTTTCAGGCATTAATAATTTTCAAACGTTTTTTTTCGCCTTGGGTCAAGTAATTTGCTCTGTATAAAATAGACGTGTAGAACCTCAGCTCCAGTAGGAACATGAAAATCGCCATAATTGGAGTTGCAAGCTCTCGGTGCAATTGCAGGGATACATCAGTGCTGTCTCTGCCACAAAATCCAGAGCTGATGATGAGTATGAATGATTAATGAAACCTACTTTTCTGTCATGTTTCATAAAACCAGACTCCCAGAATTCCCCGCTGCTCTTTTGTTCTCACTTCTTTTCTCTCGGTCGCTCTCCCTCTGCAGGGTGAAGAAGATTTCGGCGAGTGATAATGATGGGAAGCAGGACTGGTTCTCTGTGCCCGTGCCCCCCTCCTCTGGCACCGGGTTGCAGGTGACAGGCCTGTCTCCTGCCACCGACTACCAGTTCAGCATCCTGTCTCAAAATAAAATGGGCACAGGACCCTTCAGCGAGATTGCCACTGCCCGGACATTGGGTCAGTACCATTGGGTCGTTGCATTTCAACAGCCGGTTCCATTTTTGGATCTCTTATCAAGTGTATTTCTCCTCACTCTTTTTTTTTTTTTTTTTATTAACAATGAACCACGCACAATACATTCAGCTAGCAGGCTTTTCATTTTTTTGCTGGTGCTGACCATCACTTTCACCGGTTGAAATGGCAAACGCTGCAGCAGCAGATTATATCTGCATAACTGTAGCTAATTGAAGTTAATTCCCTGAGTATCTTGCCCAAAGGCCAAAATGAAACTTGGCTATTGTGTGGTTGATACGCTAGCTACAAGCTGGTGTCTGTGCTCAGCCAAAGATCGTTTTTATTTGAGAAGGAAACACCACTCTACGATCACCTGTTTTTTGCAGTTCAGGCTGCCTCATCAGTGGCTTAAATACTCTGTAAATTACTCTGCCCACTCCCATTTGGTCACATAGCATTCGCGACACAAACCTAAACATAATTTTTAGCCAAACTAGCGGCTCTAGGGATGTCAATGTTGGTCTGTCGGTCGGTTGGTCCACCACTTTGGTCCAAACTTAAATCTCTCAATAGCTATTGGATGGACTGCCATGCAATTTTGTACTGACAATCATGTCCCTCTCAGGATGAATTGACAGAACTTTGATAATCTCCTAATAATACAATGAGCAAAATAATCAGGTCTAAATGGTAATTTGTCCGCTACTTTGGTTTATGACCAAATACCTGCAAAACGAATGACTTTCCTATCAACCTCAGCTGTACTTCGTATTTACTGCTAATTAGCAAAGGCTAGCATGCTAACATGCTAAACTAAGATGGTGAAATGGTAAACATTATACCTGCTAAAGATCGGCGATGTTAGCTTTGTCAAACCATGTTGGCATTTATGGCATTTATCTCAAAGAACTGCTGTGCCTAAATACAGCCTCATAGAGCCGCTAGTGTGGCTGTAGACACTCAGTCTTGTTTCATCTGTTATCCAGCAGCGGAGTGTATCTTCAAAGGTATTTTCGTGATCTTACAGATGCCTACAGTCTTCCTAGATGATCAAATGTTCAGCCGGGGCGAACTCAACATTCAAATCCAATCATTTCCACACAATGTGCCGCAGCTCTTCTTAGTTGGATGTACAGTGCATTTAGGTGGCAGGCCAGGGCAGTGGACGGCGCAATCTGTGAAAATGTTGTGAATTAAATGTTGATTTTGCCCCTGGAAACATTTTATCCTTCCCAGCAGAGAGTAGACACCCTTGAGACATCTGAGAAAATACCTTTGAAGATGCAACCCGCTGCTGGATAAGAGGTAAAAAATAACATTTCTTTTCTTAACGATTTTTCCCCAAAGGTTGTGTTGGGAACAGAGTGATGGGTCTTCTGATGAAACAATCTAGTTGATCATGTCAATTTCAATAGTCGGAATCTCCCAATTAACCTTTTATGCATAATCAACCATCATCAATATTTCAAGCTTATAAACTTAATCAGACTTAATAGTAATTGGTCGCTTGTGAATAATAAAGTGTGCCAAAGTAAGTGGGCTACACCTGTTATTTCAATGTGGCAGCAGGGATGCCACATTAGTAGGAATCAAATGTTCATGCTATGAATATTGTGGCCAAAATTATCACTGTAAATAGTATAATCGCAATGTTAATGAAACTTTCTGAAATATTACTATAAGACCTAAAATACAGCAAATATGCCTCACACTATGTTTGCCTGAGGTTTGATCAAACCTACAAACTGATCAGTAAACTGTATATTGCAACTTATTTGGACTCAACCCCAACCCTTCTCCCCTCGCACTCTCAAGGTTGAACATTTGTGGCAGTAGCAATTTCCTCCTCTGTAATTACATTTTTCCGCCAGAACGTATCTGGCTGATTGACTGAAGGTCTTTTTTATTCTTCTGCACCAGATCCTCCACCGAGGAGAAGTAAACTAAAGCCCCCCGCGTCGCTGTCTGCTAATCAGAGCTCAGCAGGTGTCGTACTGCAATGGTCCCTTCCTGAAGCCCAGCACCCTCCCATCACAGGCTTTGTTCTCCAGTCTCGCACCGAGCAAGGGGAGTGGTTTAATTTGGACGAGGACATCGGTGCCAACAGTAGTGAGATAGTCGTTCCGGGTCTGCACAAGGTAACAAGACAGTCGCACTGGTCCCTCTGAGACTAATCAAACCTGTTTGTTGAATGCCTTGGAGATTTTTATCTAGGCTATACCTCCATGGGTTTACTTTTGTACGCTCTCAATTATGCACGCTACATGGCAGCCATCACTTTTCTGTTGTCTTTCAATCTGTGTGCGCTGCCTTTTCTTCTTTCTGCCCGTTTCATCCTTCTTTTTCTCTCCTGCATAGGCCTACACAAATTCAAATGAACCTTATTAGCATTGCAGGCACAGTCCCGTGTTGACAAAGTGTGGTTTCATCCTCTGTCCTCCCCACTGTGTGTGTGTGTGTGTGTGTGTGTGTGTGTATGCTGGTCTCAGGACTGTGTGTACGAGCTGCGGCTGCTATCTCGTCGCGGGGAGTTGCTGAGCGAGCCCAGTCCATCAGTCAATGTCTCCACCATGGGTAGGTGTTCGAGAGCAACCTTGCCCCCTTCGCATTCACTCTCCACCCTCTGTTTCAACCCATCCTCCTCTCTCAGTCTCCTTTTCTAACTCTTTTCTTTATTTCTTCCCCCGTCCCTCTGTTCCCAGCGTTGGACCAAAATTAGAGCAGTGCCTCGGGGAATGCTCTCCATTAGAAGCCTGAATGATAGAAATAGCTCCACTAATAACTTCTCAAAAGTGTTTGTACTGGTCTTTTTCAATTCTTATGTGAATGTGACATGAATGTTTCATTAGATATGGTACAGAGATATCAAACAGAGGGATTTACAACCCTCACTGGTATCACCCAAGGACTGTCGCAACACTCAGAGCCATAGATGGTATGTTGTTTAACATAGCTCTGCTGATAATCTTAATTTGACGTCTGACTGAGCAAATTATGCAAAACAATCAAGTTTATGATTTGCTGATAATGATCATCATTGGAGAATAGATCCACTTTAAACTGGTACTACCAAACCTCATAGCAATCTTGTATCATTTTTACGAGTTTCTTTGTTTGTGGTGTAAATGGACTGTGTTTATTGTAGTTTTAACAGCCTGACGAAAGTGGCATGAAATATGCACATATTGAAGGTCAGCCAGTATGATCAGATAATTGTACAGCTTCATGAACAAAGCTTTTTTTTTTTCTCTTTCAAACTAAAAATAAGCAGAAAAAATAATATATAATAATTTTTAAAAACATACCTTATAAATTTTTGTATCTATTTAAATCACAAATTATAATTATAAATTAAAATATAAATATCTATTTCTTAATAAATACAAAATGTACACTTTATTTTTTATAAATTAGAAAATTACCTACAATTTCTAAAAAAAGTTAAATATGTTTTTAAAATAAAACACTTTAAAAAACATGATTGAAATGTATCAAATATATATATTTTTGTATTTCTGAAAAAATAATTTAAATTTACAAATAGAAATACAGAAAAATGTATAAGAAAAAAAGAGGAAGAATTATATTGCATATTTTAATGCTTCTTTATTGTCTTAGTGTTATCTTGTTATTGATCTCAAGTGTGTGTTGCTACTATGACAAACAACAGTTTTCTTTCTGGTTCTTTAATAATTTTGTAGTTCTTTCTGGTTCTTGCTGACTCTACAGTCACACTTAGCTTGCTTTTATTTTTATTACTAATACTAATATATATCACTGATGTAATAATGTCACAGGGATGGAGATATACCCCGCCACATCCCGACTCCTGGAGTTCGTCCCGGAACCATTACTGGCCGGCGTGCTGGGCGGGGTCGGCTTCATGTGCTTGGCACTGGTCTTGCTGCTGGGGTCCGCCTGTGTCATCAGCCACAAGAGGGACCAGCGCCGGCGAAAGAAGACGGACGGTAAAGCGTCCCTCACTCCAGAGACTCAGCAGACACTCACTTTGATGAACTGCATCATGAATATCATCATTTATTCAATAAAATATTGAAGGCACTTTCAATCCATTACATAAATCATACCCCACTGCATGGATTTGGCTCTCCTCTTGTCCCCCGCTCATCCATTCAGTTGTAAAAGTTATTGATGTCATTTACATTACTTGCTAATTAGGGTAATTTCTCATTAGTGGCTGATAAATGTAAGTGTAATTAACTTTTTGGACAAGCCTTGGTGCCTCGAGCCCTTTAATGGGCTGATATTAGGGTTGATTATGTTTTTACTTCTTGGTCAGTGTGGTTGTATCCTAATGAGTCAGATACCATCTTGCCCCTCTCCCTCCCTTTCAGAGCACCTTCCTGCCATCTATAAATGCTCCCCATCAATGTAAGTACCCCTTTATCATTTCATTATGGTACCTCTCATTGACCTTTCCCTCTGCTTCCCTTACAAACTAAAATATGTTGAAAATGCCAGCACTTCAGTTATTGTCTATTTCATATCTTCCTCATCTTCATCTATTGCTGCTGCTGCTGTTTTGGTCTCTCTCTGTCTACATCTCTCCCGCCCCCTCTTTCACTCTCACTCAATCTTATATTCTGGGTCTCTCTTTCTCTCCCTCTTACACCTCCGGTTTTTCTTACAATTTTCTTCTTTCACCCATCCCTCCCCCTCTTTCTCTTTCTCTCACAGAAAGACTTCAGGCACCGGCAGTCCAGACAGTGTGTTGAAGAAAAGCCTGCTTCCAGCCAGCATCCTCTATCCCACCACTTCCTCTACCAACACCACCACCTCCTCCTCCTCCTCGCAGACAGACTGTTCCTCCTTTAGCACTGAGAATCATCATCGGCGAAAGCTTCCATCGTCCAACTACAGCAGAGGCCGCCTTACTAGGACAGCTTCTTTTCCGATTTCTCCTCAAATTGAGTTGATCTCTAGAGGTCCAGATGGGCGCTTCGTACTGTCACCGTATGACAATGACACGCTGAGTGTTCACAGCAAGAAAAGCGTAAGGTATGATCATCCTGCTAGAGTCCGAAGGTCTGTGTCACTACACTCGGAGAGGGAAGACAGGAAAGAGCCACCGTTTGTGCTCTCTGTTGATGTCCCGCCTTGCAAACCAGCAGAGGCTAATTCCACAAGCCAGATTTGTGGCATGGCCCAGCACCAGCCCCATCACGTCCCTTATATCTTGGATCAGAAGGCAAGCTACGATTGCTTTCCTGACCTCAGCAGCATGTGCTCAAACAGTAGTTTGTCTACCGTTCCTCATCACAACGGAGAACTAACTCCAACATTTCCAGTGCTCCCACATATCCGATCCGGCCTAGGTCAGCCATCTACCACCGCCAGCACTCTGGTTCTCCAAATGGAGCACGAGC